>FR990025.1:11599627-12849627 GCA_905404135.1 Hesperia comma | reverse complement strand
ACTAAAGAACTCACATACATTACGATACACGACAAATTCCGATAAAAGTTTGCTGTGGCTGGAAATCGAAACTAGGACCCACCGCGTTCGATAGCTGCTGTGTACCTACTGTTCTTTTTGAGTATATCTGCTATTTTGAATGGAGATTCGAGTTTTCTTTTAATAATTTGTATTTCTAGGAGGAAGAAGACGACTGTTCTATATACAAACGTCTTACAAGGAAATGCCACTGTTTAAATCAAGTGGATTATAACGACTTCATCATACATTTCAACGAAGAAACCAAGTATTCTACTAGTAATATTGGGGAAATAATAAAAAATATAAAGATTCTTAAGAAATTTCTATACATGGGCGGAGATTATACCAAGAATGCTCTCATGTTTTTAAATGAAGTGAGTACCTATGCATACCTCCTACATTTAAGTAGGTATGTATTGACAAACCTCTTCGACCAAAATATTACATAATAAGAACATTTATTGGAAATTCAATATATGAATCACATAAAAAGCTTTTAAGATCAAAAAATAATTCAAATAAGCTTTTAAAGTTTTTTTTACTCGCCAGTCGCCACTCGTCACTAACAATGGAAATCGTCAAAACCAAACAAATAAACTAAAACTCGAGGAGGCTACAGTTTCTGTACCTCCTTATTAAAATATCATAAACCCCTCAATCAAGTAGAGCTTCAACTTCCGTATTTTTTTATTGTCACGGGAAGTAAAATGATGTGCAAGAACTTGGAAAAGCTATTTAATCGGATATTGAGCCTTTTGTCTTTTCATGCGTGACGTAACATGAATGACCAAGTGCGCTCAATATATTTTTTATAATACCCAGGGTCTGTCGGACAGTCATCCCACAGAGAAGATAGAAATCACGCAGGGTTGTACACACGCAGATGTTTGTAATATTTTTGACAACCACTCCCTCGTCATATGTTGTATATCCTGGCCCTGTAAGCATTATTATTTTGGAGACAATACTACTCAGGTACCTATTACAACATATATTAGGTATGTCATAGGTAAATATAAAAAGTACAAAGGTAGTAAGGTACCTATAACTTATAATGATGACCCGAATGATGCAAGGTTACCACGCCGGTTCGTTATGCCGTGGGTCCTGGGTTCGATTCCCAGCGAAGCGGATGAATGATGAGTTTAAATTTCCGTTTTCGGTCTGGGTGTGTGTCCTTGTGTGTTGTCCATGGCACCCACAACACAGGGAATCCTATTGTGGGGCTATGAGTGTGTATCGTTATTTATTATTATCTTATTATTTGTAATGCTCTTTAGGCAATAGAAATTTTAATTATTTACCCGTTAAGTCATAGCTTAAAAACTAGTCTTAAAACCTTTCATAAATTACCTTATTTTCAACAATTATTCGCACATCGATCATTTTATTTATTTAAATATTAAATAACAATATTTTACAGGCTCTAGCCGCAGGACTATTATACAAACTAGCACAGATTGAAGAAGGAAGACGATATTTAAATTTCAGTACAAGAATTACAAATGATATACGAAAAGTTTTAAGAAAAAAGTCTAATGTCTTAGAATTACATACTATAGATTCGTTGAATGAAACTCTAAATCTCTTAAAACCCCCGTTCATCAAGAGCAACGCAAGTTGCTTAAACAAGTATATCTACGAAGGTAAACAAAAGAAGCTTATTACGAGATCTCAAAATACGATTGAAAGTTTATTTATGCAAGAAAATGAAGTATAATAACAAGACATCGTCGGCTTAAACTAATGCCAATTTCTTTTGAGTAGTACGTAATGTACGTATCCTAGTTTACAGGAATATTCTAGGGTATGTAGGTACTTACAGAAAGTATTCAGGTACCTACAAAAGATGATGTTTTGACTGTTACAGGTTTCGGATACAAAACAGTAAATGATTTGTTACGATTTCGTCAGTTTATGACTTTGGATGAAATGCTTACTCATCTAGATTTATTGAAAAACTTCAGCAATAATGATAAAGGAAAAGTAGAATTAACGGCGCATCTACCGTCAATTTTGGTATTGTTTAAAAATATGCTCATAGAGTTTGACAACAGTGAAATGAATATTATTATAACGCACATTCTGAATAATATTGTTTCCAAAAATATGGTGAAAGCAAATGAGCAAGAACAATCGAAAATTGTAGCAATTGCAGACATAGCAACTGAGGTATGGAAAATTGTACACAAGGTTTTTTACATTGCCTTAAGATATTCATTATATGATAAGAAACCGGAATTCCCACCAACAATTTTTAAGTGCCTGTCTATACCCAGCTATTCGTATAGCAAGATACTGTCATTATTTTGATTTCTCATTTCACGATTTGGATTTTGTCTTTGCCTTCGTTAAGATTCCTTTTTTTATAGATCTTAATAATAATTAATAAGTACTGCGATATTTTTTAAATGTTAAACTAGTAAAGAACTTGGGTCTTGGATGCAAATCCTTTTTGCACATCTAACAGTCAAATGAGAAGTTTACAAACGATATTTCTAGTTTGGAAGTTACCAATTACAATTAATGTGCTATTAATGGAATCTCCTAACTGTCCCAATATTTACCAGTCACCAGGTCACCACTAATTGATCAATCGTCACAATCGCAAGCCATTAATTAAGGCCACTTCATTTATGATACTTACCATTTGATAATTTATGAATTCAGGTGTACAACTGACTCACAATGATAATGCAACTTTTCAGCCAATAAGAATGAAAAATGAAATTATTCAAATGCCTCCGAAGCAAAAGAATCCTAATAAAAAGCCATATAAACAAAAATTAAGTCTGGGTGTAGCGCCTAATAAAAATCGTCAGCAATCGGCCCGCCAAGGTACATACACATCATTCTAATAAAAATAAACAAGGTGTTCATAAAACTACTGTAAATACAAGCCCTTACGTTGAAAACAACAGAACAAAAGTATATTTTATAGAATATAAGCAGTTTCTGTCGCTAGCGGTGTTTTATCGTATGCTATATACTACGTAGGACGTATTCTATATACCAGGGAATTAATACCAAAAGACAATTCTAGCCTAAAGTGATGTGGCGACCATAGGCACTTAGGGCGCTTTCAATTTACGCGGTTCGTGTCGTACGGCTGCAGCGCGGAATCGGTACGTTTGTCGTACGGCATACCTACGGATGGTCGTTTATTTTCATACACTGTGCACAAAATGCACGGTGCGGCTGCAATGCGGTCATCGTAAACGCAAACGTACAACACGACACGTTGGCAAGCTTTAAAAGTTGGCAAATTACGCCACACGAATCTCATTAATTTTGAGCCCCCCCACCCATCCTCATCGCACGTTAGGATGTGAGTGTGACACAATACATGTTTTGCAATTTGAATACTTTTGAGCCATGTTAGCATTTGAAGCTTTATACATGTGACATCATAAAACTTAAGCTTACGTCAAGTGGAAGCGCCGACCAAAAATTTTTGAATTTACCAACCGAAAAAGAAATGTCTGGACATACCTAAATAAAAAAATATAAGCATCAAATAGAACCTCCTCCTTCTTTGAAGGAGGTTGTATTGATTTGTTAAAGATAATCTCATCTTACCCTAGAAATGCAAAAATCGTGAGCACCCATTAATTAAAGTTAAAATAATAATGCACTTAACTTTCAGGATGGGAGCCATCAAGATTGTTAAACAGATCCAAAAAATTCACAAAAGGTATTTATTATTTATTAAATATTTTTGATGCCCAATAGAAATATCCCTATTTATTGATCCTACTACCTATGTTGCTAAGGATTGATAATTGATATTCAATTAGTATCTGTAATTTACAACAAAAATCAAGAATGCTATGTTGAAGCCATTGATGTTATAGCAAATTGTTAAATATGTATAAATAAATATGTTTATTTCCAGACCTCCGAAGATCAATAATAGTGGTACCGATTGAATATGATGAAGAAGAAGACTCTCAATAGTTCGTACCAATTATATTTGAAAACAACATAACAATCACAAACTTTCAACCTACACCAACACTAATAAATAATTCTATAATAAATAATAATATTTAATAATAAATATTCATTGTATATAAGTCCTAGTTTTGTTAATAATTAAAAAATGCAAGGATCTAGGTTAAAACGGAATGTTAAAAATGGTTTGGAAAAAATGGAATAATGTTTTATAAATATTGTTTACATCCAACATTCACATTTGATTATTCTATATGCGGGCTTCAGATTCAGACATACAAAATGCACATCAAGGATTATAGATAGTCAGTTGAAGTTATAATCTATTTGCAACATCTTTTCTGTTCAGCAAATGTCAGCTTCAACAACTGATGCTGTGGCATTTGTGATTTTAACCAGTTTAAGCTATAAAGTCTCATTTCATAAAAGTATATTAGTTTTCAATAAAACTGTTTATTTTTATATTTTGCCACTCATAAATATTTATCTGAACAGTCTGTAAGGATGTCAGTCTGTATGGTTAAAACTTTATGTCTGGTCTGGAACTCACATGTAACAATTTAAATGTAATAAGAGAGAACTTTGGTGTTAAGCAAAACATGCACTATGATGAGATTTCAATTCCTATTAATGATGTTAAAAACTTAATAATATAATTTTAAATTAAGTTCTTCATAGGCACCTATTATTTTGCTAAGATACAGGGTTACATGCTTGTAAAGGTGTTCTTAAAAACATTATTTTTTTTAGTTCTGACATCATTCTACATTAATCAAAAGATTTGTCGTCATATTGACTATGATGTGGGCTTTCATAGTATGTTAATCTTCTTTTATTTGGAGGTGGAGGATTACTTGGTTTAAAAAACATTGCAAGCAATATATAAAAACCACCAACAATTTTACTTATGAAGTCTAAGAACCCTAGGAACATTGGAGTAGAATTTTTAATCAATATTGACATTTCTCTGATTAGTGCCAACACAAAATTACCAAGGAAACCAACAAAAGATGTGCTTCCTGTGAAAATAGCAATCAAAAACACAAATATAAATGAGAAGAATTCTTTGACATTGTGTATAGACAAGGCACCTTTTAAAGTTTCAACAATTTCAGACGGGTTGAAGGTTTCATTCAGGTTAGCTGCTACAATGCTTTCAATCTTCGTATTTTGGCTTTC
Source organism: Hesperia comma (assembly GCA_905404135.1). NCBI lineage: Eukaryota > Metazoa > Arthropoda > Insecta > Lepidoptera > Hesperiidae > Hesperia > Hesperia comma. The sequence goes on along the minus strand of FR990025.1, from coordinate 12,844,473 downwards.
TTTAACTTTCGGCAATGAGCCAGTGAGTATGGGTTCCAATTCTAAAAACGTCTCGGATATGTGCCTCAAACACTTCAGGATAATAATGACTTCATTGTCTCTAAACTTAACACTCCGTATTTGAAACCAAAACGCTCCAAACGGCAAATTGTCTATTTCAGTACAAAGGCAAAGACTGGATGATTTGATTTCGAAAATGCTCGCTTCAGTTATACCAATCCAATGTGAGGTTGAGTAGATTGTTCGTAGTTTTTGTTCAGCTTCCAGCAAAATTTTCTTCAGTTCTACTTCGGCTGCGCTCACCAAAACGATGTCACGATAGCCAATGATCTTGTTTATAAGCCTCCTTTCTACATATCGACCCAAGAATATCTGTGATTTCAATAAATCTTTAACGTAATTTTTAACTTTTGTAGTATCAACATCCTCTAACGCTGAAATTTGCGAGGACCCACTTGATAAATTAAAGGATGCATTAAACCGTGAAGTATTCATATTACTGTATTTATTATTAGAAAAATTATAATGAAAAGAATTTAAATAAAAACAACCATGACTCACAATCACAAAGGAAAGTTGACGGCAGACTGTCAAACTAACGATGGGCGATTACTACTAATAAGAATCGAATTAGTCGATTGTTCAGGTTAGTCGATAAAAGTCGATAACAATCGACGTTATTCGATTGTTGTTAACAACTAAAAGTTGCGGGCTGCGGCGGTGAGGCGATCGGCGCGACGCGATTTTGTGTGCGGTACTACTATATTTATCGAATAATCGAGGCGATCGGCGCGGCGCAGCGTACGCGTGCGGTACTACTAAATTTATCGAATAATTGCTATACTCCTGCGTAGTTGCGTTGCGTAGGTACTACTACTAAGTACTTAAAAAGTAATTATAAAAGATGGTGCGGCGGGCGGGGGTGCGTTGCATATTGCGATTCGCGCTATATAAATTAGGTTATTTCGATGACTATTTAGTAGCCAAGTATTCATATTGGTATCACTGATACACTTATGCACGTAATTTTTTTTATTTTTCCACCTTACAAAGCCGGTATATACTCGTAGCCAAATTATGCATCCTTCAATGATGTTTTAAATATCTAGATTGAGCGTCGCCCTACAGTGAAAGCAAAAAAACAAGGCAACATTATCAAGCATGTGTGCGTGTTGGCGATGTTTTTCGCGTTCATTTATTGTCTATGTGTGCGTAATGATATAAAAGTTGTGGCCAACTGTTGGCCACAACTTTTTGACACGTTTTCGCGGATTCGATGTTCCATCTAGATATTTAATACATCTTTGGCATCCTTCTTATTAAGCAATTATAACAGTCGCTGTTTTTTATACGCATTTATATTATTTCAAGCAAAAACTATAATTGTACTGTGAAGCTTGATGCCTAATTGTTTAAATTCCCGACACCTTAATTTATAAATAGCTCTAATTAGCACTTTCCTGTAATACAAAGATTTGTTATGTATCGCTTGCTTTACAACAAAGTAAAATGCTATAGGACATTATACTATGGAAGTAGGTATGCGAAATAAACAAGCTAGCAGTTTCTACGTCAGTAAAGTTTCTTATTTTTATACCGCACAAGCAGTTCTACTAAGTTTTATCGCGACAAGTTGCTAAATGCGCGCCAAATTGTAATTTGTTATTTCACCGATCGCACGAACTTAGCGTGCGTACAATTAGTAATAAAATTAGTAGTTAGGTCGATTGTTATTCGAATAAGCATGGCGGGGAACTACTAAATCGACAATCGAATGCACAGTCGCACAATTTTCGATTCAGTCGATAGTTTTTTTTGTAACAATCGCCCATCGCTATGTCAAACTGTCAAGTCAAGAGTGAAGTGAAGTGACTGACAAACTGACAATGACAACTCTATAGATAATAAACTCTAATGTCATATCATAGTTGAAAAACAATCCAACCATAGTTTAAAAAGACAATGGAACAGATTATATATTACACAATAAAAAAAGGTAAACCAGTATTTATAACCCAAAGGTATTAGTATTGATGAAGATCATAATCATCATAATTATGGCTCGGCATGAGCGCATCAGGATGCTAAAAAATCCCTTAAATTAAGTTATTTCACTTACTAGTAAATCACCTCCCATGACAAAACTGATTTTTGTGGGTAGGATAATTTTAGGTAAAATATACCACTAAATATGCGCCAAATCACTCAAAATATTCAATTTTCAAGAGTCATGTAGAGCGGTTTGGGCGCTTACCAGTACCTACCATAAAAAGAATTTTTTATTTAAATAGAGGTATTTGCCAGGTTCGGCTACTTAGATTTTCTTAAACACCTGTAATTTTGTATTACAATTAATCGTGTTATTTCGTATAATAAATATCAAATAAAATAAGTATGTACGGTATAATAGCTGTAATACTGCTATTATTATTATCGAACCTACGGATAAAAAGGATGTTCCTAAGACAGGATTGTAAAACAAAAATACTGTTACAAAATTTGTACAATTTATTAGATATAATTAATAATACAGAAATTTACTTGAAAAGATAGAGTACCCAATTTATGTACGATAAGATATTTACAAACTGACTTTATAATAGGTACCTACTTCAGACACCTTCGATAAAATATCAGCATTTTCAAGTTAACTACCTAACAACACATAAGTAAATACTCCCAATTTAATTTAACAAAATACGGACAAATAAATAGTCTAATGAATATTCCTAGTATTTTATTAATATTAAATTCAAAGTTTTTGAAGAATAGAGTGCTTTTATTAACGTGACGTCAATAGTATTGTTTGAGAATTGAGAAGAGAATCTTAGAAACCCTAATAACAAAAGGACGTACATAATCATCATAATATGTACTTTTGCAACTCTAGATCTACTGGACAGCTTAAATCATAGGTAATTCTTATAAAAATACTGTTTTATGTAGTACATATTTTATATGCATAATATTAGCACCTGTCTGATGTCAGCCACTTTATGCGATAAAATATGATTATTTATCTACGTTTATACGACAAAAACTAAGTTGTTTGACCTTGTTAACTTAAAATATGTCAAGAAGGAACTATGTAAAGCTACAATTATTGGAAACAACTGTTTGTACTAGTTAACATAATATAAATGAATGTATATTAAAATACCTGTTTTTTATTACAAGTATTTACAGATTTTTTAAAATAAATTCTTAGATAATTTGTCATAGCGCGCCCACTCACATGCGCGCAAACGTTTGTTAGCTCGGAAAACCATTAATGTGTCAAGAACTTCGCATGATCATTTGTGAAGGTCTATCCTACAGTTGTAGGTTCCCGTATTCGCGCGTGAATGAGCGGCCTGAGCGAATACGCGAACCCACAAGTGTAGACACGTGGGAGTGAGTGCGGTAAGGCAATCAATACACAATATCGTATAAGTCATGAGTGGGTCACAGATAACGGGGACATTTCCTAATTTTATTTCAGTTGATGTAACATCTACAACTTTTAAGTGATACATATCACAAAAATTCGCATTGAAATCAACCCTTTCTACAGTACAATGTTTAATTTTCTTAATAATATAGGCGTCAAGTTACATGTTAAAATAGATATTTTCTTGACCACTCAGGTATATATGACATTTACTTTAATGAGTGACAAAGTATCAATATAACTAAAACAAATCTACTTATAGACGTTTAATTTGTTATAACATAATACGATCTTCTAGTGATATGAACTAAATTAATGTGTGTAATTTTTAACTTAGAGCTAATTTATTTATTTAAAAAAATATACATACTTGGGTCATCCGGGAAGTGATGAAACTAGGTCAAAATCAAAAGTCAGAATCAAAGATTTTTTTACAATAATATATACTTATCTATAAAAAGGGCGGCAAAATAATATATGTAATTTTTTTATATGTTGGTGTCTAAGCAATTCAATTTAAAATATTGTGCCTGGTTTGGAACACTGCTCTTCAACAACTGATTCCTTAAACATGAACATGAACACATGAACTAGTAACTCAAAATGGTAAGTATAAAATACTAATCATGTATTGTATTTAGCCTCATGCTATTTATTTGATGTAAATGAAATGTCCTGAAGCCTAACTCAATTCGTATAATTACCACAATTGACGGTGGTTCGGCCAATCGTATAATGGTCCTAGCCTAGCAACTGTTACTTAGACTAAAAATTTAAAAAATACAAAATAATTTTATTTCTTAACATTGAAATGAAACGACATTTACTATGCATACATTTTAAACAATATATTATTATTCTATGTACAAGTATTTTGAAATAGCCATTGAAACAAAATTATTTCCAATTTCTTAAACATACCTACTGGACTTTCTAATATACAATATCAAAATGTAGGTATATATTTTGTAATCAATACGTATTTTAATGCTTAAACTACAATTTTGTAATGCAGATCTATTAAAAAATTCACATTCAAATTGGTGTAAATGTTAATAAATTAACACCTTAGTAGATAAAAATAATTTTATATTATGTATTAATAAAAAGAAATATTTTATTAAGTATAATAATATGTGAGAGTTAACTACGTCAAAAATTTAAATTACACTAACAATAAGAGAATGTTTACATCTAATCCAAAATACGAGTATTTCTGCAATAAATATTAAATACATGCAAGTGCATGAACCACCGTCATAAATTACTTTGAATCGATAAAATGTATTAACTTTTTGAGAAATAGCGTCATTTAAGAGTCGCAAGTACTTAAACTGTCCTTAGTCTAAAAGCTTATGAACCTTATAAACATTCTGCACAATGCACTCACAACCGATTTATTACAAATTTATACTCATTTTCGTTGTGATTACTTCTGTACGTCCATGCAGATGCAAAAATTGTAAAGTAAGAATATCATAAGGATACAACAGTCATCGTATTGGAGTCACGAAGCACCCTGTATAAATTTAGGCCTAACAGTGAGGAAAAATAAACTAAATGGGAATCCCTATTGGCATCACATTCATATAATTACATGGCTCTCTCCGAAAAAATATTACGTAAACACTTCCAATATCAATAACTATTTTACCACAGCCCCAAGGAAGGACTACAATACAATTTCAAACTTATCTAACAGACGCTGAGTGTGCGTTTGCAATGCATTACATTCGAGGAAGCCTTACATATCAGTCAAATCCAACGTCAAAACGTGATATCACGATTCTATTCGCGTAATATATTACGATTAGCGATCACCTCAATGAAGTCCAATAATCGGTTTTATTTTACGATAAGAAAACCATGAACGCTCGCTAGGAACTTATCGAAGTTGTCTTGGAAGCGTATCTTGTGGGTTCTGAGGCCGTCGAATAGAACCCCGTTGGTTAAAACCCCGAACGCTTCTTCTAGTCGCGGGACGTTGGCGGGGTCATTGGCCGCGAACGCTTCGATCAGCTGACGCGCTAATCCCTCAAGTAAGGCGGGTTTCACACAAGTCAACGCGTATATCGCCGCGCCGGCCGCCGGGATAGAATCAGGTGGGATTTCCATTTTAATAATTAGCATTAGTAGCAACTCCGCTAGAGTTAGGAGGGATATAGCGTAAGGGTTGTCGTCGTCTAAAGTTCGCACTTTATTGGACAGGCCGACTATGGTGTCGCAACATAAGGTCGATACGTCGCAGGACACGGCCGTTAATCCCACTCGAAGGGCAGTTACCACCATATTGAAGTCTTCGATCGGAAGGCTTGTTAGCTGAAATAATACAAAATCTATGTTATACACAGTGGATATTGAACGAAATATAACAAACATACTTTTTAGTCTTTACTAAATAGGCATATTTGACATACAACAATAATGCATTGTGATTGTGGCATAGAAGACAATAAGAACGGCGCCAGGCAGGTGTTAGAATTTAAGTGCAACAATTTAACTTTATTTCAACAATCACGTATTTTTAACCGCCTTCAAAAGAGGACGAGGTTCTAAATTCGACTATTTTTTATGTTTGTTAATTTTGATGTATTTTTTTATTCCAAAGCCCGTCGTGTGGTCCCATATGAATTTGAGCGACATCTGACTTGCAGTTTTTGAGTTATCTGTTTGTCAATGTGAAAGTCGGCTATTTTTCTAAAAACTTAACCACCTGATCAGTGGAGTCCAAGTCGCGTATCATCCGGTAGGCGTGGTGCGCCAGCGTGGGCAGCAGCAGCAGCTCGGGCGTGACGAGCGGCAGCAGCGCCCGCAGGCAGTATGTAGTATGTAGCGTTATCATACACAGCAACAACGACCTTACGCACCTGATCAGTGGAGTCCAAGTCGCGTATCATCCGGTAGGCGTGGTGCGCCAGCGTGGGCAGCAGCAGCAGCTCGGGCGTGACGAGCGGCAGCAGCGCCCGCAGGCCGCGCGCGCACGTGTCGCCGACGCCGCGCGCCGCGCCGCTGCGGCCGATGCTGCAGATCAGCTCCATTAGCGCGCAGATATCCTGGGGATAAGGATGGTCGGGTGTTAATGCACGGTGGAACGGTAGAAGATAAATTTTTGTAAATTAAAAAATGCTCTTCTGTAAAATTGTGTTTTTAAAGTCACTCGTTATTAAAGCAAAGAAGCATTATGTTGTATATTACATGTACATAGTTGTTAAATGTACCTCATAAGCCTCTTCCTCAGCATCTTGTGGGACGCTCGATATCTTCCCTGAATTCCACCGTATGTACACTTCAAACGTTGTATTGCACACTTCTAAAAATCTGAATTAAGAAAAAATTAATTCCAAACATACTTTCTTTACAAAGATTAAAGTGAATCTATTGAAGAAGTCTAGTATGAAGAACTTTATCCCCTTTTTCTTATCTCCATTGGGGGGTTTAAACATAATTATATTACTTAAAAAAATCTTAATGTTCCTCTACACTACACTAATCAAGAAAAATACACGTTTCAGCTTCCTGTGTTCAGTGGTTTTGTGTTATCTTGGGTAACACTATAGTATATAATATATTGTATTAGCAGAACAAAACCGTGATTGAAAGCTCAATTAAATACAATGTTTAACTCTCAATAAACCATTCAACAAATAACACAAAAACCCTGAACCCATACTTACTTGTTAACATTCTGCGGCTGCACCGAGTGCAGCATTCTCTTAGCGCTCTTGGCGAGCAAGTTCAATGCTGGCAACACCACGCCCGGATAGTTGTGGTATCGGTACACGATTACCGGTATCTTCTCCAGCGCGCCGATCAGCATCATGAACTGTTCGTCCATTGTTCCCACCTGGAAATTATACTGCGTGCATTGCGTCGATCGCCTGTAACCCGTACTGATTTATGTATATACCGGTATGTGAAAATATACCGATACTGGTACTAATACCGGTACTAGAACATTTTGATTATGTATTTTAAACCGGACTATAGAGATATGATAATTATTAAAACATTTACATCATTACTAGTACTATCCCTGTTTTTATTAATCCATAAATATTATTTTTCTGTACACCCAGACCAGCTAACACCAATCATTTACGGGCTGTGAGATTGAAAGCAAGTATATTCTCTCTCCTTTCTTGACTGGCAACACAACTGTGTAAATATATCGTTATGTCACGTAAATAATATTTAATAATAATCAGTATTGTTAGGCACTTCTCACACAACGCTATTCATGAGATACGCGACTGCAACGCTACCCAAAATTAGTATGTATTTGACACCATGTACTGACAGGACGATGCGTCTTCTGTCAGTTTAAAGTGTCAAATACATACTAATTATGGATAGCGTTGCAGTCGCGTATCTCATGAATAGCGTAATGTGAGAAGTGCCTAAGCCAACCTCATGCACGCCCTCAGTGACCCCAATGAAGCAGTCGAGGGTATCGGCCAGCATGGTGCGCACTGGTTCCGTGTCCGACTGAGCGTTTAAGATATTGTTCAGCTTCTCTTGCAGCGCTATCGTGCTAGACAGGAGACGGTTGCGGGCTTCACCTGAAATAATAATATGAATATAAAATTACTATTGAACCGCCCTCGCTTCGGGACCTGTAGGTATCAACCGCGTAGGTCCCGCTCCCGTAGGAATCTCGGGATAAAGTTTCATTAAAATCCATTCAGTAGTTTAACCGTGAAAGAGTTACAAACATCCACACTTACAAACTTTCGCGTTTATAACATTAGTTAGGATTATTTTTAAACTTACATGTTTAATCGGCAGTAGGATAAATTGGTCATTGGAACTTGTCACAAGTGTCACTGTATGTAAAGAGCAATAACCAAACGGCAGTAAATGCCGCAAAGGCTTAAAAGTAGCGCTTTTTACTTTTGAATATTAGTAGGAAGTTCAAGGAATGATCTGTAGTGAACCGACTTATTTCTGGTTGTTAATGGTGCGTCAATATAGACAGCAACAGTGTGCAACTGATAAGTACAAGCGACGCAATGTCACAGGTTTATGGAACTTTAAACTTTACCAGCGCGGAATAGAGTCGTTTTTACCTTCAGCGTAAGTAGCGGCGATAGCGAACGCTCTGTGCAGTTCCTTCCTTAGCTCGCCGGGCAGGTTGCTACCCGATGCTTCCCATGCTACCAACCCGAGGAATTCCTCACAGGTTGCTAGCGGACTTTGTCTAGTAACAATACAATGAAGAATGTTACTAAGTATATGAAATCGCTTGAAATTTTGTCACAGTAAAACTTGTATGTATACAAATACACTAGTTTTTGTTGTAGTCAAAAATACCTAGTAGTTTTGACTTTACATGCATTTAAAGTTCCGATAAATTTCGACCGCGTCACAGAACACCGCGTCGCGCGGTTAAAACTTTTTTGACTTCTAAATCGAAAACGAATTGACGTATCGAAATAATTCTTTCACAGGTATTTTTTTATTTTTGACAGAGTATATGAAGAGCTAATAATCGAAATTTGTTAACGTTCTTCATTAAACAACATTAACTTAATAAAAACGCTTCAATTTTAATTTGGCATAGTGAGACGGGAATACAGAAGTATGCTGGGTATGGTTCTTTACATTACCTAATCCTCGCAAACTGTAGGACACTATACAACGAGTACGATACAAAGTTGAACGAGCGACCCTATAGCTTTCTTTATTCGGGGCTTAAATCTTAGTATTACTGATGTTCATGAACAACGGTGACCACTTACCATCAAGTAGCTCATTTGCTCGTTTGACCTCACTAACCGCAATCCGCATTGGAGCTTGGAGCAGCGTGGCGTACCTATCTCAATGATGATCTCTCAATGATAAGGAGAGACCCGTGCTCAGTAATTAACGCTCCAAATGAATTATAACCGCCTAATTAACATCATAACTTAACGCCCCAAACGCATTATAATTTCAAACATCCAAAACATCTCATTTGTGATTGTATCCCATCATCCCAACCGCATTCCAATTTCAAACACTGTCACACCTCAACCGCGTTCCTTCCCATTCCAATTTCAAATTCAAACCGACTTGTGATGCTGGTGCGCGAGCGCGGCGAGCTGCTGCAGCGCGTGCACACCCAACAGCCTCATAATCATCACACAACACCCCAGTCACTCCAATCCAATTTCAAACACTGTAACGTCACAAACATCCCAACCGCATTCCAATTTCAAACTACCCACTTGTGATGCTGATGCGCGAAACGCGGCGAGCAGCTGAGAGCGCGCGCGGCGGCGACGCGCTGCGCGGGCAGGTTGCGAACACCCAACACCCTCACAAACCTCACACAACACCCCAGTCACTTCAATCCAATTTCAAACACTGTAACGACATAAACATCCCAACCGCATTCCAAATTCAAACTGACTTGTGATGCTGGTGGGCGAGCGCGGCGAGCAGCTGCAGCGCGTGCGCGGCGGCGACGCGCTGCGCGGGCAGGTGGCGCAGCACGGCGGCCGCGCGCGCCGCGAGCCGCGCGATCGTCCAGCGCGCGCCCGGCGTGCCCGCGCCGAACGCGCACTCTATCACCGCTGACGTCTGGCGGAGTAGGGGAGTGGTGAGTTTTGTGATTGGCCGTTGGCCGCCGTTTTATAATTGGCCACCGTTAAATAATTGGCCATTGGCCATAGTTTTGTAATTGGCCATTGGGCCCGTTTAGCAATTGGCCATTTGAAATTTCAATAAATAAATAACGCTACACACTCATAGCCCCACACTAAGATTACCTGTGCCGTGGGTGCCATGGACAACACACTAGACAAGGACACACACCTAGAACGAGAACGGAAACTTAAACTCATCATTTAAATTGCCGCTTCGCTGGGAATCGAACCCAGGACCCTCGATCCAGCGATCCGGCGTGTTTACCATTGGGCCATTAGGATCGTCGATTAGGAGGAGTAGCCAATAACTTAACGGTGGCCAATAGCATTTCAGTTTCCCCTACATGTAATATGCATGGTGTAAGAGACATTATGACATTTTGAAATAATGAAATCAAATTAATTCCACTACAAGGCATTCGGCTTGGTATGGTATTCGTTCTAATTACATCTCACACAAACACCAGCTTTCCACCCCTATGGGTAAGGTTGATTGCAAATTGACGTCGAGAATTTTGTCAATCTGCAAATTGCATGATGCAGTCTGCAATGTACCCTAATCACAGGGCAGAAACCTTATACCTATTTGTGTGAGATGTAATTACAATGAAATTTATATAAAACACGATCGCAGAGTACAAACACAATACATTAATCATGAAGAAACATTTGTTAATTGCTTTTTACATAGGTCTTATGAAGTGTGGATCTTCCTATAATCTGTCTTTTTAGTTTTTGAAATTGCTTAGCTCAGCGGTAAATCAAAATTATTAAAATAACCTTTATATTAAATTTTAAAACTTTTGCAACAGAGTACAACATAATTATAGTAGTAGAAATATAACACAAGTATTACCTCAGTATATATAGAGGGCTGTGACATGATGTAGGAATTAGCCCATATCTTGAGCAGCCAGGACATGGTAGCAGAGAGTTCCGGACTGAACACGGTCCCGAGGCCCGCTTCCAACGCCGCGCATTCCCAGGCGCTTATACGAAGAATGAGGCCTACTAATCTGTTGGAGAAATTGTTCATTAAAGTTGCTAATTTCCGTGACTTATAGCTTGATTAAGTCGATTCTTTACCTTCCTGTTGAAGAAATTATTCATTAAGGTTACTAATTCCCGTATCTTTAAAACTGATTAAATCAAATCAAATGATATTAATGAGAAATGCTAAAAGGTATTAATTAGCTAATCGATTCAATTTCTAAAAAATAATTAGTTACAATTTACATTTAGTTTATATAGTTATAACTTAAGTAGTTGTGACGGGTCAGGATAAGACCACACTACATATTTTTTCATGAGGCTTCTGATGTTTTTCCATCAGTGGCGGTGGTCTGTGACATACCACCCGGAATTATCATCAGATACCACGACTGTTCATTGGTTGAGTCTCCAGATATAAAAAGAAACAAATACAAAGCATTCTGATTGTTTATTTTATCTTTATAGATAGGCAACAATTCCTATTAAGCCCTTGAAAACCCAACCTGTTAGCTTGAATATTCATGAATCGTGGAAAAGCAGTAATCCTACTTCTTACTTCCTATCCTACTATCCTATCCTACTAATATTATAAATGCGAAAGTTTGTAAGTGTGTGTGTGTGTTTGTTGCTCTTTCACGCAAAAACTACTGAACGGATTTTCATGAAACTTTGCAGTAATATAGCTTAGACATTGGAATAACATAATTTGTTAAAATTTATAGAGATTTTTGAAGGGACTGGTTCCCCGAAGCGAAGCGAGGGCGGATTTACTAGTGGCTAGTATAGATATTGACTATGCAGGAAAATTTAAAGGATTTAGATATGACATATTTATGTAACAAATAGGAGCATTTTTTAAATATTATCTGAACCATTTCTTTTACCATTTTCCCTCTATGATAACGCACCTTACCAAAAAGGTAATTAGATGATTGAGGTTGTGTCAATGATGAAGATGGCTATTTTTTTTTTTGTAAAAAGCAATTATAATACTGATCAACTCATTAAACGGAGGTGGTAGATAGAAAAAATAATAAATCATTTGCGGTAAACCTCTATTATAAGTAATGTATTAAGCACCTACAGCATTTTCCTTAAACGATTTTTCTTTGAACACATTTCATTTTAATACCCAATAACCATAACTCCTATTATTGTGGCTTTTCAAGGTCGTTTTTTCCTTATCTCCAATTTAAATTCTTGTGTTAAGCTAAATTATCATATGAATACATAATTTATAAATTGAATAATACATTATTATGAATGCAATGTTTATTGCCTGACGCATTTCGTTTAGAATACAATATGTGAACAGATTCAAAAGATCTGATAACCTTAGTCTTTGTGACAGTACCAGGATAACATAACCACACGTGGATGTCACACAATACTAGTGTAATTTATATTTAAACCACAGGATTATTTTTAAACAAATCCTACACAGTTACGAAAGTTTACGTTCATCAGTGATGCCTTGAAATGTCGAATAACATGCATCCTATAAAAATAATTTATTTCGTATAAAATATGGGTGACATCATGGTTCATGTCATTGGAAAAACATACTGCATTTCTATTTAAAGTCGACAAAAACAGTGTTTGATAATTGTATACAAAGTTTAGCCTTATAATGCCCAACATTTTGTCGATGCCGACATCAGATAAGTGGAAATGGAGTGTTACTTGACACTTTTCAGCACCCAACTCGGTTAGAACCATAGACAGATTGAATAGAACCGAAGCCTTTTCGACCGCTGGTGAACATTTCTTTACTTTTACATTGTGACTTAACTTAAGTACATACTTATTATATAAGTTATACATACACTCAGGCAGGTTATACAGAAGACCGAAGAGTATAACCGGCCGTTATGTGTTGCGTATGTGGATTATGAGAAAGCCTTTGATTCTATCGAGACCTGGGCGGTGCTGGAGTCTCTTCAGCGGTGCCAGATCGACTATCGCTACATCGAGGTGTTGAAGTGTTTATACAAATCGGCCACCATGTCAGTCCGATTACACGACAGAAGCACGAACCCGATCCAATTGCAGCGAGGTGTCAGGCAAGGGGACGTTATCTCCCCGAAACTGTTCACTGCTGCATTGGAAGATGTGTTCAAGCTAATGGAGTGGAAAGGGCTCGGCATTAACATCAATGGCGAACACCTCACACACCTTCGATTTGCCGACGACATAGTCATCATGGCGGAAACGCTGGAGGACCTCAGTACCATGCTAGGAGACCTGAACAGCGCCTCACAACGGGTGGGTCTTAAGATGAACATGGACAAGACAAAAATCATGTCGAATGTCCATGTCACACCCGTACCGGTTGTTGTGGATGGCGCTGCTCTCGAAGTTGTCGACGAGTACATTTACCTGGGACAAATGATCCAGATGGGTAAGTCCAACTTCGAGAAAGAGGTCACTCGAAGAATCCAACTCGGTTGGGCAGCGTTCGGGAAACTCCGGCATATCATGTCATCCAATCTTCCTCAGTGCCTGAAGTCGAAATTGTTCGAGCAATGTGTGTTGCCAGTGTTAACATACGGATCTGAGACGTGGTCTCTTACAGTTGGCCTCGTTAAAAGGCTCAAAGTCACACAGCGTGCTATGGAGAGAGCTATGTTAGGTATTTCGCTACGAGACAGGATTCGTAACGATGAAATTCGTAGACGAACGAAAGTTACCGACATAGCTCTCAGAGTTAGCCGGCTGAAGTGGCAATGGGCAGGCCACATCGTTCGAAGGACAGACAGCCGATGGGGCAAAAAGTCCTCGAATGGCGACCACGCCTTAGTAAAAGGAGCACAGGACGCCCCCAGACAAGGTGGACTGATGACCTGAAGAAGACAGCAGGAAACCGCTGGATTCAGAGGGCTCAGGACCGGTCGGAGTGGCGCCAATTAGGGGAGGCTTATGTCCAGCAGTGGACTTCGATAGGCTGATAGATAGATAGACATTGTGAAGTCGTTACTGATACCAGCAGGATCAAACACAAGGACAATTGATAAACAAAAGAAAATCATATTATTATCAGGTCTATTGAATAATACCTGGTAATGTTTTTTTTTCAGATGTAATGACTATTTGTTAACTGTTACCTCACATTTACCTCACCATTCAAGTTTTACTTAAAACAGCTAAAAATCCATACTAATATTATAAATGCGAAAGTCTGTCTGTCTGTGACGTTTTCACGGCTAAACCTGAAAATAGTTGAAGACCCAGAGTCACACATGGGCTACTTTGTTTTTCGAAAATCAACCCCTAACTAAAGGCTTGAAATAGGGGATGAAAGTTTGTATGAAAATTCCCGTTTCGCGATATAAATAGATTCCACGCGGGCAAAGCCGCGGGCAGAAGCTAGTACGAAATATAATGACGACGTTTTAATAACAATTAACATAAATAAAAATAACGCTGGAATCATTGAGGAAAACATTTATAATTACTTTAAATAAATAGTATAAACTTAATGACATACTTTTACGACATTTAAAAATCATAAATAAAAATATTAAGATACCTATGTAAAACAATAAATAAAAATAATTTTAAAATTTAAAATATGTTACACTCGAAAAATATTTTCCAGTAGCAATATAACTACAACCGTTAAATAAACATTTAAAATAATATTTTTTTTTGCGAAATTACCTGAGCCCTGCTATTTGCTAAACTCTTTTCACAATACACTATTTTAATACGAAAGTAACTCTGTCTGTCTGTAAAGCTTTCAGGATTTCAGTTTTACCAATTTTAAAGAACACAAAAGAAAAAAATATATAATTTTTTCGTAAAATGTGGGTAAGTACCTACTTTACTTATATTTTTATCAAAATTAAGTAGATAGATGATCGACATGGTCACTCAACCATTCAAAATTTTCGCACAATGTCGCATATATTCTTCCTGCATTACCTAAAGATAACTTGAAGATGTTATATCGAGCTTATTTTTGTCAAAGCTGGTGAACAATAAAGAGTATTTGAATCGAATCAATACGTACTTGAGTATAGAGTCGACGTTATCAGTGCTATCACTCTCTCCAACAAAGTATCGCAGCGACGCATCGATGTTGGCTTTCTCCTGGATGCTGTACTGTATCAGGTCCGGCGGTATCATCACCATCTCGCCTTCTGTGCAGTCCGACGCTAGGAAATGGCCTGTAATACGTGTTATAATTATTATTATGTTATGGATGTATTATATATACATAATAATATTATGATTACTCCGTTGGATACGCTCATAGCGCGGCGTCTTGCGTCGTTCCTAAATGATCGACAAAGTTAAGTAACTGCGGGCGCGGTCGGTACCTACAATCCGTGCGCGACCAGGAAGGTAAGGAACCTTGTCAAAGTACTACCTGACCACAATAATTAGGCGCATGTCAGATAGCAGTCACGCGGGCCCCCCACCCGGCTCTAGCCCCGCGCGTCCCCTAGTGAGGCGCAGTCGTGTACAATTGTACATTAAGGTCATTTTGACTAGGCTGATGTGAACTTCGTTTTCCGAGATGTTTGCGCAGGTACAGTAACTGACCAAGTACAGGTGGTAGGGCCTAGAGCTCACCCGGGGAAGTACCACCGCCCGCCACGGTACTTTGTACCATTCCTACCGTGTAATAATTGTTTTAAGAACAATTGTGTTCCGGATAGGAAGGTGTGGTGCCGGTTACACTTTTTAGAAGCGACCATCTCAATCCTCAGGGGTAGCAACGCATGTGTGACCGAATTAGAACGAGACTCATTGAGTCTAGTTCTGGGTCGGTCACAGTTGTTATGGGCGGCAGCGGAAGGTGGTGCTGCATGCTCGTTTGCTATCTTAATTCCATAAAAAAAATTGTACCTCCATGTAACATTCACCATGGTACTTTTGGTACTACTGCAGAATGTACTACGTATTCCCTTCCCTATTTCCAATGACGTCTTAACTGACATGCGCCTAATTATCGTGGTCGGCTAGTAAATCGAAAATGACATTTGTCAAGTAGCGTTGTGGTAGCGTTGAGAAAAAAGTGCTGAAAAAATTAAATAATTATACATAATATTTTTAGCATTAACTACATACATTTACATACATACATTTTTACAATTTATCGTAGGATTAATAAACAGAAAAATATTTCATAGATGAAATCAATTTAATAAAATATTTAGGTTCATTATTTTACACATTGTATTGTAACTTTTCAATGCCACACATTTATTTCATAGGAATAATACCTCATTATTAATTGCTAATTATCTCTTATTTTAAATAAAATTCAATAAAAAATTCACGCTTACAGGAAACGCAATTACATAGCATAATCCGAGCTTCGACTTGAGTTTGCTAACGCTACGGCTGACCGACGAGATGTGTGCTTCTCAGTTCCAAAAAGTAGTATACAACTGTGGTCGCGCACGGATTATACCAGTTATTAGTACTGTTACGTGCCAGGAGTACTGGGTTCGAGAAAATGCCAGAATGTACCACAAAGACTTTTATTGTACTCGTAGATACACAATTACACTATGTACACAGTACACACCAAAACACTATGCACGTAAGACTCGTAAACACACTCGTCGAACACTGTATCGCCCGTAGAAATCACTTCACTTCTCGCTGGTATCGCTGGTTCTTCCCGGTTTCGCTTCCGAAACTAGAATGCCCGCAGTTGACCGAGTGCCCCTTTTTATATCACTCACGCACCATTCATGCCAATCCAGAATATTCCGGTAGTTATTAGAATGAAGCTCTAGTATGTTCCTTGCAATCGACTTTCGACCTTACGACTATTGCCGTAAGGTCGAAGCGTCGTGCGCGTACTTTCGAGACGGCCGCACCCTATTGTTCTATTGTTTAGCGAGCTAGAATCGCCAGGGTTGTCACAGTACTTACCAGTAATCATCAGGATCCAGTGCAGATCTTCAAATAGCGTATCGAGTTGTTCGCCGCCGCTCACCGGCAGCTTGCCCATATGCATCAGCTGTAGTTGACTCTCGAGCCTGCGATCAACGTATTTCTATCACTAATTTATCTACGTGATCTATTACTCTAACCAAAAATCGGTAAATGATATTTTCGACCATTTTTTTCGTTATTTTATGTGGATATTTCGGGTCAAATCTAGCAAGATGTAATCATAGTTCCTTTTACTCTATGGACTTAAAATGTTGCATATCGCTTAATTTACTATGACATGGATACTACGCTCACAATTGACACAATACAAAGGGACTCCTCAACTGGTAACAGCACAGTGAGAAAATTATTGCTTTTTTAAAAACGCGTTTTTACTTTTTTAAACTATTAGTTTATTAGTGTTAGTATGGCCCTATTACAGTCGTCGTTGGAACGGGGTGCCTCTTGTTTGGTATAACAACTTTTCGTCGAAAATCGCTTCGACTAATTTTAGTTGGAATAAAGTCATTTCACATAATGATTCATTTGATAGAATATTTGATTGCCATAATTTTATTTCTTATTATCATTTGTTTCAAATAATATCTTTTTATCGAATGTTCAAATGCGCTAATTTTATTTAAAGTAATGTAAACTAGACTAATAATGATTTAGTCGAAAAATCTTGTTGGATATTCGGTTCAGCAATTATTGGTTTCCTTTCATATTTAATTTAAAAATTAGGTTAGCGAGGAGCGAAGCGACGAGCGTGTTAGGTTAATAGGAACCATCGCACGAGCCGAGCGAGCGAAGCGAGCGTGCCGCGGCAGCGGCCGGCGAGTGCCAGAACCGACTTTAGGGCGTTTATAACCTGCGTTTAGGTATAACCTGAACATTTCATGGAATGAACATTGTATAAAATAAATATTCGATCAAATGAACATTATGTCAATCAATATTACACAAAATGAATAATCGAATATTCATGAATCGAATATTCAAATGAAAATTATGTCAAACTATATTATACAAACTGATTATTATCTTAAACGTTGTTCGATTTATTAAAATTATATCAAAAGTTGTTATACGAAACAAGGGTAACCCGTTGGAACGATCTTCGATTGTCCAGGTATTATAATAATTTATAATATTATTATATTATAATATCTACTATTATACATAATTACATAATAGTTATAAGTAGCAGTGTTAAATCTACTACTACTATACTACATACAGTATACATATATACGAATACGTCACGACATATTCGCATATTATATGCAAACATTTTAAACGTCATCAGTCGCCAAACACAAGTGCATTGTTGTTACGCATTAAAATAACATCGTATTTGAGAACCTCAACGCCGTAGTAGTAAAATATATTTAGCTATGAATATATTACTTGCGCCAAACTTTATGGCACCTTCAGTTGAATCTACGGAACGCATGCATGCGAATTAAAATAAAAACTAATTCATCGCTCCTTAATAAATTAAGGACGCCAACATTTCCAATGATTTTCGAAAATAACTTAGCACCAAACTAGTTCAGGAAGAGCCATTAAGTTTGGCGTGAGTAATCATCGAACTTGTACCTTTGCGCACGCTGCCGCCGACTTCGATCCAATTTTTTATGGCAATAACGTGTCGGTGAGCGTTGTGTGTGTTGCGTTAGCAACGCCGATACGATGCAAGGATCCGCAACCAACCTTAAATGAAACAAAAGTTTCATCTAAGGTCAGCCATGTACACGCCATCAAAATTAGGGGAAATATTGTAAACATTTTTTGTATAACAAGCTTAATAAAACATAACATATTCATAAATTAATTTAAAATTATTCAATCAAAATTGTTTCAGCGTTCCCCTAATTTTGTAATATTATGTACCTGCCACCCCATAAGTTTTCAACCACAAGTAATACAGAGTGGCGGATCCAAATTATAATATATTAAAGGTACCGTCAGCATAGTTCGTGTGGCATTTATATTATTCAGCGGTGAACTATCTGTGGTCGGTCTATACATGCTGACCTACATCTATTTACATACAAAAAGTATAATTAATGTTGATTTAGGCACTTCTCCATACAAATCTTAACTAACAAACCTTACGCCTCACTATATACTCAGTCGAATATTTGGCGTACTTTCCCGCTGAATATAATATGTGTGCAGCAGAACAACTGCGAGTACACCCGATTACATATTGGTGACTATTCATAAAATATCTCTCACATAAATAAAATTTAAACAGTGACGACGTTTGCGACTAGGCAAGAAATTCTTTGATTCGCACCAAAAAACCTCTCTATTGAGTTAAAAACGAGCACTAAACTTGTAGGTAATAATGAAGCTTCACGAATAGACGATAGGCGAGAACGAGCGGACCGTTGTAGCGCTTAGGCCGTTTACATACTGGAATTCTCGCGCGTTCGCTCCTTCTCAGCGAGTATCATGAGTCATTACACTCATCATACACGAACTGAAAAGAAACATAAAAAACCAAAACGCCACAAGTGCCAACCAGAACGTATGCTACTCTAACCTTTTGCTTCTGTCCTGCAGCAGGGTGTATAACACATGGGAGCAATGCGCGGGCGCCTTGCGCGCGATCGCTCCGATCGTCATCAATACGTTGCTGTGCAGCTTCCGCTCGTCTTCCTCTATATCCTCCTTTATGTCGTCGCCGCATCCGTCGCTGCTTTCTGTTCCTCTGTGAAATATTGTCTGTTGATTAAGTGTTTAATAGCTTGTATTTGGGATAAGGGCTCTGCTTTCGATTTTGGTTTTCAATAAAAAATTTGATTGCGCATTGGATAAGTTTGCGCATGACGGATTGGTTGAAATAATGTCTGATTTAGCTGAAATTAATTGTACATTGGATTGTTAAATATATCGTACAAAATGTTTTTGTTCTATTAATACGCCTCAATTGTCTTTACGTCTGTCTGTCTCAAGACTCTTTGGTTAGGTTGGATTATAATAAAAAACGTTAGATTCTACCTTCCAGATAAGTTTTCTACATTCTGTTTTGGTGTTGACCAAATAATTAGAGTTAATACGTGTGTGAATCCAACTCGCACATAATCAGTTCTCTTGACAATATTCTCGAACAAAACCTTACCTTGTACCATCTGGCGGTGCAAGTCTGCACTGTAGATAAGTATTGAATATCTCTATACAGGGATTCTGTAACGTTTCATTATTGTAACCGTCCGAGTCATGCACTATTGAGCTCCAAGTATGAAGAAACTTATTGAGAGACTCTCTCCACACTGTGTCTTCGTTGATCTGGAAAATTAAAGGAATATTATTGTATTCATAATAATTACGAATAAATATATAGTAGCTAACACAAAAGTACCCCTCACAAGGATGTTGTGTGTCATGGGTGGCATAGACAACACAAATTAGACATCACTGTCGCCTACAAACCGGAAACAAACATTTACCTCTCGCAAAAATGGCGGGGAGTCGAACCCAGAACGCTTCACTTCGCAGGCCAGGGAACCACCAAGGCTATGAGGTAGTCCATTAAGTTGCAGGGCAACAATGAAAAACATTTGACCAAATCCATAACAATCATAATCAGAACAAAATATAATATATTACTTACTCCTTCTTCCACAATGGAACCCCTGATGCAATGACAAGTATAAGTTGTCAGGTATTGGAGAAACGCTGGTGGTGTAGATGCTATCATGAGTGGAGAGAAGAACTGTACGAGTCTCCGGTATATGGCAGATATACCGAGCATCTCTCTCTCGCCCGGCTGAATAAACGCCAACATTCTCATGAAACCGTTCACGTAGTTCTCCAAGTATTGCTGCTTCAGATTCGCGGCAGAAACGACAACCCCGCTTAGACTTGCTAATTGCACTAAACACGTTAGCGATGGGTTGCATAAGTCTGGATTCGATCGTACGTGCATATGAATCTCGAAGAACAGCGTTAGTAGTTCAGGTTGCATGATTGTGTCTCTCCAATTCATGCTCAGGCGCAACGCTGGCGCCGTGTCGCTTTCGTATATAGCCTCGAATGCTCCTATCAGTCGCTTCGACAGCATCGGCGATACATGACTCCAACACAAAATAGTTTCGACTATAGTTAGCAATTGCTTTGTCAGCATTGCTTGTTCTCCTTCCGGGCGGACCCCAGAGCGAACTATTTGTTCCAGTACGCTGACCGTAAACCTAAATATCCTTTTCATATCTATTGCCTCAAAAGATTTCTTCAGCCTAAAATGTACCTCCCAAATGAGGCCAACGTCGGCAGACTTAACTGTAATGGCATACTCTTGCATTATCGCTAAAATCAACGAACAAGCTAACTTTTGTTCGTTAATCGGAGCACTTAAGATTAACTTTTCTAATTCGCAGAGCAATGCCTTTCTTTCTCTACCGCTATCATCTATACTTCCCCTCTTGATGATGATAGCGATAGTCTGAAAAAGGATAAAGGACATAATACCATAGAACTTTAAGCATTCATGAGATGTAAACAATATCTTATACAGTTGATAAACAAAGTTCTGAGAATACTAAAAGGTTACTATAAATAATACATTAAGTGAAAACCTATTCAAATTAGTTAAGCCATTTTCTGAGATGAAAGGAAATAACACACCGAAAAATAGTAAAATATTCTAATCACATTTGTAATGGACTCTACTGCATAAATAAACGCTTCTGTTAATAATTTATCTCATCTAAATACATAATTATCTTCCATACACAAGCAGACAAAAAGCTAATTACAATGAATACTATGTATAAGTACATATTCTAATTTGAAATACCTGTAGTAATTTCTCTTTTAAGAAAGGTGGAGTATCTTTCCTCATCAGATAATTTAGTAGATATTCCCGTAACGAAGAAATGTCTTGCTGGGACAGCATATTCCATTCCCTTATCAAAGCAGTTTTTAAGAGACCAGCAGCCTCAAACAGAACATAGTCTGAGGTGGACTTTTCCATGATCTCCCTGCAGAGTTGGTATGGATTCTTGGTGCTTCGGAACTCAAGGAAGACACTCTCAGCCTGATGCCGTTGCTCCGAAGTCACCATGTTTGGTGGTGCCTAAACATAGTGTTATAGTGTTTAACCACTGAATGCTATCATTGCACAGTACAGTTATTTGCTATCATGAATTCATTATTTAAGGTTGTTCATTTGTAAAAAGAAACTACATATAAGTGCCAAACTAAAAATGCAGTTCATAAAATCATAAATTTCAACACAGTTATATTTAAAAAAAATGGATAAGTACTAGGTATACTTAGCATATTCAAGCTGAGAAGGTAATAATGTTTTTGATGTAAATTGTGTAAAACACAAAACTTCACAGTTGATTTGATAATGCAAATAAATGTACAAATTTGCATTGAATAGAATTATATGTAGTTATATTTTTACTGGACTGCGTCAGAAGGAGGGTTACGTTTTTCGAGTGTATGTATGTATGTATGTATGTTTGTATGTATGTCCATTTATTTGTCATGCCCCACAGCCCAAACGGTTGAACGGATTTCGACATATGAGGTATCGTTGAATTCGTCAGAACTGTGTTAGTTGTTGTTTGTCCTCGCCTGCAGCACCATGAAGTATTTTATGTTGATATTGTGACACTTATTTTTTTTCTTTTGAGTTCTTTTGTAAGAAGTCGGGTTTTTTGTTTTTATAATAATATTTTTTCATTATATTGACTCAGAAATAAGCAGACCATATGACCCAAATACTTAACACTACAGCAGGCACAGATTTATGTCTGCTTAAAAGATAGTTTATATACCTAGGAAAATTGGTATCCTTTGGGAAGAACAGTAATGAAAACGAAATAGATAGAAGAATAAACATAGCATGGAAAAAGTACTGGGCTCAGAAAGAAATTCTTAAAGGACAATACAGCTTAAAGCTGAAACAAGAAATAATGGATTCATGTATCCTCCCAAGTTTAACATACGCAAGCCAAACCTGGGTTTATACTGAGAAAGTTAAAAATAAAATTTTATCCTGCCAACATACCATGGAGAGAAGTATTCTTAAACTAAGGAGAATTCAAAAAACAAGAAACGTAAAAATCCGAAAAAAACTAAGCTAACCGACGCACTCCACTACAGTTTAAAACAAAAATGGAAATGGGCAGGACACATAGCCAGATACCAAGACAAAAGGTGGACAAAACAAATAACAAAATGGGAAGGACCCATAGGCAAGAGAACCGTAGCACAACAAAGGAAAAGATGGGTAGATGATATAAGGAAAATAGCAGGAGAAAAGTGGATGCACATTGCCATAGATTGTGCAAGATGGTTTAAGTTGGAGGAGGCTTTTACCCAAGTGGGACTACAAATAAGCAACAAATAATATTAAAACACAAAAAAATTGTTCTTACTTAGTTTATTTATGTAGGCAAATAAAAGCTTTATTGTTATTATTATAAAAAGATAGTTTTAATTCCATCACAAACTTTTCTGTAGAAACATAGTCTTTACCAGTGTTTGCCCCTCATGAAGACAGATTAGCGTAAAAGTTTTATTATTAAATTATGTTTGTAAATTTTGTATTTAAGTAAAAACTAACACATCTTTTTATGTTTTAACTCTAATTCTCAACCTTTATAGGAAGTAAGCACTTATAGGTGTATTGCATAGTTTTTGACCCAAATATGTTGGAATAGTATAGAGCTCAATAAGTATCCAGTAATAAGCAATCCATCCATGCTTTCCATGCTGTTCCAATCTTAATATATAAAACTCTTGTGTTACTGGTGACTGACAGACACCGCACAACCGAAACTACTGAACGGAAGAAGCTGAAATTTAGAGTGTATGTTCCTTGGAGAGTGTAGGGGAGCATTAAGAAAGGTTTATGGGAAATTCCAACCCTGAAGGGGGTGAAATATGGGGGTGAAGTTTAAACGAATTCCAGGGCGGAAGCTAGTTATTTCAATAGTGGCATGAGTGAATAGACTTTTTTTTAAAAATAGTGTATTCAAAAACTTGAACTTCATCTTTATTTTGTAGCCTCTGTGACCATTTCTGATCTTATGTGACTGAAAAAGCACAAATAGTCACGTGGAATTGTTGTTAAGCATTAACTTACTTTTACTGGTATAAAATATTAAAATTTAACTATATAAATACAATAAAGGGTTTTTGGCATTTGTCTATTGTATAGTTTTTACACCTTCATACAAAAATATACCTATCACTTTTGTTAAATGGTATAATTTCAGCAGTAGTCATATTTTCCATGTTCTGATTCGTTTTAATGGAGACATAATACCACATTAGAAAAATTCCCGTATCACTTTGTCCCCAAAAAAGATAAGATTGTTTATAAATAACACATCGTGCCAGTGAACTTGAGAATTGTGTGTGTACTTTTGTATTTATTAAAAATCGTAATTATTTCAAATAGCAATTGCAAAATAATATGTTATTTAATTTCTCTTACCATTAACATCTGGGCCGCTGTTTCTAAGGTTTGGATAGCAGAGTTATCCATTGTATTTATTTACTGTTTTTGCTTAAATTTAGGACGAAAAGATGAATGGTAGATAAAATAATCACTCATGCCAATTCAGTCTATGAATTAAAACCATGCATAAATCACATAACTGATCCCAATATTGCAAAATGTTAGTCGATTTTCACCAAAAATTCACGATTTCTACCATTTTCGATACCAGCTAATATCTGTAAGTTTGACATTTGACCTGACATATGACATAAAATTACAGATATCCATCAGGTATTTTTTACATGAAACTGTCAAGATTATAAAAAAAATGTAGCGACGTAGCGACCTACTACTTTGTGCTTCTATTCTGTTCAATTTGTGAACGTAAACGAAGAAATGTTTACAAATATTTATTGATGATAAATGAATATTTTTAAGCCATTTTTTTATTATAATTATGACATCCCTGGTACAAGCTATATTCTCTTCGCTGGCTAATAAGTGATTAGTGACCCACTCATGAACCCACTTTACACAATTTGTGAACATTTTTGACATTTCACAAGTGAATATAGGATTTGAACCTAGACCTTCCTAAATGCATGTGAACTGTGGCCACGCTTACCATGTTTCATTTTCCGTTCTTCTTCGTAGGTAAATAATCAGAGAAAAAAGTAATGAGGCAACTTTTGGGCTCCCGCTTTTTTCAGTCGACAACGCATCAGTGACTCCTTCGTTAAAGGCGTGTAAGCTGATGTCTATGGGTAAGTATGTATCGGTAACCGTTTACCATCGTCAGACTCGTCATTCAATACTAGCCCCAACTCAACTCCATCACAGACTTCCTTTTATAGCGCTCTGCCGTGGTTCTTTTGTCGCGCTCCAAGCTGCCCGTGCTGCCCGTGTGCAGTGCACGCCTTCCGAGCCCGCTTATGGTACCCCTGTCTGCTCTGCTCCTGTGGCGTTCTTTTTGATTTTTTTGCAAAAAAAACAAATGGACTTATTGCCTCGAAATTTTAAAAATAAAATAATGTTTTGGTCCTTCGAGCCGAAATTATTATGATCCTTAATTATTATAGTCCAGTATAAAAATTTACCCAACTGCATGAGGCGGCGAGAACGCGGATATGAATAATTAGCCAATTAATTAATTACCATTAGATTGTATTAGTCTAGCATTAACTTATAATTGAAAGGAAAATGCAAATAATGAGATAATTTTGAATATTTTTAACCGACTTCAAAAAAGAAGGAGGTTCTCAATTCGACCGTATATACATATGCTTTTTTTATGGGTGTTCAGCGATTTTTTCGTAGTTTATGGGCCGATTTTGATAATTCTTTTTTTGTTGTAAAGTAGATAAATGCGCAGTGGGGTCCCCTGATAAGGACACCAGGATCTGATGATGGCATCTCAGACAAATCGAGGGGAACTTTCGAAAATTGTATGGACGACTAGTGTGTTTGTTCATGTTATCATAAGTACATTAAAGCGTTACCATTTCATGAAGGTCTGGAGTCGATCTGATGAAGCCAAAAGACAGTCGAGGGAACTCCTCAATGATTTACTGCAGTTATCTAGTGTTTGGGCTTGATTAATTTGTAGTGATGAGTGACGAGAACACACTTACATGTTGAATTGAGCGCCATCTGGCGAGTAGTTTTTGAATTATCTCTGCTTATGAAGGTTGAAGTCGGTTTTTTTTTAAAAAAAAGCAATTATTTATATAGGAAATAGAAAATCTGCTTAACGTTGAACATGTCTGGCTGGAGATATGATAATTATATAATTTGATTTCTGGATATAAAGAGATCTTTTTATTAGCTCTCATACATAGGAGTGTTCAAGTTTGTACAAATTATAGTAACATACAGAAGAGAACACAAAACTTGCAGCATTTTAATTAAAAAAAAACAACTTGCTATAACTAACATGGTTTTCTTATCAATATATTTTTTATTATAAATGTGCAGTAATATATAAATGTGCAGTAATAATTATACTTCACTCTCGATTCTTTGTAATCTTCGCTCTAATAGATGAGGATCCAACTTATGCATACATAAAAATCTTCCATTGAGAAAGAGCACTGGAATATCACATCTGTATAGCCTCAACCACCTCACATTCTCTTTCTGTGTGATATCTATTTTTTGGATAACCAACCTGTGTTTGAAAGGTTCTAATTCCTCCATAACAATATCACATAATGGACATGGATCTTTGGTATAGAAGGTCAATACAGGTGGCCCATCTATGCTTTCCGCTCTGAAAAGTTAAAAAAGAACCCTGGGAACTCATTGAAATAAAAACATTACATACAGGAATTCTTTGATTTAATCAGCCATTCCAATAATAATAATAATAATTTGACAATGTAAGACTTACAACTACAATATCAATAAAAATTTTCATATGTAAAAATATATAAATTCATATAACAGCGTTATAAACAACTTTTCTTAAAGCTATAATTAGGTGATCATGCTCAACATATAAAGCTGTCATTATTAGGTTTAGGTAACAAGGCATTGAAGGCTATGTGATAATATCACATGATATTGATATATGAATGCACTGCGTTGAAACACAAAAATAAGAGACCTAAGAAATCCACCTTTACTTAAATTCCTTTCAAAATTCCCCATCTGTATCTTTTTTGTGCTTAAACAAATTAAATGTCACAGTGCATTTTACAGCGTCGGGTAACAAAACTTACAATTTTTCGATCATAATAGATGAAGCACCACCTCCTCCATTGCAGATGGATGCCACACCCTTTTCTCCTTTCTTAAGAGCATGACATAAATGGACAACGATTCTAGCTCCTGACATGCCAATGGGATGGCCGAGACTCACTGCACCTCCATGTACATTAATTTTAGCAGGATCCAAGCCTAGCAGCTTCTGGTTGGCAACAGCAACCACGCTAAAGGCCTCATTAATTTCCCACAAAGCCACATCATCTTTGCTAACACCAGTTTTTTCTAGAAGTTTGGGGATAGCTACAGCTGGGGCAATAGGGAAGTCGATTGGATCACATTCTCCATCAGCAAATCCAACAACCCGTGCAATAGGCTTTACATTCAATCTTTGGGCAGCATCTGCTGTCATAAGTACTAATGCAGCCGCACCATCGTTTAACGTTGATGCATTTCCTGCAGTAACAGTGCCATTTTCTTTTTGGAATACAGTAGATAGTTTCGTAAATTTTTCAAAGTTGACTCTCTTATACTCCTCGTCTTCTGAGAACAATACTGGCGGAGATCCTCTTTTCTGAGGTACCTCTACGGGCACAATTTCATCTGCAAAAGCCTTAGCTTCATAAGCAGCCGCACTTCTTTTATAACTGGAGATTGCATAATCATCTTGTTGCTGCCTTGTGATTGATAATTTTTTAGCTGTGTTTTCAGCACAATTTCCCATGTGGAATTTGTTATATACATCAGTAAGACCATCGAATACAATGCCATCAACTAATTGTATACCACCATAGGGTGTTTCCCCTCTCTTCATGTAGTAAGGCACATTTGACATGGACTCCATACCACCTGCTAACATAACATCTTGAGCACCAGTCTGCAAGCCCTGGGCTGCCAACATTACGGCTTTCATGCCAGACGCACATACTTTGTTCACCGTTGTACATATTGTGCTCTTAGGAAGACCTGCAAAAATAACAGCCTGTCTTGCAGGGGCTTGACCAAGGAAACCAGAGCACACATTGCCCATATATACCTGGAAATATAAAAAAAAATGAGGTCAAATATAGATCCAAGCACTCACAAAAATTTCATGGGATATAATTGAGTTAACTATCAAATTAGATTGTAATTTTCCTGTACATCATTTAGTTCAAGCACTTTTATTTCTAAAATTATTTGATTGCAAGACTATTTTATACTTATTAAATTAACTGAAAATTAGTACCTGCAACAAAAACCTAAGATGATTAAAAGAACACTTTAGTTAATAATTATTATAATGAGGAAACTTATAGAATTTATGGGGCTTTTAGACGAAAATAAAATTACTAATGATGTAATTAAAACAAAAAATTTGATAGACAGATTCAGATACTCTATCTTATCTAATTGTCGTAAGAAACATATTACATAAAATCCGACATATTTTCCAGTTTTAAAAACAAATTTTCGGTAATTTATTCATAATCATCGTATCGTCATCAACTAACGGCATCGGTAGAAAGTAGGTAAACACAAATTAACCTCTTTAATTTCTTCTTTGGGAATACCAGCTCTTTCGATAGCTCCCTTGACTGCAACAGCTCCCAGTTCTGTCGCCGATACACCCGCCAAGCTTCCTCTGAAGGAACCCATAGGAGTCCTCACTGCTGAAGCTATAACCACTTCGTTGAGTGAAACTTTCGATGAGTAAGACGCCATCGCCATAGCTCTCAGTACCTTCCGACAAACAGTAAATTGGTAAAAATCAATAGCTGTTCGCTACCACAAACAAGTTTTTTTACGTTCTTTCATTCATATAAAATTTACCTATAATTCTTGGTAATACAAAGATTTAAATTCACAGAAACAACCAACTACTACGGTTGACAAACGAGCACTGACTGACTGGAGGACTGCCTGCTGATTTTGACTGACGGACGATCGTACAAAAAGTGGAAATTCAAAGTATGAAGTAAAAAAAAGTGTGTACCTTGTTCACCGGTTGCATTGTTATGCTAATTATTTTACTTCCTTTTAATAGAATCATAATTGATATTTTGCTTATAGAACTAGCACAATATTTTAAGAAAAATTACAGCCCCAATTAACACAGCCACTATCGCCCAATTAAATTAAATACCAAGTCAACTCGCAACTCGCAAAGGAAAGGCAAACTTGCAAACTTGTTCAATTCAAACAGTGTTGCCAACTATAATTTCGAAATTCCGTTAAACCTGTTGGTAAATTCCGTCAAAAATCCGTCAAAATTTTTTTTGTGTCCGTCAAAAAATCCGTTAAATAAAAAATACGTTTTATAAATGCGACAGTTTGTAAGGATGTATTTGTATATGTGTTTGTTACACTTTTACGCAAAAACTATTGAACGGATTTTCATGAAATTTTGCAGTAAAATAGCTTAGATCTCGGAAGAACGTAATAAGTTAAAATTTATAGAGATTTTTTTATCATTTGGTCATACTACAATTATAACTGTAAAGTCGAAACCAGTCAAAACAAAATCCACCTTCTGAGAGCTATCTTCTACTAAGTGGCTGGCTCCCTGAAGCGAAACGAGAGCGGGTTTACTAGTCAATATATAAAAAAAGTTTTAAAGAAACAATCCCAATCGTCATCAGACACAGAAAACATAAAAATAACTTTATAACAAAAAATTACAATCATCATCATCGCTTCCAGTTGATGTTATTATACTCGCTATGGGAGCAGCTGTTAAGGTGGATGGCTGATTTTAATTTTATGTTTAGCATTGATCCTAACATAGCAATAAGAGTAAGAGGTAAATCAAAAGTGTAACATGTCTTGCCATTTCTTTTTAATGCAGAACGAATATTGAAAATTGCGTTGATCATTTTTTCATTCATTTTATTTCTCAATTTTGATTTTACTCCATTTAATACACTAAAAACTCTTTCCACCTCCACGTTTGAACAAGGTAGCAATAACATTGGAAAAGCAAAATCACTATATAATTGTTGGAATGGATTAATGTTTATTGCACCTTCAGATTTCTTACCTCTGACCAAAATTCTACAGTTCGTTACTAGAACACTAGAACTAAGTTCTTGATTTTTTTTCAACTATTTTTCCCGTCAAAAAATCCGTTAACCGTCAAAATATATTTTCTCCCGTTAATACCTGACCCTAATCCGTTAAATCTAACGGGAAATCCGTTAAGTTGGCAACACTGAATTCAAATAACCAAAATATAAAGTCTTATCTAAGTCAATTTTACTTTTAACAATGAACCTTGTGCTGTATACACAAAGATGAATTTTAAATTTCGTAGAAATGTAATCTTTGACCCTAGCCACTGACTGACTATATTTAGATAATACATAATTAGATAAGATAGTGAGGCATATAGTGTAGTAAATATTTTTTATAATAGGTAAAAGATAATAGATATTTTGTAATATTATGTTATTTCGAACAGTAATATGAAAACCACAGATATTTCAATATCGATGCTAGTGAAAATTGTGAAAAATAAAGTAGGCACAATAAAAAAATGTCGTGGTAGGGTAGTGTGTAATTTTAGGTTTAAGTATTTAGGTATTTTTATTAGACCTGCTGATTGAAGATTTTACTACTTTTTTTTGACACCCTGACAACATACCGGGGTGTAGAATACAATAAAGTTGGAAATTGGAAGTTGTCTAGCTCCCCCAATATCACAATAAAAAGAAACTGAAACTCCCACGACACGATAAATGAACGTTTTTTGCTTCATGTCTTTATATTAGGTGAATAGATATTGATAATTTTTTTAAA
This sequence comes from Hesperia comma, assembly GCA_905404135.1. Classification (NCBI taxonomy): domain Eukaryota; kingdom Metazoa; phylum Arthropoda; class Insecta; order Lepidoptera; family Hesperiidae; genus Hesperia; species Hesperia comma. Next base: position 12,813,578 of record FR990025.1, on the reverse strand, counting down.
GGTAGTGTTTGACTTCTTGTGCTATTTAATTTGAGAGATATCTGACAGGTAGTTTTTGAGTTACTCTTGATAATGCGTATATCATTTATGAAAACTTTTTTCAGATTTTGATGATTTTTTTCGGAAAATAGTACTTGTCTTGTGGTCCTTATGAATTGGAGCGACATCTGGTTGCGGTTTTTGAGTTATGTCGACTTTGATCGTCGGTTATTTTTTTGTCGTAACTTAACAATTTTCAAGTAAGTAATTTTTTTTTATAAAAAGTAACGGTGTAGTGCAGCAGATGTCCATGGACAACGCTAACTAAAGATTATTAGCACATTCAATTTAAGCAAATAAAAAACAGATTTCCCTAAAAACGTAAGTCATTACAGACGCTATTATTTATACATCGTACCGAGTCCTTGTCTGTTAAAAGTTATAATAATATCATTGATACTAGGTTACCAGTTCTTATTTTGTAGTCTGTGGAAAATTGACATTTTGTTAATATGACGCAAGTAAATTGACATTTCATGAAATTGGGTACAAAACCCAAAACTATAATAAAATATATTAAAATAGGCATTGATAGGAGGTGTTGTGGTGTTTTTTAAGCAAAACAAAAACATTAAAACACAATGAGGTGTGGTATACTACAATGCGGAGCCAGGAAAAATAAATTACACCCAAAATAACAAGTTATAGTAGGTACAGTTTTCGTTGTTTGTTGAATATCTGAATGATATTGATATATTATGTTTTTGCTGCATGAAGATCTGTGCGAGGATTACGTAGGCCTGTTAATGTTTTGTTGGGTTTTACATCATTATTTTATATATTTGAGTAGCCGGTTTGTTTACATTTCAATGACACTTAGGGTAGAAAGTGTTAAAATATCGATATTCGATAATTTAAAATGACGCTGAAGAAAGTTGAAATAATTGTTTTTATTCAATAGATTACCTTCAAATAAATCGTTAAAAAAGAAGTGGCTAGAAATAATTGTTCCAGAAAACATAAACCCTCGTCTTGTTGAAGTATTTTTTTGTAAAAAGCAATTATAATTATTCCTCTGTTATCTTATCTGCCCAAAGCTTATCTTGAAGAATTCGCTAGTTAGCGATACGATCGCTTTTTGTGCCCAATTAATAAATATGCTATAATACTTTTATTTGTATTTTTGTAATTATGCTGTACATTATATAGCCTTAAACAAATAAATTAAAATTTGTGTACATAGACACATGTTTTTTATTTACATTTCGGTCCCATTTCCACAATATTAATGCACTAAGGATTATTACACAATCATGGGTGATCAGAAGAAAATTGTCAGTCATATCACACAGCAGTACTATCTTCACCCTTAGCTTTTATTGAATAAACTCTAAAATTAAATTCATCGTAGTGCTACATATGACTTATTTATTTATGTAAGTATCTATCGCGATTTTACTGGATTCAGCGGGTACATTCAGAATCAGCAAAAGTGGCATTGTTTAGGAGTAGGCGGATTGGTTAATGGAAGGATTGATTTTTAATATTGGATATAAAACTTAACATAACTTCAAGCCTGTATATACCTAGTTATATACAATACAGCCAAATAGAGATATAAGTATTTTACTTCCGATGGTTAAACTTCGGTTATGGAACTCTATTTTGATAAAATTTTACATTATGCATATAATAAATAAAGGCCTTAACTACCTAAATTTCCTAACTGGAACAAGACAAATAGTTTGGCGGCTGTGTTAAGCAAAAGGGTGGTACCTAATTAACTGGCAGAGTTTAAAACACTATCTCTGAGATCGTCTAAAAAGGGGGATCAGTCGTTGTGTCCTCGTTTGTTGTTCAGCAGATCATCATGATAGCTGGTTTTTACAAAATATTTTTGGTTGACATGACATGACAAGTTCATCGCAGTAGGTATCAAAATTAATATTAATATCGCTGAGAAGACGAACGACATGTATTATTGCTGTTATATCGTTAGTCATTAAACTAAATATCGATAGTGTTTCCGTCCACGTAGTGCGCACAACACTAGTAGAATCGGCCATATTTTATTCACTAAAATTTTGACAGGCATTGTCAGACTCGCTATTTTTGCTTTAGTGTCTAATCCATAGTCCTTATAGATCAATGGAGTATACCTATGAACCGGAATGACACTAAAGGGTACGTTCCAGTTACGTTACAGTTATCTCTATGGTTCCAGTAACGATCACAATGAACAAAACATTCCTAAATTTGTTGCACTTGATAACTCAAATTGTGCAGTACGCGTGTCGTCATTTTTGGTCACCACGACCCATCTGAATCGATAAAGCGTTGAACGATAGGGTGATGATATCGATATGGCGACGGAAAATATATTTTACTATGATTCCGAACGAGCGGTCATGGATGAAATTATATCTGAAGCGTTAAACGATAAAAACTGGTGTGTAGTTTTTAATGCGTGTGTGTTGAACAATAGATTTTGAGGTTTATGGTTAGAAATTATAAATTGTTATCCAACCTTTTCAAGTTCCCGCCTTATTATTTCAAGTCCCCTTTTGTAATGTTTATATCAACACTAAAATACGTTCCACTAGGGTACTAAATTTTAGAGAAAATTTATCGGATTTTAATCGTTTCGTATAATTTAGGAAATCGCTAAAATACTATATGAAGTTATTACAGGATCAACACATAAAAAAATAATTACTATGAATTTTCCCCTAGAATTTGAATTGTTAAGAGCTATGCACCAGTGTTCAATATTTTTCATTTACTGTATAATTTTAAATTAATAACCTTTTCGTATTGTTCTCTGACTTTTAATTATATTTTATTAACACATTTATAATAGACATATTGAGAAAAGAAAAATCGAATAATCAAAACATCGTTCGTTAATCGTGTGAGTAATCCCTATTATTGAAAAGCTGGCAACATAATTTCGAAAAGTGACATTAAGAAACATTATTTTACTGAATAGAATTAAAAGACGGAGTATAGGTCATATTTGACAACTGTTTGTCTTTGCTTCGTAGTGAGGGTAACCTGCTGAAAAACATCGATTAAATTTAATTAATCGATAAGGACTTCAAAGTCTGTAAATTGCATGCGATTGTTATAAAAAGTATTAATAAGCTCACAATTCGCACAATGACTAAAAAAACGACAAAAATAATGCGTCAAATAATGGCGCGAAAAGAAATCATACCTTTTTTGTAACATTTCTCGTTTCGGAATACTGGCCTTTGAGCCACACGTTAATATATAAATGAATGATTACATATTATTGGTCTAAAACGTAACAAAATAAATTTTGTTAGTATTAAAATATATTTTACTTCGTAATGGTGAAATACTTTTTGACGATTAGTTCGACTTCTCGAATTCAACTCATCTACTGATCTGTTTCTTTTGGTATCATCCCTAATGTTTTAAAAAGATAAAGAGTGCACTGACGTAACTTTGTAACGACGTCAGTTCTTTACTTTTCAATGTAAAAAGTTTAACAATAGCTATTATATTAGCTAATATATTATATATTTATATTATATTATTATATTAAGGAATATTAAATTAATATGGGGTGTCTCCCTTACAAGGTTACTTTGTAAAATTTTGACAACCTGTCAAATGTTACCTATTAAAATAACCCTACTATAACAACTACTAACGGACTCTTATCCAATCCTAGTTACTAAATTCAGTTTAATCAATTCAGTGCTCAGACTTCAGAGTTGCAATGGGCCACAGCATAAGGGTGGTACTGCCTGCTCGTTTGCTACATAAATTCCATTGAAAAAAATGGTGGAACACGAAAAGAACCGTTTCAGCCAGTGTTGTACGCACAATGTGTCAATATTTAGTTTAACGACACAGTAGTTACATCAGTTTTTTGCCTTTAAAACCTATTTATTTATAAATTTGAACTTAACACGAACACAAACACGGCGACTTCTGCTGCGTAATTACATTTTATAAAAGTTACTTCGTTAAGGTGAAGGTAGTTATCAGCAATTTTGCAACGAACTATTCCCATAATAACTACCTACCTGATTTTAACATTATCAGCTGTAAGTAATTTCAGTTAAAATTATTTATTGACAACTAACGATTTCGGTCAATAACGCACCCAAATATAACTGATCTATTTACAAAAATACATAAATGCTTTAGATTTTATAGTTAACTTAATTAAAAATTGTGCAGAAAAAGTGTAGCTATGACAATATTATGAATATGATTATTTTCATCTGATCGCCCATGTTTGCCATAACTAGTATTGCCACCCGTACTTTATAATAAAGTATTGTACGTTATTTCAGGCAATTGTACTCTATACTTTATGAGAACAATAAAGTACACGAAAATACTTTATTTCGCATGATTTGATTTCTTTGTAATAAAAAATGAATCACTTATTAATTTTAATTTAAATATAGATTGTAAAGATGCTGTGCAATTGTTTAGTCGAGATCCTAATTTGATACAAACTGCAAAAAGCAATAAAAAATATGTTTTTAAATATAATAATAAAGAAAAATAAATTGTACTTTATTTTGATACTATGTACTTTTTTTCTCACCTATAATAACCAATGTACTTTATTTGCAAAAAAAAGGTGGCAACCCTAGCCATAACTGTCAAGAACTATAAGATGACAAGTACTTTTTCCATAATATAAACCGGTCACATTTTTCAGACGAATTTCCATAGAATCTTAATCTTAACAGGAATTTCCTGTGAATTTCTTGTTAAGATTGAGGCGTTATATAATAAATATAAATAAATATTAATAATAATATAAATATATGATTATAAATTTTATAATTCTATCTCTAGGCGTTGAAGAGAGGGCATGATCTCTATGTGTAGTTAGGGGAACGCAGCCTGAGAGAGAACTATTTATATCAGCTGTAACATTCTGTCAAGTTGTCATTTTCATTCAGCGAGTGTCGCTTTAAGGCTATGCTTTTAGGGATGAAGGTTGTTGTAATATCGATAAAAATATCGATAATAGGGTACTTTCCGTAATGAAAAATAAACTGTGAAATTTGATAAAAGTAAAAATTTATGTAGAAATATACTTTAATATTCTGATTTTGAGTCATAAAAGCACATAATTATTATAATAAACAATATTAAAATTCGAAATTTTTAATCGGTATGTCACGTGACCTAAAACGCGAGAGGCATTGCTGTGACGTCATAAAGGCAAACCTATTCCTTCAAGAACCAAACTGTCAGTTCAGTTTCAACTTGAATGAATGCCGGTCTTACATACAGTGCCACAAACTTATTTGACCCGGTAAGGGTGGCGCTACTGTCTTGGTATTTTTCTGACTACAGTATAACATTTGCATTAGTTCCAATTTTGGCCACTAGGTCAGATAAGTTTGTGGCACTGTACAATTTACCATTATTACGTCATCAAAATGGCTGACAAGTTCTGACAGTGTTTTTCCGTAAATAAACAAATGAATTAATATTTTCTTTTATTTTAAGGCGGGAAAGCGTGTTTATTTTGCTGAAAGATATTTTTTGTTGCTTTTTATAAGGAAAATCAAGTTTATTTTTCACTACCGAAAGTACCCTATTATATCGAGGTAGTGAAATTATCGATAGTTGATAATATCGATGATTTTGGTCAATAATGTCGATTTTTTTTTAATTTAATAATTTAATATGCAGTTCACTGAATAAGTGTTTACTATATAGTAGTATGTAATGTAGTGTGCTTAGGTAACATAACAGTGGCCCCTGCCTTTGAAAAAAAGTCTCTCGGATGGCACTGATGTGGCCAAAACAGGGAAATATCTCATGACAATGTTGTATATTGTTAGAAAAGGCTAATGTTCAAAGCCCATACAGCCTTATCTAAGGTCGTGAATTATCGATTTTTTTCTTTGTACATGATACCGATATTATCGTATCGTTATAGCGCAAATATCGATAAAAATATCGATGTGTCCCTTTCGATATTATCGGTTTTCCGATATATCGTTGCAACCCTAGTCGCTTTTGTACCTAACTGATGTAATCTGTGCCTGACTGAATGCAATGTACCCCTCTACCTCGTCTGTGAACTAGGTCTATGCTATGGCTTGAATAGCTTGATAGCTTCTATGATTGTATTTAACTATCATTCATGTTTCTGAAATTGTGTGAATGTAGTTGATGTTGATTCCTTTTAAAATTAGGTTGTTCAATTTGTTTGAGGTATGGATTCAAAGATGCCATGTGTTAATTAATTCAAACCAATTCAAACAACGAATGCTTGTGCAGTGTAAGTAGTGTGGTGAAGTAATAAAACATTGATGGTGATTGGTGTTTTAGACATAAGGGTGTTAATATTTCAAGATGCTAGAATCCAGCGTCGTTTATTGATTTTAGTGCAATAATAAATAAACTACAGTTAAAATAAAAATCGACAACTTAGAAATTAAGTGCATACCTCTCACAGTTATTTCAAGGTGTTCTAATTTAACGACACCGTTTTGTCGATAACTACATGAAACAAAATGTTGCAGGGTTGTATTAATCATTTTGATAATAGCATGGATGAGTGGAAAACACAGGAAGAAAGGAAAGTGAAAAAAATCTTTAGTTGAGGTAAGTTCTTTTATATTAATAACATTGTTTTGTCTGCTTTTTTGTATTTGATTCAGTTATTAATTATTTGCACTGTTTTCTTTTATAAGTAAACAATTTTCCATTGATTATTACATATTTATGAAATATAGAGAGTTATAGTACTGGAAAGTGCTTCTGTTTATGGTAAAACAATGTATAATACCTATCTCTAAGGCCTACAATAAGTCCCTTCCTGTACATCTATTGATTTTATTGATGAATGATGATTACAGATTTTTTAAAGATTCTATGTAAAAATGACCTTTATATTTGGTGTAAATATAACTTTATTACAGCTTAGTTTCATGCCTAATTGTTGTATATGTTACGGCTAGTACCCGAAGTGCGGCTACACCTAGTTCTAGCCGGCTACAACTAGGTGTAGCCGGCCACGTGCGGTAAGAGCTAGGTGTATCCTATTTGTCGTCGGCTAGAACTAGATATAGCCGTACACCGGTGGTTATCTTTTTATCGAATGTTCAAATGCGCTAATTTTAATTAAAGTAATTAGGTTAGCGAGGAGCGAAGCGACGAGCGTGTTAGGTTAACAGGAACCATCGCACGAGCCGAGCGAGCGAAGCGAGCGTGCCGCGGCAGCGGCTGGCGAGTGCCAGAACTGACTTTAGGGCGTTTATAACCTGAACATTGTATAAAATAATATTCGATCAAATGAACATTATGTCAATCAATATTACACAAAATGAATATTCGATTAAATGAAAATTATGTCAAACGATATTATACAAACTGATTAAATATGATACACCTAGTTCTAACAACACGTGGCCGGCTACACCTAGCTGTAGCCGGCTAGAACTAGGTGTAGCCGCACTTCGGATATTAGCCGTAACATATACATCTGAATGATTTTATCTACCTACATAAATGCATTCCAAATTAACGAAGAGATTAAGTTATCTTGGACTATTAACCTAATTGAAATTGTTACATTACCTCTACCTATAGTATATTGAGGTGTATTTTAGGCCTTTTAGACATTTATTTTAAATATTATGTTGGTTCACAAAATATGCCAGAATACAATTACACCTTAGTAAAAGCCAATTCACTTATGATTTGAAGGCAGATATGTAGGTACATATTAAATTAAGACAAAAAAAATTGGTACATTTGACATTTAATGGTGACCATCACTAAAAATCAGTGACATTGAAGTCAGTATCAATGTTTTGTGACTGAAAAGAAAGCAAGGGTAAAACATTTCAAGATTAATTTTACAAGTAGAAAATAAACTGTTTAAAGGAGTTTTTCAAATTGGACCAGTAGATCCTGAGATTAGTGTGTTCAAACAAACAAACACACTCTTCCGCTTTATATTATTAGTATAGAAGTATAGATACCACACATGATCTATAGCAAAAATAATTTATTGTCAAGATTACAAAGATTTACTTAAAAAAGAATTTCACAAAATATTTTACCAGATTGAAGAGTTGTACAAGGGACTTATCATGTTAATTGATACTAATCTTATCTGTAATAAATCATTTATATGGTCATTGATAAGAATATTGCTGTAATAAGTGTTACTTCAATTTGTCTATAGATAAACTCAATATTTATAATGTGGATTTAACTTCAATACTGATATTAATTATGATTTACTTCATTAACTTTATCATTGTTCAGTAGTATTTTCCTAAGTAGGCAGTGTTTCAAATGCAATCAAATTCTAAATAAAGTGGTTGTCACATTTTCACCCTAATGCTAGTACTCGTAGTTTTAATGAAAAACAAATTGAATAGGGACTGAAATATTTTAAAGATTTAAAGACTTAAAGATTGGAAGATTTAAAGATTGGCAATGTTTTATTTATAATGTATGTGTCATATTCTTAGTAATGTGGCTGATAGCCAGGGTTTAGGTTTTAATTTTCTGAATTTAATTCTGGGTTTTATTTCATACATTATTAATTAATATAATATTATATTAAATGGGCTATAATAATCATCAATGGAGTGTAATTATCTTAACAGTTTTTATGCCTTTGTATTAAATATACAGTGAATTAGAGCAGTCATGATGATTTTTTTATGGGAATTTAACTGATTCATTATAAAATTTTGATTTCCACATTTTGATAGCACAAACCACAGTATCATAAGTAATTGTTTTGAATATTTAAAAGACATTAACATTACTCATCGGAGTTAACTTTTTTTACTCGGAAGGGATTACTCCTTATAACTCATTAGTTTGCCAATCATACTGGAAACTTTATATATAAACATAACCACACCCAAAACTATGATTTGTAACTAAACCAACCTCAGAACTAGAATATGAATAATTCTAGTTCTATAAACTGCATTGCCTTTACACAATGCGAATTTAGCATGCTAGCTCAGTTAGTGCTCTGCATAATGAATAGCGGAAAGCCCGCATTAGGAATTTAAGTTGTTGTACTTATTATAAACTTACACTTGCTCCTTCCACTGTTCAAGATAGAATACAATTGAAATAACTAGATTATTCTAATAAATATAATTTTGAATTGATAGTTACCTCTTCTAATATCTACACTGTGATAATTAAGGAATTTTATCTCATAAATGATTATGCAGTGTAAACATGAATCATGCATTTTGCGAGCTACACATCAACTTCTCACAGTGATGCTACCTTTTAGCTGTCATTCACGGCTCATACTATACAAATTAGTCTTATTAGTTCCAAGCTTGTTTGCATGTAAATATCTGCTTTGAGTTGTTCAAAACTGATAGTAATGCTTATGATGTTTAGACTAAGGAAAATTTTCAGTTATAAACATTGTATGTTGTGTTGATTGTTTTGTGAAATTCAAATTTGTAGGTTATGGTTATGAATCAGAACGTTGTTTCAGGGTTTACACCTAGAAGTGCAGGCTATGACTTAGGCCATGCTATAAAAATGGAGGTGGTGAATATGGAGGATGGTCGGTATGAACAAAAAGAAAGTGTACCAGGAAGCAGTTTTGACAGCGATGCTTCTAGTAGCATTTTTGAGGGCAATGAAAGTAGTGAACCGATAACCGACCTAGACAAAACATCTGAAGGTGACGAGGAGGATTTGAGGGAAGATATGCAGAAAAATATTCCCGAATGTTATAAGTCTGATTCAAACTTTGCATCACATACATCACAAGCATCTAGCGACATCACAGACGATGAAGAGTTCCAAGCAACTGCTCTTTGTCAATTTATGGATATTTTGAATGATTTAGATGAAGTTTTAGACAAGTCTCTATTGGCATGTCTAGATGATGGCACCAAATCGTTTGATAGCGACGAAGAGGATCTCATTTGTAAAATTAAGGAGTGTATCGGCGATACGGAGCAGCGATCAGTTCGATCAGAATCTATTAGTTCAGAAGATGATAATACCCAAGTGGTCGTTTGTCAGAACGGTCAGCCGTCAGCGCCATCGCTGGAAGAAGTCGAAATCGCACACATGGTTCCATCTCGTTCCATCATTTCCAATCTCAGGCGAGCGAAGAGCTTCTCAGAGCTATCGGAGACTCATAGGCAATCCTCGACGTCGCCATTAGAGAGAGTTGGTGGAACGAATGATAATTTGCGGAACTCCATGCGGAGACTGGATCCGATAATGTTGCCGGCGATATCTACGCAGGAGTTAGCGTGTGAGCCCTTGACGCTCCCAGTGATTTTGTTTCTGGAACATCATGTAAATATGCGTCCTACGAGTGCACCCATACAGTTGCAGGTTACGGCAGCGAATCTGAGTAGTGACGGGGCGTCTGGTCCGCTTATAGTGGGGCGTAGGGCTTTGCTGATGAATCGGACGTTGTCTCTGCCCTCGCCGGGTGAGAGCGATATGACGACTGGGGATTGGACGGGCCGCAACACCGCTAGGAGTACAGCTAGGAGTACCAGTGCGTCCAGTTCGTCTAGTGAATCGTTGGCTGGCGTTGCGCCCGCTAACCAAAATGCTTTTGCTGCTAATGAAGAGAGGTAGGTTTGAATAAATTATTACCGAATCTTAATAAATAGTTGTTTATGATCATGAGTCTTATTATTTGTAATCAGTGTTGCCAACTATAATTTCGAAATTCCGTTAAACCTGTTGGTAAATTCCGTCAAAAATCCGTCAAAATTTTTTTTGTGTCCGTCAAAAAATCCGTTAAATAAAAAATACGTTTTATAAATGCGACAGTTTGTAAGGATGTATTTGTATATGTGTTTGTTACACTTTTACGCAAAAACTATTGAACGGATTTTCATGAAATTTTGCAGTAAAATAGCTTAGATCTCGGAAGAACGTAATAAGTTAAAATTTATAGAGATTTTTTTATCATTTGGTCATACTACAATTATAACTGTAAAGTCGAAACCAGTCAAAACAAAATCCACCTTCTGAGAGCTATCTTCTACTAAGTGGCTGGCTCCCTGAAGCGAAACGAGAGCGGGTTTACTAGTCAATATATAAAAAAAGTTTTAAAGAAACAATCCCAATCGTCATCAGACACAGAAAACATAAAAATAACTTTATAACAAAAAATTACAATCATCATCATCGCTTCCAGTTGATGTTATTATACTCGCTATGGGAGCAGCTGTTAAGGTGGATGGCTGATTTTAATTTTATGTTTAGCATTGATCCTAACATAGCAATAAGAGTAAGAGGTAAATCAAAAGTGTAACATGTCTTGCCATTTCTTTTTAATGCAGAACGAATATTGAAAATTGCGTTGATCATTTTTTCATTCATTTTATTTCTCAATTTTGATTTTACTCCATTTAATACACTAAAAACTCTTTCCACCTCCACGTTTGAACAAGGTAGCAATAACATTGGAAAAGCAAAATCACTATATAATTGTTGGAATGGATTAATGTTTATTGCACCTTCAGATTTCTTACCTCTGACCAAAATTCTACAGTTCGTTACTAGAACACTAGAACTAAGTTCTTGATTTTTTTTCAACTATTTTTCCCGTCAAAAAATCCGTTAACCGTCAAAATATATTTTCTCCCGTTAATACCTGACCCTAATCCGTTAAATCTAACGGGAAATCCGTTAAGTTGGCAACACTGTTTGTAATGGTCCTCTGATCATTAATTTTATTATTCATTCTGTGGTTATAAAAAACTAAGTTTACACTTTAAACGACTATACATTTTTTTAAAGTGTGGTTTTGTAAAATACTATTTTATATAATTTTAAATTCCTTATTAACAGAAACGAAGAGACTGAAGAGCCTCCTTTTGGTGTGTGGCCGCATCGAATGAGTGCAATGCTAGCGTGCCTCAGTTGTACTGTAGGAATCTTTAATATTTCAAGATTTGCCATATTCAGTGTTCATTTTGGAGGTGAGTGATAGCTACCTTGTTTAATAGCTAACGCTCAATTTATTATTATCCACTTACGATCCAAGATTATATCTTATCCTTATCTATAACATCCATCTAATTAAGAAAATTTTAGTTTATTAGTTTGATACTTTTAGTAATTTACTTGATAGTTTGTAGATTTGCCCTAAATCTTCTTGTTTTCTTATGGAATATTGGACCTAATAACTTTAAACTTTTTTATTTTCAGCAAGTTTCATAGTACAGTTTTTTATACTGTCATTTCTAGTCGGTATACCGTTATTTACATTGCACCTGTGCCTGGGTCAAGTATTGGAAGCAGGTCCGGTGGACATGTGGAGGATATCGCCCATTTTTCAAGGCGTCGGGATAGTGTTGCTCATCATACAGGCTGTTATTGGCATGTACAGTATTATCGGCCTCTCCTGGATACTTGTGTACTTTCGGGATTCCTTTATTAATTCCGACGACAAGTATAAATGGGCACTGCCGCACGAGTTCAGTTTTGAAGGTAAGTTAAGTTATTTGTTTTTTTAATATTTAGGAGTAGAATATCTTTTGGGCTATTTTTAGTGTTGTTTTTGTAACATATAAAAGATGTAAGATAGGGATAACAATATCGATAGGTAAATGTGGTGATACTTATGTTTCCATCAACATTTATTTATTGTGTAAAGGTGTCAACAAACAGTTAAGTTAGTTAGTACATTTAGTTAAAATCTGTTTTAAACATCTAAACAACTAAAATAAAACAGCGATAGTAAATGACATAATCGTCGATTGTAAGAAACTTTTAACAGACAAAAACATAGCTGGCGTGTAAAAAGTGCCTGCGGAAATAATGAATAGGAAACGTGGACTTTGTAGCTATTCAATTGGTCATTGATATCCTCTAATCAACACTCGTTTTGTGTCGTGATTTAAATGCAGCAGTCGAGCTCATTACCGGAAATCATAGTAGATTGGTAGCGTGAATTTATTGTTTTTTTCTAAGCGGAAGTAAATGCTCGCTCACTCGACTTTAATAAATCATTTGATTCTTTGTTTTTATTAACCTATCGATTTTCGTAAATAGCTTTCTCGCTGGTCGGTAGCATTTGTGATACATCATATTTCTCCTGTCCTCTCTTCTCACCGCATTTCACCAGCTCACGATACTTTCCTACTTCTCACCACTTCCTGCTGATCCTACCCTTCGAATTCAGTTTCAATGCCACCTTTGAATTGTAAGGCCTTATACGCCTAAAATTAATAAATCGATTAGGCGTAATCGGTATTGTTATTGTATCGGTATTGTTTCAGTCAATATACCGAATAGGGCCGAATCTACTTGGTTGTGCCGATTCGACTCGGATGCGGTTACAGTCGATTCTGCATCAATGAGAGGAGTCCCTAGCAATCCCATCCTTAGAAAATAAACCATCACTTATGTACAAAAAAGAAAAAAACTTAAAGTCGTGTTGTTGTGGTATAAGTTCATCAGAGTTGATTTTTGAGAAAAAATACTTCGAATGCCGACATTTACATTATTTTACATATTTTTTACATATTAGATTTTTTTAATCAAAAATTATAACGCAAGCTTAACGATTGTTATTTTTAACTTTGTCGTTACTTCTCTTGTTATCTAATCTTAAGTATTTATTTTTATTTAAGAATTACATAATTAATCTTCTTACATGCGTTATATTATTTCCTACAAGAAGACGTGCTAAATCAATTATCGTCGGCCTTTTAACGACACATTGCTAAGTGATCGTACCTATATAATATTTTTATCGTAATATTAAAACAATAATTTATCAACGCTTCTCATTATACGCAACTAAATACCTACGTAATGAATGTTATAATTATGTCGATTCCGGTGTAATTTATAGATTGTATTAGATTAAAGTTAACGAAAATTTAACGTAAAATATGTAACATTTAGTTGAAAAGCAAATTATTGCAATAGGGTTTTAACTGCATTAATAATAATTCATAGTTCATAATCAGCTACATAACTATGAAGATTTAAAACTTTGCGGGGGTTTGGAGAATCAATACAACGTGATCTTCTGTGTTCTCTCTTCTTTCTTGTTCGACAACTGATTGTTGACCACATAATATATTATCAGTTGACGCAGCTGTACTATGTTTTCCTATTTACATTTTAGTTGTCTGGAGACTCGAGTTGCGGTGATTGTTTTACTAGCGCGAACTAGTACACTCATTCTTAGCACTACCATTTCTTCATACATAATAAATAATATATAATTTATTGACTTTTTCTCTAATTTCTAGATGCGAGCTTAAGGAATAGTACGTTTAGGATACAAGAGACAATACCGCAGTACTTCCACGAGGAGGTTCTGCAACGAAACATGGGGTCCAATAACTACTTCGGTACAATAAAGTTCCAAGTGGCGTTCAATTTGGCTGTAGTGTGGATGATTGTGTTCGTTGCGCTTAGCAAAGGTCTTCGGTCATACGGCAAGGTAATGTACTAGCACCGCTACTTTTCTTATTGTTTTTTTGATGTTAATAGAATAAATGACGGGAAGTGATCACTGTTGTCTGTAGCTGTAAGTAACAAGGCATCAACCACCTGTTGCTCGAAAATATAATTAACAAAAAAAATAGACCTTAATCTCGGCAAGGAATAGGTAAATGAGATAACATTATCGAAGTAGTCGAAGTCAATTCAACGCGCATTTTTAGGGATAGCTTAAAAAAGACAAGTTCTAGCTTTTGCATATAAAAAGAATTATGAAAATCGGTTCACTAAGTAAAAAGTTACAAGGTAAGTAACATAAAAAAATTAAAAAATACAGTTGATTTGAGAACCTCCTCCTTTTGTCTAAATTGGTTAAAAAGCAGCATTTAACATTTCTTAATACATATAGTGAACAAATAAATAAATAAATAGGGATTCTACTCTTGTACCAAAAGAATCCTCCTACAAAACTACTTACCTAATGTTTCAACATTACATAAAGATATATCTTTCTACTGGATTATCTCAAAGCATTCGTCAAGGTTACATAATGCTAGTGTTTGGCTTAATGCTGAATTATTGTGTAACATCTTTTGTAGTTGTAAATTGTTCGTTTAATCCACATTCGTTTAATGTTTTAGTCAATTGGCTATGCTTTTTCTTACCTATTCATAAACACTTATTTATTTTGAGGACGCGACTAAAGACTGCTATTAATTTAATGAAGTTAAATATTTCATGGTTCGTAAACACGCTTAGTCGTTTGTAGTTTAATAAATAATTTATCTGTGCAAAGAATATTTAATCCTAAGGTCATGTTCCAATTTTGTTCACTTTAAATAATCGATTAAAAATGTGTAGTAAATGCTGCCTTTTCGTTTTAAATTGATTTAAGTGTAATGCTATTGCAGCCAGTTTTAATGATTTTTACTATGGTTTTATATTTCTAAGGAAATCTTACTGATTTGTTCAATTGCGATCATTGTAGCGAAACGGAAATAATTATGAAATGCGTATGAAAATATTGCATAATAAAATCATTCGTACATTTTATTTTATGACGAAATAGGTAGCTAATAGAATGCAATTATCATTAAGCTTGCAATTTGTAATTTATTATATTGTGATTAGCACTTTAAAATAAATAAATATACTATGTGAATTATGACGTATTGTTTTTTTGTTTTCAGGCCGTATACATGCTGATATTTTTACCTATCTGCGGAACTCTTGTACTGTGTACCAAACTTCTTACTCTTATACCTTATGACACCGTAACGAACATTTTCTCTGAAACTGAATGGAGTGAATTCTTTGTTAATAGCAATGTGAGTATTAACACATTTCTTTTAGATATAGAAGAATAAATGAGTCAAAGTACAGACATACATTCTTATTATTTTCAATTTTAAAAAGTGAAATGAAAAAAAAATCTTAAACTGTTATTATAATAGTTACAATATTACAAGTTAAAAGAGTCAAAAAAGTTAACTGAAATACTTCGCTACTGTATAAATAAGGTTTTTTTCATTACTAAATTGTGTTATGTTCTATAAACTAAGCAATAAAATCTAATAAAATGTGTTATGTTTTCATGTTGACCCATAAAATTGTAACCATGACAAACTCATTCAACACATTTAAGTTCAAACAGTTTGGGGTCAAATCGCCACCATAGTTTTTAAGTTAAGCAATAACCAAATATCTCTCTCTCTCCCAGAGCTGGGCAGCGGCAGCCCAGGAGACATTTCTCACGTGGGGCGTGTTCGGAGCGTGTGTGATGCAACTAACTTCACACAAGGACGCTAAGACCAAGACCAACGTAGTACTACAGAAGGAGAGCGCCTGTATAGTGGCGTTCACCTTCGCTGTGTTACTACTAGCGTCGTTCCTAGCTAACACTTGTGTGCAGATATTGAAGAACAATGGCTATAGTTACTTACCGGGCAGTTTTGGTGAGTTGAATTGTGGTGTTAGTAGTATTTTGAACTTGACTCATCAATTTTGCTCGTCTTACTATAGTTATGTGTATTGTATTCGAAACTTGGAAGGATGATAGTTGATGACATTTGGAACCACTTTGACATCATTTTCTTTCACATAGGACAACTTATAAATTACTTTTAGACGACCCGAAAGGATCCTAGGTTTTATTCCCAACAAGGTGGAAAGTCTAGTGTGTTGTCCATGGCACTCACGATACAGTGGATTCTAGTGAGGAGCTGTGAGCCTGTAGCGATATTTTACCATCATTATTATGTATTTTCCCACATTTATATCTGATTTTTACTCCTTTTTACAGAAACAATAAAATCATCCCAATTCCTGTGGCCGGCATCCGAGCCCATACCTGGCAATGCAGTCTCAACCCCGGTCCGCTACATGGGCCACTACGGTAGTCTAGTGGGCGTCACGGTGTGGCGGAGCGGCACCGGCGCCGCGGCCCGCCTGTACAGCGGTTGGCAACCCCTGCAGCTCGCGACGCAGATAGTACCGGCTACACTGGCAGTGTTGCCGGCTAATATTGTAAGTTTATTACCCGACTGCGTCAGAAGGAGGGTTATGTTTTTCGAGTGTATGTATGTATGTATGTTTGTATGTATGTATGTCCATTTATTTGTGGTGCCCCACAGCCCAAACGGTTGAACGGATTTAGACATATAAGGTATCGTTGAATTCGTCAGAACTGTGAAAGTGTCAAGGACTATATGAATTTTCAAAATGGCGCCTGAAAGTGGATGAAAAAGAGGGGATAATCTTGAGTTTTTTTGTTATCTTAGCAATATGGGTATCAAATGAAAGATCGTGAAAAGACCTTTTCAAAAATATATATATCATATAACGTTAAGGCACACGTTTTAACACAAATTGTCAAAAACCATCCCAAAAAGTAGAATTTTCGGTGAAAACACTAAAAAGTCTGAAATAAAAATATTATTATAAAAACAAAAAACCCGACTGCTTACAAAAGAACTCAAAAGAAAAAAACAAGTGTCACAATATCAACATAAAATACTTCATGGTGCTGCAGGCGGGGACAAACTATACTGCTACCTACGGGTAAAAAAATATTTATCACAAGTACTACGTTTGTCCCCGCCTGCAGCACCATGAAGTATTTTATGTCGATATTGTGAAACTTGTTTTTTTCTTTTGAGTTCTTTTGTAAGCAGTCGGGTTTTTTGTTTTTATAATAATTGGTTTTATTACTATAATGTATCCAGTGTATCAACCCCGGTCCGCTACATGGGCCACTGTGGCAGTTTAGAGGGTGTCACTTGGCGGTGCTGCCGGTTTATATTGTGATTTTTTTAATTTTAATTCAAGTGACCTATAAGTGTAATTTGCACCTGCAGCTGTATAAAAAGAAGCGTAAAAGCTGCAAATAAATATTGCAACAAAACTTTGTAATTAAACTTTTGTTTTTAAACTATATCAAATTTTATATAACACTTTAAAATACTTATTTAACGTATAATAACGATTGATTAAAATAAAACCTTCAACATTTCCAGCTATCCCCAGCATGGGCGGTTATATTCTACTTCATCCTGATAATGTTCGGAATCGCCCAACAACTGGCGATATGGCACTGCGTTATCGCCGGGGTGATGGCGATCAACGCGGACGCGTTGCGGGTCTGGGAGACCACTATCACGTTCCTCAGCTGCGTGTTTGGCTTGGCTATGGGGTTACTGCTGTCTACTGATGTGAGTTTATTTTACATAATGCAAAGTTGACACTAAACTTGTCAACAATATCACCTGATGATAAATGGTGATGATGTTTAAAGATCATAAAAACCATAAACTGACTTGACTAATCACGTGTTGTTTTTTATTTACATTGTAGCGGCGCGATACCTATAGTAATATGAGCGCGCGCCGCACTATAATATCGGCATGATGTACTGTTATTGTTGTTCCATCGCCTCCAACAGGCTTTTTATGGCAAGTTAACTATCGTCTATTTTTTCGATTAAGAAACATACAAAAGATATGAAATTCTATATAAGCAAAAGTAAATTCCATATTATCGATGAGGATTCGCTCGCATTTTTACGTTTTTTGGTTATACAGAATTTCATATCTTTGTACGTTTCTTATGTGAGAAAACAGCTAATAGTTACTCGCTACTCACCGACGATATTACACTTATACATAACTCGAAACCGCAATATCAACAGAACCAACATCCTTTCCAGGCCGGCATCTACCTCGTCCACTTCATAGACTACGTGTGGCTCGGCTCGTGGTGGTCGTGCGCCGCGCAGGTTGCGACCGCGCTCGGCGTGTTCGCGGTGCGCGGCCGCCCATACTCGCCGGACGCGCTGGTGCGCGCGCTGTACGCGGCGCGCGGCCCGGTGTCCGCAGCGGTGGCGGCACTACTGAGCTTCACTTGGACCGTCGTGTTGCCGGTGGTGCTGTGTGTGAGTACTGGCTTGTGACGTCATTGTACAGTATTCATCTATCGGCCGCCCGTATTCGCCGGACGCGCTGGTGCGCGCGCTGTACGCGGCGCGCGGCCCGGTGTCCGCAGCGGTGGCGGCACTACTGAGCTTCACTTGGACCGTCGTGTTGCCGGTGGTGCTGTGTGTGAGTACTGGCTTGTGACGTCATTGTACAGTATTCATCTATCGGCCGCCCGTATTCGCCGGACGCGCTGGTGCGCGCGCTGTACGCGGCGCGCGGCCCGGTGTCCGCAGCGGTGGCGGCACTACTGAGCTTCACTTGGACCGTCGTGTTGCCGGTGGTGCTGTGTGTGAGTACTGGCTTGTGACGTCATTGTACAGTATTCATCTATCGGCCGCCTGTACTCGCCGGACGCGCTGGTGCGCGCGCTGTACGCGGCGCGCGGCCCGGTGTCCGCAGCGGTGGCGGCACTACTGAGCTTCACTTGGACCGTCGTGTTGCCGGTGGTGCTGTGTGTGAGTACTGGCTTGTGACGTCATTGTACAGTATTCATCTATCGGCCGCCTGTACTCGCCGGACGCGCTGGTGCGCGCACTGTACGCGGCGCGCGGCCCGGTGTCCGCAGCGGTGGCGGCACTACTGAGCTTCACTTGGACCGTCGTGTTGCCGGTGGTGCTGTGTGTGAGTACTGGCTTGTGACGTCATTGTACAGTATTCATCTATCGGCCGCCTGTACTCGCCGGACGCGCTGGTGCGCGCGCTGTACGCGGCGCGCGGCCCGGTGTCCGCAGCGGTGGCGGCACTACTGAGCTTCACTTGGACCGTCGTGCTGCCGGTGGTGCTGTGTGTGAGTACTGGCTTGTGACGTCATTGTATGGTATTAGTACTGCGCTGTTCGGTGACCGGTGTTTAGTGTATACCGAAGTCGCCGAAAGTCCTGACACCGTAAGAGTGGTTGCATAGTCAAGCTTACCGCAGCGCGGCTGACCTGTGCCGATGAATGTCACTACAAATGTACGTCATGTGATGTACGGCCGCGCGAGTTCGTCGGCGTATGTCCCTTTTCACTATAAAACAGTACAAGAGTAAGCTCGAGACCCGCGCGGTAAGCTTGACTATGCAAGCACCCTAAGCTGTATCAGCGCTCGTGTGAATACCGCTTTACATTAAAACCCCGCCTCATCTTTCAATACTTTTTATTGCCATACAATATTTTTTTGCAGTTATGAGTTAACGTGTTTCGCCAGGTAAATGATTAAGTACACAGATTACCGAAAAATACCGAAAATTTAATTCGGAGATGTTTTAGCGTCTTTAATGTGTAGATCCGTAATGTTAAATTATAGAAAATTAGTCTCGTAAGATTGCTTTCATATGAATAAATAATCGAAAAATTTATTTTATATTCCAGGCGATATGCGTAATGGATTTCCGGTTCGGCCAACAGCGACAACTATACAGTTGGAGAAAACCTACTGGGTAACGATCACTTTTTTACTGATTTAACAAACAATATTAATCGATAGGATAGACTTGATTGCGTTGATAGTACAGGATATATTTTTGGAAAACTTTTATTTTTTCTTAACAAATTGTTTCAACACTACAATATTTATTATTATGCTAGTTACAACATTCAAAGATTTCATAATGGTAAAATGTTAGTTTGAGACCGCTCACTCAATCAGTCAATCAGTCGCGCGAATACGCGAACTCACAAGTGTAGGAAGGTCCTTCGCAAATGATTATGCGAAGTTATTGTCACAAATGTGGGTTCCTCGCTGTCAAAGCTGACAATTCGTACATTGTACAAACCTATAGGTACTCCGTTCAGATTGGAGCTGGACAAAAGGTAAATATTGCGTTGCCCAGCAACAGTAAACAACCATGTAACACAAACTTTTCGTCGTATTATCACTATAATTATTATTTTGTATGGTAAGCGAAAAACTTAACGAAAACACGTAACACTCACTACACTAGCAATATTAACAAAACTAATATGGCTAAACACAAATTTAAACTTAAACAAACAATAAAATTAAAGAATTAAGTGCAAATAATGAATATTGAATGCGAGGACCGCTCAATTATGTACATGTAAACAAACAATAGCCAATGGCGACCTGCCGGCCACAGACTGCCACTGTCATACACAGACTGCCACAGACTGTCAAAGATAACTTAAACTGAAGTTCTTGCTTTTGTTTTGTCGTTTAAGATCGATTTTAATTATTTTACACTATATTTACAGTGCAAATTAACACGGATTAGTTATTTAAAAGAGTCCAAAACGTAAATAAAATTATTATCGTGTTTAAAAAATTATTGTAGTTCATTTTAATTTTACACATTACTGCGTGGAATGAATCGAATATAAGACGACCAAGTTGCAAAGTCAGCTGGCGTCATTATTATGGTAAGGATTTGGTAGACATTTTCTTTTATAGGTATAGACAGGCTTTTCAAAATTTACATCATTGGGAAGAAGGTTTCAAATCGCTCGACGTTTTTAAGGTTGTGGCTGCATGAGTAATTTAGTAACGAAAGCGTTAAATGATATTAGTTTTACCGCATTTTCTCGCAGTTTGAAGTATTTATCGATCGTTCCATAGTTAAATATGGATTCAGAAAAATTTTAGTGAGCAATCTAGTTTTACAATAACGCGTTTGATTCAGAAATACATGTTGGTTAGTGACAGTTAGTGAAAACCCTACAGAAGAATTTTAATGGTTTGTTTTGGTTTTGTCCAGCTCCAATCTGAACGGAGTATAAGTGTGCATGCGATTTTAACGTGTTATTTACGTGCAAAAGTGAACTCTATAACTTCTACACAAGAGCTAATTTTCCATTCCAGGTATTTTCCAGTGTGGGCGCGGCAAGTAGCGGTCCTAATGCAACAAGGCACGCTATTAGTGATACCGATCGCTGCGTTCGTTCAGACGTGGCGGTATATGAGCAAGGGACCGCCTGATATATTGGAGGTATTTATGGTTTAATTATTGTAGGTTTTATTCCGGAAAAAGAAATATTATTTTCAACACGTAATCAGAGAGGCAGGTTTGATTTATTGGACAGGAAAGTCCGAATTTGGATCGTCTTGTATAGTTTTGTATAAAATTCTCAAAGGTGAAGGATATGGAACCAATCCGCATTTGGTTAGTATTGTAGACTCTGGCCTAAGCCATTGCCTTCACATTGTGAGTGAAAATATAAAAACTAGGAGTGTCCCTCTGAGGTCAGATACGTCATCAATGCAATATCGGCTTTAGAGAATACCTCTTCAATCCCTCAACGTCGTTAGATGCCACTGAAATTTTGTGTACCTACTCTTTTAATTCACGATAAACCCATTTTTTATTATTGGAATATTGTTTGGTTTAAATTCAAAGTATACAATCTGTCGGCTGATACACTATAAGAATTTTGATAGTGGTCAAAACTATTGTCACAAATCTTCATAAAAATACCCAACGGCACTACCATACGCACAAAAATACACTTATTTATGATAACGGACCATGGTTTTGTAATGTATTTGAATTCGATAGAACAATGGATAAATTACAATCTAAAATTGACAAGTACACTATTTCATTAGGGCTGTAGTGTTTCCAGATTTTCGGTATACTTACTATTTATTTTTCTGTAAGAAATTTAAGGTTCTTGACGCTTATAATTTCAATTCATTTGATACCAAGGCAATTTAAAAGATCGCCGTTTAGTAAGTATTCCTTAGTATAATTATTTTAGCTTTAAAGTATAATAAGATAAAACCATAGGTAATGAATTGTTTAAAAGTTACCCATTAATTATGTCTTCATATTTTTTCTAGTCTTAGTGCTTAGATATTTACGCATGTAGATTCTCGTTGGTAATAAATAAATATGACAATTATGCACATTAAATACATTCATAATGTAATGCTCAAATCTCCCGGGTATGAAATTGAAGTGGCGCTAAACAATGTATGATAATATTTTGCCATTTACTCTGATTCGCTGCAGCCTTAATGAACTGAAAAAATACATTCATTACACACAAATATATGCAAATAAATATAATTTTACGCTGCAAGGGATATCATGGGACGGAAGACTGTTTTGAAGAACTGGTGAGATGTTCCACACATTGTATAGACACAGTATAGATATCATTGTCATCGATTTGCATTATATATTGATCACGCTTTGTCATCAATAACATTCAATGTTTACACATCATATACGTTCCATTTGAGCAGCCATTGTAGATTTTAAATTGTGTACATTGTGACGTATTTATGTACAACATAGTGTCACTGCAATATATACTTGACGTAACTTGACACTACACAATATCAGAAAAGCTTCATCATTTGTTGTGTAATTACATGAAAATCATTTCCAATACCTGTGCACAAACAGGGTGGAAACATACACAGAAAACACTTGTGTTATTTATGTTTGTGATTTGTTATTGTGTGTGTTTATGGCACTTGCATCTTTGTGTGTGTACTGTGTAACATTGTATCGTTTAATGTGTTGAAGGTCTGTCCATATTACATCAATTCGACTCCAACGGCACTCACTCATAGGAAAGCATTGAAATTCAAACTTTAATTCGTGTTTCTTATGGTTGAATCTTCGTTACTTGTGTCATTATGTTATAAAACTCATATATGTACATATTTACATGCTTTCCTACGAAACTAAGTGTAATAAATGTACAGGGGCTATAATTTTTACTTGGCGTCTGGCGATGAACACTCGCTTGGAGTCATTTTCTTGCGACATAAAAAAATTCGGATCATTCGTCTACTACGATGAGCGGCCATAACGTCGTAATGAAGGAACGTATATGACGACCACCAAACGCTCGTCGCCAGACGTCATTTCAAAAATAGGGTCACAGAGCACATACCTTTATGGTTGTTAAAAATAAAAATGATATAGCAAGAACAAATAAACTAACGACATTATTTATATTTCAGCGCGTCCAAAACCTATACCGGCCGCGGATGGGCGTGGCGAGCGAGAGCGCTCCCCCCCGGCCCGCGCCGCCCGCGCCCCCCGCGCCGCCGACGCCCGCGCCCGACCCCCCGCCCAAGTACACCCCGCCGCCTTCATACTCCACCGCCACGGGGGCGCGGCTGCTCAACACTATACGGCGGAGTTTTAGGACTTTGCGGAGGTATGTGTAGCTTTACGAGTTACATGATAGGTATGTCGAAATTTTTTAGAATATCATGTTTTTTTTATACATTAATTAAGAGTTGGTAAATAAGAAAACGAATTATATATTGAAGTTTAGTAAAAAAAATGAAAAATAGAAAGCATTTTTAAAATTTCCCCACAATGGCAATGTCATAAATATCTCTGTTCGTTTCTTGAGCGATAAATAGCCGATACCTACTTGCTACTCACTCCTGACAAGTGCTTCAATTAACTTAATTTATTTGTTATTCAACAAAATATTAACGGAAACTTCGTAACGCTCCTGTATAAAACCATACACATATACGTTCATATTTACTATATTTTTCAAGAATCACATCAAACGCCCGCACCGAGCCGCAAGACGAAACGCAAGTACCGATCACATTGAGCGAGAGCGTCGACCGAGACAGACCGGTACCGATAGAGACCACACCGCCCGACTATGGAGGATACTCCCTCACTATCGCCGACGAGACCGACGCCAGAGCTACTTCCTCACGAAATTCCCTCACCCTCACACGAGACTACCTCCGAAGATCGTTCGTGAGGAAGAGTGACTCGGCCAAAAGCATCCGATCGAGTCTACGACGCAGTTTCAAGTATGGCGGCGCGTTGACGACCAGTCACGAGCAGTTAGTTCGCGATGCAGAGCCGATATCGAATACGGTTGCAATGTCCGCTATGCTGATAGATGATACGGCGAGACAGACGAGGAGTTTGGCTTCTGTTATCTGATTTGATAAAGGTACGCGTCAGTGGAATGCGGCAGACGAAAGTCAGCGATAATCGGTAGGTATAGCATTTGAGCGAACAGTCTTTCGCTGTCTGTTTATTGCCTTTGATTCCCATTTTTATATTTTTAAACAAGTGTAAAATAACTCACTAAGTTTTCAATTGTTTTTTTTTATTTATAAGGTACTCTAAAGAAAAGAAATTTATGAAAAATTAATGCCTTCGGCAATCGTTTACACCAGCATGTGTCGGAATAAGTCCAATACAAATTAATTCTGCAAACTCGACATAGACAAACTCCATCGACGTCTACCGCCTGCTGCATTTTGCAAAATCCAACCTCACTAGATTGCTGATGTCGGGACAAAGACAATTTTTTTATTGTATCACATAAATGTCTGTGATATCCATACGTATTGGCTATGGCAGGTATTCCTAGGTCAAATTACGCTGGTTGATTTTAAATATGGAGAGTATTACTTGTTTTTGTCCCATACCAGAAATTCATTGTGTGTTTTACATCTATCAAACAAAGTTATATGAATACGGAAAGTACAAAAACTTTTTATATAGAAATTCTTTCACTACAATCAATTCATGCTATATTTCATGACATCAATGTTAAATTAATGTTGTAAATTTATTTGATTTTCATTTTAAATTGACTTCTGAAAAAAGCAATATAAATACTAGTATTTTGCATGAGAACTCGAATCGCCGTGCCAACAAATAATTATTTTAACAAAATATTGTGATATATATCTCCAATCGGAATTGCTAACTTCGAATAAAGATGAAATAGTATTATATTAATGTTAATTTGCTTACAAATATTTATAGCTTGTTAGTATTAATGATTTATTACCGAGGAAACTCTTTTTTCTCTATAGAAAGCACTTAAAGACATCACAATAATATATTATATTGAGAACTATTATAACATAGCATTATTTTATATTTATATGCAGGATGTAAACTAAATACTTTGTATAATTTATAGTAATATGTTATTATTTTACAGTAATATAGAGTATTTAATGAAGTATTCTTATAATAAATGATTTTCTGTCGTGTTTTAAACGAATAAAATTGATCGCTTTTAATTCCTGGGATCGTAATAGGTCATTTTGTTTGGAACATATCATTTAGTTTTCTTGAGTCTGGAGAAAATAGCGTATGTATGCGTTTATATTTATATCAATATGGTTTTATATTTGTATATATATGGTATACAATAATTTATAGTTAGTTATGAGTTCCAATTTCTGTACATTGATAACATCCTGTAAATTATTATGTCATATTAAACGTGTAATGCGTTTAAACATTTATTTTACGAAGGTTATGAAGTGTCTTTCCGATAGCTCAGTAGTTCGGTGCGTATATATATGTACAATAATATGAATTAGTATTCAGATGTTGTGGTAACCAAAATTTTTCTAGAATCTGCCTTTTATTACTCTTCGAATATTTCCCAATATTTCATAATCGTTAAGGTGTCAAAGAGTAATGTTATAAGAGTATAATAAAATGTAGTATTCACAGGTGAAGTTGTTAGATAATAGTGTTCAGTGGTGTATTGAAATGATAATAATATTGATAAATCGATTAAGTATTGAAATGTTTCATGAATTTCTTACAAATTATTTTGATTTACTGATATTATTTAACATAAAGCCCAAGGCATTATACATTAATTTTATCTAATTAATTTTAATTATACATTCCTGGATGCTCGAACCGAGTCGCCTTGTTGATTGAGGTTTTAAAACGTTACAAAAATGGGAAAGTTCATAGGGAAATGTATAAGCTAATTGACTGCTGGCATAGTCTGTTTTATGAATATTATCCGAACTTTTTATTTTAAAAATTTAATATAGTGTTGTAATATTAGATCAAACCATCTGAGGAGGCTCGTTTTTTGTATCCGGGACCATATCAACGTGCGTGCAAAATACGATAATGCTAATAGAGAAGCCTTAAATTTGTAGTAAGTAGTTAATAAGAACAAGAACATAGTTTGTTTCGTGTAGTTTTTTTAATATGACCAATTTTGTCGTCGAACATATTTTTATACCATTTTTAACTGTTGCGCAGTAACTTACAGCCCATATTTGTTTAACGGTGCCTAAGCGACATTAGTGTCACTCCGACCAGACCTTAACAATTAAACGCTTACTTATCATCACAGTTATACAGATTGGTCGGTGCATATGGATGCTTAAAAGTAGTTTTAGTTGTTATTTAATACTTAATTCACTGAATAATTACGGAATCTCTATTATTTCATTTATTTTTTATATTATTTAATATTTTAAAACCCTACAATGCGTACGAATGCGCCGTAAGCTATTATTATACAAAATACTTAATAGGATACTTAAATTCGATAATAATTTCAGAGCTTAGAGTGATGTGGTTACATTTGAGAATGTTGTAAGTTAATTAAAACGTTAGTTAAGTGTATTTAGATGATTTTTGAAAGTTTAGTATATTTTAATAAGAAATGTGTTCGCGTTAGTGTAAGTCGTACCTATAGAGTTTTTGTGGTAAAATTTGCAGTTACACTGTATTAATTCGAATGTTGATCATTCTTAGTTTAGTTACATTTAATATTCTATTTTTAAATCTTGTCTATTTTTATTCATAGATTTGTCGATACGTAACTATGTAGTGAAATACCTTCTGTATGTTTTGTGTTCAATTATTTCATCACAATCAACTGTTTGCAGCTACGTATGTACTTACATTGTAAGTTTTAAGGTTAATTGCTCATAAATATACGGGGTGGAAACGTTATTGCTACTAATAATTTTAGCCGTTGTCATTTAACTATAATTTTCAAAGGTTATTTTTACCATGTCTAATTTTATTTTATTTTTAAATGTGATTCTTTATAACACTTTCAATTCAGTGGCACGATGTTTTCACCTGGTGTATAATTTACATATTATATTAGTACTACTTTTTATGGTTTAGTCCTTAACAGCAACAAAATAAATATTAAATTGGAATAAAAAGTCACAAATTTGCAGGTTCAATTATGTGAATTCAACAGTTTGCATAGCAATGGAGTTGTCTTATATATTTAGTTGTTTTAAACGTAAAACAATGAACTTTTATGTAGGTCGTAACAAAAAAAAAGATCATGATTTTCCATAATACTAACCTGATGTTAGAACTGTAATTACTTGAAAATAAATAATGATGGTTTAAATCTTGGTAATACATTGTTTCTAAACCTTTGTAACTGGTTTAGTTCGTTCTCTATGTAACTAGGTACTTAATAAAGTTATGAATCTCAAAAATTATTATATTGACTTAATAATTGTTTTAAAATCAACAATCAAAAAGTAAAGTATTTTACAAAAGTTTGTTTGGATTTTTTATCAGAAGTTTACTAGTATCTAATTCCTATAGTTCCATGTGGCTGAAATAAAACATTTAATTGATAATGTATGACTAATGGCTATTATGACCTTTTGATTGTTACTAACTCAAACGGCTGGGGCGCAAAATCGCATCGTGCTACGTTTAAGGAATAGATGTTTACTGCCAATAATTCGGTATAAATTCGTATTTTAATATTGGCAATCAATGGGTACAAATAAATTTGTTTATATTCGGACATCACCATTTCTTTGTATTTTTATGAGTATCACGTTCATTTAGGTGCCCTGTATAATATGTACAGTACTATAGTGTACATGTAGTACACAAGTAGTTTATACGTATTGCCCACTGCCGCCTAGTTAGGTATTTAAGTTGAAAACAAGCAATACATTCTACTATAAATGTTAATATTGTTGTTTAAAATTGTTCGTTTTCGGCTCAAATTCGATGTTTCAAAATTGGCCAGGTCAGTGTACGCTATTTTAACTTATTCTGTTGAAGTCGAGAGACATGTAATGTGTATAATAAAATGTGTGTATAGTATACAGTCTGTTGTATATTATAGGTGGTATGTAATTAATGTTACTATTTCAACGTTTTCTCCATTGGCCACTTATTTAGATTTACTGTACTTATTTAAATGGGATTTGTGCACAGAAATAAATGTATTAATGTTATTTTTATTACATTTTACTTAACATGAGTCCGGACCCGTGCTTCACCTAGGCTCTCCACCTGGGTGAAGCACGGGGACTTATAAGGTCCCGTGCTCCAACTGATGGCGTTAAGCCGGATTTACATTACGAAATTAGTTGCTTCAAATTAGTTTGATAAAACTAATTTAACCAGTAATTTCACGTGTAAACGTTCAGTTTTACAATGCATGCATTACTTTTGTGACACTGGAGTAGTTTCGTGCTATGCGCATATTTTTTGTAAAACAAATGTCATGCAACTAATTTCATGATGTAAAACGTCGTCTTAGAAATGATTGAATATAAAATAAAAAAAAGGTTATCTCGGAAGAAAAGACGTTGGTGGATTCGAGTATGGGTTACAGTTACAGTCCAACGATGGTTAGCCATTTTTTGGCGCGTATTTGTCTGCTATCCAACAAAAAACCGCACGTCCACTCTGCGCAGGTGCTGTCGCGACACTAGTTTCGCGTCGCATTTACATCATGAAATTAGTTACATGACATTTGTTTTACAAAAAATATGCGCATAGCACGAAACTACTCCAGTGTCACAAAAGTAATGCATGCATTGTAAAACTGAACGTTTACACGTGAAATTACTGGTTAAATTAGTTTTATCAAACTAATTTGAAGCAACTAATTTCGTAATGTAAATCCGGCTTAACGCCATCAGTTGGAGCACGGGACCTTATAAGTCCCCGTGCTTCACCCAGGTGGAGAGCCTAGGTGAAGCACGGGTCCGGACTCCTTAACATATATCTGTGACAGTAACATCGTTGACAAATAGTCTTTAACTGTGTGTTCAAAATCATTACAGTGATTTCGTGTACCAATCACATGCGTGGCATGTTAAATAGACTGAAGCTGGACTGAAGTTTATTCCTGTTTAATGCATTTGTCAATTTTATTATAGTGTACACAGGCGCGTCCATTCCTTTTGAAACATCATGTAGTTTGATTTTAAAAATTAGTTCCTTTCCTGCATTTATGGAGTGCTTTTAAATTGTGCTTATTCGAAATTCTTATCCTAGTTCTAGTCAGTTTGCTGCTTCCATCAACATTAATGTTTGCATTGTAACGAAACATCACATTTCCTAACAGTATGTTTTTAAAATTATGTACATGTAAGTAAATTTTAACGCACCTTTTATTTGCACGTATATTTTGAGTTTCCTTTTATTGTTTTCTACATTCCACTTGTATTAGTAAGTAATAAACGTTTTTTACTTATTATATGTTTCATTGTTTGTTGTATTTAATACCCTTCCCATTCACTGATACATCCATAATATTGTCACCTGTGATTGAAAAAAAATCTTATGCAAAAATTAGATCGTTTATATGAAATAATTAGAAATAGAAATTGTTAATAGTGTGTTTTAAAAACCCTGTTCATATCCCCTTGTATAATTATTGCTTTCTATGTACATCGTAAGTTAGATACTCACCGATCTAAGGCTGCTTTTCCACCAGAGATGTGCTATGCTACGTTGCTAAGGATGCGTTTGAGATCTACCAATCACATACATTGGCCCTCCTAGCAACCTTCTTATGAATGAATATGATTGGTGGATGGCAAATAAACGCATCCTTAGCAACGTAGCATAGCACATCTCTGGTGGAAAGGCACCCTGTTGGACACATTTATATACGAACATGGGCGTACGCAGCTCCTGGTCCAGGTGAAAAAGGTCCTGAACTCTGATCCACAAAATTTTGAAATGGTTTAGTTATTTAATCAACGTCGAATCGATGAAAAAGTGAGATTTTTGGGCTGAATCAAATCAGATAAAGTGATCGGGAATAAAATGCAAATATGTTTTTTAGAGACGAAGTCTTTATTTAATACAGAATAAAATAACACAATGCATAATTAAAATCTTAAATCACAATTCATTCTTAAATACATAAAAACAGTACCCAGTCGCATAATATTGTTAGCAAGTTCAAAAACAAAGAAGCCGAGGTAATGAAATGATTTGAAAGTTTTTAATAGTCCAAAGAAACAAAGAAAGGAAAGGAAAACAAGATGTTTCAAAGAAAGAAGTTAGAAAGTATGAATATAGGTATAGATATATAATAGACGATGCGTCACATTTTACGACCTCAACTTCGTTTTGTTTTGGTACAAAGTAATAAGCAATCGAAAATTGTTTGCAAACAACTACGTCATAATACGTATTTTGAAGAAAACATGTCAAAATAACATTGTATAAAGTATATCCATATTAGGAAGATTTACATCTAATAAAATCTTCACACACTAATCGTCTCAACACAACACTATATAATTATTCTCAATTCAGATGCATGAATTGGATCAGGGCTGTCCAGAAATATATGAGGCCTCAGGCTTGATTTTGTTCGGCCCGCGATATTTCAAATCTTCAACCTACCAATAATTATATTTCTATTTATATTCTATATGAGTATTTCACTTGTTTTTGTCACGATGTTTTGTTCACTTGGCAACACTAATCTTTTGAGATTGGTATAGATTGTGCACATCAAAGTGCAACATTAAACTAATAATGGATAAGCCTTGGCTTATAGGTAATTGAATTGGCCCGCAAAGGTATCTGGCTTGGACAGCCCTGAATTAGATCAATTTAAATCTACAGTCCTAACTTACACAAAGGTAAAAATATTAAACACGAAATACTTATCATCAACAGGATGAATTTATCATTGTCACTGGTCCACATCATAAAATCACAATTATTTATTAACTATCAGTCAAACATTTGAAGTATGTAGGTAATTATTTAATTACTAGTATTACCGAATAAGCGAGTTCATATTCAACAGAGACTTAGCTGCTTTAGAGTCCGTAGGTTCCTTTTTCTTAGAAGGATCAAGCATGAAGCATTTCCAGAGTCTGTAAAAGAAATTTATTTTTTTATGAATAAAGCTTTAAAAATTCTAATAATGAAAGAAATGTCATTAAGTACAAACTATAAACAAAATGAAAAAGCTTTAAGGGTCTTATTAATAAACACGGCTTAAAGTAAGACACTTCTCACATTACGCTATTCATTAGCTACGCGACTGCGACGCAATCCCAAAATTCTATGGATCTGACACTTTTGACTGACAGGAGTCGCATCGTAGACGCGTCTCCTGTCAGTGAAAAGTGTCAGATACATACAAATTTTGGATTGCTTTGCAGTCGCGTAGCTCTTAAATAGCGTTGTGTCAGAAGTGCCTAAGGCTTACTGTCCACGGACGCGTCAAATGACGAATGCATGCAACCTACAAATGAAAGCAGGTGTAATTTGCATATTTGTTGTGCCGAACCGTGAACATAGATTTGATTATTTCTACGCAAGATGCAAGCAATCGGCAATTGACGATAGCATGCGTATGACGTGCGATTTACGTGGACTGTAGGCCTTATTCAGACTTAAAATGTTTTTGTCTTTATCAAACCTTTGACTTTAGAGAATCACATGACAGGGACAAAAACCTTAAGCCGAGGAGTAATTTTAAGCCGCGTTTATTAGTAAGACCCTGAGATACTAAAGTGTTCATAACCCAGAAATCCTGAGTTATCAATGATCGACCGAGTTAGGCAATAGTGGCGCGGTCGGTACCTACTATGTAAGGATAGGTAATAGAATATTTAACAAAAAAAACTTCGACAAGTACAGATAACATGAAGACTACTCGCCGTGGGACCATATTTTTGTAGACAGTTTTTTAAGTATGTTGTAGTTGGTATGAAATAACTCACCGCAACCCCATGAGCTCGGCCACGCGCGTCATTGCCGGGTACTTCCAGATCACCAGCTGGTTCTGCGCGTAGCCGCAAGCTATACATGAACTCACCGCAACGTCTCGTCAGCGCCCGCCGACAGCACAGTGGTCCCGTCGGGCGACAGCGCGAGGTGCAGCACGCGCGCCACGTGCCCCGTGAGCTCGGCCACGCGCGTCATGGCCGGGTACTTCCAGATCACCAGCTGGTTCTGCGCGTAGCCGTGCCCCGAGATCAGCTCCTTGTAGTGCGTGCTCCACACGATCGAGCATACCTGATGGGGGATTAGGTTTTAACGGTTTAATTTTTAGAATATGAGGCAATGTTTTATTATGTTAGCTATACAGTTTATACACTCGCCGTGAATATGGCATTGCCACTCCTCGCCCAAAAAATAATACAAAAGTAAATTCTTGCATTCTGCTATTTCCTCATGATATTAGCCATCACTGTTAAAACACCTGACATTCCGATATTTAAACCACACACAAATATTTCTGATTCGGAATTACGAGACCTGGTATGCGAACCTGCAATTAGATCTTTTTTACGTACATATAAAATGCGGACCCTTTTTATATATCACCAGCACAGTTGAAAATAGCCTGAAACATCCCTATCCTGACCAGAATTGTATTGATAAATTCTACCTCTACAGCCCTACACTACCCAGTACCCACCTGCGACTTAGTATCAACAGTGTGCAGGTTAGCGCCGGTGCTGACGCTCCATATCCGGATGGTGCGGTCGGCGGTGCCGCCGCCCGACGCTAATATACCGCCGCTCCACGGACACCACGCCAGACCCTTCACCGCTGCTAGGTGCTGGCTGGAATGTGATAGTGCAATTATGAAGTAGCTTGCAACTTATGCTCTATGACCAAGTATATAAGTATAAGATAAGAGCCACAATTTCTGACCCCCTGATATATAATTACCTATCTGCCTCTGTAGTAAATTTAACTCTGTAATGGGCTAGATTATGAAATATATAATTATAATGGATTTGAAATAACTGTTGTTCCGTCGTCACATAATCTCACATGTAGATCGATGAAAAACCAATCTGATACCAACTTCGTAATGTTTCTAATTTCAATTTTAATCAAATGATGCAACTAAGACATTGAAATGCAGTCTACATAGATTTTACCACAATTATAAAAACATTACCATATAAAACCCCACATAAAACACAGACAACTCACTTGAAAGAGTAGAGGTACTGCGGCTGCGTGTGGTGGTGGCCCTGCACAATGGGCCAGATGTTGAGCAAGTTGTCGTTGCCGCCCGACGCCAGGTACTTGCCGTCCGGCGACCACTTCAGCCCGCAGATCTAATCAACATTAGGTATTGGGCCAAGTTATTTATGCATACGACTATCATAAATAATTTTAAGAATATTCCGGGAAATTAGGTAAAAAAATATGTAAATAATTACTTCATAATGTATTTCAAATTACTATAACCAAGCAAATCTGCTTTCCTCTTCATGCTATTCGAATTAAAACAAATCTTAAGTACCGTTGAAGTAAGGCTACACGCTATACAGGGTGTCCCGTAAGTAGTGGACCAAGGGGATGTGGGTGATAGGGGGGGTCCCGGTCTACGTCAAACACAAAATTTCATTGGCCTAGGCCTTATAATTTTGAAGTTATGAAATTTTTAAGGATTTTTTATAAAACTTGGCACCTTGAATACTAATAGTATTGGAAATATTAGTTTTTTTTACAATTTTAAGTTTGTTTTATTTAATACAGATACTAAAACATATTTGCTGGTTATTTTAAAAGTTTTCCAGTTCAAACCATTAGTAGAATAAGAATTAATCATGTCTTAATTTATTAATTTTGGCAAAATTTTAATTACACAAAATGCAACATGATCTTTGATACATCGTGGTGTAAAAAAAATGTATGGACACCTGGTGGAACTTTATTTTAAAAACATCTGTAGGCCATACCGAGTTTAAAAACGTATAACAATAATACAGCTAATTAAGTAATAGTTATAAAAAAATACAACGTTAATGACTTTACCCAAGTTTCCAGAAATGTTTACGAACAATGCAACTTTCTGAGAACCATATCGCTGTTTCATTCCTGGTCGGGTCGCTAGTTTTTTATTCTCAGCCGCTATTGGTTGACGTCTTTCGCCCCCTCTCCTGTTTTTACTTCAATACTCTGGCAGGACTCTCAGAGTTTTACTCATTCATAGTTCGGCTCTTCACACGTGTTTTTATTACATTTCTTTTACTAAGTAAAAGACGTTTTTGAAACCTTGCTTGTGCTTGTGAGTTGGACTTTGATCGTTTTATTTACATTTTTTAAGATATAATCTTAATAGTTTATTGGCAGATGTACCACAAGATGTACGCGAGACGATGTGGCTGCAACACGATGGTGCACCCGCCCACTACTCACGGGGAGTGATTAATTTTTATGAAACTTATCCAAATCGATGGATTGGACGTGGAGGTGCAATTGCATGGCCTCCACGATCACCTGATCTCAATCCAATAGATTATTTTTTATGGGGCTATTTTAAGGAGGCGGTCTATGAGGAGACTATCAACAATGAAAGAGAACTGAGAGAAAAATTAAACGGAGTGGTCGAAATAGTTAAAAATATTATGCTAGATTTAAGAAAATTAAAAAGAAATTTATAAGACGATGTAGATTATGCATAAGAGCTAGGGGAAGACATTTTGAGCATTTTATGTAAATAAATGGATTTGTTTTTCACAAATGTATTTTTATTTATGATAATTTTAGTTGATATTAACCAACATATTTATACCTTTTTGGAATTGATAAAAGCTGTATTTGTTTTTAAAATAAAGGTCCACCAGGTGTCCATACATTTTTTTTACACCACGATGTATCAAAGATCATGTTGCATTTTGTGTAATTAAAATTTTGCCAAAATTAAGAAATTAAGACATGATTAATTCTTATCCTACTAATGATTTGAACTGGAAAACTTTTAAAATAACCAGCAAATATGTTTTAGTATCTGTATTAAATAAAACAAACTTAAAATTGTAAAAAAAACTAATATTTCCAACACTATTAGTATTCAAGGTGCCAAGTTTTATAAAAAATCCTTAAAAATTTCATAACTTCAAAACTATAAGGCCTAGACCAATAAAATTTTGTGTTTGACATAGACCGAGACCCCCCCTATCACCCACATCCCTTTGGTCCACTACTTACGGGACACCCTGTATAACATCACGCTACGACCAATAGGAGCAGAATAAAGTTGGGAAAGTTTCCCGATGCGAAGCGACGGCGTCTGCTAGTTAATAGTAGCTAGTGTAGTACCTCCTGCGTGTGCGCCGCTATGGTGGCGACGGCGTGGTCGCGCTGGCGCACGTCATGGTGCACGATGGTCCCGTCGCGCGCGCCGCTCGACACCACGTACAGGTTCCACGCCAGCGACCCCACGCGGCCCGTGTGCCCGTCCATTATCTGGTGATTACATTCAGAAACATTCAATTGCTTCGAAGTAAAAACTTAAAAGCCTGACAGA
Source organism: Hesperia comma (assembly GCA_905404135.1). Taxonomy (NCBI): domain Eukaryota; kingdom Metazoa; phylum Arthropoda; class Insecta; order Lepidoptera; family Hesperiidae; genus Hesperia; species Hesperia comma. The sequence continues at coordinate 12,777,431 of FR990025.1, read as the reverse complement.
TCAGTCAGTTTGGCCGGACAATTGGGTAAAAAAGCCGGACACCCGAGAAAATCATCAAAAACAGTATCAAGTCTTGTGTAAAATGCTACAATTCGACTTTTTAAGTACAATATTGGTATCCGAGCGAGACTTGCGACGTGATTTTGATTGTAAAATGAAAAGTCTAACTAATAGACTACAGGCCCATGTCAAAAATGGATGGGTCATATGAACCACCAGGTGATGTATATAGGACGATATAAGAGCACAAAATAATAAGATTCAGCACTATGACGCCACTTGTAAGCTGTCCAACTGAGTGCTGGTGAGAATTCAAAAGTTCAACCCTCGATTTTTTCCCCTTGTCGCATGATTTTTGTACGGCGTTGCGGAATAATAGATTAGAAGCTGTATTGAAACAGTATGAAACTAATGCCGTACAGAATCAAAGGACCAAATTTACCCTGGAATTGTTAAAAAATCAAAAAAAATTACCGACTGTGGCGCACCATTTTTTTACGGGACTGCGCGCTTTCTTATTATTTTTCATGGATCTATCGATGGTGAAAATGTCGCCTGGTGGTTCATATGACCCATCCATTTTTGACATGGGCCTGTAGTCTATAAAGCCGCACAGGCCAGACAAGCTGGACTGGAGACCATTTATTTTGGCCAGACACACTCTTAAGAAGCCTAACACTGTCTGGCTTTATCCAGATGTCTGGCAACACTACGCATGGATGAAAACAGAAAAATATCATACGATACAGAGTGGGCATTTACATTTGTGTATGTATAGTTGTACTGTAGCATGATATTAAGTTAGAAAAAATAAGCGTTTTTATGCTTACCCTTAATCTCTTGATCTTCTCGCAGTCCCAAAGCTCCACTGTGGCCGAGGAGGTACCAACTGCTAAATGCGAACCTCCGCCCTGCACCCAGGCTACAGAACACACAGTCTCCGACCCCTCGAGAGTCAACAACTGTTCTATCTGACCAGTGCCAGCATTCCACAGATACACCGAGTTGCCTAGTGCTACTGCTAAAATATTTGATGCACTCCAGTCCACTAAATTAAGATCTGAAAAATAGAACAATGTTGTAATTATATACATTATTTACAAAGTTTAACATACCTTCATGACTGATAAAATGTATAATTGAATTTACTTTCACAAAATGAATCTTTAGAATAATGAAAATATGGCTTACAATAGTCATCCAAAATATCAGGAGCATCCAATATTCTGTCAGGAGCTTGTGGAATATACCTTGACGTGTTTTTCACTGTAGATGGTACTTTCGCCTGAAATTAAAATAATAATATTAAGTGAAGCCCATCACAATATAATCCTAAAAACTGCATTTGACATTGAATAAGCGTTTTCTAGATTAGTAATGAATGATAAAACATTGTTTTGGGGAGAGAAATGATTGAGAATGGTTCAGAAGGACACAAGAGAATTGCATATATATAAATTCCCTTCATTATGAATTTTTAAATACACTAGCCATGTACAGACAGCTATCAGTTACAGTTTTAGTATATGTACAGATGCAGAGGCATTCCCATGAAATGATAAAGTTGATTGTGATAAAGTTTTAAACAATAACCCACGCTTTAAACCTTTGTGTCCTTAGTTTTATTAATTTATTAGTGGCAGTAAGGTAAGTGTCCCATATTTCGGTATGTTAAGCCTCCGCCGACTTTAAGATTTTTTTAAAATTTTACTACATAAGATATCAGTCTGAAAGTTTTTGTGTAATGAATATATGGTCTTTTGTTAGTAATTTAAGGTATGAATTATGCAGTTTTAGTTAGAATTAAATTTTTTATTAATTTATTTGTGGACCCCTTGTTTGAACCCTATTTCGTGACAAAATTTGGCTCTGTTCCTAAGTTCGTGAATTCGTGTCCTCTATTTCGTGACAACGTTTGTTAAAGTTTTTTTGGTAATTTCTAAAAATATATATATTTAAATACTATATTTTGATAATTAATGTTTATACTATATCTATATCTATACTAATAATATAAAGCGTAAGAGTTTGTTTGTTCGTTCGTTTGAATACGCTAATCTCAGGAACTACTGGTCCGATGTGAAATATTCTTTTTGTTTTGAGGAAGGTTATTACTTACATAACATTACGCTAAGACCAAAAGGAGCGGAGAAACAAGTCTCCGAAAGCGAAACGAGGGCGTCTACTTACTTAATAATATACTATATTATGTATGTTGCAGGACGACATCCGCTTGTAATAATATAAAGGGGAAGGGTTGTTTTAATGCGCTAATGTCAAGAAGTACTTGGTTGGAATTCAAAAAATATTTTTGTGTTGAATAGTGTATTGATTGAGGAAGGCTATAATAACATCACGCTTAGACAATATTATTAAGTAGACTCCCTCGCTTCGGGAAACTTGTTGCTCCGCTCCTTTCGGTAGTGGCGTGATGTTATATATCCTATAGCCTTCCTCAATAATTGGACTATTCAAAACAAAAAGAATTTTTTAAATCGGACCAGTTATTCCTGAGATTAGCGCGCTCAAACAAACAAACTCTTCCGCTTTATATTATTAGTATAGAAGTATAGGTAGGTGGTGCTGCCTGCTCGATTGCTACCTTATTTCTACAAAAAAGAAACCAATATAATCGCAAAAGCAGACTTTTTCACATTTGATGTTGAGTTACTATTAGGTCCTGTGCGTCTTTTATAAGACTTCCGAGATCTAACATGACTGCCAAAATTTATACCTATACAAAAACACCTATACGAAAAATCAGCTTTTTAGGTATTTTTCATCCGAGGTTGTTTAATGATAGCATCTCATATAAATTAATGATATGAGATCATAATATATATAAACCTCTGTGGTTTCCTATTGCTAATCAATACCAAATTGTTTATAAATTGTTAAAGTAATGATTAAATAAAAAAAAACTTTTTATTATGCTAAAGTGACTGGAACTGCTTTAAAATTATTTGTAACGAACTAACGGACAAGGAACAAAAGATAAGTCCTTTGTTTCGTGTTATTGATTTTTCGAAATTACCACACTCAAGTAATGAGATTCTTTCTAGATTATATAAATTGACTATTCAGTACACTATTTATATAATAAAATATACGAATATTGACAAAACAAATCGAATAACAAACGAAATTATGCTGCTAGTACCTATGCGAATTTAGTTTAAAATTGTAGAATTGGGTCATCTTTAAGCTCGTATTATGGATTTCCTAGTAAACAAAACATATACCGAATTTAGCTCACAAGTACTGAAATTAAATATTACCTTATTCGTTTTTTTCATTTATATTTCAATTTTTTCAATTTTAATATATGAACACGAACAACGAAAATGTATCTATAAAACCCCTAATTCGTGAATGTCACGAAATAGGAGACACCCGAAATATAAAATGACCGCTATTTCGTCAGTCGGTTTATTGCTATTTTAAAAGCATTTCAAGCTGCATGGAACTTTTTCATGAGTCAAATCAATTGTTAAGGGACATATAAAAGCACTGTTTAAGTCTTTATTTGAATGGACTTACCGTTTCTTCTCTATGAGCTTAAGAACTTTGAGCGCCTGCCTTACGGTATAGGGAAGCATATTCACCTCTCACCGACGTTTGCGGCCGATGGGACTTCCAAGCGTTTTATTTAATTGAGTTTAGTAGGTAGAATGTTGGAACTTGGTTTTTTAGACAGGTTAGGAGATAGATATTTTATTCTGATGTATAATTTTAATGTATATTATGTACGTAGCTTATTTCTTGCGCCTGAAGCAAAACTAACGAAGTAATGTACTAGCACGAAGTTGTGGCCCTTTACCTTAGTTTTACTTAAACTTACAAGTACCATAGCATCCAAATTCGAATGTTGCATGTAAAATATCTGTAAAGGTCAAAGTATTAAGGCTGATTTCCATGGATACAGTAGCTGGCACCAGAATCACTGGATTATCAAAGCTAATGTATCAGATACTGGATGCTGGACTGGATTATAACATAATTACACTGATACAGTGCTGATCCAGCGCGGGAATCCAGTTATGCTGGAGCAGCTGCTCCAGCATAACTGGATACAGTAGCTACTGTATCAATGTAAATCAACCTTTAAGTAACATCAACAACATAAAGCAAGCTCAAATAATTGTTTCTACTCACCTGTGAGTATACAACCCGCAATCTGTTCTGGTAGCCCTCTGGAGCCGCGGGGGCTTTACATGTGTACTGTAGCAGTCTCCCGGGCTCTGTGTCAGTCAGTGCGCGCCCAATGGCCTCTGCAGCTGCCGTCGGAGGCGCCACCTCTTCGGTTTTGTCATCGTCACGACTTAACTGTATATGGTAACAAACAAGAACTGCTTAAAGCTAGGTAGGTGTGCATATATATTGTAACTAATCTTTTGAGTTATGCATCTTTAGATACAGTTTGTTATGGTACTTTTACCATTAATTTCACAAAATAATTGTTTTAACAGCAACTGTGTTCCTGCTTGAAAGGTATGAATAGGTTCACACTTTTTTAGAGATGACCTTAATCCTCAAGGGTAGTAATGCAAGGGTGGTATTGCATGCTTGTTTGTTATCTGAATTTAGTTAAAAAAAAGAAAGCAGATTTTGTCCTTCATTTTTATAACCAAATACCCGAAAAGTCTACTGTGATAAATGGTTACTACCAATAATAGACGCCAGCAATCTTAAGGAATGAACAATAAGCCTAGTAATTTGGTTAATGAAAGTTGCAAGTATAAGTCTGTATTAGTGAATACTGAATAGAACTTACCATGTAATGGCACAAGTCATAATTAGAATTGCTTCGGGACGGAATGAACCTGTCTGCCTTGTTTGGTGTTTTAGAAGCTTTATTTGGTGTAGGAGTAGTGGACCGTCCTGTAAGCACACAACGAGATAGATACTTTATCTATTTCACACACTTAATTGGTTTCGTTTATACATTATAGTATCGACATCGACATAAGATAAGGTAATAAAAATACGAGCAGCTATTTTTACTTATGAAATAATTACATTAAGTTCATCTGATGATAAATAACATGAAAAAGGTAGCTGTTAAACTGTGCTACTTTTGAACAAATTTATTACCTGGAGACTTGTTCTTCGAAGGGGTTTTCTTTCCTTTTTTATTTTCATTTCTCGTGGGAGTTTTATTACTCGAAAGCACACTATTGTTGCAGCTTTGGTTCGCAGATATCGAAAGTTTCTGCATCGACTGATTACAACTACTCAAGTTATTGATATTTGATATATTTTTAAATGAGGTACTGAGGGACGGATTTATATTCTCGTTGTTAGATTTCTTGGCCCATCGCTGTAGAGGACCCCGCGTCAAAGGCCCATCCATCGTCGCTAAACTGTTGAGTTCGTTTAGATAATTGAATTGTGCCATTCTTTTATACGTCACACACTTATTCACTAGAATGTTATGTTATTGCCTTATTTATTTTCCTTCATTAAAAACAGATATCAGTAAAGTTTATAAATACTTTAGAATAAACAATATTCACCAGCAAGCGCGAAGTACAAAACTTGACAGTTATTATCGAAAGCCGTTACGATACGATTTCAAACCTATCAGATCAGTGTTACCAACACCAAGGTTAAATTGAACATACAGTGTTGCTAGACACATCGTAGCATTTTGTACTTAAAAATATGATTTAATAGAAAATATGTATTATCATTTATTTAGTACATTCTTAGTTTCTTATTGAAAATTTCGCCTGTTTTTTGTGTAAAAAACTAAAATTGCGTTGCTTCGAAAATTCTAAATCAAACATAAATCATTTCATAAAAATTATGTGGTGTTTTTTCAGTGTTAAAAGATCTTTGTTTTAGCCGTAGAAGAAACGGTTTTATTGTAGGTGTGTGGGACCTACTCGAGCATTTTAAAATTGATATCCTTTATTTTAATGAATCAGCGCCATCTCGAATTGACATTGCAAACCAATTTCCTATGTTATGAATCAGTAAGGCATGTGTCCCATTGCCAGCGAGTCAACCCCGGCTCCCCGCTATTTATTCGCTCCAGACTGTTGATCTATAGGACTATCTCTATGCTCAAGACCTTAAAAAAAGATATGACATTTCACATAAAGTGACTGTCATATTGAAGTCCTTTTCGTGGGCGAGAAAATAGCCCACAGCTACTCGCTGCTCGCAGGCGGTCGGACACATGCCTAATTTTAATGATTTGTTAAAATTAGGTGGGGATTATGTCCATAGAGATATTACACTAGAGTGGGTGAGCCATACGGCTGCCCATACATAGCAATCGCCCCCCGGTTAGAAAGAGAAACAACGATAACCGTAATTACCTATCTCTCTCCGACCCCGATGAGCCAGAAAGAGAAAGGTGATTACTAAAGATTTCGTCTCTTTTTATCCGAGGTACGCTCTCTGGTGTCTGTATTCCGTGCTCTGGAGCCTGGCTTCTGCCCTCTAGTGTAATATCTCTATGATTATGTCAGGAAAAGATCGTATGATCTCTTTTGGTTCTATAATCTGAGGATATGAATCGAAATGTGATAAATCGATTCACAAAAAAAAAACGAATACAGTTTACAGAATAAATTGATCTACTTACCCATAGATTTAGCATACAGTAACGTTTAGGATTAGGCATGCGTTTATTATATTATTACCAGGAATATAAAAAACCTCGCCATATTGCGGTAAACTCATGGAACTAATTTGTTTTACTGGCAACTCTTAGTTTCTAAACGTCAATCGTGAATTGCTTGTCAGTGAGTTTGAATGTCACTGTTTGTCTTTTTACTTTGAGTGTCTATTTTGTGCTAAAATAACAAAAACTGTTCATATTCATAAAATAACAAAAACTGTTCATATTATATGAAAGAAAAGTGATTCGTATAAAATAACATTTATTTCCTTAAATAATATTTCTGACATAGTTGTCGAAATGACAATAATAACATGAGCGTTACTATAGTTACTGTTGTCTGTGCTGTTGCCATATAAAAGGAAACTTTATAGTGCCACCAACTTATCTGTTCAGTAAACGGATGTCGCTAGTGCAGCGTCAATGTTACCATATATTAAAATTTGGCGACTGTCAAGGGAGCTCAACAACTTTGAGACCTATGATTTTTACCAGATGTTGCACATAATTCGATGGTAAATGATGACAAAGCCTTTCCGACGAATATAGACACACAATTTGGGCTGTGGCTACTAACTTAAACTACCATGCAATGACAGCAGTAACATAGGATGTTAACATTATCTCAATCCATCAGGGCCCACTATTAAGCACATGTCTCTTCTCATATTGAGAAGGTAAAGACCATAGTTCACCATGCTGAACAAGTGCGGTTTGGTAATGTTTTCCTTTACCGTTATAGCAAGTGACATTTAAATGCTTAAAACGCACATAACTTAAAAAAACGGAAACAACCAAAAATAAAAGAATTACGTAGGCCAACACAGTAAAATTTTACTTTTTCATATAAGAATTTAAATTTCAGGACAAGAGAAATAAAATATCCATTGTTATTGACTATAATTGTTAATATTTTTATATATTTTATAAAAATAATTGTCATGGTGATCTCTGAATTTGAGGGGGTTCCACACGAGAAATCCCTGTGGAAAATGATGCCGATGCGCCAGAGAAATTTCTTCAGCGTTTTTTCTTTTCACTCATTAGCTTGTAAACAAATCGTTCACTAACTCCTGTAACAAAGACATAATATTAGGTATATGAAGTATAAAAAAATTAGATACCAAATATATTCAGTGACAATTTAATCGATTATGCAAAGATAAGTGAGGAACATAAAATAACTGAATTATTTAACAGGACTATTAATTAACTTGCAATAGCAACACTAACCTGTAGCAACGGCGAAGCGTTCTGCCACTTTTTTAAACGTTATTTTCGGAGTTAGCAGGCGATTTTCTTCCCTCATGAAATCTAAAACTTTTAAAATAACTAATCGTGCAATGACTTCTAAGAGGCTCAGGCATTTTTAATCACTTTTTGCAATTAAAATTGAATTAAAACACATAGAGCACTCGCACTTCAAAAAATTGACAGCGGACATGATATTTCAAAATTGACGTTGTCTTTTTTTAGTTCCATTTTTTTCTACTGAACAGATAAGTTGGTGGCATTATAGCGCCCTCATGACAGGTTTTCTATTTTTCTGGTCAAGCATTGATCTATATTCCTATCTCTATGTGGTCAAGCAATACATTATACAAGGCTCTTTTGGCTCACGGAAGACACTGACAGGGGGGCGACTCCATAGAATAGGGGATACCAGTCTAAAACACTTAGGGTAAACATTGACGCGCAAAAAGATTTGATTAATTAAAATCGCTTAGGTAACAAATAAAAGTAATGGGTAAACAAATTTAGGTACTATGGTATAAGCCATGTTTTACACGTACCGTGAACTGTCCTAGCTTTGCCTGAATTTCGAACATTTTGTCTTATAACTTAAAATGAACTTTGTTGAGGCAGAAATAAAATTTTAAGTACAGTCTTCGTTTCACGTTTACAATAAATATTGGAAGAATCTTGAGTTATGCGACATTTTGTGAGCAGGCAAAGATATTACCAAAATATGACTTTTTTATTTAACTTGTTTTGATTTTAGGGAGGAGGGCGTCAAACATTTATTTTGTTCAAACGTCCGGGTTGTGGGCTCCTTGTCCGGATTTACAGATTTTGGAGATGGCAACTATAAATGAGATGTCAAAAAGTGACACTTAGCAAGTTGGCGGCAGTAGTTACGATTTCGGCCACGCGCCAAAACATCCATGTAGCAGCACTCTGCACTGTAGGAAATATAAGTATAAATATATAAACCTGTATCAATAAGGTATGAATACAACAAAAACAAAGACATTTCAGTGGAAAAATCTTTATATTTAAGAATGTAAAGAACTGTTCACAAAATAATGTCTATCTAAACAATCTAAAAATATAATTTCAATAATGATTATTGCATTACATTAAAATGTTAATGAATCTATGTAGATAAAACATTATATTTAAAAGTCTTATTGCCTACAATATAATTATAGTAATTTACAAATATTATTATCGTGTTTTAGAAATTATAATGTTAACAAAGTATATGTACTGACATTATCATGCTTCATTACTTTACGAATATGAAATGAAATCTCAATAATTTGAAATTAAGAAGTTGTCACAACACATAAAAGAAGCAGACTATTTTAATAATTTTCTTTAAAATCAAAAAATGCTTTGACAAAACGTTAAAAGCATTAAATAAGAATAAAACATAAGTTTCACTATTATTATAAACTAGGAACGAACAAGAAAATGCATTTTGAGCACAGTGTGTATAAAAAATCACAATCACGATCCCATAACTGTACAACAATAAATTGACCAACATAATAATTATTTCTAACCAACTCCTCAATCCTATAAAACAATTATAGCACCATTTATAATTACTTACATGATATATACTATACAATCTTACTGACATAAAGAGATCCTTTATGATACCATCACATATCAATGAGCCATTTTTATTAGCAATGGCACAACTTTTTATAACAAACATAGATCAGATCAAAGTAGATCTATCAATGCCTACTCAATCTTAGATAATATAATTAACTAGATCTATTGTAATTATTATAATAACAGTAACAATTTATTAACATTACCAATTATGATACTGATTCACTTTCACATTTTATTAAAAGTTGCTGAAAGCCATTGTTAATTAATTAGTTTTCAAATAAGAGAGAACTTTGTCCAATAATTCATTTTATATTAATAGAATTTTATTCTCATTGTTTACTTATTTTGAGAATGACATAAACTTTTAAATGGTTACCAAAGAGAGAAATGTGTGTGTGAATTCTAATTGGAAATACTAATGCAAAAGCGAATATAGCCTAAATAAATAACAAAGCAAACTGGTGGGAATATAAAATTTTATCAAATCCTTATTGTTAAATTTGTTCGGTCCGTGTTTTAAACTAAATTATTTTTAACTTACTTTATATCTTCTAGATATACAACAAATACACTTAATCTCTTCGCTGTAAAACTTATAAAGACTTAATATTGTTCGTTGTAAAAATGCACATAGTACCTTAGTAGCACTAAGAATATTTGGATACATAAACATACTTATATGTATTGGCAGCATAATGTTACGTATTTAGTACATGAAAAACCTATAGTATTGAAAAAGTTATTAAATTTCTCGATTACAAATATTTTTGAATATTTTTTCACTTTGTATTCAAAGTACAAGTTATGTAACTGGACTGGTTGCTTAGCGTTAATATTTTCACATTTTTTATTATGAATTTAAGTTTGCATCTAAAATATGTACAAAATTTTTTAACAAAATCGACAATTATTCTACTTACTTTTGTTTAATTGAAACTATGTTTGTCTTGTGTATAGTTCGCGCAACATTTGAGCATTAATCAATATATTTTTAAACTAAAACGTAATTACGTAAATTTTAATCTCAGAGTAAACTATAAAAAATTCGCTAAAACAAATTAAAATATTTCTCATGAGCTAATTTGATCACTTTTGTTCATCATTATCTAAATCTTCAAATAGGGTATTAAGCTGTGGATGTATCAGTAATATGGAACTACTAGAGAACCGCCCGCGCTTCGCTTCGGGACCCGTACGTAACAGCCGCGTAGGTCCCGCTCCCGTAGGAATCTCGGCTAAAAAGTAGCCTATAATTATGATCTGGAACATCAAATATAACGTTTGCCTATGGCTTACGTAAATTATATGTAGTTGATAGCGTGAAAAACTTGCAAATTGCAAATGAACTAACGCCATCTATTAACAACATTCGGAACTAAATATCTAGCAACTAACAAAATATCGATCCCATGGGAATGAGATGTTTTTCCACGGTAAAAAGTAGCCTACGTCGCTCTCCACACCCCTAACTATCCCCACACACATAAACCATACCATATAATAGCCAAGTTGCGACGTGAAAGCGTCACAAACAAACAAACAAACACACTTTCACATTTATAATATTAGTATGGATTGAGACATACTGTATATCATTAAAAATATAGCCCCAGCCATCTGAACTAGGTTAGTTTATGATAATTTGGCTTAATCATTTAATTTCATAATCTTCAAAACAACAGGGATTTATTATTTGATTTTCATTGCTAAGTATTTTTTATAACAGCTACCCAATCTAAAATAATCCAAGTTTTAAGATCCAATTTCTGTTTTAATTCATAATGTATTTAAAAACTGGACTTTTTGTTTTAATTATATTAAAACCTTAGAGTAGGCTCTATTGTCGTGTATAGACGTGCCAAATCAATCAAAAAATTGCACAGTATAAAATTGAGCATTTTTATTAAGTAGTCTATAATTTTGTGCGTTTATTGATACCTACTAACTAATAACAATTCATGTTATTTTCTCAATAACTCTCCAAACTTGTATATAACACTTGATTTCACATTAAAGGGTACCAATGGCGATTGGCTTCGCGAGTATGGCGATTATAATTACATACGAACATACTTAATTTCTTGCTACGTAGAATGTTTGGTTAGTAAATTCATAATATGAATATGGCCGGCGTTGTCCACTGTGACAAAACAAGAGAACTTATCGTCATGGCAAACCTTCTCGGCGCTGATCCCCGATAACTTTATGCACGCCAGGATCTCTTTGCGTTTTGAACCTTCTTTGCACCTGAAAAATTAAAAACATTAATTTTGGAGTAACTGCAATAAATCATTTATCTGTTCATTTCTGCCGATCATACCGTTTATTATAGTATCTAATAAAAAATACTTTTAGTTGAAGTTGAGGTCAATTTAAAGTGGTCATTTAGCCCTAAGTTGATTTAAAGTCGTCATAAATCTGCAGTGATCGTCGATGCGTTGCAAGTTGCAAGCTACAAGAGATGGAAACACAAAAGTTGCCGGCTCTCAATTTCCCTCAAACAAGTGCCACTGTCAATTCCCTATTACGAATTTTACAAACGGCGATTCATTACGAATTCTACGAAAACTGATGATGATGTCCTCCCAGACGTATCCGTCGACGGCGACACACTGTTAATTATTTTTACGATCGTGAGCGCGAGTGTGACTCGCAAAACCGAATTTTGTCTTGAAGATTCGATCACACAAGGCGCAGTAAAGCTGCCCGCTAACATTATATGTGTAGTTATAGAAGGGCCTGGATCGAGTTTGCTGAAGTTGCTGTGAGTGAGTTGCTGAAGCTGGCGTTTGGCGTCAAGATGATCAAGGCGGGCGCGCTCAAAATTACTAATGCCCGTTTTGACTGCATTTCGCCACTCCATCATCGCAGCAAAATATATGGCAAAGAGAGTTGGAGCCATAACACAGCCTTGTTTCACTCCGCTTTTACATACGAATTCTACGAAAACTAATTATGTCGTCTCTTACGAAAACTGGTCTTCTGGCATGGAATTGAAGCCAAGATCTGTAGAGCACCCAAATGCAGGAAAATAAACATTTTAGGCGTTAATTACTGTACTCCGTTTGAAATCGATCTGAATTCATTATAATTGCATGGCACACAAATGCCAGTGCCAATGTACATTTAAGATTGACGGCGTAATTCTAAAAATGTTCTTAGTAAATTTTTCTGACAAGGTAAATTGAACTGTGAACACAGGTAATTTTCGGTTTTGGCGGAGAGTGGCAATTCCATAAGCTGGATGACTCAACTATAATTACTACCTTTATACACTTACTTCTTATGTTTCCAGTTGGCCTTCCAGCAATACTTGCTGCTGAACAGAGCGCCTCCGAAGAAGAAGTTGCAGTTGCTCTCCGAGCCGGCGTTGTCTAGCGGCGTCACCTCGCTGCGCGCCGTCAGCGGACTCGCGATCGGGGTTATTACGTTCCAGTTTCTGTGGGAAATGCCGGGAAGTAAAGTGTGTAAGGAAGCAAGCAAGAAATCCATAAATTATGATGTCCTACGATTAGGGTAAGAGGGGTCCAAGTGTGACATGGGTGTGGGAGGGGTCGTATACGTGACGTCACATCTAAAACGTTTTAATCGAACACTTTTATATTTTTATACGCAAAATTGATCAGTGACGTCACACGGCCTAACTAACCTAACTATAGCACCAACAAACCTCCAGGGGTTCCTGTGCGCGGTCCGTATGACGTGCGTCACGTCCCACCAGACCAGCTCGGAGGCCAGCGAGAGCAGCGCGAGCGGCGGCTGCTCGTCGTCCCTAGTGACGTCACACGGCCTAACTAACCTAACTATAGCACCAACAAACCTCCAGGGGTTCCTGTGCGCGGTCCGTATGACGTGCGTCACGTCCCACCAGACCAGCTCGGAGGCCAGCGAGAGCAGCGCGAGCGGCGGCTGCTCGTCGTCCCTAGTGACGTCACACGGCCTAACTAACCTAACTATAGCACCAACAAACCTCCAGGGGTTCCTGTGCGCGGTCCGTATGACGTGCGTCACGTCCCACCAGACCAGCTCGGAGGCCAGCGAGAGCAGCGCGAGCGGCGGCTGCTCGTCGTCCGCGGCGGCCGCGCTGCGGTACAGCCGCGCCGGCAGCGGGGAGAACCGGCAGCACTGCACCTTGGACTTGTGGTGCTTGAGCAGCTTCAGTTGACCTTTGTTCGGGACGTTCCACAGCTGGGAATAGAGAGGATTTTACATGCGAGTTTTAATTGATAATAAAATTATGAAAGAGACTACATCAGTACTGAGTACATTGATGTTAACTTCATTCGGATTAAAATCGTAGGATAGCATGAAAATTTCACGCTGATTGTGTCTACTTTTTAATAATTTTTCTTCTAATCTTCTTATGCTTTTTCTCCTCAACCTATCGTGGCTACTATACAGCACTATTCTTAATCTAGCATTAATAATAAAATAATAATATTTGGTAATAAAATTAGTGCATATTGAAATTAAATCTGAATGTACTTGACGCACAATGAATGTCATGCATTCATTAAATAATCCAGAACCATACCACAACATCTCCCGAGTCGAGTCCCATGGCGAGTATGTTCCCGTCGGCGGTGAGGTCGCACGATATGATCCGGTTGTTCAGCCGGTACTCCTCCAGCAACGTCAGTCGCACGTCGTCGTCTATGGTCAATTGGAACGTCTGAAAAACAATTAAAAAATCATAAATAATATAGAATAGTTTTTCTATTCTTCTATATTCTATTCTAAATAAATTGCTCCAATGAAAAGTAACGAAATCAACTTTACAAAAGGGTTGTTCCAAAAGTATCGGAATCAACTTTATAAAAGGGCAGTTTCAAGTTATATTTTGGTACAGAATAACTTTTAATAGTGTCATGAATATTGAAAACAACAAAATATAATTGCTCTCATACGAGTATAAATTATTTACTTTGCAGTTTCAGTAATGTTTGTTGGGGCAGTTAAAATACTATTGACATAATGGCTCACTACAGCCTATGGACTAGAACTGAGGATGAGAGAATGCTTTAGCATGCTACTTCAATGCGGTTTGGTGGAGGAAAAATGTTCAAGTGATAAATATTATTCTTTGTGTGAAGCTTGCCTGACAGGCTACCAGCGCTTTTGCTTGATTTCACCCAAACACATTGATAATAGCACATAAGTGATGTAATAAACTTTAGTATAAGAACAATTATTATTGTACTGAGGAGTTTCTTTCCATCTCTTCTCATTATTCAATTTGAATGAAATCTTACCTGGAACGCCATATTGTAGCTATCACAAAGCACCAAAACATTCTTCTGGAACGCAGAACAACTGACACAGATTTCACTTTGCCTCCAATTCAGTACACACTTCAACTTGCATCTCTGGTCCCATAGCTTCACAGTAGCGTTATCTTCTACGGTGATCAGTCCTACATCCTTGATCCAATAGCAATCGATCAGACCACTCTCCTTTAGACATCGACCCTTGTACTCCCTACTGGGGAAGTATCGTTCTGACGAGGATATACTTGAATCGCTGCTAGAAGTAGATCTTTTATCTCCGTGGTCGTGCTTTTTTATTTTTATTCCTGAAAAAAATTCACAACGACGCATTGGCTCATTAACGGTTCACTGAGAGGCACCAGTCTTCGAATTAAGGAATTTGGTATAATGAGTATACAGGGACAATTTGTATATACAATTAAATGTATTACGTATTTTTAATTTACCAAATCATTAATCAGATGAAGTTTGAAACACTCAGTCCGGCGGCTCTCGTCGATCCAAGTGATCGATAAAGTTAAGCAACTGCGGGCGTGGTTAGTACTTGGATGGGATAATAATAGGTTATAAGAACATAGATAAATCATAACATAGTTTAACTCACCTTGGATTCCATTCAACAACTCCTGCGATCCAAGGTTAGCGTTTCCCTGCTGCAACATCTCAGTCTTCCAAAACCCATCATCGTCAAACCGATACACCATGAGACATCTATTCTCTCCCGCCACCACCATAAGATTGCAGTTCACAAAGTTCATATATCGCACCGGGCTGTAAACATCCATTATTTTTGTAATCTCCTTAGATCTGAGCGCGTATTTTTGTACCATGCCTGACCTATGTCCGTAGAAGATGTAATGGTTGCAGGGTGATATCTTTACTGTAGTAATCTGTTCGTCCAAATCGGGTGATATTTCTGCAAGCAATTTCTTTCCATGGAATATCTGTAACGGCAATAAGGCGTGATAATAGAAATCGATAAAATGCATACAGATTAAGTTAGCCAAATTTTAATAGGTGTCAATGAAAAATTAGCATTACAAAGAATTGACTGAGCCGACCGTCTGTGAGAATACACAGATGATTAATAAAAATAAGAAAATAATAATAATAACGTTTTCTGCATAAGGATATGAATTCTTGACAAATTTATTTAAGACATACATATCGGAGTCACATATGAAAAAGAAGCAAACAAATAAACTCACCTGTATATGATTCTTGTCGTCAATAACAGCCAACAGGGGCTGGACTATGCTGTCATTGTTTCCATTAGCGATCCCCTTCAAGTTCAGCGGTTTGAGCGACTGTCGATCTAGACTCATGGTTTTCTTCACTAATCCCTTCTCGACCGTAGTGTGTGTGTCAAACGACTTGTTACGTTTAGGCGTATTGTGTGTGCTAAAGGAGCCACTATTTGGGGCCGTGTTGACTGGCGTATGCGGGGATAGGGGCGTTGTGAAACTCACGTCGAATTTTGTTGTTAGACGCGCGGTTCTGTTAAATTTCAATCAGTTTTGGTGGTCATTATTTTACATAACCTTGGGCAATAGGGAATACAACAATAATCTAAACAATTGCATAGAAAAGTTATTTACATACCCATTCTTGTGCGTTTTCTGTGAAACGTACGAGGGATCCAGGAACCACACCTTAACAGAATTCTCATCTGACCCAGAACCAGTCAACAACACATCCAAGCCGGGGATAACGTCATCCACTGATATCGTCTCACTGACCGCCATTGTTACAACATTCCTGAAAATAAAGGAAAATATAATATACTGTTAGGAAATAAAGTGTGAATAATATAACTTACTGGTAAATATTCACGAAAGTAAATTTTGTATGTCATAAAATTACAAAAATATAGACCAGTAAAATGGACTATGGACAAATTTATTTGGCCATGTACTATTATGCATTCTAAAATCTACACTACTGAGTCTCGTAAATTTCTACGATCGGATTTAACTTATAAATACGAATGACTCCTTAACTAACAATATAGCAAACATTTTAACTTAATTCAAATAAACAAAACATACCCTCTCCGATTCTCCAGATCAAACACCCGCGAATCATTCTTGAGATCGACACAGATGATCCTTCCATCATCTGTAGAAACAAATAACAGCGTACCATTCTTGTTGACCGTCATCGACATAAACGCTATGTTGGCTTTGATCTCGTCGCACGTTATTATCGTCTTGCTGCGACAGTTGTTGCAGTTCTTCTTGCTCAGGCCCCAGTGAGGCCGAAGTTCGTATTCGCGCACCTCTTTCTCTTTCAGCGTTATTATTTTGTTGCTTCCTGTACAAAAGATAGATGAATAAATAACGCTACACATAGAGCTATACTGGGATTACCTGTGTCATGGGTGCCATGGACAACAATCAAGAATCGAACAGAGGACTTATCGCCATGTGATTTGGCATAGTAAAAATTACATTTGTCCGTCAGTATGTAACTTTAACTTCAGATCCATTAAGTGTTATAGCCATAAAATTGACATGTACACAATTATTTCGGAATTAAAACCATATAAAATACATCAATAACATTAGAAAAAATAACACAAGAAATACCAACCCGGCACAGCAATAACATCCAGCACCGTATCACTCTCTTCGAAGCTCTCTCGTTCCTTTGTATCCAAATTGACCACTTCCAAGTAATTCGCTCTATTCATAGTAGCCACTACAACTCTCCGATCATAGTTGCACGGTATACAGCACAGGAGCTCTCTATCATTAAACAAGTTATCATACTCTTGCAACACTTGGCCGTTTGAACTGTATATGATGATTTTGGTTGAGGTGTGGGCAAACAGCTTTTCTTCATGATTAGCCCATCGACAGTTGATCAAGTGACCCAGTTTTGGGGTAATTGTGACTGTACTGCCCCAGTTGCTATCTGTTTCGTCTGGTTCTGAAATAATTAAGATCGTATTGTTGAAATAATTTAGTCAATTTCATAGGGTTTTTCAATAATTATATACTCGATGAAGGCGCGGAGGTAAGGACGATAAAATTATCCATATTCCCTTTATTTCATTAGACGTAGATTTATCGACATTTGAAAGAAATTATGATTTGATATGACTGATCAATCAGGAACACTTCTTCTTCTATCTTTCTCAATTGTTTCGCAAAGGTGTTTTAACATCATAAATTAATCAAAAGAAGAAATGGCGAAACAAACGCCACAGCACATTTTCATACTACCAAAATATAATGAACAGAGATAGTCATCTGACCCATCAGTAATACCAACCCCTCACCGGCACACATACCTTCCTCAATAACATCATCATCCTCATCCTCGATGTACCATATCTTGACGACCCCATCAAAAGCCAGGGCTGCCACCAGCGGCGGGTTGACCGGACACGCGCCGATCCATTTGATGGCTGATGTCGTGTTTGATAACTCCTTCTTTAGCTTGTTCGTTGATATGTGGAAGAACTGTGGAACGGTTTGTTATTAGTAGGCTAGGAATTAGCGGATACAAGGGGAGCGTAGATTGAGTCAAACAAGTATGTAATAAGTCTGAAGCGACTCTAGTGGCAACACATGAATATATTGGTGTCTTTTTTATACAAATATAGTATTTTATTTAAGTTTTCTCCTAATAAGTATTTTCATAACTTTCATAAGGGGTTAAATTGAACTCTCATTTTTTATTTATTTATAACACCTTAAAAATGCATATTTATGCATGTGTACAAAGTATCATTCAATAAAAATTTAAACAAGAAAAGTCCATACCGTAAAAACAAGAAAAAGCATTTTTAACAAATAATAAACAAAAACAATGATAAAACAAATGCATGACAATGAAAATGCATCAAGTTATTGTAATGATGTTAGTCAAATTAAACATTTACCTTTATCACACCCGAGATGGTACCGACGAGCACATAGTTGCCAAGGAAACATACCGAAGTGATACTTTCCTTCACGTCTATAGTGGAATGTTTGATTTCCTCTACATTTTGTTCATGCCTAATGAATGTAAAAATAAATTAAAATAACCGTGACGAACGAAAAATGGACGATGGGCTGTAGGGTTTATTTACATTTTATGCTGTTTGATTATATAATTTAGGATTTTTGAAGTGTTAGTTTTAGGTTTAATTTTGTGGAGTTAGTATAAATAACTATATATTGTCAATCGTGTTCTTTTAATTAGTGCTGCAGGTAATTTTAAGTTACTGTGGATTGAGGTGAGATTAGCACAAAACTAAGAATTATAATATGTACATCATAGTTTAATCATAACAATTCGGTTCTAATTCTAATATTACGAATTGTGTTTTATTATCAACTGTGAGTTTAATTTCTACCATTACTGTATTTTATTTATTGTATCTCACCTTCTCAGGAAAATTAAGATGTCATATGCTCTGATAATAAATAACATTATAATATTCAACATAATAAAAATATATTTTAAGTTTGTTTAATATTTTAAAACTGAAATGACAAAAAATAGAATACAATGTAATATAAATTCAATTCAATTCAAACACTATACTGTGAATGAAAATAATTTTACATTAACTACAACTATTCATGATAAAATTTATGTAAACTAATAATAATTATCATGTTAATTATTTATGAGTTTGTGTTGGAAATCAAGATAAATTACTTATATACAGTACTTGGAAAGTAAATCGAGCATAAATACTTACAAGAATTCAAAATAAATTTCATTTTTTTCACATCGATCCTGTGCGATCTTCATAGCATTCGAGTAGAGAATATCTTTAGACTCATGTTGTAAGATACTTTGGATTATGTCCGTGGTGGGATATTTATACAAATCGGCTCCATGCGTACTCAAGTAAGCTATAATGCTTTGAAGGTAAGCTTTATCTATTTGCTGAAAAAAAAAACTGTAATTAGCCACTAAAAAAATAATTTATATGGATGCTCCCGTCAAAAAAATAACGAATCGTTAAAAACAAAACGATTCGTAAAATACACGATTAATTTTCGGTGAACAAGCTCTAATTAGTAATTAATTACTAAAATGGATTTCACTTACATGTTCAGCAATAAAGTTTTCATACTTTTGTAGATCCAACATAACATCACTGGGGCCCGTCAAACGTACTTTATTACCGAGAAACTTCAAGTTAAGAAACAACTTATGAAACAGACTCCACAAGTTGTTTATATTCTTAGTGTGTAATATATGGTACCCGATATAGAATGCTATGTATCCATCATCTTCGATCTCGACTGGGGCGTTATTGGAATCATAGTCGTAATTCCTAAGGAAGTTACTGTGCCATTTTTTCAGATCATCTTCGTTGGAACTACTTCGAAGATAACCCATTATTAAATCATGTATTTCATAGATATAATTTCTTTGTTCTTTGTCATAGGACCCCTGGATAAGAGATTTTCTGGTCAGTAGTTTCATTATGGAGTCCACTTCTGATATGTCTTTGCTCCATAGCTTGCTGAGCACCCGTGCTGATAGTTTGGCGTTATCAGGTAATATAGTGAGCATTTTGAACAGCGGGAGAATATTGTCCTGGAGTGAATTGATGCAGAATTCTACAGCTTTCATGGGCTGGCTGGTTTTGTTTGATATGCTGAAAAATAAAATAATGCAGAAAATTCTCTTGCGACTTCGTGCAATGTGAAGAGGTAAATTAAAATTTTAACGCGATATACAATCATTTATTTCTCTGGTGTACTACAAGATACGTGTCTCGTAAAATTGATGAAAGGAGATAATGTTATGCCTTTTCACTTTTAGGCACTTCTCACACAACGCTATTTACGAGCTACGCGACTGCAACGCAACCCAAAATTTGTATGTATCTGACATTTTTCACTGACAGGAGACGCGTCTACGATGCGACTCCTGTCAGTAGACAGTATCAAATACATACGAATTTTGGATTGCGTTGCAGTCGCGTAGCTCATAAATAGCGTAATGTGAGAAGTGCCTTACTATTAATTTTTTTAATGTAAATAAAAGTGCAATGTAAAAACTTTCAATTTTCCAAGATGAATTTCATATGAAGGGTGTTACCTAGTTATGCACAACTCTTATATACACAAAAACACTAAAGCGGCGATTCCACCAGTGTACGGCACAAATGTTCACGCCGGTGGACTCACTCGGGCAAACAATACAAATTGTGCGCGAACATCTAAGAGCTGTTCGCGCATATCTGTATACCTAATTTTTTGCGCGTACATGAATGCGGTGGACTCGCGTCGATGCGTACATGCTTGTTGTTCGCGTACTCATTCTTGCTTCCGTAAACAATGTTCGTAAACAAATATGCTGCACACTATTTTAGTGGAATCGTAATGTAATGACATTAACACACACACACCTTAATCAAAAGACCATAATATATAACAAGTAAAAACTACATACAAGAAGAACTCCTTTTTCTCCATCTTTTTCAAGTAATAGTTCCAATGGTGCGGGTCGTGTGCTAGTTTCTCTTTGTTCTGCGACAACTCTGCCCCAAGCAAGGCTATTTGGAACGGACTGCCCTTGCAGATCTCGTGAAGCTTCTTGGCCTGACGAGGCAGCTTCTTCACTTCCACGTCCAGACACAATGCGAACAGTTGCAGGGATTCCAATTCGCTGAATGAGTTTTCTATCTGGAACAGAAGATTATCATTATTAGTATCATTGTTATATGGAATATACAAATAGGTATTTTTCACGGTGATTATTGCTCGAATTAAGAAAATTATG
This sequence comes from Hesperia comma, assembly GCA_905404135.1. NCBI lineage: Eukaryota > Metazoa > Arthropoda > Insecta > Lepidoptera > Hesperiidae > Hesperia > Hesperia comma. The sequence continues at coordinate 12,755,942 of FR990025.1, read as the reverse complement.
TATAAATTTAAATTAATAAATTTAAGAGGTCAAAAAAGGATGTAACGTCAGCGTCCACAGTTTAAGGTGCCTCTCCACTAGAGATGAGCTAAGCTAGGTAGCGCGTTCGACATCATCAACAACATTCATTGACCTGCCCGGCAGTGCAACATTTGAAATAACAGTTTAAAAAACTATGGCCAATTAGAATAAAATAAAATTAATTTCTATCATTAAAATACAAAAGACAAAAACCATACAAAATAACACTTACTTTAATAATCTGTGGGCTATAACTGGCAAAGACATCGACATCTCTAGTCGTGACTAGTATCTTGCAGCCGATGTCAAAGGCGTCCAAACATCGTTTCTCGTTCAACTCATCAAGCACTAGTAAACACTCTTTGACGGGGGCTTCGTAGAAGGCGGTCTTGAGACGGTCTCTCATCTCCTGCCAACTCCACTCGTAGCTAGAGAAGGATTGGCTATCAGCGTTAGAGCCGATACTTGACATCGATATCGATACCTGCATGTTGGAGCTTGACGCTTTGCGATATAATCTAGAATATAATGTTCAAATTGTATTAAGTACCCCTTTTTTTTCAAAAATCAACCCCCTAAAAACTTGAAATAGATAATGAATTTAGTATGAAAAATCTAAACGGCTTGACCGATTTTGATGAATTTTCTCAGGAAGATAGTTGATGACGCAAAACTGCCTATATGTATTATGTATAGACTATATAATACATTCATTCAAAATCCAAAAAGGGCTGGAACAGGGAATGGAAAAACGACGCACAGTTAAGGTATTTGAAGAATGTAGTGAAGAAACCCACCCCCCCTTTCGATTCCGATTCTAGCGACATCTGACGAGTGTTTCTTAAGTTAACAAGAACTGTGTATTGAACTCGGATCATAATTTTAAGTATATTTCTACCTAATTGTTGTTGAATGAAAATTAAATATTTCACCTTGTGAAATTCGGTATGCTTGTATGTCAATGTAATCACTAGCCATTTGACAATATACTTCCTTAATGTGCCTCTGACTGAGTAACCCATTTAAGACCCTCGTAAGTCAATTTGTTCAATAATTTTCCAGCCATTACAAGCGGCAGTTTTAGCCAACCCGACTGCTACTATTATGTAAGCGACTTCATATTATTGAGTAGATATAATATATGCAGTTACATTTCTCTGGACTTTCATTTGTGAACATACATTTTTTTCAAAGGTGTTTTGTTGAGCCTATTAATATCACTCATAATTCTATGAATAATTCGTACACAAAATAAATAGTCTTTTTATAACACGCCGTCTCACAATCATTTCTAACTTATCTAACATGACAGCTGTTGTCTGTTTCACTCTTTACGTGAAAGTGCAATTCTCATATATATATGATCTAATTAATAGTCAAAGATTACCATACTCTAAATCTAAAACAAGGGGTTGAAGTATGCTTAATTATTATGGTCAGTACAAGTCAAATTGGATTAGGGCTAAAATTCTATTATCATTTATATGTCTATAAATACATATATAATGCATTATTTTCTAATCTTAAAATTATTTATAACTTCAAGTATTTATCTCATACTAAGGCATTCACCTGGTTTTGTATTACTCACGTGATAAGATATGAAATACTTTATCATCAACCCTTTGAATGAGATATATTAGTGAAATATTTTTTTAAATGATGCAATGTTTTATAGTGGACCAGCTAAAAGTCGGTACCGCCATAATGATATTATTGGTACTATTACCTTACCCATTATTATGAAGCTCATCTGGCTAACAAGCTATCTTTTACTTGAGTCAGCCGCAAAACAACTAAAAGTCTGTAGATTACATCAACTCAACTTGACTTTGATAAAATGAATAGAAACATTAACCGGTGGAATTTTCAGCAGGATAATAGAAATAAGATAGGAAATAGTCGTGGCATACTTTGCCTCAATCGCCCGTTGATAAGTTCTTACAATGAATATGGAAAATGAAACCTTATGGACTACTGAATAAAGCTCATCTATGTTCCTTATGGAATATTGAATCGAAATCGGTCAAGCCAGAATTGAGTTCATATAATGTAATCGTGCTCCTTAGCTAAAGAGCCAGAACTTATATGTGTAAGGTAGAACCAGAGTGGTCCAAGTGACATTTTGGTTTGACCCCCGATTTTGGCAAAAAGATCTCCAAAACTCAATATTCTTTTATTCCACTTTGATCCAATTGCCCTAGACAATGTTTCTGAATTGCAAGTCTGCAACTGAACTGCAATTGGATCAAAGTGGAATAAAAGAATATTGAGTTTTGGAGATCTTTTTGCCAAAATCGGGGGTCAAACCAAAATGTCACTTGGACCACTCTGGTTCTACCTTACACATATTTTCTTCTCTATCCTTCCTCGTTGACAAAGCATCAGTGCCTTTGGAGAAGTATGATGTCAATGGCGTCCGATGCCAACTGAGACATCTTACCACCAGAGGTTCGTCTACTTTATCGACCATTTACATTCATAACGACATCGTTAATCCCGGTTATTAACATTAAAAAAAACTTACTTATTTTGCTCAGCTATGATTTCATCCTCAGTCTTGCAGTTGCCCAAATTGAGCCAGTAGACGACGCCATTAAAGTTGGTCGTAATTAATTCAGGGTTGTTGCGCAGGACACTAATGGCCGCCGTTGTTTTACCACACCCAGACATTCCATACAGAACTAATATATTATGGCGCGTCAAACTTCTTAACGCCTTTGCTATTTCCACTTCCTGAAAGTTAAAATAATAATGATGTGACAATGATCATCGAAGAGAAGACACGGCGAAAGAAATTGACTAACTTAACATGACACAGTTAAGTAGATTAGTAGTATCACAGTAAAATAATGACTATCATATAACTACACCTTCAAAGTCATTCATAATATAACGACATACAGTAGATACCAATGATAGGTACCTTGATATGTTATTCTCTTTAAAGCCATGTAAACCAAACCAAAATTATGAAACAATAAACAAGAACAAAGTATCAAAATCGTATCGGTATTACGAGCCTGTCTCGTGAAATAAATCCTTAACACACACACACACACACACACACACACACACACACACACACACACTTGCAGCAGAACAGAAGCACAGCAGAACTTGTTGAAATTACTGTTATGCTATTTTTTGTTTTGCTTCGTAATAATATATAATATAAATTATAAATTGGTTTTATTTTAAAATTTAAGTTCATTTTAGGTAAATACGTAGGTACTGAGGTAAAATATGAGGTTCATGTGTAGGTACTTTGAAATGTTCCATTTGTTTTGCTGTGTTTTGTTTAGTTATTGTGTTCTATAAGTTAAGCATTTAGTTATTTAGTTAATAAATATGTATGTATATTTTTATGTCACTGGTCGCACAACACGAATTGGGGTTACCCTGAAAACCAGCGGCCGTGGGTTTCTGCGGCCATTGCTGAGTGTGCCCCCATTTCATCAAGTGTGTACTACTGACAATTATATATAAAATAATCATAGTAGTAAGTTTATTTTGTACTGTAGTGTTAACTTGAAGAAATAAATGTTATTCTATTCAATATAAAAATTCGTTTACTGTACATAGTTTCCTTCAGTGAGGGTCTGCTAACTGGATAATGTGTAACAAATATCAGTATTTCTTCGTGTATATTCTTTTAAAATCTAATAATCTTGAAAATATCATTCAAAGATACATACCACATTCACCCTCTGAACATAATTATTCGGCAGTCTGGGTACATTCCCTCTGCTGATGCTATCCTCGAAGCTGTCTTGTATTATCTGATTGTTGTTTTCCATTGCGAGTTTTTCCCACAACCATCTGTAATCCTTTATTAAGCTGTCAACGAAGATATCATAAGAATTGTTGGTGCCATTCTGTAGCATTGTATCAATGAGATACTTGATACGCTCACGGCGGCCTGCCTGAAACGCAATATTTTAGAGTTAAAGTATGATACATAATTACATATGAGTTGATATTAAGACGGTCTTAATAAGACCTAACCACATTCAACAAATATAAACCTCAGCCGACCTGGCTGATAAGCAGTACTACGAAAAACATTTTGTTTATGCTGAATTAATGACTGAGCTTGCGCCCACTTAAGTATTAAGTATCTTATTATTAAAGTATATCTATTCCCTTTATTAGCCTCATTTTTAATATCTAATAGTATTTATGTGTTTCATCATCAATCGCGTCAGTGATTCATTCATACATGTTTTTGACCTCCTCTAAGGAGAAGCGTGGGTGCGTGTTTTGAAATGGACCAATCCGCAGTTTCTCTAATTCTCGTGCTATTCTTTAAATTTACATAAAGTTTATATTGCAATAAGCATAAACATGTCACTTTTTGTGACTTTTTTCTTAGAAGCCTTCTCTTTTTTGCTTTTGATTAAGACTGGCTGGGATAAACGTATAAGATAACTTGTGTTTGTAATGAAACGTGGATCTGTTTACTAACACTTTGCAATAAAGAGACTCCTAATGGTTATAAATGTCAGCATTATAATGTTTAATCGGACATAAGAGGATATCGACTATCGACTTATCCCCTTTTCAAGCAGAACTCTAAACCCTTGTAGTAAGTTGTAATGACACATCACACGCAAATTATTTCGAGTAGCATCCCACGCGTCGTTCCCATTTTAAACGTTGGTGATGGACAGTTTGTAACATGTATTTGATAACAAAAGCGGTTTGAACTGAAGAACTGATGTTATTCAATGAACCTGTCCGCAAACATGCAATCAACAAAACTGAGCAGAGTACATGCGGTTTAATTTTCATAACTTCCCGATAATTGGTTCGGTTGCGCTGACTCATTCCACAATGCCACTTTATTATATCTCTTTCTATTATGCCGCACAAAGCAAGTTAGAGGCTTACTTTAAAGAACCATTCGTTTATTTTCAGATTAGTTTACAATATGGTGGAGAATAACGCCTTGGATGAAATAAAATATTATTAGTCCATTTTATTGCCCGTTTCTTGCATGCAATTTTCTTCCCTCAATTATCAGGGCGGCACTATTATTGATGAAGTCTAGGTTATGATCAAAATACGACATGAGAGAACTTTGTGACCGCTGACGACACACAAAGTCATCCGGTCGCCCTGCGACTGCATTCTTCTATTTCTATCGTGTGAAGTTCGCGCCACATACCTTGACCAATCTTACTAAAGTAAGTAGGTAGTAGGTACCTACTATCTAGTACTTACCAGCCTATAAATGTGATCCAAGTCCTCATTGGAAATAGCACCTTTGGAGAACAATTCATCGAGAATGTATTTGACGTCTAGGTCCTTGTATACATCCTGCTGATGCCTCTGCAGCAAAAGCCGGCGCTTGTTATCCATGTTACGTGCAATCGGCTCATCTGGTAACAAAATTTATTTAGAATTAGTACAAATTAGTTTAAAGATACACAACCTTATAGGTCTTAAACTCATATAAGTACATATAGAGGGCTGAAGAGTTCGTTTGTTTCTTTGAACGGGCTGATCCCAGGATCTACTTTTTCGATTAGAACAATTTAAAAATAAAGTGTTGGTAGTCAATTTATCTATACTTAACATCACGCTACGACGAAGAGAAGCGGAGCAACAAATTACCATAATAAATCTTCGATACAACATAGAGGATTTTGCGCGGTTTTCGTTAATGTAAGATAATATACATCAGTTACATTTATAACTAGATTAATAAATAAATAAAAAATGACAGTTTTTAAAGAATCACACCGAATGAGGCTATTAAAGGACTGGTTCACGGAGCGAAGCGAGGGCGACTAGTATGCAATAAATTACAACTATGTATATTAATATTACTTTCGGGGACTTACTTTCCATTTTATTACTTACTAGTAAACCCGCCCTCGCTTCGCTTTGAGGAACCAGTCCCTTCAAAAATCTCTGTAAATTTTTACAAATTAATGTTATTCCGATGTCTAAGCTAACCAACCCCCAAGCTAAGCTAACCAAACCCACACACACACACTCACTCTTTCGCAACTCAACTTTCGCATTTATAATATTAGTAGGATAGTAGTGAGTAGGATTAGTAGGAAGTAAGATAGGAAGTAGGATAAGTACTTATTTATAACAATAGGATATTGATTCGCGCTTTTATTTTACAACATAATTTATACTTATTTAACAGCAACCTGGGACCTCTCCTAACGAATAAAATATCAGATGAACTCAATTTTATTTTTTTTTGTTTGAAAGGCGACTTGGTTAGATAATATCATCATCATCAGCTTTTTGGAAATCGATAGCCCTTAATCGGATTGATTGGAAATTAATATCCTGTTACTTAAGCGATATTACATTAATAAAATACCTACCTTGATCTGATAATGCAACAAAATTTTAAATCGAATCTCCCTAATTCCCAAGTCTCAACAAATAGGTACCTAAAATTAATTTAGGTTTTTCTTAGTCCTTAATATTTATTCTTGTTATCTTTGAAACCTAGCTATAATTAAACTGTCCCTATCTTGTACACTAAAGCAGCTTAAAATATTAAGATGGCCTACGAAATTAATGATGCAACAAAGAAAAATCCATACAAATTCCGATAATCGTCAATATGCACCGATAAGCCAGTTCTATAAGCCTGAAACAGTTGCTATTACTTTTTATATATGCTAAAAACTTTTAAGTGAATCATGTTTGAAGGGGTTTTCCATCAAAACGTAGCTGAGAACCAGTCCGTCATCAAACATAAACGAGAACAAATTGAGACAAGAAAAGCAATTTCAGTTGTTAGGAAATTATGGAAACTTTAATGACCACAAGAAAAATATCATCAGGTGTTTGTCACAGAAAAATAGTTAATAGTTACAGCATTGGTAACATAAATTATTTTATTAAGTTTTTGGAATCAAATAAAATTATCTATAAGAAAAATAAAAACAAAACTGGATATCATATCGCATCGCATCTTATGAACGAAAAATAGTCTGATATTAGTTCTGCCCCCGATCGTAAAAAAGACGTATCTAACATTTTTTCGAAAATGAGTTATAATTATGGTTAGAATCAGGAATAAAAGACGCATCTAACTGTCTCATCCATTTTTTAATATCTTTCTTTGTTTAGGTTTTAACATAAGCAAACAGGGCGCATTCACTAAGATTATCCGCGATAAACTAAGAAAAAGGGACGCATTTTACTTGACCTTAAATAAAAAGACGTATTTTAGCAGATGTGCCTAATTTTTTTATGATATAGTAGTTCAATAAATAAATAGAAAGACGCATTTTACACACCCTATAAGAATAAAGAACGTAAATGAGAATTTACGTCTGTCATTGTTATGAATTTTGTAAATTATGCTTAGTGAAAAGGCACACATCTACTATATGCGTCCTTTTTACTTAGCACAGGTTTGTTGATGTGGGCGCATCTGGTAGATCCGTCTTATTTTCTTAAGCACGCATACTACAATAAGAAACGCATCTAAATAAGAATCTAAAGAAGCCATGCAAGATATTGTTTTTTTTTTTCAATAAATGCTGATATGTCTAACCAATTTTCGACTTTGCTTCTTTCACGGTGGAAGTTTTATGCGAAATAATATTTTCAGGAAGTAAAACCTTACTTTCTATATGGCCTAAAAAACCTTCCTCTCATCATAAGTAAAAAAGCCGTAAATGTGTATATGCGCCCCTTTTAAGTAGGGAATTAAGATAATGACACATAAAGAAAATAGTTAAAAGGTCTTATGTTTTTATCCTTCGTCAAAGAGTCGTATATGGCTACTTGCGTCTTTTTTACTTAGTTATTCAAAAATATAAATATTTTAAATGCTAAGAATAAACGCTTTTTTGTAAATTAAAGGAAAAATGAAACAGCTATGAAAATTTTTACACATTGAAATGAAAAAACAAAACATGGTACTCCATAATTTACTTACACAAATACGAAAAATTTTCAAATTTGATCGCAGCATTCATTTTCCCGTTTTTTTTATTCAAACTCGATTTTCTCAGTTTTTACTTTATGGTAGATGCGTCTTTTTTACGATCGGGGGCAGAGTTATTGTTGAGTGAGAAAAGTTTTTAGGCACATTGGGTTTATTATAAATTCAAAACACTTTATCTCGATACCGATAAAAGAATGGTAATTGCTAATTGCAACATGTGTTTCTGGGTCTTAAGAAAAGTTAATGTACCAGGGATGCATAGCGTAATAATACGTCTAACCCACTACATGCTCGTCTGGTGCGGAAAGGTTTAAAATGAATAAAATATAATATCAAAATAAATTAACATTGTTGTTTACAAATTTTACTTACTTTACAATTCACGAAAACAACACTGAGATATTCCAGTTGATGACACTTAAAATTCAAAGCACGAATCTAAACTCAACTTAGCCACTTGCAGATCAATTTGTTCACGATAATAGCTAATTATTATCTGAAAGTATGCACATAAAATACGTCCGAAGCAACCGAAGTGCCGATGGCAAATGAATTCGTACTTATTCTGCTTATTCACATTCAAATTGAGCGATTCTCTGTAGATGTACTAGAAACGACCTTGCTGATCACCTACGCGACAAGGATCAAACTGCCCAAAATACGAGATATCTGGGTCATTGACCACTCTATCATTGCCAAGGCTGCGGTAAATATTTAACCGTACGTCATATTACACAAAATAATTATCGCGTGTCGTTTATTTTATCGGAATAGGTTTTGTTCCACGAAATCTTGAAAGGATAGCGCAATGGTTAACACGCCGGATCGCTGTTTCGAGGGTCCTGGGTTCGATTCCCAACGAGGCGGAATTTTTAATGATGCGTTTAAATTTCCGTTCTCGGTCTGGATGTGTGTCCTTGTTATGTATTGTGAGTTATCCATGATACTTACGATACAGGAAATCCTAGTTTGGGACTATGAGTGTGTAGTGTAATTTATTTATTGTTATCAGTCGAATTCCCAGTCTTACCATTTTTCTGGCTCTCAGATCAGGTCAAAATTGTAGCTAATATTTACTTACTTAATAATTTAAGAACCAATATTATGATGTTTGTAATTTGCTCTCAGACCCAAGTGGTATATATTGTTATCTTTAAAACCCATTGTCAGTTAAAACTAGTTTTAACTGGTGAAAACACGTTTCAACTGACTGCGTTAGTTAAGTAGAATTAACTGGTGCTCAAAATGAATATCGGTTAAAACTAGTTGCTAACTAGGGAAAACGCGTTTCAACTGACTTCGTTACTTAAAACTAGAATTAACTGGTGCTCGAAATGAATATCGGTTAAAACTAGTTCTAACTAGGGAAAACGCGTTTCAACTGACTGCGTTACTTAAAACTAGAATTAACTGGTGCTCAAAATGAATATTGGTTAAAACTAGAATTAACTAGGGAAAACGCGTTTCAACTGACTGCGTTACTTAAAACTAGAATTAACTGGTGCCCAAAATGAATATCGGTTAAAACTAGAATTAACTGGTGCTCAAAATGAATATTGGTTAAAACTAGTTCTAACTAGGGAAAACGCGTTTCAACTGACTGTGTTAGGGTTGCCCTAGTTTAAACTACTTTTAACTTTAAAAGACTTTAATTGTAACTTGTATGCACTCTAACTAGTAGGTAGTTATTTTTAATACTAACAGAATATTAAACAAATAATTTGTTCTAATCAACGAATATTGTTTACTCATATAACTAACCTACATTAACTAATTACACAAGTGATTTGTTTTTTTTTCTTGAGTTTTAACAGTTAACTAATGTGTTTTCAAATGTTTTATGTAAACTTGACCTTAATAATGCATCATTATGTCAAGGTTAGTTTATCTAAGTTTTACCTTCTTACTTAGCTACTTACATTAGGTTAAGTGCAAGGAATTGTGGTCAATTTGACAACAGATTGATAAACCCATTTGCCATTTTAAAAGCACTTAGGAATTTTTTGGAATAGTTGTCACTTTTCTAATAGGATGAAGTTTTCTGACAAAAAGTCAAGTGGGTTATCTGATTATAGCTATTGATTGTCATAAACCTACACTAAATCAGAGAATACATGGATGCATATTTGTTTTGTTGATAATAATAGGGACCACCAACCATAAGTTTGGTGTAATAAAGGTGTGTACTTACTGTGAAATTGATACATGTCTAGTTTCTTAATGTGAGTCCTAGGGTGTCTTTTCACCAGAGCTTAACTAAGCCATGTTGCTAAGAATGTGTTTGACTTCCACTTATCACATTCATAGGATTATAATCCTTCTAGACCAGGCCCCTGCATGGTGCATCCTTAGCGACATAGCTAATGTTGGCTCTGGTGGAAAGGCACCCTTATGTATATTTCATACCAAAATATTGTGTACATGTATGTGAAAGTCTGCAATTAATGAGTACTATTATTTGTGAAGTAATTAAGAAATAAATATATAAAGGATAAATATATAAAATATATAAAGGATAGTCAAGAAATAAATAAGTAATGGGCTGTGAGACTTTTTCACAATGGAGCCAACCCACTATGAACTTGTTACAAAATACTCTTTCTACAATTATAGCACATAGTTTATTAGTAAGTAGTAATATCAAATTGGTAAATGAATAATCACAGACTAAGAAAATTTTGAGCAATAAATACAATGATACATAATTTGTAGGAAATTAGACATTAATGTACTATTTAACACTACTCCACACAAGACAACCTATAAAAATAAAAATAATCTATCTTTGTTTTGATATGCAAGGTTAAACATTATCACAAAGAATTAGAAAATACACTAAAATGCATGGAAGAAAAATGATGCATTGTATTTGAAATACACACAGGTAAGGGGGGATTAGTAGACAATTTTATTATGAAACATTCTTGCATTCCAGTATGATGAGTAATTTAACCTGTCTTTTACCGTTACTCATATTAGAGTAGATATAAGACATTTCAAATTTCTATTTTTTTTTAGGTAAGATTCTTCAGAACAAAGAATGTGTAAAGTATTTTAACTAAGTATGTGATTATATCAAATATAGTATGTGATTATATAAATATAGTATATGAGTTTATATCAAATTCTATTGACATTTTATTTAGGTGCAATAATGTGCAATGTAAGAAAACTAAATGTGCAGTATGAAAATACCATCTCCATTGGGCCAGTGGTTGGTTGAAATCTATTTATTTAGGTTTCTAACTAAACTGGCTACAAATATTAATGGACTCAGTGAATGCCAAGTTTAAGAATAAAAAACACAAGTAGTCTAAAAGAAATCTCCAGAAGTCAGTTAATATGAGCTCAGATTGATTATATATGCTCCTTCCTGGCTCCTTCTATTTCTGATTTGAACCAAGTTGTTTGAAAACCCTTTGTTCTAATTTACAGGAGTTAGGGCTAGCAACATTAAATGATTGATAAGATAGAATAGCATTTTCAGTCACTGACAAGATAGAAGAACCTTGTCAGTGACTGAAAATGGATGTTTGATTATATTTTGTATTATATTATGTTCTTTGTCTACAGAAATGTACATTTAGTGTCTTCTTAACTGCAAGCATGTTGACTACACACTCAGTGAAAAATAATAAGGTGCATCCAAAATGTTCGGATATACATTTCCTTTTTAAATTTTAAATTGATCATATCATAGGTTGATTGAAAATACGACGCTTGAATGATAATATTTAAACATAATTTCAATTTTTATGCATCTTATGAGTAATGTATAAGGGTTGCTGTTGTTATATTGTAAAGTCGATTTTGTTTATGTTGAATTGGATAAAGATAGGAATTGAATGTTATTGATCTTCCTTTTTTGATGACGATAAAACATTTTCAATAATCTTGTACAGTTAGAATGAAACATCAAAAATTATTACGGAAATAGAAATCGTCCTAACCATCAGTAAAAATACAATCAGTACGATTGTGCTCAAAAATAAAGTTTTATGAGTCTGGTGGAACAAGAAAAACAACAACTAAAATGTAATTTCTCAAACATGGAAAGCTCGTAAAGTAAAGCTTTTGATCATTACTTTGGTGCATCAAAAGCGTAGTGTGACATGAAACACAAGACAAGAGACAAACTTACCCCATGTACGCGCTCTTATTGTATTTTACTTTGATTTATGTGTTAATACTCGCGAAATTCAATTCACGGGCGCTTTATATTATTAATTCGTAGAAATATTACATTCATATGTCATAAAATACTGTTAATTGTTACAGCATTCAACACAAAGCAAACAAACACTACACAACACAATATTTTTTTAGCTGTTGCACAGTTGCACTCCAGCTCCAGTCTGCACTTGCTCTTGCAGATTGCAGATTGTATTGTCTATGTCTCATCCATGTCATTAATGTCATGTCATAACTTCATAATGGGCGAGTTCCACTTCAGTAGCCGCTCAAAACATCCCACAATGCGTTCCACTTATTAGCAGCGATGTTAAAAAATAATCTATTTTTACTTTAATCGATCGATATTTTGTTATAATCAATACACGGTTTTTGTAAATTTTTTGAATTAAGAAATTAATATTAGAGAACTGCCCACGCTTCGCTTCGGGACCCGTAGGTAACAGCCGCGTAGGTCCCGCTCCTGTAGGAATCTCAGCTAAAAAGTAGCCCATAACATTTGCCTATGACTTAAGTAAATTACATGTACTATTAGATAGCGTGATTCAGAACTTGCCAATGAATTTTACTAACGCCACGTTTTAACACGTTTGGTGCGTTAGCGGGTTGATTATATCCGATGCTCATCTTTCCTCCGGTGCGGGGTAAAAATTACTGTACTTACCGCTGGTGCGGGACAGATATATTTGGTCTCCGTGTGAATAAGAATGAGATGGTTAGTGTTTTGGAATTGCCTCGTTAAATAGATAATATAAATGGGAAAAAATTGCATCGGGTTCTTACGACCCGATGCCGACTGAAGCTAAATTTTTTACGTCTAGTGCGTCTATCGGTTCTTAACGACCCGATGCCCGATGACCCTATAGCCGCACTAGATTATATGCTAGTTGAGCTAGTAACGTCCATATGGTTAGACAAGTTTTTTGCAAATAAATAAAAGACAGTGTATTTAACATGAAACGATCCAGGAAAATGTTGTCTAAGTCATGTGAATGTGAAAAACCTAATAAAAATAAAGTAAGTGAAGGTTCCCCAAAACAAACAATGATCAATAAGTGGAATATGTCCGATAATTTATATATACTAGCCCGTCAACTGGTCACACATTACAAATCTTGCGAACTGCAGCCATCAATTCCCAGCTACCAGATTCACCCACACCATCTACCAGTAGGTGTAGCTCATAATGATCAAATACAAATATTAGAACACAAGATTATTCAACCAGCCTAAAATCAACTTTAGATTTGAAAAATATATTATTTTATCGCTATCGATGTTTTTTATCATGCTCAACACTAAAAATATATCGACACTTTTATTAACCAGTGCGGAGAACGGGTCGTTACGATCCTCCAAGCAATTCCTTTATTTACTAACAAACCATGCAGTGTATCTACCTACGATTTCAGCCTTTTATGTAGTGTTTATTTGTCAATATATTGCTATAAAAAACTCGCTCTAAAACATTATGCCTATGAAGATAAATCCTCCTAAACAGATGGAAGTCAAACGGATCTTTTCGACCCATCGACGCACCAGAAAAAAGTTGTGCTTCGGATATAATAGACCCCATTCCGCACCAACTGAAAGTCATCAAATTTGACTAACGCAGTGAACGTGTAAATACAAAAAGAGCTACATTTTTCTTGTTATTTTTCCTCAAGTAGTCAATAGCAAGTCCTACCTCCAGTTCCCGCTTATCATTGAATTTTGGGACAACCTGTATGTCTGTGGCTCAAACGAACAACTCAACGAACAAACAAACTTCAATGCCATGACCATAATCCTTGTGGAACGCTTTATGAGTTTTGAGATGTTTTGAGCGTTATGATCGACTACCGGAACGCGTTCCTTGTTGACAAGTTAAAATGTGTTAAAGGGTCAAGAGCTGACACTTGACGACGTTGACGACGACGACATTGACTGACAGTGACAGCCGATCGCTAAATAAAAAGATTAGAAAATAAACAGGATCAGCAGGATCTGGATCTGATGACGTGATGAAGATGAAGTGGAGCCACACCAACCAGCCACCACAGAGAGAGCGAGTAGTAAAAAGTTCAAACAGTAAACAAAGTCCAAAGTCCTAATCAAAGACTACTTATATATGTTGAGACTTAGCAACCGACCTAACAAAACTAAACAGCTGTTAAACTGCTAAGAAGTTAGTAAATAATTACTTTATTCAACCTTTCGGTGACTTGGTCTCGATTGTCAAAAAATTTTTAATTGGCCGTCTACCACGTAAGTAAATAATATTTATTTAGAAACGTTAGAGAAATTCGGCAGAAAAATTGTTTAGAAAATTATAAAACATCCTTTATTTTACAGAAAAAAATATCTAAATGAAATATTCTGTATGATACCAAATGTATAAATAAAATAAATTTTAAATACAGACTTGATGAATTGACGGTAGCCATAAATTGTCAATTTTGCATTTTCATTATTATCTTTTTTTGTACTCATATATTAAGCTAAAATAATTGTAAACAATTGAAATGTTTGTAATTAATGTTAAAAATTCTTGTCTAATTATATTTAATGTGTTCCAGTAAATAATATTGAAAAAAAATTGCCTTGTAAAGGATAAGCATCATTGTTGCAGGATGTTTTCCCTGAAGCACGTAACAAGCAATGTCAAGAGATTGGTTCCCATTGTCCGGCCACTTGCGAGCCAAGCCGGCCCTCTTACGGACCTCAAGGTGGACAATGATGGCATTGCTATTCTGACGATGCAAAGGATGCCCGTTAACAGCCTCAATTTAGACTTGCTGCAGGACTTGAATAAATCGTTCGATGAGGTTTCTAAGAGTAAAGCAAAAGCAGTAATTTTAACATCGGTAAATATGAATTCTATGTAAAAACATCACACTTATAAGTTGACTACACATTTCTGAGTAATAAGGTAAACAAATACTTATTAATTCACAGACTTATTTCATCATTTTTGTGTAAACATTTTAGAATTAGGAATCAATTAATTATGAATCACCAAAATTTTAAAATAAATAGAAGAGGCTGAAGTTTTTGATTTATGTTATGAAAATCACTCCAGCCTCAGACAAGTACTTCCTTGGACTATGGAGCCAGTACATGCGCTACTGAGTACTATTTTTCACAAATAAACGCACATAACGAGAGAATCTTGCAGCAACTGATGGCATACCTGGCAGCTATATCACATAGTGATTGTACAAAATTAGCAAAGCTTTATTTTCCATCTCAAGTATGATAAAGTACTACTGACTTTTTACAGCATTTTGTGGAAAAATTTTAGTTAAGTCAGTTTCATAAAGTTATTTCAAAATAAACAAAAAAGTCAAAGTATTTAGATAGTAAGACATTTTTTATACTTAATAATGAACTGCATACCTATAACAACCCACTAACCAACAAACTGAAATGAAAGGATTTGATTATGATTTTTATGTTTTAACAAGTTAATATTGTTGAATTTGAATTCTATGCTTGGCGTCAGTTGAGTTGGTAAGACAATAAATGCTTTTGTTTTAGTTGGTTGGTTCCCAAGTCGATGTAATGTGTGCAGTGCTTTACAATGTTATTGTTATATCCCACAGGCTTCTCCAACAGTGTTCTCCGCTGGGCTTGACATTATGGAAATGTATAAACCAGACATGAAGAGGGCTGAAACATTCTGGACCACACTACAAGAAGTTTGGCTGAAGCTGTTTGGTTCCCCCTACATCACTGCTGCAGCTATCAATGTCGGTATAATTTTGAATTTGCTAAAAATAATGATTAAAAGGCTATTTTATTTTATGTTTTTACGGGTGATTCTCGGTGGTCATACTGGGTTGTCCTACTGGTATGGCCAGTGAGAATTTGTGTGTTGAGATTTTCTCACTGGTCATACTACCTATTAACACCAGAAATTTAGCATTTTCTTTCATCCTATATATAGCTGTGGCGGTACCGTCAAGCTAAAAGTGAGCTATACAAGTCAATAAGGACAATAAACATATGAAATAAATATGCTCTAGGAATGTTTTTGAACAGTTTTTATGGAATAAGAATATCATTAAATATCTTGATTAATTTAAAAAACTGCCTTCAAAGAAGTAATTTAATATAACTTAATTAGTAATATATATCTAACACTAGCATTGTTATTTTGAAAACACAAACAGACCCTACAATTTTATTTATATGTATAGATGTAGATATAGATTTAGATAATTGTTTTTTCATGTAACCTCAAAACTTTACCATGTTTATTACCATGTTTGTCTTTCGATGTCAAAGTACCACATGAATAAGTATTTTTATTTAAAAACTAGTAAATCCGCCCTCGCTTCGCTTCGGAAAACCAGTCCCTTCAAAAATCTCTATAAATTTTAACAAATTATATTATTCCGATATCTAAGCTATATTACTGCAAAGTTTCATGAAAATCCGTTCAGTAGTTTTTGCGTGAAAGAGCAACACACACACATACATCCTTACAAACTTTCGCATTTATAATATTAGTAGGAAGGAAGGATTAGTAGGATACACATATTTTCCTTCACATTTAATTATATAAAACCCATTTTCAAAAAATGTTTTAAGAACATGATTATTTATTATCACAAAATGAAATATTCACATTTGACTTTTAGCTTGACGGTACCGCCACAGCTATATATAGGATGAAAGAAAATGCTACATTTCTGGTGTTAATAGGTAGTATGACCAATGAGAAAATCTCAACACACAAATTCTCACTGGCCATACCAGTAGGACAACCCAGTATGACCACCGAGAATCACCGGTTTTTACCATGTCATAAGTTAATGCTTAACTACAATCCCACCTAGTAAGCAGTGGCATATGATAAGCAGTAATGTAGTTGTGGCCATTGTGGGTAGTAAAGTACACTTAATACTAGGTTTTTCTGCTAATGCTTGAAATTTTATCTTTGTAGGTTAAGAATTATAATTATCAACCATTTTGTATTTAGTATAGTAGTGTTGATATTGTGACACTTATTTTTTTCTTTTGAGTTCTTTTGTGAGCAGTCGGATTTTTTGTTTTTATAATAATATTTTTATTTCAGACATTATAGTGTTTTCGCCTAAAAATTCTACTTTTTGGGATGGTTTTTACAATTTGTGTTAAAACGTGTGCCTAAACTTTATATGATACCCATATTGCTAAGATAAGAAAAAACTCAAGATTATCCCCTCTTTTTCTGCCACTTTCGGGCGCGATTTTGAAAATTCATATAGCCTATGACACTAACACGGTTCTGACGAATTCAACGATACCTCATATGTCGAAAAACTAGCTTATGCCCGCAGCTTCGCCCGCGTGGAATTCGTTTAAGCTTCACCCCCTATTTCACTCCTTTAGGGGATGAATTTTGAAAAATCCTTTCTTAGCGGATGTCTACATCGTAGTGGCTATCTGCATGCCAAATTTCAGCCCGATCGGTCCAGTAGTTTGGGCTGTGCGTTGATAGATCACTATGTCAGTCAGTCACCTTTGAGTTTTATAGATATATAGATATATTTAGATCTATAGATATATTTAGATATATAGATATATTTAGCTATCTTTACTGTGTACAAAAGTGGTCGAAACATTTAGATTACTTAGGTATAACTCTACAAAAAGTGCCTGAGCTAATTCTCTAAAGTTACTTCGTTACGCCCGCGTGGAATTCGTTTAAACTTCACCCCCCCCTATTTAACCCCTCTAGGAGATGAATTTTGAAAAATCCTTTCTTAGCGAATGTCTACATCATGGTGGCTATCTGCATGCCAATTTTCAGCCCGATCCGTCCAGTGGTTTGGGCTGTGCGTTCAGTTCAATCAGTCGAAAATCACAAACTTTCATCCCTTATTTTATCCCCTTAGGGGTTGAATTGATCAAAATCCTTTCTTAGCGGATGTCTACGTCATAACATCTACCTGCATGCCAAGTTTCAGCTCGATCCGTCCAGTGGTTTGGGCTGTACGTTCAGTTCAATCAGTCGAAAATCATAAACTTTCATCCTCTATTTTATCCCCTTGGGGGTAGAATTGATCAAAATCCTTTCTTAGCGGTTGTCTACGTCATAATATCTACCTGCATGCCAAATTTCAGCCCGATCCGTCCAGTGGTTTGGGCTGTACATTCAGTTCAATCAGTCGAAAATCATAAACTTTCATCCCCTATTTTATCCCCTTGGGGGTAGAATTGATCAAAATCCTTTCTTAGCGGTTGTCTACATCATAATATCTACCTGCACGCCAAATTTCAGCCCGATCCGTCCCGTGGTTTGGGCTGTACATTCAGTTCAATCAGTCGAAAATCCAGTGGCGATTCCTGGTGTTTATAATTGGGGTGGCTCCAGCTTTTGTTATAGGGTGTAGTGTTAAGTGCGCATAACCGGAAAAACCATTTCTTCAGACGGACAATCTAACAAACTTGCAGTCTTTCATTAAGAAACCTACTTTGAAATCGCAAATAATTGCTTTTACAAAAAAATAACCGACTTCAATCTTGATAAGTAGAGATAACTCAAAAACTACTCGCCAGATGGCGCTCAATTCAACATGTAAGTGTAAAGTTCTCGTCGCTACAAATCAATCAAGCCCAAACACTAGATAACTGCAGTAAATTGTTGAGGAGTTCCCTCGACTGTCTTTCGGCTTCATCAGATCGACTCCAGATCTTCATGAAATAGTAGCGCTTTAATGTACTTATGATAACATGAACAAACACACTAGTTGTCCATACAATTTTCAAAAGTTCCCCTCGATTTCCCTGAGATGCCATCATCAGATCCTGGTGTCCTTATCACGGGACCCCACTGCGCATATCTACTTTAGATTAAAAAAATAATTATCAAAATCGGTCCATAAACGACGAAAAAATCGCTGAACGTACATAAAAAAAGCATATAAGCGAATTGAGAACCTCCTTCTTTTTTGAAGTCGGTTAAAAAGAAATTTCATACAATTTGACATTTTTATTTTTGTATGAAATAGCTAACGTTTTTTTGCGATTTTAGGGTTTGTCCCATAGTGAAAGTCCATTTTCCACTATCAACCGTTTTTCGGCAAACGATCTCGTCGTGAAAGGTCTTTCTAAAAGTTCTTGTATCACAGATTTTGTTGAATCACTCATAATTTCATGTCATTTCATTATGAACTAATTACCTACTAAATAAAAAGTAAACTAAATCAATAGAAAGATAGAAACCGTAATCACAAATCTACACTATCACGAAAAACATGCGAAAACTCGTTAGGTAATGCGCCATTCCCAGCGCCAGACCCGCGTTTCAAACTCAGTGATACGCTGATACCACAGTATAATTTTACTATGGTGATACTAAGCGATCGAAGAGGCGCGGGCGGCGCGGGCCAACGACTTTGTATGGACTAGGCATGCGCTAGCAGGAGCGCATCGCTCGCCTCGGCCGCGCTCGGCGCCGACCGAACGCGAAGACAACCGCCGCGAGTCGCGTTCGTGATAGAAGACCGCAGCGCTCGTAAAATGTAATTATTGTACTTAGGTCTAAATAATTAGGTTGTAAATATATGATTTTTTACATTTTATTTAATGCTTAAAATTTATGGTATGGCGCCGCCATACGCGCCATCTTAGAGAAATCGCCACTGCGAAAATCATAAACTTTCATCCCCTATTTTATCCCCTTGGGGGTAGAATTGATCAAAATCCTTTTTTAGCGGTTGTCTACGTCATAATATCTACCTGCATGCCAAATTTCAGCCCGATCCGTTCAGTGGTTTGGGCTGTGCGTTGATAGATCACTATATAAGTCAGTCAGTCAGTCACCTTTGAGTTTTATAGATATAGAAATCTGTTCAACCTTTTGGGCTGTGGGACCCGACAAAGAAATGGACATACATACATATTATGTACATATGTATACACTCGAAAAACATAACCCTCCTTCTGATGCAGTCGGGTAAAACCTAGGTTCACCTCTGTATAAATACTGGGTAAAAAAATATGGTAGGCTGTTAGACCATTCACATTGACATGAATAATTGCTTATTGTGTTAGTTTTTATACTGCGATAGTCTGTCTAGTAACAAAATGACAATAGTAGATTGTATGACAAGGGTGCAAAGTAATATTTTTTCGGCGAGGGCGTTTTTTGAATCCAGAGCGAAGTGAGGGATTCTAGAGTAGAATCCCGAGCGTAGCGAGGGATTCAAAGTACGTCGCCCGAGCCAAAAATATACTTGCACCCGAGTGATACACTCTACTTTTCATCACCCACTATGAGAAAATAATAGAAAATAATACGTAAAAATGCACGAAAACCTAATTTTAATTTGAAAACGAAATCTTAATTTGATTTCTTGTTTTATTATTCAGCTGGCGGGGCCCTCGCGTCGTACCAGACATTCTTTATTCAAACAATATTTGCGTTCGATTTCTTTAGCGCAAAAGACTAAAATGTTCTAAATTCAAAATAGGACGGAAAAGATCTAGCCGGCAGGAAAAGTTGTATGAAAATTCATTCCCGCCCGCTGAATAGAAAACAGCAACTTTGGAACCCCTTATGTCCGAACCAAGTCGTCTTTTTCGAATAGGTGTGATGAAAAAACATTTTTTTGTATAATTTGTCAATTAATCATCAGGCAACTTTAATTTTACGTTAAAATAAATAATGAAGTGTGTGAATTATCACTAACTAGCGACCCGCCCCGGCTTCGCACGGGTGCAATAACTATTTGAAAGTTAACACCTACACACAATCAATCAAAAATTCCTTATCACAAAAAATTTAGTTGAATTGCGAAACTCTATCTTTTTTGATGTCGGTAAAAAATTGACTATTTTTTTGTTTCATCTCTTAAGAGGTCGTTCGACTTCAATTAAATCGTAATGACCTCCCTATAACCTACAAGGAATTAAGGATTGAATAATTATACTATTAAATTAAATATCTTTCAAATTAATTTGCATATATATAACCTACAAGGAATTAAGGATTGAATAATTATACTATTAAATTAAATATCTTTCAAGTTAATTTGCATTAATAATTGCACACTATCTTGAAAACTAAACTAAGTATATTATTTTTATTTAATTTCAGGGTCACGCTCCGGCCGGTGGTTGTCTTTTGTCAATGTCTTGCGAGTACAGGACAATGGTGTCTGGCAAATTCACCATCGGACCCAATGAGACCGCTCTGGGTATTATTGCGGCAACTTGGTTCATGGAAACCATGTGCCACACTATCCCTTCTAGACAAGCGGAGCTCGCTCTCACTCTTGGCAAATTGTTTTCTGTTGACGAAGCCTTAAAGGTTGGTATATTACCGCAATAATTGACCGTTTTACTACATACATATTGACTAAAAACGTAAAACCAAACTGAGCAATCAAAATATTTACTTTTCAACTGGGGTCATTTTTCATGAACCCATACTCATAAGAAAAGTCAGTAGCAGACAGTCTTTTAAAACCAGAGTCACTGCCCACTATCTGCAGCAAAGTAGCGACTCGGATCCTCATCCCTAATGAATGAATATTTGTGTCATCCTTATTCATAATAATACAGGTATTTTGAATTGTCATACATTCATAAATATGTTTCTATATCTTATTTCATACTTTCGATTTCTTTTATTATATAGTATTTCTTGTTTTGTTTTTAGTTTTTTTTTCAAATTATGTTTGCATACCGCCATCATTGATATCTGTTTAGACCAAAGGTTGACTGGTAGAGAATGCTTCTAGCATTAAGTCCGCCTTTTGTACCACATTGTGTATGGTATAACAAAGTTTAAATAAATAAATACTTAATCCATTCTTAAACAAGCATTTTTAATGCATTTTCCTGCACAAGCAGGATATATTTATAATTAAACAGAATTCACCTATCATGTAGCGCCATTTATCTATATCAGTATCAATTCTCAAATACCAGGTGGGATTAATAGATGCGACTGCCAGCGACAAAGATGACGCTATTGCTAAATGTAAAGCGTTTATCAAGTCGTTCGACAGGATACCTCCCATGGCTCGCTCTATCACCAAACAGAAGATTAGGGAAGCTCCTCTTAAGAGGTTACAGGAGAACAGAAAGGAAGATGTTCAAGTATTCTTGGCATACCTCCAAAATCCTAAAGTCCAGCAAGGTCTAGAAATGTACATTCAAGCCATGAAAAAGAAGGCTGCGGCTGGCAAATGAGCGACTTGTATGTACGAATAGGTTAGGCCGAATATGTTGTGTCGCAGTGTTCCGGGACGTGAGGGTAGTTAGACATCTTTTGCTGTTTTTTTAGCGTAACATAAGTACCCGTTCGCTTTGAATTTTTTTCGCTATTTTTTTATTCTTTTTTTTTACATACCGCCATCATTGATATCTGTTTAGACCAAAGGTTGACTGGTAGAGAATGCTTCTAGCATTAAGTCCGCCTTTTGTACCACATTGTGTATGGTATAACAAAGTTTAAATAAATAATTTTTATGACAACAATTTTTTATCTCAAAGAAATGTTGATAGATTTATAATAAGTGTCACAGACAGTTCAACGACGGAAAGCATCGCAACAAGCAGTAGCGACACTGAATAACTATAATACTCGTATAATATTATAACTGTCATGACACGAAATAAATAATTTTAAAGTACCTGTTTGTTTATTTTCTATAATATATATTTTATGTCTGTCATATAATAATTATATACGAAACTACCTAATCCAGTCTACTTCGAATAGAGTCTTTGTTTTTCATATTTACGTTAATGTCATTATAAAAATATAAATAAAAAGTCAACTACTATGATAATGGTTGTCGACCCCTGACGGCCTTGTATCGAACATCGAAAGGTGAATGCCCGTTTGTCTCAATCTATTTGAAACGGACTATACCACTACCTCACTGTCTACCTAGGCACAATAGTATGAATTCGGCTTATCCCATATGGACATATTATTTGTAATTGAAGATATAATAAATTAAGTTACAGCAAAATGTGAAGCTCCAATAGTTTGTAACTAGTCAAATAATATTTGCACAAAAACGACCTATTCATAAAGTACGATATTTCCTCACAGTGTGCCTTATTTAAAAACATAAATATTTTTGTAAATTAATAAAATGAAATTGTATATACATAATAAATATATTAAATTTTTTAGTTCGCCTTTCACTCCACGTACCCGTATACATATTACATAATATATGTGCAATTATACTAGCCGTATGAGCGCCTACGTGCAAAACCTTTTTGCATGAGCTGGATTTGGACACTAGAGAACCGCCCTCGCTTCCCTTTGGACCCGTAGGTATCAGCCGCGTAGGTCCGCACCCGTAGGGATCTCGGGATAAAAAGTAGCCTATGTGTTATTCTGGAACATAGCTATAACACTGCCTAGTTTCACACAAATCCGTCAAGCACTTTTTTCGTGAAAGAGTAACAAACATCCATTCTCGCACACTTTCGCAATTTTAATTTTAATCTTCTACAAAACAAACTCGCAACTCAACGACACATTTATTAACCCCGGCAGCTCAGTAATCGTCCCCGAGTAACGCAGCGGTCTCGGGGTCGACGGTGTCGGTCATGCTCATGTGCATGTCGGCCCACTGCTCGCGCTGGCTCTCCATGTAGTAGTAGATCTCCAGGATGCGGTCGCGGTTGCGCTTTATCTCGTTGCTGTGGACGGTATGGCGATAGATGTACAGTAAGGTCATTATAAGGCTGTCTGTCCACCAGCGTGGAACGGAGAAACTGAGAAAATTAACCAAAATTGTATAAAATCTCCCGCTCAGCGCCAATGGACAGGGACTGCGTGCTAGCTATTGGTTAATATTTCTCCGTTTCTCCGCTCCGCTGCCTCGCTCCGCTCCGTTGGACAGGCAGCCTAACTCGGCCGATCTGTATATAGCTACGAGTCAATTTTAAGACCAAAATGGTGGTAGGAGGCGGGGAGTGCGGGCGATAGGATAGGTAGGCCAATACGAAGTAGCGCATCACAAAACACTGTCATGGCCGCCGTGTTTTGATTGGTCAT
Organism: Hesperia comma; assembly: GCA_905404135.1. Taxonomy (NCBI): domain Eukaryota; kingdom Metazoa; phylum Arthropoda; class Insecta; order Lepidoptera; family Hesperiidae; genus Hesperia; species Hesperia comma. Next base: position 12,731,793 of record FR990025.1, on the reverse strand, counting down.
CAGTTACTGTACCTGCGCAAACGTCTCGGAAAACGAAATTCAGATCGGCCGAGTTATAATCACCTTACTGTACGTACAGATTATAGTACCGTAGCTTAATTAGGTGCCACTCCGACCACCTTTTGCTTAATTTTTGTTTAATTACGAAAAATATTTAGTCATGTCTCGTAGTAACGCTTAGGTACGCTTAGTGGGGTTAAGGGTTCCCGCAAACTGGCCACAGCCACCGATGTCCGGTGGTTGTGGCATTGTGGCGCTTCTTTTAGCGCACCAATAACTCCAATAACAGTGAGCGGGTTATGCAGCCGAAGCGGCTGTCGGCCGGAACGCGCTTCTAAAAGAAGCGTCACAGCGCCACAGCCGCCGGTGGCTGTGGCCAGTTTGCGGGGACCTTAAACAACAACAACAACAACAACAACAAAATCCTCTTTATTGTACACCAAAACGTTTTACATGATCAAACCATACAAACCTTTCTTGTTTATAACATAACTTTAGATATCTTTAGTGAAACACATTACTACTCACTCATTAGTGCCCTGTACTAGCTCGTCCCGCCAGTTGTTGGCGCGCGTCATGAGCAAGTCCTCGCGCGCGTCGATGAACCGCATGTGGTTGTCCGACGACTGCGCCACCAGGTTCATCATTAGGTCGCGGTCCATCATTATCTGGTATTCAAAATTTATATTTTATTTATTACATAAGTAATGTGAACGGGCTTATGTAATAAAATCGTTATTTAAACTTGTGTGGTGATATCACACACGTCATTTGATGATGTCACAACATGCTTGAATCACGCTATCGAAGTTTTCGTCGTCGCTCGCAAAACTCAAGTTCCGCCTACAATCAGTCGGAGCTCGGCCGCTTCATTCACTAAAACAATTTTACATGTGCTTTATTTATTATTTTTTAAAAAATAATTTTTCAAAAATATTGCACGATGAAGATAATAATAAAATTTTATACTGGACTTAAAGTATAGAACATATAGCAATGTGCTATAAATGTTCTATACTTTAAGTCCAGTATAAAATTTTATTATTATCTTCATTTTTAATTATTTAATTATTTTTCTCATTTTTCTCAATTTTAATCATTTTTAATTTTTTAATTATTCAAAAAGGTTTAATTATTCAAAAAAAATATTTTTCATAAAATGTTGCATGATGAAGATAATAATAAAATTTTATACTGGACTTAAAGTATAGAACATTTATAGCACATTGCTATATGTTCTATACTTACATTTTATGAAAAATATTTTTTTTAAATAATTAAAAATATTCTGTCCAGGATTTTTGTTGTCAACCCATTTTTAATATATTTTCTAATATACGAAATTTATTATAAAATAAGTTTGATTCTATTATCAACCCGGTGAATGTCGATATAGATTCGGATCTTCTACTAGTAGCATTGTACCTCCATTAAACATTCACCATGGTACTTTTGGTACTACTGCAGAATGTACTACGTATTCCCATCCCTAGTTCCAATGACGTCTTAACTGTCATGCGCCTAATTATTGCGGTCGGCTAGTACCATAGAGATAGGAATATACTTATATAGATCAATGGCTAGTACCAATGGCTAGTACAGATGTTAAGCTTCATACAAAGTGCCCAAAACCATCACACACATAGACACGGTTCAGCGTTCACATACACCAAAAATCGGAACATCTCGGACCGCGGAGTTAGCGCTCTGCAAATTATATAATGTAAAGCCCGCTTTAGTCCTTATTTGCTTGTAATTCAATGATTCAATTGATTCATTACTAAACACAACTCAATGTAGCACGTAGGAAGTTCTTTGTATGTTTAAAGTGTATATTTACCTTCGAAAGGATTGTTGGACAATTTGTAAAATTATTTATTTGAGTGTTAATTTATATAATAGGATTATTATTTTGTTACAAGTACTTCCTAATAGAAGCTTCAATAAAAAAAAAAACCTAATAGAGCTACAAAAACATTATAGAGTCCAAATAAATTGAAATAAATGTTTAGTTAAATGAGTTTATTCATTATAAGCAAAACTGAACAATTTTATTTTTATAAAGAGTACCTATGATACCTATCTCTCAAGTCCCTTCTCTCCACAAGTACGAGAAATCAAAACGATTGCACGTAAGTACTATCATTTTGGTATAAAAATTATATTACTACTGATAACCTGAATTACCTGTGTTCAATGATGTTTTAAATATCTAGATGGAACATTGAATCCGCGAAAACGTGTCAAAAAATTGTGGCTAACTGTTAGCCACAATTTTTATATCATTACGCACAGATTACGCACACATAGACAATAAATGAACGTGAAAATGAAAAACATCGCCTGCACGCACACATGCTTGATAATGTTGCCTTGTTTTTTTTTGTTTTTATTGTAGGGCGACGCTCAATCTAGATATTTAAAACATCATTGCCTGTGTTATTGAATTTGTCATATAAGGACTCTCGTTTTACAATGATAATACAAATATGAATAATGGTTACTAAATTACATAAAATTTTAAATATACATAATATAAAATTAATACATAAGATTGCGCCATTATGCACGTGTTGTCACTGTTTCTTTTATACGGTAACACGCTAGTCCTTAAATAATGAGGGTTTTCCCGTATGTAGAATCCGCTAGATGGCAATACGTAGGCGTGAGTTCCAACTGCAGCATGATTGGTTTTTTTCGACATGACGTCAGATATGTCAAAATTCATCAATCACGTAGCAGATAGATCACAAGCCTACGTCTTGATATCTAGTGGATTTTTCATACGCAAAAACCCTCATTATGCAACATTTCAGGCGAGATTTAATATTTATGATTTCTTACAATTTCCCCTTTTATAGTATTTCCCCTTTTTCTTCCCCTCTGGACCCTGATTTCCCCTCAAAAGGGGAAGTTCCCCTCATTGTGGAAACACTGCTCCTAGCGCTAGCGGAGTCTATTGCACTCACTTCAGTCCACAGATTAACACTCAAGTTTAAACTTTTCCGTCACTCATTACCACAGACTGCACAAGTAGAACTCAACTTCACAAAATAAGGACAGGATAAATGTTGAGACATTTTATTCTTTGTGTTGTATTGTAGTTGACATTGATACATAGACATACATAATATAGACCGGCCTTGCAGGTTCGAATGTGTGTCAAGTTGTAACAATCCAATTTTGAATTGAATCGGTTTGTGCGTGAAGTTGGCGCAATGGAAATTTGTTACTATATTTGAAAACGAACAGATTACATAGTGATATCTCGCTTCCGCGTTTGGAAGTTTTAGTCGTGCTGTCTCTGTCACTCTTACATATGTCACGCGCCATTTTACTAAAGTTATTATTTTAGAAATAGTGAAAATAATTTACAATTTAATGTTTACATAATGAAATGTGATTCCTTTGGACTTTATTTGTGTTTCTTGAATTGTTAGAATATTTTTGAAGGCACAGGAAGCCATATTTTCTACATTTGCGGACGTAATTACTGAAATCAATTTTGCGTAAGGAAGATGTGTAACTCGCTGCTGTCTACAACAGACTGACTTGATCAATCACTCAATCACACAACCTAATGTTGACCACTCGTCGTGCGCCTTATGTATGTTACGGGCGCATCTTTACTTTCTACATCCATGCATTGATATAATTGGTAATGGGTATGGGATGCCTCAAAAAATACGTGTTCATTGCTTAAAAATAATACAGCGCCATCTAGTTTCCATTATTTATTCTAATATAAAGGATCAATGGACGCAAAAAAAAATTACCGGTAAACTTTATAATAATAAAAAAATAAATACAAACACTACTTTGTGCTCCAGATATCTATTTTACAAGGATGTATGCTGACTTGAAAGAATTTTCCTAGAAGGAATGTGTGTAGACTAGATCCCGAAAAAAATAATGATCCACCTACAATCAATCAAATTTTAAAATACTATTTAAATATTATTGAATACAGAATAAAAACCTACTTATTGCTTTTTTATATTATGTATATATTAAAAGAGGGTCATCTATTGAGCATAAAAAAATTGTGTTCGGCACCTCGTTCTAAAGATTATGCATTGTGTTCGACAGATGGCGGTTAATACGAAAAAGTTATGCATGATTATTCTGTGAGCATGAATCCCGGGATCTCGGAATCCTTTAATCTGGGGAATCTTGGAATAACATTTCGATACTGACCAGTCTCGTAGCAATATTGGAACTATCATTCCTAAAAGATTTGAACAGAGATTTTTATGTAAAGCGTCAAACACCTCTTGTTACCAGAGCTAACTTAAGATGATTATTAAATAATTGCTTCTTACAAAAAAAACTAACCAACTTCAACAACAAGCAGAGATAACTCAAAAACCACTCGCCAGATGGCGCGATTTCTCTGAAATGTCATCTTCAGTTTCTGGTGTCTTTATGGGACCACAAATAATAATCAAAATAAAAATATAATATAAAATAATTATCAAATTGGGCTCTTAAACGAATAAAAAATCGCTGAAAAAATCAAATTCAGAACCTCCTCCTTTTTTGAAGTCGATTCATTGAAAAGTTTAGATTTTTATTATCTTCATACCTACCAAAATTTCATTTTTTTACTTGATTTTTGGGGGATTGATGGGACTTACTACAGGAATGGTTTGAAAAATTAAAAATACCAAATGCATAAAAGAAAATAAAATAGGTAGGTAGGTATGGTGTTTGCTATAAAACTGGCATAGTACTTACTATAAATACTTATAAATACTATAAGTATATATACTTATATATACTATAAGTACTTACTTTAAATACTTATTTATCATTGAAGAAAAAAAGCTATACCGATCTTAGTATAGGAATTCCGGGACTAGGTTCCAATCTCGGAGCTCAATATCGGAAGTATCGGAACTAAAAACCTTTCGATATAAGGTACAAGCCCTAGGCTAGAAGAACCTCTCCCGATTGTAATAAACATGAACATTTTGTACCCTTTCAATGCCCGTGTTTCAGTCGTCTGAATAATGGATATGACGTGACTATGACGTTAGATCCTTCCTGGTAGTGATATCTGGAATCTGCAATTGATGGTATCTAGCTTAATCCCTATGCTACCTCCGAAGCAGCTCTAATAAATGATGTGTGGCTTCGTTCCTGTTATGTCAAGGGCTATGACGACGCCCTAGACTCGACGCAAATCTTATGAGCCGTAGGTACTCGTTGGATTTGCTATTGATCCATTAATCGGCCGGCTCAGTGGCAGGTAGTAGGTAACTATTATTAAGGTATGGTATGTCGTTACCTTTGATGTTTTAAATGTCTAGAATCTAGACTCTAGATGGAACATAGAGATAGGAATATATGTACATATAGTCCTTTATAGATCAATGAGATGGAACATCGAATCCGCGAAAACGTGTCAAAAAATTATGGCCAACTGTTGACACACACATAGACAATAGATAGATGAACGTGAAAAACATCGCCTGCACGCACACATGCTTGATAATTGATAATGTTGCCTTGTTTTTTTTGTTTTCATTGTAGGGAGACCATCAATCTAGATATTTAAAACATCAAAGGTCGTAACTAACTCAACTACATCGAAGTACTTACATCGTTACATTGTTATACCTACTTAAAAAAAAAATTGGTTGCCTGTAGTCGGTATACGGGCGAAAGTTTTACGTGACAACGACTTTGAGTGGTAAAATAATTTTAATGTGAATATTCATTCGTATAGTAGGAAGAAGGATGAAATAATACTAACAATTTAAAACATTTATTTATACAAAGAATTATATTTAAAACATTGTAACACCATCCGCCATCTAGCGCTGCTAACCGTTAGACCATCCATTAGTCACAACTAAGTGAGGTAACAAACGAGATTACTTACTCTACTTCTTCAGAGATGGCGCTGTACCATTTTCTGAAACACGCCAACGTGTGTACGCCGTAGCTACCATAAGTAATGTTAAGGATTATCGTTTTGTAGTGCCTTTCACTTTTTATGTCTGTCTCTCTCGCTCTTAGGCGGGCTAACCATGCCCGAGTGGAAGGGACGCGTGCCTCTCACTCGCTCTCATTGTAAGCGTATAACGTGAGTGGCGTAGCGTGACACAGTTTCTTGAAGTGCCACCCGGTAATCCAATTTATAAGACGTTATCACGTCAATAAAAGCGTGATATCAAACATAACGAGACTTAACTAAGACTATGATTTCAATAGTTAGGTGTATTGAAAATGAAAACTTTCCTGTTTTTCATCAACACCTAAGTAAGTATCATAAAATTTTTAGGGGTAGAGCAGATGCATAGATCACAAAAGCTCTTACAATATCAGCATTTACTGTAAACAACTATTCTTCCTATCAAAGAAGTTCATGAATGGCGGTGTGAGGTCGGTTTAGCTTTTAATAAGATTTATTGTAACCGATCTTGTTTTGACAATGACAATAGCGCGGGTCCTTGGCGGTAAACAGAGCATTGTGTTGTGTGGTCTCGATTGTTGGCCACTAAGCTAATGTCAAAATTTTATTTGCGATAACACACCTGGTTGAGAAAAAAAATTAAGAAACGTTTCCTCGCAAATTATATTTACGAGTAGAGTTTTTGAACACAGGTTTACAACATAGACGGGCAAAATTCTGTGCCTATTCGCACTGGAGCAGCATGGTAGAGTTATGCTCTAGGCCTCCTCAGTTATGAGAGACTCGTGGTCAGTAGTGAGCCATTAATAAGTTGAAACCATGTAATCATGATTACAGATTAAAATTACATCTGGAGGCCCAGAAATGACCCCGCGACTACCTTCCGAGAAGAGCAGTTAGAGCGCTCCTGGCGGGGGTAATTCCGTGCTTCCAAGTATAATCGTATGTCGAAGGCCTACGGGCAGTGTATAAACGTCCACTTGCGTTGGGCACCTAGATCTACTAACTCTACCACTCGCATTGAAGTACAGAATGCTCAACAATGAGAAAGAGACCCATGCTCAGTGGTGGTCAAAACCGCATCTCAAAAGATTGTGTTTCGTCAGAAATTGATGATCTGTCCAAAGGTTGTTCAGCATAAAACCTATTTTTAATTTGCTTTATATACTAAGAATCCTACGATACATTTTCATAAAAGTTAGTTTAAGATCCAACCTTGGGCCAACATGACCTTTCTCAAGCTGGGAATTTTAATCGTCCCTTCGTGGTCCGGGTCTTAGCCACTCACGAGCAATGATAGCAGTGAAACGCATTTGAGTTATGCTAATGCACCCTGCGCGGCGATACTCAGGAGTCATTCATGGGCTAGCGCTCCGAAACGTAGAAACACCATTATCTTAACGGTATATAAACATAAAGATGTCCACTCCTCCGTCACTAAAAAGCGATTGTTGTTAAATTTAATGGCACATTAAATAAAATAAAACAGCTCCACTCATGATAATTACGGTACCTATTGACTTGAAACAGAATATAATTTACCGTTACGGTACGTAGCTATTAACAAGGGTTTAACATTTTGTTTACTCGTATTTTGTAGTCAGTCTCACTGTAAGTACCTAATTATCCAGTTTTTTATCTTTTAATTGAGAGGCTTTGGTGTGAAGGTACTTTTACATAGGGATGTACCTACTAAAATAGGTATTCTTTAGATATCTACTACGTAACAGATGTTGAATAGTTGCAGAAATAAATTGTTTTCTGAAAATTCCCTTTTTCATTTTATTACAGTAATTTATGTATACTTAAATCTCTATAAATTGAAGATAAAGTGAAAAACTATTAGATACTATAACTATTATCTGTGCTATTTATTTTTTAGATTTTTATCTGTGGAGAAGCGCCAATGCGTTCTCTTTCTTTTGCTATTGCATAATAGCATTATTCACATTCTAAGTTCAAAATTTCCTCACCGCTAGACATCAGTGCAGACGCCTTCTATCATGGTTTCCTTTGTTACTTCCGCTGAGTGCGAACGAACGGATTGAAATCGCATAGCGGTCTCTGATTGGTCAAGACTGACTGAGGGCTCGTCTCTGGGCAATATTTGAAATGAAATTAAATAGTAGATTGTATTACAAGGGTGCAAAGTAATATTTTTTCGGCGAGGGCGCTTTTTTGAATACAGAGCGAAGTGAGGGATTCTAGAGTAGAATCCCGAGCGTAGCGAGGGATTCTTTAGTAGAATCCTGAACGTAGCGAGGGATTCAAAGTATGTCGCCCGAGCCAAAAATATTTGCTCCCGAGTGATACACTCTACTTTTCATCCCCCCCCCTATGAGAAAATAAAAGGCGGTCAAATTCAGGAATAATACTGTCACAGTCACTAAACTAACTAAACTGACTAAACCGACTAAACCGACTAACCCGACTAACCCGACTAACCCGACTAACCCGACTTACCCGACTTACCCGACTTACCCGACTTACCCGACTTACCCGACTTACCCGACTTACCCGACTAACCCGACTTACCCGACTTACCCGACTTACCCGACTTATCCGACTTACCCGACTTACCCGACTTACCCGACTTACCCGACTTACCCGACTTACCCGACATACCCGACTTACCCGACTTACCCGACTTACCCGACTTACCCGACTTACCCGACTTACCCGACTTACCCGACTTACCCGACTTACCCGACTTACCCGACTAACCCGACTTACCCGACTAACCCGACTTACCCGACTATTATTTAAATAACGGGCAGGAAAAGTTATATGAAAATTCATTCCCGCCCGCTATTTAAATAACGGGCAGGAAAAGTTATATGAAAATTCATTCCCGCCCGCTAAATAGAAAACACCAACTTTGGAACCCCTAAGACCGAACCAAGTCGTCTTTTTCGAATAGGTGGGATGAAAAAAATATTATGCAAGTAGTTCGATTATCGCACGTCTGATAACCGCACGCACCTAGAGCATGACTCTCATTTTTCGCAAATCGCATGCACTTATAGTTGTGATAATCAGAAATTCGCGTAAATATGACAAATCCACTGTTCTGCGAAGTGTCTTTTAAGTGTACTTACCTAGACATTAGATCGCACGAACTCGCAGCGCGTCAGTTTTGTGCCAGACTTTTTGGCGTCCCGGCTTGGACTTGCTGGCTGGTGTAGCATCCAGCTGTAGCAGTGTTAAGGTAGGTACGTGGCTAAAAACTTATTTATTCGGTAATGCAATCTCTTAATTTTGTACATACTTCCTGCGATCAGCCGTTGAGTTGGTCATCAAATTTTTGGGTACATAACCCACCTTTGGAGAGACTATTTCCTTGTTACGAAAGTTATAGCCATGAGCCATGACCATGGGCCATGACATCACGTACCTTGGCCAAAGAGTTGTAGATTTTTGAATTTTTCAGGTAGTAGGTTTTCCAAAGAAAAGCGTGAGTAGTGTCTAATATTTCGACTTACCCACGCATTTACAATTTTCCTTTGTATTTTTTGATATAATGTTACCAAATATTTGTGACATAATAACACTTAACAATAAACGAAACAGAAAAGGCTTTCCAACAAACATAAGAATTTATATACTTAACTCAAGCATCAAGACTCAAGCTTCAAGCGTGTATTTCTCTGATGTCTAAGTAAACACGAATGTTACATCGTGTACCTATTACTCCAAACGAATAACGGTTCTACGTAAACCCTTTTAACCAAAAAGGAATAAAAGTATATAAGAGCACTAGATTTAAGTACGGCCTACTTTTGTGAGATCTGAGGCGAATCGCATTAAAGTAATGGATATAGAAATAGCCGTTTTCGTACTGCCACTGGAGCCAACTATCGAAGAGACGGTGAAGTTTTACACCGAAACGAGTAGTGTTCGTAAGAACATATCTGATATTACTTTTCCTTTGAGAGTTAAAATATTGATATGTTTTACTTTATGTGAAATGTTGTGAAAATATTTTTGGTTGCGTTATCTTTGCTCAGTGATTTTTTGTACTAAACATACTCTTTTACCTCAGTTGTAGCTCAAAAGTAACAATTCCTAAGCTAGGCTCCTAAGAGCCTTTAGCTTAGTTCGTAGAGATAATGCTAACTGGGGAAAGTCCAGCAGTAGATAAGGAAGATTATGTGAGTATCTTCTCGGGTATGAGAGTTGATGATGCTCAAAATGCCCATGTACCTGGTTATCACTTCCGTCTAAAATTTTATAAGACAATGATATAAGTTTAATTTATACCTAATGTCTAATTTTATAGGTGGTAGGGCCTAGAGCTCACCCGGGGAAGTACCACCGCCCGCCACGGTACTTAGTACCATTCCTACCGTGTAATAATTGTTTTAAGAACAATTGTGTTCCGGATAGAAAGGTGTGGAGCCGGTTACACTTTTTTAGAGGCGACCATCTCAGTCCTCAGGGGTAGCAACGCATCTGCGACCGAATTAGAACTAGACTCATTGAGTCTACTTCTGGGTCGGTCACAGTTGTCATGGTCGGCAGCGGAAGGTGGTGCTCCATGCTCGTTTGCTATCTTAATTCCATAAAAAAAAATTCCTCCTACTTCTCAAACACTAAGTCTCCTTATTATGTACCTAATCCTGTATTACGTTATTTCTTTTATACTGATTCCTCACTTTTTTCAGCTAAAAGTGTCGAAAATGTTACTCAAATGTAAGTGAGTACCTACTTACGTAATATCTATTCACTTAGCGCAAAATCTTTCGGTGTAAGTGTAAACAGAGTGTCTCATTGAGTACAATCGGTGTGATGAGAATGATCACACACGGAGCAAACACCGGCGTTCTAAAGGCTCCGCACGTCCATGATTGGTCATTTCAGTATATCTCTGTTCCATGCCACAGGAATCCCAAATGAATTACGTGAATTGTTTATACTTCCCGATTCTGTTCAGATGGATAGGGGCGTATTAGTACAATCTTTGTGTTTACCAAAGTTAACTTGGTAAGACGTAACGTAACAGTACCTAAATGGTTACCTTAATGATGTAGTGGCTGTGTGAAGGCATTTCCGGGCCCTTAGTTCTGATTGTGATCCGTCATCATAATTCCATTTTGCCAACATCTTATACAAATATTGAAAATATAAGTAAATACTATAGGCATTAAGTCCGCCCTTTGTAAACCTCGATTAGTAGGTATTACAATAAGTTTAAAATAAATAAAAATACAATATAAAAGCTCTTTATAGAATACTAGCCCAGCAGAATATTTAATAAAGAAGTTTAACCCGGTTATAGGGCTTTTGAGGATAATAGGCGGTCTTATTACTTAATTAAGTAACATTTCCAGACAATGAATGAAAGTATTGATGTGATAAAAATGGTAAATTCTAAACAAAAAATTTGGGAATAAAAATCAAGTAAGTTAATAAAATAAAATGAGAACGATATAAATAGCGACAGAATCCATACTTTCATATCCATATCCATACTAATATATGTAAATCCATACTAATATATATAAATGTGAAAGTGTGTTTGTTTGTTTGTTTGTGACTCTTTCACGTCGCAACATGGCTATTATATGATATAGGTAGTTTATGTGTGTAGAGATAATTGGGAGGGTGGAGAGTGACGTAAGCCACTTTTTACCGCGGAAAAACATCTCATTCCCATGGGAAGATCGATGTTTTGATAGTTGCTAGATATTTAGTTCCGGATGCTGTTAATATAATGGTGTTAGTAAAATTCATTTGCAAGTCCTGAATCACGCTATCAAATACTACATGTATCGTTAATTTTCTTAAATCATAGGTAAATGTTATAACTTATGTTCCAGTATAACATATAGCAGAGATGCCCATACTTTTTGCTGAGAAGATCGACTTGAGAAAAAGTTAAGGGTTTAAGATCGACAGCTTTATTTTTATGTAGTATTTTTTTAATTTCTCTATTTTTTATAATCTCTAAGCACTCTCTCACTGTATCGTAACTTTGGGCACTACGCACGCAGTCATAGCGTCGCCTGTCGACGTCATCCGTCAATCCGTCACATAAATAAATGAAATGAAACAAGTTTTTGTTTCATTTCATTTATTTATGTGACGGAATGCTCAGTAGGTAATTTATAAATTTTCGAAAATAAAATCTTGTATAACCTCTACGATCGACCGTGAAACCTCTCGAGATCGACCGGTCGATCGCGATCGACCGTTTGGGCACCACTGACATATAGGCTACTTTTTATCCCGAGAATCCTATGGGAGCGGGACCTACGCGGCTATTACCTACGGGTACCGAAGCGAAGCGCGGGCGGTTCTCTAGTCTTATATCTATTTTAATACACCTAATCAGTGCCGCAGTTTCTTTTTCTTATTTAATTCTAAGTTTTTAAATTTAAAATGTTATCTACTTCTTTGAGAAAATAAATAAATTTTGCGAAATGGTCCCAGAGAGTGATCTATAGATATTGCTAATTGTTTGCTAATTCTCGTTACAATTACAAGCTAATATATTTCCATATTATACTACTTGCACATCTATTAAACAATTAAATTACGCGGTACCCTAATAGTGACCCCTTTCATGTTAACGATAGGAGCCACACGGACATTTATCTCCACACCATATATCATTAGCACCGGATCTCATTGTACGTACCATTAACCTGGCTTAAACGATTTAATTTTCTACTTTCCCTCCAATATATTGCTAACTATCGATGGCACCTAATCACGGCCCACGGACAAGATAATCCTCCGATTTATTGCCCATAACAACGGGGACTGTCGTCAGTTGAATTGATATTGTGGTCATACAGATTTATAAACATTTAAACAGTATGACGACTGCACCCAATGAAATTTATATTGAATTCTAATAAATTACAGCGACAATAGTCGAAGGCCGCTGGACTACAATGATGGCTATTTACAACGCGTCGTATTTGATTTAAATAGTGTGGTCACAGACCACCCTAATGTTGGGTGACTTGCACAATTGACAAAGGGAAGAAGCTTCCTCCCGTGATCGTTATAATTTATGGAGCAATTGCTTTGCTCAAAACGCCTAATTGACAATTATACATCCACGGATATAATTTTAAAAATAATTTAATTTACACCTAAGTTATCTATATTTTAACTGTGTGCAGGATGCAATCGTTTGGTGTGATTAAAGCGAATTAATTAGATTTATTTATAATATACGTACCTACCTTGGTGGTTATAATGGTATTTTAGTGACGTAATAATTTTTGCATTCCATGCAAAATATATATATTTTTTAATTTTCATTTCGTCATAAAATTAAGTTAGAAAATAAGTATACAATCTTAGGAAGGTATCTATTTGTGTTTAGGTTTATTAAAAATGTTTTTAGGTATCTCGGAACCCATCAACTTTTACATTTAATACTTTACATTACCTAAGTCAAAAAACAATCAATGCTTTAACGAAAGTTTTTTTTTTGATTTAGCATAGAGTTTTAACTAATTGATAAAATGATAGGCATATTTTATAATTACAACAATAATTGTGCTAGAATATCAAGGCTCATCTCACGAGCTTCTATTTCGTTCATGACGTATCCAAAATTCTTGAGGACAAAGGTCCCAGAGCAGGAGCGTAGGTAGCTCGTCCGTCAATATCCTCGACAGCGGGACAGCATTGTCATTGAAGCCATTGTGCCCTGGCCCCTGACGTAGCGTTGCACTGACCAAAAATCATTAATTTTGGATCACAAAGCAAGAACCCACAAATCGAAAACCCTTAAAAAAATGACGGCTATTCAGGATCGGTCGCCGGCACAAATACCGGTATGAGGCCCTTCGATCAGATTCCTACCGACAAAGGTAGGAGCAATATTATAAAAATATTTTATTAAAAAGGCAATTTCATATTCCTGATATTATAAATTCGATTTTATTGTACAAAGATTAAGAAAACATTGAAGTCTTGTGATACAAATTAAGTAACTATGGTTGGGTATTTTTTAAGTTTTTAAATAACCAGATAAACTCACTCTTTCCACTTTTATAAAGAAGAGTGTTACTATCTTTAGAATTAATGGTAACCGCAGATAAACGAATAGGAAGAGATGTCCTAGAGAGGGAATCTGGGAGCAGAGTCACTTGTATGTTTGTAAATATTTTTAAAAACAAGTGTCTCTAATATTGTACTTATTCTAATTAACCTATTGAATGACCGAAATACAAGTTGCATTAAAGTAGGTACGTTTCCATGATGAAAGTCGAGCAACGTACTCCAGGTGACGAATTTATAATTTTTCTTTATGATTTCTGTTTTATCATCTTTATTATTGTTTAAATTCTAAACTTTGATGTTTCTTGCGGCAGTTCCCTGTGAGAAAACGAGAAAGATATTTAAGTCTCAGCTATTATTTCCGCTCCATCTCTTCATACTCGTTCCTCTGGCTCTATGATCTCGGCTTCTACCGGTTATACTCGTAGTCTATAGACGTGTCTGTCCGTTACACTGGACTCGATCATTTTGTACATTCGTACGTCCATATCTCCTGTCAATCTTTCATCACTCATTTGTTCTGCGCGTCTGAATCAACGTGCCATGTTATTTTTTATTCCAGCGAGCTATTATGGTTATCACTTATCAAACTTGTTTTTGTCATAGCCGTTTTTAAATTTCATATCAATCAGTCGGTCTAATGGATTAATGCGTGTGCGTAAATAAAAGACGTTTGATGGTATATCACAGTATGATTCAGTGAACTATTATAATGTTAGGTATAATGAAGGAAAAGGTTTTTTACCAGATAGACTAGGTAGGTATACTGCGTGATTCCCACTAGTTCAACTGAGTAGTAAGTACATTGGGGGAGATCATGAAAGTAACGTTGGACACTGATAGCTCAACTAGGATACCCTGTGTCGTGGGCGCCTTGGGTAACACATAAAGAGAAGGACTGAGACCGAGAACAGAAATTCTTCATTGAAATTTCCGTCTCTCTCGGTTTTTAGCTTGGGAACTTCGAATAGCAGTCTGTAGGTCGTGCAAGTCGCCTTCTTGCGACTAGGTACTCTATGAAACTTAAGCTTATTCCTGAATTGCGTACACGCAAGTAATGTAAGTGACGCAGGCCTGACTATGTCGAGTATAAATATTTCATAAAATAATTACGAGTATACAAGAGACGCAAAAACAGTCTAGCAGTTGGACCTTTTGTAAATAAGCCAATAATGACTTTAATGATACTGATGATAATAGACAGTGATAACTAGTGACCACTTTCCAACACCTCTGTCATTTGCTATACGACAGTTAATATAAATTCTCAAACCTCGATCTAAAATTGAAAATAACGCACTGACCTTAATAAAACACTGGAGAGTATTGGTTTACAATTCGGCTAGACGACAACACTATGTAATGGACCTAACAAAATTATACCTAAAGAGGTCTTTGTTTCATGTAATTTAGGTGAAGTTTCGACACGTGTTGCGTTCACTCGAAAAGTTATAAAACGAATATAATGCACCTTTTGTATGCATCTTGAATTTTAAGCACGCTCCTGTCGTAGGGCTACCACACGCACCCGTGCGCGAGGACATGACCCATTTTTATATTCGGAACACTGTTTCTTGACAATGTTTTTGATGTGTTACAATAAAAGAATACACATTTTTGTTGGAACAAGAAAATTTACTTAGAATTTAAAGAGCGCGTGTTATCTGATTTGTGAATAAAGAAAAATATTTTTACCGCCCGTCTGTTTTCGATGTTTTAAATAAAGGAATAAAGCTTTGTTAAAATTGCTGTAGGAGTTTTTCTTTTGTATTTAAAATTTTCTTTTAGTTCTCTGAATTATAAACGTGGTATCACGACGTACGTTTTAATTATGATTAATGATCCGTAAATGCGAATATTATCACGATGGTGATGTTTGAAGAGTAGTCAGCCAAAATAGATAAAGAGCTAATATTTACCACCATGCACAACACCATTTCGATTAAATATAGAATTCAGCGAACAACGCGACCAGACACGGTTGCCACGTAGGTATGTTTGTCAACAGGAAGGGATAAAAGAAAGAGTTGATAGTGAAATAAACATCGAACTTTTAGTTTTTATCTAATAATGAGAAAGTTTGAGTATAGCAAAATATGAGTGTAAAATGTTAGTAAAAAAGTGTATTATTAGTGACCACATGGAATTCGCAAGTCCCATCCTCCTGTTGAAATTTGAATTATCCTAGTTAACTAAACTTTTATGGAACCCCTAAGCCACCTAGTAGACAAAACTCAAAGCCGAACCCACCACGACATGTTGTGGTATAAATCACGTGGTCTTTTGTGATTAATGTCAACGTTAAGTATAAAGATTCATATTTAGTGCAGTGACTGCTCCTAAACACCGTGACAAAACCGACCGGATTAACCAGATCTATAAAACGCCGTAGAAATAAAAACTTTCTGCTTACTGTTTACACATCGCTTCCATGCCTAATTATTTATTAAAATCCCCACATAAATTAAAATTCATGTGGCTCCGTACACTATGTTTAGGGTCCCGTTAAGAGGCAAGCGAGCCATCTGTTCGATTGGTGATCTGTGGGTTGTTCGTTGATTGTTTTAGCTGTGACATGTGGGTTTAAGTATTCTCGTAATCATTTTATGAAATATTTATGTTACTATGTATTTTAACTCTTTATATGCTAATTTAGACCTTTAGGTTTGTTGTTACTTGTAACAACTATGAAAGGGGTTTCGAAGTTAGTCAACATCGGCTTAGAAATTTTCTTGGAGGATAAATATTTGCTCTGAATCCACAAATAGTCTTAATTTATTTAGTCTTAGACTGCGTAGGTGCATAACTATTAGAACAGTACATTTTAAGTAAACAATACATTTTCAAATTATACAGAATTCTTTATTTATCACTTTGTGATATACAGAACCGAAAAACACTTAATCCTCATACGCTGCGTTTTCTACTGTCACCAAAATATTTAAACAAACCATTCAACTATTAATAACGTGTGGCGTAACAAATGCGATTAAGGTCGCTCCGCAGCCAGCACAGATGTTTGAGGTGAATTTGAAAACGAGTCTACGAAAAAACGGTTTTTGTATTGGCTAAATTCGCTTTATCTCGAAAACCGGAATCGGCGGCCCCTTCGAACCAAATAATGCTAATCATAATGGCATTACATTCATTCGAATTTCGTCAAGTATCCTCGGGATCGGGCCTGGATCTCATCGTTTTTTTGCGAGCCCGAAGACTTTCTTATACGAACACGCGGATCTAATCACGGCCAATTGTGACTTGTAATTTATGAAATGAAAAATATGTTTCAAAGAGTTAAATTAAGTAACTGATTGGTTTTTTACAACCACTTAATGTTATAATTCCATGATCTTTATTTATAAGTTTGAGATGCATATTTTGGTAAAGTTATGAAGTTATGTTTCCAGTTTGTATTCTTAGGCGAGCGTAAGCAGAAATGACCGAGTTTAGTATAAATTGCATATTTTATATAACACCATTATTGTAAAATTGTTTTACTTATTTAATTTTTGAATATTTTTTCGAAAGTAGGTACTGTCGGTATCTTGTTTGTGCTAATACCATAAAGTATAAAGTACGTTTTACATTAAACAATTTAAATATAGCTATACTTACTGAGCCTATCGCTGTGCAAACATTTATCAGGCACACTATCGTTTATAAATTTTGTGTAGGTATCGTTACCTACCGCAAAACGACGAACATTTGGCCACAACAATATTCCCGGATAACACAACAAAACAATATGACCTTAATGCTGACTTTACAAACTGTCCCCATTAGCACAACTGATACAAAATATTTTGACGTTTACTACCGCACAATACGTATGGGTCTTTGGGGACTCCGACCATTATGGCCATATAGTGTGGTGAAGTGAATGGCTAGGAAGATCGATTCGATTTATGCTTTTTTTGCAAAAATACAATAGCCCCTATTTATCGATAGATAATGGCGTTGGAAGGCACAGGGACAGTTGGCGGGAATCACGTCGGTTCCTAATGTGGTTAGATATGGTGATCAAAATCACATGTTGTTTTCATCCTGTGCTTTTGATGATGCGTCATTTATTGCCTTTTAAATTGGAAGAACGTTGCTTGGGACATTATGTTTACACGTGATAATTCTAGTTAATTTGGGTGTACAATACTGAAATTATTGCCCCGTTATAACAGACGAGTTTATATTCACATTTGACAGGGGTAGTGACCAGTTTATTTGATCAAACGTTTCCTTAACGAATTAAGAGAGTTATTAGTAAAACGAGATCAGCTGGTCTGTAGTGGTTCTACGATAGGTGTTACAGTCCCACAACCAAGTATAGCCTAATTTTGCCCAGACTTAACAACTAGGTATATAACCAAAAAGTTGAAACTTTGACTGAAGTCAAATCCATACAGTAGGCAGGGAGGTAGTTCTAGAGATTAGCATAATTATACAAACAGGCAATCTTTTTTGTTCTATTACTTATACTGTGTCTTAACCAATCTCAATATACCTATTATATTTTTGGTAAACATGTTTAATGAACTTTTTACGATTTTATTATGAGAATATTTCAACTATGCCGTTGCTGGAGCTTACTGGCGCGAAGTGGAACTAATTAAAGACGAAACGCGACTTTCTTCATAACATTTAGGTTGTAACGGAAAACAGCGCCAAAAACTTGGTAGACGTCCCTTTGAAGTGTCCACTGCCAAGTGTCAATATTACTTACCGTTATCGAGCACTTGATTCTAATTTTAATTTAAGAAAGAATTGGTTCTGTACTGTAACAGTCTAACAGTACGAGTACTTACGTGACAATTAGGGCACAGTGACACAACAGTGATATACCCTGAGAGTGATATACCTACTTGAGACAAAAAGCTATCTAATCGTTGAACAGCGGTTTCTTTTATATAAATATGCGTACTAAGTAAATATTGTTAGGTAGAGACAGATCGAGGAAAATTTGAATATTAATGAAAGCAACATTGTATTCAGGACCAATAAATAACAAGACATTGGAAATATACCAACACAACTGACAAGAATTAAAACCGCTCAAGTCTACTAATTCACACATTTTTAACAAGACATTTCCTGATACTCCATTCGTGCCTTATGGTTGTATTTAAATTACCGAGTTATCCATAACATTTTATTATCTGTGATACTTTAAGCCATGTGTTGCTGTGATTAATGTCTATGGATGATCATTAACAAACGCCTGATTGTCGGCTTGATTCATTGAATTTCAGTGACGACATCAAACGCTGCTGGCGACGATAGATCCGGAAAAAAATATTTTCTCTCCTATCCGAAGAGTAACAGGATGCGTGTGCAATAAAAAGTAGATTAAACATTTTCATTGGTTCGTCTTAGCACTGACCAGTTTCAGGTGAACTTTGGTCTTGAACTAAGATCCGTTTTATGTTTCTCATTATGTTTTAACGCAGAGGGAAGGGAAGGCCAACAGATATTGGTAGAGTCATAAGAATTGACTGACTACCAGTAGATGTGAGTGATTTACAACTTCCTAAGTGCGAGGGCGGTTGTGAGCACCTGATGAGACTACTTTGACAACAATAGTTGATACAAGTTTGTGTATACTTAGTATTTTTCACTTTATTTTCTTTAGTTATTGCTCGTAGTGGTAGGATTTTGCGGACGGATTATTATCAGGATTATTATTACGTAATTAATATTATTATTGGTATTGTGTAGCTCGACAAATCCTTTCTGGAGCAGCAGGGTGGAGTATGCTCTAGGCCACTTCAATAATGAGGAGAAACCCGTGGTCAGTAGTGGGCCATTAAAAGCTACAACCCTCTAATGGCCCACTACTGAGCACGGGTCTCTCCTCATTACTGAGGAGGCCTAGAGCATACTCCACCGCGCTGCTCCAATGCGGATTGGTGGAGGGGTTAGTGGCCAACCCAGTGTCGAAAGTTTTCAAGCCGCCCGAAGGCCTCCGACATGGCTTAACGACTGCTATCAATCGATAACAACCGGGACCGACGGCTTTACGTGCCCTCCGAAGCACGGAAGCGCTCAAGATATTTTTGCCACTAGCGGTCACCCATCCGACTACCGACCGCGCCCGCTGTTGCTTAACTTTGTCGATCGCTTAGGATCGACGCAAGCCGCCGGGCTATGAATGGGCTATGAGTGGGCCATTAATGGGTTGTTACCTCCATTGGTATTGTTATATAGACTACACATACCTAGGCTACATTGCAGTTTAACTTCATAAAAAAATAAATACTTCCGGGTTTCGCTTGACGTATGGCATTTCAAAAATGCTATACGACAGCCTGCCTCGCCACTCTACAATTTAACAAATTAAAATAACTTAGTGAACACTTGTCCATTCCTTGCTACTGCCTCACCAAGAGAACGATTTCTAATCGACGATAGGGTTTCCTCGCCGAAAGGTTCATGCACTGGGTACATAATCATTTGTTATATTAAAAATAAAGGAGCATACCACTTGGCACCGCGCCGGATGCCAGAACCCTCGTTCAGATCAGTTAACTCTTTGGGACAACTCTGCACCGACAAGTGCGCCAATAAAGGGCTTTCATGTCGACTCATTCGCCGACGAGAGCTGTTCAAGTACTGCAAGTAGCTCGTACTGATTGCTTCAAAAGTAGGTATGAAGAATTCCAATAAAACTTCCTGCGATCGAAGTGTATTGATTAAGTAGTTTATGCACTCTTTCTTTAAACGCTTTCTATTTATTTTGTTTTTTTTATTGAGAAAAAATCCCATGCCAATAAAATAGACTGTATGACTTAGCTTTTACAGGCTTAAGGTCCTTGAGAAGAACTGCAATACTCGCGGTGGTAATAACTTAGAATGTATGATAAGAGATGTCGCCACTAGTATTCAGGCGTATTGGTAGACGAATTCTATCTGGTTAAATAATTGCTATTTTTACGTTGTTCTTACTACTACAGTGGTTTTAGTAATTAGGTATATCAATCTTTTATATGTATATATTTCCGTAATACACAGTTTGTTTCGTCAATAAATTATAGTCTCGTTAGGATTTAATACTTTGTGAATTTTTAAATTAGGTACATACTTAACTAAGCCAACTTTTTAAATTATTATTAATTATTAGTCTCTTGTTTGATTAATATTACATGTGATCATTGCTACGGCAAACTGATGAGAGTTATTTACTACCTACAGCAAATTCTGTCTAAATTTTAAAACAATGGACGTATTCTGGATTTTAAAACACTAAATAGTACACGTTATTATTATCTTGGTTAACGTAATCCTAAAAAATGCTCTTACGTGATGATGTTAGTAGGTAGGTGAGTAATTTGACAAGTCGGTCAGATAAGCTTGCTTATCAGGGAAATGCGTCACGAACGCAGGTAGTTTCCAGAATTAGATGACAAAGGAAAATTGTCACACGCAAAAAGAATAGCGAATATTCTTAGTGGGACCGGATGAGGCTGTACAGTACACACGAATTCATAGACAACGAAATAATAACAAATATTATTTTATTCCGCAAAGTTATCGAATTTCCTGGGAAAAGATATATGTGGGAAGTATTGGTCTTAATGCACCCAAAATACGTTGAGTAAGTATGTAGAGTCGTTACCAGCCAGGTTATACATGCAACACTCTACGACTTATGGTCACCTTACATAATACCAAAGACTATACATTGCTGGCTAATTCTGCCCAAGTTTGCTGCTAGACGGAGAATG
The DNA here is from genome assembly GCA_905404135.1 of Hesperia comma. Classification (NCBI taxonomy): domain Eukaryota; kingdom Metazoa; phylum Arthropoda; class Insecta; order Lepidoptera; family Hesperiidae; genus Hesperia; species Hesperia comma. The sequence continues at coordinate 12,710,136 of FR990025.1, read as the reverse complement.
GTAAGATGGTAGGTAAGGAACCGTACCACCATCCATAGCCAGAACAGTTTGGTACAAAAATTATCTATACTTTTGTTTCGGCCTGTTAATATCTAGATCCATTTTTAATTTCAAAAGCATTCGGTATCTATGGGGAACTGATGCGAACCAGCGCTACAAAAGTAATGCAAAATAACATTATGAAAATAAAAATAAAAACATAATAAATCATACTTACCTATTCGTTTAATATCACAGAGATACATTTTACACGGTTTGAAAAAGAGGCCACTGGTAACGTTTTCACCTAATGCCAGATTGAAAAGATAAACAAATATTGAGAAATTAACTATAGAATATTTAATGAAAAGGAAAATGTTAAAATTTTTATTTTGAACATAATGCGGTCCGTGTTTTATGTAACTTGTTAATAATATGTAAGTATAATTATGTTAATGGCACATCTACCTTTTATTTAATATTTTTATTGTTTGTGGAAAGTTGCAAAGAAACTTTTTATACGTTGAATTTCATTTTGTGCCGAATAAAAGTATTCATTAAAAACTCTACCTGCCGGGAAGTAAACAGGAGAGCTTTAGAGCCGTGTTTCAATTCAGGCATAAAAGAATTCAAGCGGAAATAGCCTAAGTTTCTTTATTCGCTTTCCCGCCGGGAATACACACGGGCACGCTTTTCACTAGAGAACCTATTGAAATTTTACGATTAAGGCAAAACAAACAAAGTAAACACCGCCATGTTTATAAAAGCTCGCGAAGCGCGCTCCTGTTCATGCCAATCTTGCGGTGGGCAACTTGTTGCCGTTGTGAACATTTGAGGGAGGGAAGGAGAGAGAAATATCGGAGCGCTCTGTCAGGGGAGGAGCGTCCGCGCGGGGAGAGCGCCGCCGGCCGGTCGCTCAACTCGACTCACGCACGCCGTCAGTCAGTCGCTTCCCTGAAACCGCTGGGAGCGGTGCTGTCGCGCTCAGGATAAGTCCGCGAGCCGTTATGTGTCGTACTTCGGAACAAGTTTGACGGGAAATTCGTAAAGTTTTCCGAACACATCCGGACTAACGTAGCGATGTGCGCGTATAAAACGAAACAAGTGGTGATGGTTTAAATTAAGTGACCGTTCTGGAGTGCGTTATTAAAATGTTTACGATGGGATTATTATCGTTGTGGTATGCGGTGTGCTGGATGTGCATGGGAGCGCGAGGAGCGTCGCTCACGAGCCGGGTCGCGGAGGCCCCTCAGGAGTGCGAGTGGCAGCGCGTGTCGGGAGCGGCTGGCGAGCCCACGCGGGTCCAGCTCGCGTGCTCCCTGCGGACCGCTGCTGGCGCCACTGACCTGCTAGCTGGCCTTAGTGCTTCTCAGGCTCAGCGTATTACGAGCTTGGACCTACATTGTACTGATGTACTTTTCTTCGAAAGTTCTCTAGACGTCGGCAGAAGAAAAGAAGAAGGAACGGAACTTTTATCTCGGTTTCACAACTTGAAGGAGTTGAGAATAGAGTCGTGCAAAATACGATATGTGCCATCAGCTGTTCTCTCACCTCTTAGTGGATTACGCAGCCTTAGTATTCGAACTCATAACACGGATTGGTCTGCCATGTCAATGGAATTCCATAGGGATACATTCCGAGGACTTACAGACTTACGGAACTTGGATTTGGGTGACAACAACATATGGATTTTGCCGTCTGAGATATTTTGTCCTTTATATAACTTGAAGGAATTGAATGTGACACAAAATAGATTACAAGATATTTCGAACTTGGGTTTTTCCGATTGGGGAAACGGTCCAACAGCGCCGGGCAAGTCTTGTAACACTGTACTGGAAACATTAGATATGTCACACAATGAAATAAGTACACTACCTGATAACGGTTTGTCGAGTTTACGCGCATTACAGAAGTTGTTCTTGCAAAACAATAGAATATCAAACGTTGCCGATCGAGCTTTCGTCGGATTAAGTGATTTACAGATACTTAACTTATCCACGAACGCTTTAACTGCCTTGCCACCTGAAATGTTTCAATCATCTCGTGACATAAAGCAAATTTATTTAAATAACAATTCTCTGAGTGTACTCGCACCTGGATTGTTGGAAGGATTAGATCAATTGCAAATATTGGATCTATCTGTAAATGAATTAACTAGTGAATGGGTTAACAGAGACACATTTTCAGGCCTAGTTCGACTTATCGTGTTAAATTTATCTAACAACCGAATAAGCAAAATTGATGCATTACTGTTTCAAGATCTGAATAACCTTCAATTTCTGAGCTTAGAATTCAACAACGTTGCGCGCATCGCTGACGGCGCATTTTCTAATTTGAAAAATCTTCATTCACTGTCATTGGCTCACAATAATATTATTGAAGTGGACAGTAACCACTTTTCTAATTTGTACGTACTAAACCAGTTATTCTTGGATGGAAACAGAATTACGAAGGTGGATTTACGTTCTTTTGAGAACATAACTAAGCTCCACGATTTAGGACTTAGTGGAAACCAGTTATCAGAAGTACCGGAAGCCATTAAGACGCTTAGGTTTTTGACATCTTTAGACTTAGGCATGAATAGAATCACAAAAATTACAACTTCACAATTTGAGGGTTTGGATGACTTAATTGGCCTAAGACTTGTGGGAAATAAAATAGAAAAAATATCTAAGGATACTTTTACCGCTCTCCCATCTCTACAGATACTAAATTTAGCTTCGAATAATATCGATCAAATTGATGACGGAGCTTTTGCCTCTAACCTACAATTAAAGGCTATTGGATTAGACGGGAATAAATTAGTAGACATGAAGGGCATATTTACAAACACTCAACCTCTTGTTTGGTTAAATGTATCAAATAATGAGTTACTGTGGTTCGATTATAGTCATATACCAACAAATCTTGCTTGGTTAGACATGCATGAGAATAAGATAGAAAAACTGGAAGATACATATGGAGTCAAAGAATCCTGTAATGTCAAAATGCTAGATGTTAGTAACAACAAGTTAAGAAGTATTGACGAATTTTCATTTCCAAGTAGCATCGAAAACATCGTGCTAAATAACAATCACATCGAAAAGATTAATCCCGGTACCTTCTTACAAAAGTATAACCTTAACAAAGTTATGCTCTATTCAAATAAAATTAAAACACTTGACGTTGGAGCTTTTGCGATATCATCTGTACCCGAAGATAAAGATTTACCAGAGTTCTATATAAGTGAAAATCCATTTGAGTGTGACTGCACAATGGACTGGCTGCAGAGAATTAACCAATTAAGTGACCTCAGACAGCGCCCGAGAGTAATGGATTTAGAAAGTGTAAGGTGCTCTTTAACCCATTCACGAACTAAATTGGATATGCTCTTACTTGAAGTAAAGGCTTCAGAATTTTTGTGTGAGTACGATTCACACTGTTTCAACTTGTGTCATTGTTGTGATTTTGACGCTTGTGACTGCAAGATGACTTGTCCAGATAAATGCTCGTGTTATCATGATCTCACCTGGAACTCCAACGTCGTTGATTGTTCGAGCGCTGGCTACGATCACGTGCCAGACCAAATACCAATGGACGCGACCGAAATTTACTTAGATGGAAACGATCTTAAAGAATTGGGTAATCATGTATTTATTGGTAAAAAACGGCTTCAAGTTTTGTATTTAAACAATAGTAACATCAATATAATACAAAATAGAACATTTAACGGCATCGAATCACTGAGAGTACTTCATTTGGAAAATAACAACTTGGAGGTGTTGAGAAATACACAATTCACGAGGCTTCAGAATTTAAATGAGCTGTACTTACAACACAATAAAATTAAGGTAATTGAGAATGATACGTTTAATTACCTGTCTTCGTTGGAGTTCTTAGACCTTGACAACAACGGTTATGTAGACTACATGCCATGGAAAGTCATTACCGACAACAATCCACGCACGCGTGTCTCTGTAGATGGAAACAACTGGATATGCGATTGTAAAGACGTATCTCAGTTGAATCAATGGTTAATAAAAAAATCTAAAGACACCGAGAATATGATGTGCTACTTTGCTCACGGCCAACCGATGAATAAAACCATCGCAACCGTGGCTAAGGAATGTAAAACAGAGACCACTACAGAAGAAACCGGCACCGAGACTCTAAAGCGGTTATTCATCGAAACGAATGACGGTGTCGAAAATTATATTCCATATATCGCGGTAGTCGTGATAATAGTAATCATACTTTTACTGACGTGTGCATTGCTCTTAGTGTTCAGAGAAGATTTTAAGCTGTGGATGCATTCAAAATACGGTATTAGAGTGTTCAGTTCTACTCCGAAAGACATGAATGACAATAAAAATAAACGCTTCGACGCTTTCTTTGTGTACAACCCACGAGATGAAGATTTCGTGACACGCGCGGTGAGTTCAGAACTTGAAAACTCAGGACACTCATTGTGTTTACAACACCGAGATTTACAGTTGATTGAAAGACGGTCGGGTGACAGTTTAGTTAGTGCTTCGGAAAGTTCTAAAAGACTGGTGATAGTGTTATCGATAAACTTTTTACAACAAGAGTGGTATTCGCCCGAAACGAAGGCGGCTGTTCAAAGTGCTATAAATTCAGTGAACGTTAGGCATAGACGTCAAAAAATTATATTCTTAGTGACGACAGACTTGAGTGCCATAAACATTGATCCGGATTTAAAAGTATTACTCAAAACGTGTACAGTGATAGTGTGGGGCGAAAGAAACTGTTGGGAAAAGCTAAATTTTCGGTTACCCGATGTGGACGTGACGTTGCCGAATCGGACGCTTCATAACGCGAATAACTTAAAGTCTGGTAATAGGGAGGGTTTTGGGAGGCACGGTAACTTGCGGTACACGGCGCCTCCTACGTCACACGACCCGTGGTATAAGTACGGAATGGCGCCTCCTATTCTGATGATGTCCAGCCCCATGCATTCAACGAGTGCAAGTGCCGAGGTATCTGCGCGTAGTACTGAGGACGAGACTTGCTCGGTGGCGAGTAGTGAGGGTCGACCTGACGACCGTCTGCCACATCATCACAGTTATGTGTCAATAGATAACCACCAATGTGAGGAGCGGCCCTTAAGACCAGCTCAACAAATTCCAATGTCGAATACAAGACCCACTAATGTAAGAAAGACTTACTTTGTTTAAATGTAAAATAATTACAACCAATCGTTAAAGTAATAATAATTTAGTCGATGTATGTAAATAATTGTAATATTATATTGAAATTGATTGTGCAACTAACGCATGATATAAAAAGTTATACCATGTCGGATTGTTAAAATAAATTTCGGTTTAATTTGGTGCTGAGTAACGTAAACACAAATGATTATAGTATTAAAGACTTGTAAATGTTGAAAATATTAGTACTCTAAGTACCTTAATACAGTTATGACCATGTAGTAATAATATTTGCATGTAACCTTCTCTATTGCATTTAAAGGTACCTGTTTTAAATTAAGGGCTGCACCGCATTGTTGTGACCACAAATACCATTAAAATGTTATTGAATTCCGTATAACTTACTTTTTATAAATGCAAGTATTTCATTTAATGTTATATTATTTTTTAAATATGCCAATAAATGTCTTTAAATTACAGAATTCCTATACACAGCTTGTTACTTAAAAATACATTCCTTCTTTATTCATGTTTACAGAATAAAACTGGTATAATAGGGTTCCTCATTAAAATAACTCCTGTGGTGTCAGGAGAAATGACTAATTTGTGATAATGTTAGGTACTTACATTTATTAAGATATGAAGTGAGATGTATAATATAAAATAATTATATCTAAGTATTAATGTATATAAATTAATTAAGAGAAATCTGTCGAAGAACTGAATTGTACCCTAGTCAATTGTAAATAATTATTTCTAAGTATATAAGTAAGTACATAATTTGTGATGTAATTTTTAGCTAGAACACAAAAAACGTATTTATTACGCTTCCAATTGCAGAGTATGAATAAATTAATATTTTTGTCTACTAAACTGATTTTTATTAAACCATAGAGCCATATAAGCACCTACTTTGTAAATTGCTAATCAAAGTTTAAAAACAAACTACAATTCTCATGTACCTTCTGTTTTAAATAACCACACAATAAATTTTACACTTAAAAAGGAAACTCCACAACATTTTAATTTAATCAGTAACAATTGAGCGAGCATTTTCAGATTAATCTTATCGCGGTATAGAGATTTTATTGCAACGGGTATCGAATAATCACGGCTCGACGGTGAGAGTGAAAAGAAATCTTTAGACATAATCAATTTACTGAATCGCTTTATTCACCCATCCACATTCGAATGTATAAATATTTATTTTATCTAAATTGATCGACCGGGATAAGATCACGTTTGGTCGAAAGGTTTTAATTTTTAAAAGCGGCCGCGACAGTGCGCCCGCGCCGTTGCCCGCTGCGAAACTATAAATCATCGTCTGACCGCGCGAGGATGAATAAACACCGCTTTAATTGACTTTTGATTGCACTACACTGTCTCATCGTATTTGAGAGGTGATAGACCCAACCACCAATTGATTTTGCCGTTACACAGAACAATGTATCATAGTCGCTACGTCTCAACGTTATGACAAGAGTGAATTCATTGAGTTCGTGATTGGACTCTGACACACTTCCAGTGTTTGGAAGCTGCTTGATATCACATCAACGCTTTTATCACCTGATTGTACGATGACAGTCACCATTGTCAATATTTGCAGGTTGTGAAATTATTGTTAAAATAATAATGTGTACAAGAAAAACCGGTCATTATTAATCAATAGCGGTGCGAAGAAACCAAGGTAATACATCAAGTGAATTGAATCGATTGCATCTATTGAAGCAAATCAATACTTGAATGATCAATGTGTCACTGTTCACACATGATCCGTTATTCTTGCACAACCTTTAACATGATTAGGCACTCAGTTTGAGTTTGATGGTTAGTGATCTGTGAATGAAATTAAATATGTTACTTGACAGTTAACATGCATTTAGATTTGTTTACGTATTTTCGAATGAAAAGTATCGTTTTAACGTAAACAAGTTAGAAATTAGGGCATAAATTTTATTATAATGAAATTGATGTTATACTTACTTACAGTTAGTGTGTACAGTACAAGTACAAGTACAGTGTTGTCAAAAAGTTGGAGTCAAATTTTGCAAATTGTCCCATTCATGTCATCTTTCTCATGCTTTCCATAATTATCTTTCCCAAGCATAGTTATAGTAATGTCATCGAAGCAGATCCAAAAATGTGCCATAACGTTTCTATCGTTTTAATATCATGTGGTCGTATTAGCGTTCCGGATCGGTTCTGAGCCGTGTCTATAGAAGAGTCATGTATCGCGTTCATCTTCGCTAAGACTTTTCCTACCCATCCACTCATCACCTTTTTTCCAGTGCAACACGATACCCGATCGTTTATAGACGACACACCATCCAAACCTGTTCTAAATGGATGTGAGACATCGAGGGCTTCGGTGGAAAATATTCGAAGCCGAGGTGACAATTGATTATGTGTCCGGTGGAGACAAAAACGGAATAGCTCGATTAGTTATGTCGTCGCGAAGCGTAGGCTGCTTCGAAACAATAGATTGGTTCTGCTTTATGATTCCATAAACGTTTATGTCCCTATAAACGGCCTTTTAGCTTTTGGTTAAAGTCAAGATTGTGATGTTATCGGTTTAGGGACAGGTTTATTACGAAAGTGTTGATGGCAGCTCTTATGAAAATGGCATAATAAAATTTTACTGGCTTTTTGCATATTTTACTTGCTCATCACGGGACAACTTACCAATGGACTAACTTCTATTTACTACATTTTATTACCATGGTAACATATCACTCGCTTTACATAAGCAAGTTTATTATCGGTCGTGTTTTAGCCGTAAATCTCATTGAGTTTAATTCTTATTCCTCTCTTTTATAGAAGGTACTATAACATTACCATAAGACAACACGGAACTTTATATTATTATCAATCTGATGAAGCCTATTAACAAATCTAAAATGTAAAGAGACAAGTGTCCGATGCCATGTTTTATTCGGAAATGTTCAAAATTTAAATCCAGTGAAAAGTTTTTTTGGGTCATCCGATGAGATTGGTTTATACTCTAAACAACATAAAACAAATAAACTAGCTAATTAAAACAGAATAAATCTGTTGATTACGACAGCGGTATAGTTTCTCATTCCTTAAATTATTAAAAGTCGTAACCACGAGTGCCCAGAGCTGCTATCAAAACCGTAAATATTTCTATGGGAGTCGGCGCAAGTAATTTTATAATAGAGGTTTTTCGAGAACTAGACGCTTGTTTTACCGACATCGAATAGCGAGGTAAGATAACAGAAAACTAATAAAATATCGTAGTTTATCGTACAAAGTTTTTGAAATACTGAAACTTGTTTTATTATTTACATAACATTTGTTTGCTTAGTAGGTATGATACAAGTATGAACAAAATCAAAAATGTATAAAAGTTTGTAGTAAAAAATTATGGGTACTCATATATTTTTATTGGTTGTCATATCAAATATTATTGGTTTGTGGTAGTTTTATGATAGGTACCTAGATATTTTTATGTACGGTAAGATTGTTAGTACGTTGCTTACAAATTATGTTTTGATTTTTATTTAAAGATAGGCGTTAATAGTAAATTAATATTTCTTTGTGTAGACATCAATGATTTTTTATGTACCTAACTAAATCTATATACATAGGTAGTAACTTGTCTATTTGAAACCATGCTATCATTTACACTGAATACTAAATCATTGCTAAATAACAGACTGCCACAGTTATTAAAGATACTTCCTGCGAACATGAGCTTATAATCGCTTTTCGTTTACTTCTGCCGCTATATTCAGCCATGCGTAGGAGCATAATAAAAACCTTCCGGTACAGCTTTATAAACAAATAATATATTCATTAACTCTTGTCATAACTGTTCACATATTAGAAATATGAACGTAGTTTTTAAGATGACAACGTTTGTGAATGACCTACATTTTAAACCGACTTCAAAAAGGAGTTTCTCAAGCCAATTATGAAGATTGGCTAATATCTAAGATTGATCTAAACTCTAAAACTATAATTGAGATAATATATTCGTAAAAGAATAATTTAAAATAAATTTTAATAATGTACTTAATGAAATGCTAGTGGTTACTCTCTCACAAGACTGATAAAACAAAGCCTTAGCTATAAAGCATGACAACCTTTGTACAGGATTCCGTAATCAAGGGTAGGAAAACATTGATAAAGGTTTTTTTGCAAAGTTATACGTATTGTTATAAAAAAAAATAACGTGTTTTTATTATTATTTTTGAACTAATTATAGTGAAAAAAAAAAACACTTAAGTCAAGTTAAATTTAATAAATAAATACATAAGTTCAATTGTATAAATAAATACCTCATATTTACAGGTTTTTAATTATCTTTTATTAACAGACTTCAATCAATTACAGTTTTTTTATGTAAGTATACCTACATAATTAATATAGGTAGATATAATGTACACGAAAGAAGTGGCATGGGTTTGCTAGTTCGTAGGTACATTCATTCACAATCATTCAGGTGCAACGTTGACGGTTGACGGTTATTCAACGGTTGTTAACTTGTGAATGTTGCGATCATTTGTTTTCATTAAGGGGCGGTCTCATACAATTTATATGATACTCCGATTATACGAGTACACTATCCAACTTGATAGTGTTTGAAGTTTGTAATAAAATTAATGTTTAGGGGTTTTGGGTTAAATTATGAAAAAGTTCTTGGTGCGTACTAATTTATAATTTATTATAATAAGCGAGATTATTGCTAACATCTACTAACAAGATTAACTATCACTAACAGTCCCTGTCCTTATACTTATTTACAATCTAACTAAATAATATTCTAACCCAGTCTCTAAAACTAAATTGAGTCTTATTCTAGGTCGGTCACAGTTGTAATGGGCGGCAGCGGAAGGGTAGTGCTGCGTGCTCGTTTGCTATCTTAATTCCGTAAAAAAGTCTACTCTACGGACTCTACCACTCCCCTCATAATCAAATTTCCCGACCCAGCTCAAGATCAAGATAGGTACAAATAGGGACTAGGATAGTTAGTTAAGTTAGCAGAGGGGTTTATTATAACATTAGTTGATTATTACCAGTTACCACACTACTTACCTACGCCTTAGCCCTATTGCGAAAATGTATAACCTCCTCTCCTGCCTCCTGTCTATAGTTACATATAAATTAGAGGAGAGTTATTTTTAATTGTTGGGGGAGAACTTTCTTATGTGGTCTTCAGAATCATTTCGCTTCAGTTTCCTAGTTCTAAAATAACTCAGATAGACTGTATATTTACGATATAGCCATAATGAAATGACATATCGTAAAGGCACTAAAATGTGAAAAAAAAGTCATTAATATTTGAAGTCAAGTATCTACTTACCATATTAATGAAATAATTAGAAAAAACAATTAAGCAAATAATTTATTTTCTCGATCACTTACCTACTCATCACAATAACAACATCAATTGTTTACTTAAAAAACCTAATTACCTATAGTTACCTGTCAATACAACTGTAATATTCTTTGAAGAAACATTACAGAAAATAATTAAGTAATTGATGTTAGCTTCCCCCTATTATCTCTTCGTTAATGGTATTGTTACTGAATTGTAATTAAGAATAAGTTTTGTTCATTTACTTTGTCAACAGTAGTGATAGTGACCATTCCTGGCTTTGTAAGAATTATGTTAAAATAGAGTTTCGAGTGATTCACTGAAGAAATTAAAAGTTTCAGTATATATATAATAAAAGATATATAAATATATAAAAGATAAGTCGTTCATACTCAAGAAAGTTAATAATTTTTTAGCTTATTATTACGTTCAAAATACAACATAATAACACACACGAGTACGTACAAGATATTTTGATTGTTCACGTGTACACTGCAACTGCAACTGTGCTATAGTTTTATTTGGATGAGCAACCAATGAATAGGAGCGTTCAACGGAGGCGTAATCAAAATAATTAAAAAATAATAGCGACTTGGTAACCTTTAGTATTATTTATTTACCTCGGCCAGGTACTTTGAGCCACGTGTGGAGGCCCAATGCGAGTAATTATTACGTCTGCAGCTGTTTCCGTCGATGGGTGGAGCCGGTTTTTTTATAAAACCACTACATTTATTGGTAGGAGGAAGAAATAAGAATTACAAATTTAAATTCGCCAGGGAATAGCGCTAACGGCGAACCAAAGAATGTAACGCATATGTTTCTCGTAATGAAGCACCAATACTGCCGCCAATTGTACCACTTTTGGGGTTCAATAAAGAATAAATAAATAAATAAGCACTTTTTACATTTCCTGGGAACTGGTAGCTTTTGTAAAAATGTTAATAACTTGTTAAAGTGTAGATAATGTTTGATACAAAGATAGTTTACTAGCAGCGAAGTAATTTTGCAACATTTCCAAGGTGACGGTTTTTTATTCTGCATAGATATTATGTTATAATATTCGCTAAGTACTACGTCTACTATTTCGACATTCAATTAAATGATTCAACAATTTGAATGACATACGAGTATTAGTAGCCTTTCCGCTGTTGTTGTTATTTGAGTAAACATCAATTAGCTAACTATCGTATAATAATATTCTTGTACTGTGGTTTTCCTTCAACATGATTTAGTCTAAGCTATAAGGAAATCCGTTTCCTAAAATTTAATACGTTATTTGTCTTTGCTATTGCTCAATAAACATTACTTCGGTAATTTTATCTACAATCCATTTCCATATGTATGTATGTATTAGTTTACTTATGAAACAATTTCGTAGCAAACAAAATTAAATATACTTAAATACCCTCCTCAATGCTGAGGAGAGCCCCGTGCTCCGTAGTTGGCCATTAGTGAATTGAATCCATATAAAAATGCAGTGTGGCTGGATTCGATTACTGCTCATACCTAAATTTTCAAGTCGTATGTGTGTAAAAAATCAATTATCAGGTGCTTCATTGAAGGAAAATATTGTGAGACAACCTAGTAGTGTAGGAAGGTAGGTAGATACCTACCTATACTTGGGAGCTCTCCATAATGATCTCAACAGTGTGTCAAGTCCACCAATCCATTTCACCAGCATTGTAGATTATAGCAAAATATAATCCCTTACCTTACGATAGTCCTGAGAGAAAAGCCCTGCAGTAGCAGTTATGAGTTGCAATGACAAAAATGATAATATTTCAAACTACGCGAAAAATATTTGTCTTTTAATTTATTAACGTTCAAATCATTTAAAGGCAGCTATAGGTAAAAGGTTTATACTTTAGTTGATTATAAATACAATAAAACAATTTGAAACGTTTTAATGCATTGAAACCGGAATTTAATAGCTTCCCTTGAACTACCGCCGTTACCTGGGTGGTGCGATCGATCGATAAGGTACATTTTAATTATCATCTTTAAGGGCGCGCATCTAACCCCTAATTCTATTTTTGATTTTACGTTCAAAATATCCCGAACATCTGCGGGCCATTACTCATACAAATCCTCGCGTTCAGTTTTTATCTTGCTTTTAGTGGCACTAAGAGGAATGCGATTGCAAGCAGGATAAACGAGTTTATGGTGACTCTCACTGATAATACTTAAAACGTGCTAAAACGGTTATGAGCGGAGATGAGTCAAGGGATATTGTGATCTTTTGTATGTCTTTAAAACGTTCTAATTTAAGTAAAATTCAATGTCGAACTTTTATGCATTTAGTTAATTTACCTGTGTTGACAATATACACAGCTTTTATCGCTATTCTGTTTATGATAAAATGAATATAATAATTATGGTTCTGTTCTATTAATATTAATGATGTGAACCTATAACTTACAAGCGATTTGAAATAATTTTACACAAAAGGGACATAATTACCTGTTACATACCTAATAACATTAAATTTAACGATTTATTAAAATCTTTAATTATTCGAAATTCATAATATCACTGTGTTCCGTGAGGCTTGTGTTTCATGTGATTCACCGAGAAGTAATAAAGGTGCGGGTAAGGTAATTGCTAACAAGTAGCAGAAATTCATGAACATTTCCGTGCATTAAAGGGCACCTTATGGAGTTAGTTCTGGTTGTTACGGCTAGCTTTTCGCTATGGGTGGCCGGAGAACTTTGACTTTTGAGGTATTGGAGAGGAGTAACTATTCTACCAGTATTGGAGCTGAACCATGCTTCAGGCTAATTTTTGTTTATAAGAAGAACTTGGTTATGTATACGGCTAGTTAACGAACTAATCTAGATAAAATTTCAACTTTTGTCCGTGATTACAAAATAATTGTAATTTTTCATGTGCTTTTAGCTTATAGCACGATGCTATAAATATTTTTTTATTTTTTGTCTGTCTATCTGAGTTCTGTTTGTGCGAGCTAATTTTATAGAACTCTTCTACTTCTCAATCGTTTCGCTCTCGTCAGAGCGGTCGTGGTCGTCACGCAGTCGCATTCTTGGCAGATGTAATTCGCTTCACTGTCTCTCGCCATTTTGCTCTGTTGGTCGTCATTTTAGTGCACTCGTGCAATGGGCCGCCCACAGCAGATTTAATTTGGTCCATTCATCGCATGGGTGATCTACCGCGTGGCCTGGTACAGCTGAATTTCTGAACTCTGAATTTCTAGATCACTTGAACCAATTTTACTGAGACTTTTACTGGAAGATTAGTGGTGGTTAGGTTATCCACAGCGAAAATCTCCCACGCGGTCATCCGTACTTCATAGTCTCTCACACATCTCTTACTGTCTTATGACAGTAACTTTTCATAGAACAATAAGGTTCACTCAGTTGATGAACTTACCTGAATACCAAAGTAACATAAAATTTAATTTCGTACTTATCAAACAATTTATCTCTCTACACAAACAAAGCTTTTCATCATGTATGACTGTCACAAAAATTCCTTACACATCACTCACGGTATTGCAATTAGTAGACGGTTCGGATACAAAACGTGATGGCCACGGGGTCGTTACAGAGTATGCACATTCGCCGAGTTGTTGGACGGTTTTGGAACAGAATAATATTCAGTAGGTATATTGCTGTATTATAATATGTGATTAAAACTAAGTATAGATAATTTATGTAGCTATGGGAATGTTATTTCCACTACGTTGCGTGTGGAAGCTCTTTAAGATGGATGCAATATTTCTAAAGACTGATAGGGCTGGCAAAAACGTAATTAACAAATTAGTTCGTTTCATTACAATTAGTGTACGTGTAGAAGATACTCAATAACACTTTATTGTTTTGAATGTGTTTTGGTGAACCGATTTTGATAATTCTTCAATATTCAAAAACTAGTGCTTGTCGAATGATTCCATTTAAATTGGAGCGACATCTGACCAGTAATTATTGAGTTGTTCGTAATAATGCCTATTTAATTGGCTTCGACTACATTGATGATGTTCTGATTGAATCAATTATCAATGTTGAAGTCAGTTTTTGTTTTGTTAAAGTTTTTTAGATCCAAATAAAAAATGAGCCATCGTCATGCGTGGCCTTGTTATCTTCGAGCGTTAATTATATCTAATTCAATCCGCTAAATCCCAACGAATACGTGTACCGGACACGGTGCGTTGTCGGATTAGGTGTACGGCTGGTACAAACAAGTACAGCATGATGTTCATATTGCGGCTAATTGAGGCTGGGCGAGACATGCTCGCCAGTTGTACTTCATGCTTGAATACAATCTGCCATCTACGCAACGTGTGGTGCGGGCATAATGAACAAAAACTTCGCAGTGAACTGTGATCTTAGACTCTATCGTTTTGAGTTTCGCATGTGAGTCGAAAAAACGATGCTTGAATATGTTTTTTGCGAGCCTGTCTATCCTTTTAGCTAACCCTTATTACTTATACAAATTTGAAATTAATTAATTGATAAAAACACGTATCTATGAATGCAGTTTTTATTTGCTTATTGAAGATGTCGTTTCTACGAGTCAGAGACTGAATATGTCTATATTTTCAAGAAATTACTTACTAGCACTTAACCCTATTTCACAATATTTTGTAGTGAACACTAAACTTATAATCAGTAGAAATATAATTGGATTTTCAAAGTAAGTATTTTTCAATTTGACTGTAATGGCCAGTTCAGCTATTACTATGTAATTGTAACTACACGCTTTCGTTATAATTAAATGACATAGGCATGGGAAAAGGAAACGTGGCCGTATTAAATTATTAAAATGACAGCTGCTTTGCTGGTAGGTATATGAAATTATAGATAATTTATTTTTTATATAGTTAATTGACAAACGGACAGGCGAGCAACGTCATGGTCAGTGGTCACCATTGCCTGTGGTCATTGGTAAAACCAAAGATACCACCGATCAGCGAGTAGGTACCTAAAGGGACTAGTTGTAAGCGGCCCCTTTGTTTTATGTTTGAATGGCAACGCGTTGGTGATTTATTTTCTTGTTCCTGAGCTCCATGGATCACGGTCTGACGGTATGTCGATATACATTTACTTAACTCGTCTGCTAGTTTTTTCAGATATTGACATAAAAATGAAGGCAGCCAGAAAATAGTAGTTTCTTACATTTGTTAAGCATTGCATTGGTGAAGATTACAATATAATATAAGATAATTCTTTATACTAGACACGTAATCTTAATCACGAAGAGACTTTTGTTACAAAACTTTTATATACATAGTCTAAAGTCCGGACACACCTTACTAACACCCATACAAATTTTACGACATGTGATTGAATTGATTACATTGCATTTAAAATATGTTAAGTGCCATTTTGTGAAACATGATAAAGTTTAGCCGAAATAATCACATGTGTGCATAGGGTTGTGGTTGTCACAAAAAATAAGTAGATAGAATTGAATATGGTGATTAGAGCGGGGCTGTCCGGGAGCACTGCACTCGCACAATGCCTAGTTCGTTAAAATTGGCCCCGGAGAGAAATCACAGCGGCGCTGTGGAGTTGACACACTTTATGCTCTATATTTGACAATTCTTTTGAGAGAATTTTACTTTAAATTAAATGGGATTTTTTTAATTTTTCTTATCGATTCTGTAAATTTTTTTTTGGCATTATTGTTAAATTCAGATCTTGATGAATTTTTAATTACAAAATGTTTTTGTCAAGTGTGTTCTCCATAATATCCATTTCACGTAGAATCTTAGTGTATGGCTATGTGTGTTTAGTTAGCGTTTTTGTTATTATTTATGATGAATAGGAAATGTACTAAATAAAATAAAAATATTCTTCCAATAAATAGTAGATGCCACCTAAATCAAAAGGTATTTGCATAAAATTGTTTTCAGTTGGTGTCTGTTCTGATCACTTACTAGATTATAATGGAGAGCTTTTGGTTTCTTTTAAGAATTTTCAGTACACATAATATTTCAGTTGTGCAGAAAACAAACGATGTACATATGCCTATAACATATAACAAATTATAAAAAACACTTGTAATTTAACATAATAGTTTCAATAAAAAATGTATTTTTTATTTACTTTTGGTACAAAGAAAAGTTTAAAATAATGTTTTTCGGTATGTAGCGACGACTCTACAGCTTTTAAAGTCCGTAGTCCGACAGCTCTCTCCCTTGCGGACTCATTCCCTTTACGTTTGCCGCCACAATGCTCCTGCGAGTTATTCTAGATTTTTTATTTCGGTCACGGCCCTTGAATTACGTAATTAGCGGTAACTTATTGGGAGTTCGGGGGCGTACTATTGCTTTCAAATCTGATTAAGTGTTGTTCTGAATGACAAAGTACTTTTTAACCGAGTCGAGTTACTTTGCCATATCCGCATTTAGGTTTTGGATCATTAATGGGTCATTCGGCTCATGAGGATGGTCAATAAAGGATCATTTAAAGGACTCTTGAATGCTACATCATAGAGATATTGTTTTGTAAGTTACGGTTTTTATTGTTAAACATTTGCGTATTTTTAATGAACAAGATGAAGTGTTTTGATACAAATATGTTGCACTTGTCGCAGTAATAAAAAATTCAATTAATAACAAGTGGTCACAAGTGCGAGTGATCATTCATATGTTATGATGCCGTGTTCCCCAGTTCTTTTCATGAGACCCCTATAAATAAAAAGCGCATTTGGCCTCCGAACAATAGATTAAAAAACACAATCGCATAAAAAACACGCGGTTATCTATTAGTATCTAGTTAGAGTTACACTCGCAGATGTTACAAAAATAATAATCCCTGGCTGCGTGCTTCCGTCACGATCGCAGTCCTTCCCGAAATATTTGTTACCTGAGCTTCGTGTTCAAGACAGTAGGGATTTGTTACGTTAAATAAATAGGCAATACTTCACTCCCGTTTACTGACTTACAAATTGTTTTTTGAGGTGACATAAAATACTGAGGGGAGTTAGTCTAATTTTGTTGTTGCTTTCTTGTTTCAAACTTTCGAAAGTAATGGTTATTTAAGGTCGAATTGTGGAGCATTACAATTAGTACGCTGTATTTTTAGTTTTTGGGATTCCTTCGATAAATAAACAGAATACTTATAAAACCATCCCCTGTCTGTCTTTATGTGACTTCGTCAGATACTCTGGATTTCTCCAAAGTTTCTGTTTACTATTGAAAATAAAAATTAAAATGTGCGTGAAAATTTTTACAGGATCAACTCTAGCAAATTCGAATTCCAAAGGGGCTTGATTCGTTTAATGTCTTTTATATCGCCATCATTACAATGGAGTAGAAAAAAGAAACCCAATACTTGTAAACATTTCATTATGCACGAGTATAAGCATGTACTTACTTTTATAATCAGAATGCAAACGTAGCTTCGACTAGTAGGTACCTACATCGGACTCGGACGACTCCGATTTTCGTGCTTTACAATGTCGAGTAAGCGATTATACTTTAGAATTCTTAGATTTGCTTAACAGAGTAAAAAATTTAAATGATCATGTTAAACCTCGTAGCTCAGTTGGTTCTTATCATTTTTGCGACATCCTCAATAATGAAGCTGCGGCCTCCTCAATAATGAGAAGACTTGTGCTCAGTAGTGGACCATTAATAGGTTGAGGTCATACCTGCATCGTGCAGTCGATTTTGAGGTTGCATTCGCTGGGACGACGTTAAATTCGATGGTCATGGATTAGGTATTGTGACAACCCTGGCGCATCGACTTCGCTACGCCGAAAACAATAAACAATAGGGGCCATAAATATGTCGCGCAAACAATAGGAGCGCGGCAATCTCGAAACTACGCGCACGACGCTTCGCTTTACGGCAATAGTCATAAGGGCGAACGTCGGTTGCAAGGAATATACTAGAATTTTAGACGAATCTGGTCCGTCCGGAAGTAGCGAGAAAGTTCTGGATTGCCATGAATGGTGCGTGAGTGGTATAAAAAGGGGCGATCGCTCAAGTGCGGACATTCTAGTTTCGGAAGCGAGACCAGAAAGATACCAGCGATACCTACGAGCGATACCAGTGATAAGTGAAGTGACTTCTACGAGCGATACAGTGTTCGACGAGTGTGTTTACTAGTACCTACGTGCAGAGTGTTTTAGTGTGTACTGTGTACATCGTGTAATTTGTATATCTACGAGTACAATAAAAGTCTTTGTGGTACATTTTGGCATTTTCTCGAACCCCATACTCCTGACACGTAACAATTGGTGACAGAAGCGGAATGCCTGTAGTACCGCAGAGTGAAGAAGGGATTCGTACGCGACGGCAGACGGCATTGGATGCCGCGCGGATGGAGTCGCCGGGTCGTGACCGCATGGAAACGGAGACCACCGCTGGACCACCGACTACATCAGCCGCAGCAGTACCGACACCGAGTGCATTGGATATGGCCTCCTTATTAGCCGCCTTACAGCAGAGCCAGCGCGAAGCGATGGAAGCCATACAACGGAGCCAGCGCGAAGCAACGGAGAGCCAGCGCGAAGCCATGAAGAGCCTTGAAAGTAAATTAGAGAGCCAGCGCAAAACCATGGAGGCAATCGACGCAAAGCTGGATGGTTTCCAGGGAGATTTGAACGTCGTGAAGGAGGACGTAGAATTTATAAAGGTGCGTACATCCGAGCACGACCAAACCCTCAACAACCTCAGTGCGACAGTAAACTCCCACGAAACAAGGCTTGTGGATTTGGATAACAAGCTGCAAAAAATAAAGATTATGAGCACGGCAGCAACCAGTTCATCTCCTGGGGCCCCGAAATTTAAGGTCCCAACTTTCGACGGCACGACCTCGTGGACGGCGTTCAGGCATCAGTTCGAGGTAGTTGCAAATGGGAATGGCTGGGAGGACGAGCACTCGTTGGCGGCACTCACCCTAGCGCTACGAGGAGAGGCACTGCTGGTGCTTGAGAACCTGCCCGCTGAGCGACGCACCTTGGAGTCGCTATTTAAGGCCCTGGAAGCTCGATACGGGGAAAAGCATCTCGAGCACGTATATCGCGCGCAACTTAAGGACCGAGTACAGAAGTCGAGCGAAGGATTGCAACAATGGGCTACGGAGATCGAACGCCTCGTACGTCGAGCCTATGCGTCGAGTTCCACACCGGTTGAAGACAAAGTATTAGAGGCCTTCGTCAGCGGCATAAGGGACCCCGAAGTGAGAGCAACGGTGCGCTTGGGTCATCACGCAACCTTGGAAGCAGCTTTAGCGCACGCCCTTGAAGTAGAAGCGGTACGAAGTGACTATAAAGGTTATAAGGTGCGCGAAGTGGTGGCAGCGATTCAACCTCGTACTGGGCCTATCTGCTACGGATGCGGTGAACGAGGCCATATAAGGATTAACTGCCGGACTCGGAAGCAACCGAAATCGGTGTCGACCGCTACCCAAGTCAACACCCAGGAGCCGTTAAACTAAGAGGCGCCAGCGCCGCGGGGCGGGCACTGGCTGGACTTCGTCGAGCCCCTACTGTTTTGGTATCACAAGCTTGTGACGGGAACAGCCTCGTAACTACTGGAGAAATAAATGGCATACCCTGTCGCTTTACGATTGACACGGGAGCATCGAAATCCATCGTTCGACCGGAATTACTGAAGCGGACTATCATCTGGGAAAATGGACGACCATCATGCAATCTGCAGACAGCGACAGGCCAGCCAGTGACCGTCCTAGGAGTTACGGAAGCAAGACTGAAACTCGGAAGTGACATTTACACGCAGTCTGTTTTAGTAGCGAATATAACTGACGACTGCATTATCGGACTGGACTTTCTACGGACACATCAGTGTATAGTTGATATAGCCAGAGGAGTGTTAAGCTTCAAGGATCAAGAAGTCTTCTTGGACGGTTCATGTTCAGGAGCAGTGTACTGTTTGAGGACAGTGAAGCTAGCACCCAGATCGGAAACCTTGGTCAAGGTTAGGTTTCCCGAAAAGATACAGATGGATCGATGTGTCGTAGTAGAAGACTATGGAGATCATCCCAGTTGGATCACGGCAAGGACACTGCTCATGACCAAACGCGACGCTAAGTTAAAGGTCATCAATCTTAGCAGCATGCCGATACTTCTCGCAAAGAATACGGTTATTGGCCGATGTGAAGCCGTGGACAGCCTGAGAAAGGTCCAAGAAAACTCAGACAAACCTCGATCAACGGATCACATGACATCTTTGCTGGAGGCGACAAGGAGGAATTTGAGCACTGAAGAATACACTCGGGCAGCAAAGTTGTTGATGGACTATAAGGACGTCTTTACCAGAGGAGATAGCGACCTTGGAAGAACAAATCTTGTCACTCACCCAATAGATACTGGTACTACTCCACCGATCAAGCAAAGACCAAGACGAGTACCATTGGCAAAGGAAAACGAAGTTGCGGAAATGATTAAGGACATGGCGCGCAGCAAGGTGATCGAGCCGTCAACTAGCCCTTGGTGTTCACCTGTGGTACTCGTGAAAAAGAAGGATGGCAGTACTAGATTCTGTGTCGACTACAGGATGCTTAACAACGTTACCAAGAAGGACAGCTACCCTCTGCCTCGGATTGACGACACATTGGATATGCTTGGTGGAATGAAGTGGTTTTCGACGGTCGACCTGAAGAGTGGTTACTGGCAGGTCGAAGTACGGCCAGAAGACAAGGAGAAGACTGCCTTTACCACCGGAACCGGAAATGGCTTGTGGCAGTTTCGCGTAATGCCTTTTGGGCTATGTAACGCTCCTGCCACTTTTGAGCGTCTCATGGAGCGAGTGTTGGTCGGACTTCTGGGGGACGCTTGTCTGGTATACCTCGATGACGTCATAGTCATGGGACGAAACTTCGTGGAACACATGCGAAATCTGGAGAAGGTATTCAGACGATTCCGTGAGTCCAACCTAAAGCTCAATCCGAATAAATGTGACTTCTTCAAGAAGGAAGTATCATTCTTGGGACACATCATATCGGACGAAGGCGTTCAAACTGATCCGGACAAGATAAAAGCGGTTCAAGAATGGCCGACGCCAAAGAACAAGACCGATGTAAGAGCGTTCTTGGGACTATGCGCCTATTACCGCCGGTTTGTGAAGAACTTCTCCGAGATAGCCAAGCCGTTACACCGTCTCACGGAGGACAAGAGAATCTTCAGTTGGGATTCCGATTGCGAAGATGCGTTTGTTCGCTTAAAGGAACGTCTGTGCTCGGCTCCGATTCTTGGCTATCCCAGAAGGGAAGGGAGATTCATAGTGGACACGGACGCTAGCAATACTGGCATCGGAGGAGTATTATCCCAAGACCAGGAAGGCCAGCAGGTGGTCATTGCATACTTCAGCAAGACCCTTTCGAAACCTGAAAGGAATTATTGTGTGACTCGGCGTGAATTACTGGCTGTGGTGAAGACCCTTCAGCACTTCAGCAAATATTTGTTGGGACGCGAGTTCACGATAAGAACGGACCACGCCGCTCTTAGGTGGCTTCTGCAATTCAAGAACCCGGAAGGCCAGGTTGCGAGGTGGATCGAACAGCTACAAGAGTTCAACTTCGTAATAGAGCATCGTAACGGAAGAGCTCATTCGAATGCTGACGCCCTATCACGACGCCCATGCTCCGAAGAATGTCGACATTGCATCAAGCATGAGGCTAAAGAAGAGGTCAGGGTGATAAGGATGCAGGACCTAGACGAGTCTTGGGGAAGGGAGCAAATCAGCCAAGCTCAGAAGGAAGACAAAGACCTCAGCCCGATCATAGAGTGGAAAGCCAAAGGACAGAGGCCACTGTGGAGTGATGTGTCAGCCTCAAGCACAACTACTAAGGCATACTGGGCTCAGTGGGACAGCCTTGTATTAGAGAATGGCGTGCTTTACCGGAGCTGGGAATCACTCAACGGACAGGAAAGAACCCTGCAAATGGTTATCCCCAGGAGTAAAGTGGCTGATTTGCTGAAGCTTGTACATGATGGCACTTCTGGTGGGCACCTCGGCATCAAGAAGACCCTCGTAAAGATACGAGAACGCTTTTATTGGGTGCGATGTCGAGAGGACGTTGAAGATTGGTGTAGAAAGTGTACAGTGTGCGCTTCAGTGAAAGGGCCCCGCACTAGATCCAAAGGGAAACTACAGCTGTACAACGTCGGAGCCCCTTGGGAAAGAATCGCCATAGACGTGGCTGGGCCATTCCCTCAGACGGAAGACGGGAATAGATTCATCATAGTGGTTCAAGACTACTTCAGTAAATGGCCGGAAGCGTTTGCAACACCGAACCAAGAGGCGAAGACCGTGGCCAAGAAACTTGTCCAGGAGGTAGTATGCCGATTTGGTGTGCCATTGGAGTTACACAGCGACCAAGGCAGGAACTTCGAGTCAACGTTATTCCAGGAGATGTGTGATCTTTTGGGAATAAATAAGACACGTACCACACCGGCGCATCCTCAATCTGACGGCATGGTGGAGAGATTCAACCAAACGTTGGAAAATCACTTGGCCAAGGTCGTCGAGGAACATCAGCGAGACTGGGATCGGTACATACCTCTGTTCCTGATGTCATATCGATCTGCCATACACGAGTCCACGGGATTTACACCCGCTAAAGTTAACTTCGGAAGAGAAATGCGTCTGCCGTTGGATTTGCTTACCGGAACACCGCCAGATGCCCCGAAACCAACCATTGAATACGTCGCGGACTTACGGAAACAATTGGACGAGACACATGATCTTGTAAGGGAGCAATGTTTGAAGACCAGCGAAAAGATGAAAACCCGGTACGATCGCGATGCTCGGAAACATGGTTTCAAGGAGGGAGATTCTGTATGGTTGCACAATCCACTGCGGAAGAAAGGGAAGTCTCCGAAGCTACAAGCACGATGGGAAGGCCCTTACACAGTTGTCACGAGGATTAACGACGTGACCTACCGGATCAGACAGGGGGACAGAAGAAAGCCGAAGATCGTGCACGTGGACAGATTGGCACCATTTCATGGATCGAATAATGCTCGGGACGAGCATGACTAAAAGGGGGGCAATGTGACAACCCTGGCGCATCGACTTCGCTACGCCGAAAACAATAAACAATAGGGGCCATAAATATGTCGCGCAAACAATAGGAGCGCGGCAATCTCGAAACTACGCGCACGACGCTTCGCTTTACGGCAATAGTCATAAGGGCGAACGTCGGTTGCAAGGAATATACTAGAATTTTAGACGAATCTGGTCCGTCCGGAAGTAGCGAGAAAGTTCTGGATTGCCATGAATGGTGCGTGAGTGGTATAAAAAGGGGCGATCGCTCAAGTGCGGACATTCTAGTTTCGGAAGCGAGACCAGAAAGATACCAGCGATACCTACGAGCGATACCAGTGATAAGTGAAGTGACTTCTACGAGCGATACAGTGTTCGACGAGTGTGTTTACTAGTACCTACGTGCAGAGTGTTTTAGTGTGTACTGTGTACATCGTGTAATTTGTATATCTACGAGTACAATAAAAGTCTTTGTGGTACATTTTGGCATTTTCTCGAACCCCATACTCCTGACACGTAACAGTATTATGACGAAAAAAATGTTTGACTGAGACACTTAATTGCACATCTTCACTCGCTTGAGAGATAAATAAAGTCAAAATACCTGTAAGAATTGCGGGGAAAATTAAAAGCTCGCTTGTGGGAAAAATCAAAAATAAAATTAAAGTTGAGGGTCCCTTGTCCTTATCCCCTTTTCAATCTGTTAAGGGACAATTTCCGGGATAAAAATATCCTTTTTCCTTTCCCAAGGTGAACTCTACATCGTTACGAAATTTCATTTAACCGGTTCGACAGACGGACAGATGTATAAAGTTAAGACGTAATCACATTTTACCGTGGAAATTGTTAAAAATCATAAAAAGAAACATGTAGCTATTCCGTAAAATCCGAGATAACACGAGTACTTCAAGAATAGCTCCCCCGTAGTGTATGTAGGCTGCAAACGACTGAGCGAGTGCACCTGCGATATCACACAAATAGATACGTAGAACTGCAGACATACGATACTCGCCAAGCACACGTGAGTTCGCCAAATGATCAGCCAGAAGCAACAAGTTAAGTTTCCTGTCCCGCCCATCTGTTTACTTACAAATCGTACAAAAATATCGTATTACGGTTTGTATACAAACCCTACAATGCGTACAAACGGATGTATGGATGTACTACTGGGATACAATATTCGGGCGTTTTTTAGGGTTCCTCACCAAAATATATAATAACATCCCTCCGTTGTCTGTCGGTCTCAGTGCTCTATCAATTGAACAGAAATACATAAAAAAATAACAGAATTCGAGTAAGACCGCTATCAGAATCAATGATAAAAAAGCTAGATTCCACAGATGATTTCACAAACAAATAATCATAAAAATGGGAATTTTCCAAATTATATCAACCAATTGACCAAATAAAATGAGAGTTTATATCGCTTATTGATATCTACGGACCCTACATGTGCGAATCCGAGTCGCACTTGACTGAGTTTTTAATTTTTTTTTCGCCAAATCATATTCTATGGAAAGGCCAATTAATGGATTGCATAAAGGCTATAGATGGGCGTGCTACCGAGTTCCGACCGGAAAAGTTTGATCGCATCACAATGAGGTAACGCGATATCTTGTGATACCCACCTGTACGGGGCCTAAACAAAACTACCGTAGACTATACCTGCTTCGCAAGGAAAACGGTAGGTATTGACACTCTCAGCTTAAAACAAATTTATTACCGATGTCCACAGTTTATTGCAGCTTGTAAGCAAAATTTACTTACGACATTTTAAATTCTTGCCATCAGTCTGTAATGTACCTTATGACAGGGGCAGAAAGCTGGCATTTCTGTGGGATGAATTTAAAATGAATTCCGTATCGACCGCGGTCATGTAGTCGGTACGCGAGCTTTACGCTCCATGTGAATTTGCATAATATATCGGCATATCGTAACGGATACAAAACATTAATTCGGCCATTTAAAGACATTAAGTTTTATGGTTATCTGAGACCTGCACGACGATATATTTACGAACAGCATTTTTAATTCTTATTACTAACAACCTGTTTAAACAGACATAATAATATGATCTGGTTAAAGGTTTACGTTATGGTAAGTGGTGTGATCGATTTATTTTTTATTTATTTATCCGAAGACTGATCGACGTGCGTGGGTTATATCAGCCAGTTAACATTCAGTGTATCATATTTTAAATTATAATCCCTCTACCTGATTATCCTAGAATGCCGGATTCAAAAGAAACGTGTACAAACGAAATAAGTGTGTAATAAGTTTGTAATTAATGTAGGCAGTTAAAAAACATGTGCTGAGAAGTTTTTCGATATTTCTTTTCACATAAAATATAAAAAGCTAAATATTTACTTAAATTTAATCCATACTAATACTAATAAATACATGCGAAAGTCCATCTGTCAATCTTCCTATTTGTGACGCTTTCACAGCTAAACCGTAGTGAAGACCCAGGGTCACACATAGCTTACTGTTTTCAAAAATGAATATCTAGCTAGAGGGTTGAAATAGGGGAGCAACCCCCTTTCCCCAATTCGCGATATGAACGAATACTACGCGGACGAAGCAGCGAGCGGAAGCTAGTTTAAAATAAGTGTTACTACACCTTGTATATTACGTACTGGTTCTAAACTTTCCCAGTTTTACGAACCAGGTCCGTATTGAATATCATACTCAGGTTACTTGCAATTTCACTTGCTCTCGCTTTTACCGCTTTTACGCTAGGTGCATCTACATATAATTCTAAGTACTATTACATTTTTACGTTAAGGAAACGAGATCTCGTGAACATTTGTATTTCAGTATACACTTAAAAAGTATAAACGTTTTCCTTCATATTAGTATGTCTTTCAGTAATCGAACCCTAGACCCTTCGTTTGACAAATAGAGTTACAAGCTACTGAGCTACAAGTTCATAGTCATACAAATGGAAATAAAGCACAGAAATGTTGAACTTCATCGTAGAACGGAACGCAAATATAAAACTTTATCCATTTAAAATTTTAAAATCGTTTTAAATGTACAATCAAGTTTAAATTCAATTTTCGAACTGAATATTCTATTCTATTTAGCGCTTTGACACGTGTCATGAACAATGTAACAGTTTGTTAACCGACTTCAAAAAAGAAGGAGGTTCTCAATTCGACCGTATACAATGTGTTTTTTTTACACTTGATCAAACGAAGTGTGCGGATACTAGACAAAAAATTACCGGCAAAAACATTTTTTTTTAATTTTTTTATACACTTTCTCGAAAATAAGAGCAATTTAATTTTTTTTTATTAAAAATCTTTCTTTTTGAATTTCTTTGTCTGGGAACGGTGTATTTTCGTCAAAGTAGTCTCTTTTGAAAGCTAAAAAGTGTACCTACCTAAGAAAATAAAGTGAATAACAATATCGAACATAAGCTTCGAGAAAAAAAAAAAATTATTTGAAATAATAGAAATAAAACTTGATTTTTATTGATTTTTGACCTCTAACTTTAAAATGAGGCCGTTAACATAGTCGTTTTTGCTCATTTTATTAAAGTTCATGATCTAATGAACAAATTCTCTAAAGTAACTATTGCTCTATCTATTTTCGTTGTTATGATATTCACCGGCAAACTAGGGTCCCTTTGATCTCCAAATAAATTAAATAAATTAATTTAATTAAAAAAAATAATTAACAATAGAAGTCATTCAAATAGTTGTTTTATTTCATAATTTCTAAGTCTAATCGGCATACATATGCACATGAATAAAAGGATTAAACTTAAATAATAAATGCCATGATAATGGAGATCAAAGAGACCCTAGTTTGACGGTGAATATCATAACAATGAAAATAGATAGAGCAATAGTTACTTTAGAGAATTTGTTCATTAGATCATGAACTTTAATAAAATGAGCAAAAACGACTATGTTAACGGCCTCATTTTAAAGTTAGAGGTCAAAAATCAATAAAAATCAAGTTTTATTTCTATTATTTCAAATAATTTTTTTTTTTTTCTCGAAGCTTATGTTCGATATTGTTATTCACTTTATTTTCTTAGGTAGGTACACTTTTTAGCTTTCAAAAGAGACTACTTTGACGAAAATACACCGTTCCCAGACAAAGAAATTCAAAAAGAAAGATTTTTAATAAAAAAAAATTAAATTGCTCTTATTTTCGAGAAAGTGTATAAAAAAAATTAAAAAAAAAATGTTTTTGCCGGTAATTTTTTGTCTAGTATCCGCACACTTCGTTTGATCAAGTGTAAAAAAAACACATTGTATATGCTTTTTTTTATGTACGTTCAGCGATTTTTTCGTCGTTTATGGGCCGATTTTGATAATTTTTTTTTTGTTGTAAAGTAGATATGCGCAGTGGGGTCCCCTGATAAGGACACCAGGATCTGATGATGGCATCTTAGAGAAATCGAGGGGAACTTTCGAAAATTGTATGGACAACTAGTGTGTTTGTTCATGTTATCATAAGTACATTAAAGTGCTACCATTTCATGAAGGTCTGGAGTCGATCTGATGAAGCCGAAAGACAGTCGAGGGAACTCCTCAACCATTTACTGCAGTTATCTAGTGTTTGGGCTTGATTAATTTGTAGTGACGAGAACTTTACACTTACATGTTGAATTGAGCGCCATCTGGCGAGTAGTTTTTGAGTTATCTCTGCTTATCAAGGTTGAAGTCGGTTATTTTTTTTGTAAAAAGCAATTATTGAAACACAAGTGGCTCTACCAACGAACCACGTGTAGAACCCTTCAGTTTCAGCTTTCAGCTGACGTCATTGTATCGCAACTTGACACGAGAGGGCGCTGAGCTTGGTGTGAGCTTTTTGGTCTTTTAATAGCTTGATAGTTACGAATGTTTTTGTATGAAATGTGTAAATGTTTTTAGTTTTGTTTTTCATTGGTGCATTTCCGTCTCTAACAAATAGGATAGGAGAAACTGTTTTGCAGGTGTTGTTATCGTTAAAATGGTGAATGGGGTTGATTTTTAAGTGCGCTTTGGAAAGTTTTGACAAATCTACGTAAAATAGGTAAATTCAAAATGATAAAAATATATTATTATCTACTGTTAATAGCTTTAATTAACTGAAACTATACTCTATTAAAGTACTAAAAGGCTTCGTTTAATGATTCGAGTTAACACGTTTGGTGCGTTAGCGGGTTGATTATATCCGATGCTCATCTTTCCTCCGGTGCGGGGTAAAAATTACTGTACTTACCGCTGGTGCGGGACAGATATATTTGGTCTCCGTGTGAATAAGAATGAGATGGTTAGTGTTTTGGAATTGCCTCGTTAAATAGATAATATAAATGCGAAAAAAATGCATCGGGTTCTTACGACCCGATGCCGACTGAAGCTAAATTTTTTACGTCTAGTGCGTCTATCGGTTCTTAACGACCCGATGCCCGATGACCCTATAGCCGCACTAGATTATATGCTAGTTGAGCTAGTAACGTCCATATGGTTAGACAAGTTTTTTGCAAATAAAGAAAAGACAGTGTATTTAACATGAAACGATCCAGGAAAATGTTGTCTAAGTCATGTGAATGTGAAAAACCTAATAAAAAAAGTAAGTGAAGGTTCCCCAAAACAAACAATGATCAGTAAGTGGAATATGTCCGATAATTTATATATACTAGCCCGTCAACTGGTCACACATTACAAATCTTGCGAACTGCAGCCATCAATTCCCAGCTACCAGATTCACCCACACCGTCTACCAGTAGGTGTAGCTCATAATGATCAAATACAAATATTAGAACACAAGATTATTCAACCAGCCTAAAATCAAGTTTAGATTTGAAAAATATATTATTTTATCGCTATCGATGTTTTTTATCATGCTCAACACTAAAAATATATCGACACTTTTATTAACCAGTGCGGAGAACGGGTCGTTACGATCCTCCAAGCAATTCCTTTATTTACTAACAAACCATGCAGTGTATCTACCTACGATTTCAGCCTTTTATTTAGTGTTTATTTGTCAACATATTGCTATAAAAAATTCGCTCTAAAACATTATGCCTATGAAGATAAATCCTCCTAAACAGATGGAAGTCAAACGGATCTTTTCGACCCATCGACGCACCAGAAAAAAGTTGTGCTTCGGATATAATAGACCCCATTCCGCACCAACTGAAAGTCATCAAATTTGACTAACGCAGTGAACGTGTTAATTGATATTGTTAATTGTTCATTCATTTCAGTATAACATAAAATTACATTAACATAATATGTTAAGAAGATGTCTATTAGGTAGTCATTATGGAATTAAACTATCTGTAATAAATATAATACATGGTCTTTTTCAGATTTTTAAGATCAAAACATCATCTATGCCTACTTTAATTATGTCTCTGTAAAGCGCAAGACTGTATTATTGTAGAGTCTTGACAGTGAATATTCTTTCCAGCTTTGTACAGAGACATTTCTATATGATCCATTAGTTAAAGTAATATACAATAACAAAGCCATGCATTGTGTATTTAGTAAATGTAAACTGCAGTATCAATTCCGCACTGGAACTATCTATCCTGGCATCGTGCGGAGCTACCGACCCCCCTCATGTTGAAATGAAAGGGAAGAGCGATGACTCGGCCGATAAGGTCGATCGACTTCCTACTTTCTCATGTAGTTCACTGATAATCTCCTAGGAGTCCTAGGGCAAGGGCTAGGAGAACTACAAAAATAAATCATCAAGATAAAACCATTTATACACTGTTAATTTTGATAGTCCCTCCTTTGATCCATTGTGGTGCTCTGTTTCCGATATAGTGACGAAAAAGCTGAAATATTACGGAGTAAGTACTTCCTTTTTGAGGAAGGAAAAATATCAGTGACGCTTTTGGATTATGATCAAAATGATGAAGGTGATAATCAATAATAGATCTACTTGTACCTATGTCAAAATTTAGTATAAAGAAGTGTTGATCTTCGCTAAGAAGTATAGATTTATATTATTTAAACTTAAATGTATTCTAACGACAATAATAGGCTTCCGTTGTGCAATAAACGAATAACCACAATAATAAAGGAATTGAACTGAAATTGAAATATAAAAGCAAGTTAATGACTACTCAAGCTAAATTAAGGTCCATATTTGTTATGACTCTGAGGAATTGCAATCAATTTTATGGCTCTACACGGCGCACTTGAGTGTATATTAACGTGAAACAGATTAGCAGATCCGAATAAATTACAACCTCATCTATACGACGTACATTCACACCTCAATACGTAGTCGGGTAAATGTGAGTCACGCTAAAGCTATTGTAATAAATACAATACACCGCAGCCGTCGGCGGCTCCGAAGATGGTAATTGCAAATTGATAATTTCAATTACACGAACAAAAGCAACGCAACTCAGTGATCGTGCCAATCCTCTGACTTATTATAGATAGTAATTTATATGTGGGATGACATTTAATATCCAGGTGATAAATAAAATACAGTTCGCGAGCGCTAGGCGTGCCTTGTGGGGGGCTCGCGAATAATTGTTCGCCATGCTTTCCGAGCCATATATAAGACTTTAATAGCTCCCTTAAAAGAACCTAACTTTAATTACCTAATCTTGACCATCTTAACGCTAGGAGGTCCGCACGACGATGCTTGATAAATTGGTCCGTTAATCTTTATCAGAGCGCAGTCGATTGGCGAATTAATAAAATTGGAATTCTAATTGGCTTAAATTGGCTATTTATAATTGGCTAATGAAAGAGATTTTGTTTTGTTTTTGGTTAGTATGAGTTAAGGGAAGACTCCGGCTGTTGGATTGATTTTTAAGGCTTTGGAGT
The DNA here is from genome assembly GCA_905404135.1 of Hesperia comma. NCBI lineage: Eukaryota > Metazoa > Arthropoda > Insecta > Lepidoptera > Hesperiidae > Hesperia > Hesperia comma. The sequence goes on along the minus strand of FR990025.1, from coordinate 12,678,894 downwards.
TACCGGAGGATTCAAATAAAATTTCCTTTATCGAGAAAATATTAAAATGAATAGAAGAAATATATTTACAAACTAAAATGAACGAATTACAAAGCAGATATTTATTATTTACTAGCTTTTGCCAGCGGCTTCGCCCGCGTGAATTTCGTTTAAACTTCACCCCTTTATTTCACCCACTTAAGTGTCATAAACGTAAGAGTAGATAAAATATAGGTATACTTAATCAGAAAGCTTCGAACTGCTAAGCTATCGGGAGTTACACGTGTTATTGTGAGTCAACCATAAAAGATAGACATATGCTGTCGTGGAATATTTTTTATATAATTTTAAGGAGAACATTTCCGTCATACATGATTTCTGTGTAGCTTTAACCATTAAGGTTGCACACGCGACGGAAGCTTAAAAAATGGAGTAACTTCTCCCGTTTCCCCAACATTTTCCTTCACTGCTCTGCTCCTATTGATTGTAACGTGATGAAAAGTATACTATAACCAGCGCGGGAGTATGAAAAATAATTGTACCAAGTTTCGTTAAAATCCGTCGAGTAGTTTTTGTTTCTATAACGGTTATACATCAGACAGACAGACAGACAGACAGACAAAAATTTTACTGATTGCATTTTTGGCATCAGTATCGATCCCTAATCACCCCCTGATAGTTATTTTGGAAATATATTTAATGTACAGAATTGACCTCTCTACAGATTTATTATAAGTATAGATAGATGAAAATATTATAATAGAATACTAGTATTACATTTAAATCGAATTATACGATTTTAAAAGTGAAAATTAAACATTCCTAGATGGCGCGCGTTAAGCTCGAACAATATAAGCAGTTCATTAAACAGGATTAGGAGTTTAAGTGTCGGTATAAACTTCGCTTAAGTCCATAATGTATTTAAATTTATATTGTAAATTGGTTTAAGCCAATAAATATTTGGTTATCAAACCGTCTATAAAAGTCATCTTTACTAGCTTTGGGGAACATTTAACGCTAAGTCGTCTGGGTTGAAATTCGGTTTCTGGTCGTAAATAGAAATCCCAAAGAAACGATGCAAGTCTCACACGCTTATTAAATTAAAAACCGCATGATTTCTTCTACTTAGCCACCTACCAACAATAATTGCTTATAAATTAGTCATTACCTTGCTTTCTACCTATTTAATAGAATCCCATTTTAATAGAATATCGGCTAGATATTATCAATAATATTTTTATCAAATATTTATTCTTCAGCTGATAGTTATTTTATTTATATTCGGATTTGCATCAATTACAATTCTTCGAATTATTATTACTTTGTAGTATTATTTTGTAATTTGTGTTTCGTTTAAGAATTTTATAGCATTCAATTGTGTTGAATTTTATGAATAGGTTGCGACTTATATGTCTGTAGGACTTATACGTAGGAGCAGGTAGAGAAACATTAAGATTGCTGTTCGATCACAGTGATGTAGGGTTCTTCAACGTAGTTATAAACCAAACGGGTCACCCACTAAGATCGCAAATATCGTGATAAATAACATATGAAACGTTTATGTCCTCATAAAACGTTGTTGATCGTTTTGTATCGGAGCCGCTGCGCCTGCGCACTGAAAGATATAAGTATGTAAGTCAACAGTAGGCTTGTACTAAAAATACTTTATATTTTAACACTTGCATGGTTCACAGTGAAGTTTATATGTTTTTATTGAACATATTTATAAAATAATTGATCCGATAGATTGATCGATATGTTTATAGATTTAACGTGCTTATTTTACTACGATACGAGTTGTAAGATACTTAGAGTACATTATTATTATAATGTATTTTACAACGATAGTTTTAACCTTCATAGTGATCCCTGCAACTGGGTCATAATACCATACCTATGCATATTGTGAGCACCTGCGTCATAGTGAAATGACATAGATAGATTGTTCACAAATTGATTTGCGTATCCTTCACGTAATAGAGGAGGAAACCCGTATGTATGTATGTTTATGGTTTGGCTAAAGTGGGATCAGTACCTTTTATTTTCAATAAATTTTTAATTAAATGGAATAGAGAGTCTTATTTGATGTCCGTTTTATTGACACCTCTGACTACCGACGACGATTTCTTGTCATAATTATTAATCGCAACACTTTTAGCAGTAAGTTCGCCATTTGTTCATTACTTATGAAAATTTCTATAAAAATAAATAAATAGACTATTTGGCTAGGGTATCCCTTCTTTAATTATTTACTTAGGATTGTGTAAAGTGGTTATTAATTTTTTAATAAGATTTGGGTACTTCTATGGCTCATGGCTTTTATTAAGTTACACTAGTATCGTAAGGTCATAAACTAGATCAGAGAAATACATATACTTATGAGCAAGGACGTTGAAGACTGTTGAAGTATTCAGAATAAATTGTAAACATATTATTCTCTAACAACATTACATAGGCTAGTTATGCATTTCAAGCGAGCAGAATAAGCAATACATTTTGTTTCCATTCTCCTCAATACATGCGGCTTTCAGCCATTTAAATAGTCTAAAAAGATAATAATCTAACCATTGACTTTCTGGTTGTCTCGTATATCATATAAACAATAGGCTCGTTAAAGAGCAATTTGCAAATTCGTCTTAGAGAGGCCGCACGCGACCGTTCCCGCGCTTTTGGGCTGGGTTGCCAGGACTATTTATTAAAAAAATACTAATAATAATAATAATATGTTGAGTATTCAATATTTATTTACATTAATGGTTTATTTATTACAGAAGAAAATGTATTTTATAGTTTATCTATGATCACTGTAAATTGTAATTATAACTGTACAACTATCTATTATTGAGTTACAAATAAATAAATAAACAATTTGTATGGTTGATTTAAATAAATGAAAAAAAAAATTAAAACACTGTATCCTCCAAAACCACAATAAACTGATCAGAACAACCAGAAGGATTTTTAACATCTGGCAGCCCTGCGAACTCAAAGCGGCCGCCATGTTTGCATTTCGATCCGCAAGGAACCTGTGTTTAAGTTGACTCGGGAATTATATCGCAGCGATTAGTGTAATAACTGGTTGGCTCGCAAGCTTTTTCTTGTTTCAGTCATGTGCTTTCACTCTAAGATCGCATTCAATTGCTATTCGATTGTTTCGATCTCGCATTGTTTTCCGCACCATAAAATTTGCCCACTTATTTTATTTTACCTGCAATCTCTTTATATCTCTTTATAGTTACCATCCCGCGCCAATCTTTAAATTATCATCGAGTCATTGTATGTCACTTACAGATTTTTAAAATTCAAAGCGTTTGTAGTTATAATTTATTTAAAACCGATAAGTCAGGAAAACGCATCATGCAAAAGGCACTCAAGCGATATGTTCATTTTATAATTGCTTTGAATAACGAACCGAATGATTTCAAATGACTGAAATGATAATGCATCGCAATATCATTAACTTGCAAGATTGCATGGTGTGCATGGTGGGTTATTTATGTCCCAACACGAACATTGCGGGCCGGACCGTGTGCGCTTAACTTTATTTTAAATTGTTACACTTGTATCGTGTAAAAAAATTGAAATTGTGCATTGATCGCTGGCTCCAGCAACGAGTTACTCTCGGGGAGAGGAATCGACGCAGTAATGTAGTAGTCTGACGTGTATTTGTATCGTAAATATTGATTGTACCACAAGGAGGCGCTTGTAATTGCGTGTGCGGCCGAACGCAGCTTTTATAAAACTCGTTGGAAACCGCACGGAATGTAAACCAGAATGCTCCAAGACATTAATGTGTATTTATTGAGAGCGTCCTGTAATGTTTTTATCGTCTGTGTTCGAGTTCGAACGTAACGATTTGCCGGATATGTGTTGGAAGCAAAGTTCTTTTTTATGGAGGTAGACAATACCGATCAAATTGTACGCTGACGTTTTAATTCTTACGTATATCTCCAGTATTTATGTGCCAATAAAGGCATTTATAGAACAAGTAACATGATAACAGTTTATTGTTATTGCACGTATCAAGTAACATAAGATGTGAGATCGGGAAATGTATTTCTTTAAAACGGATGCAATGACCAGATTGAAATACAAGCAATTACCGGCCAAAGCAGCTGTAGCAACCGTCGTGTACGTAGGTAGACCATTAGTGCCTCGGGGAAATTAAAAAGCTAACAGCAAGAATTCTTGCAGCAAATTATGTTGTTCCGTTGACGTGAAATGTTTGATTTTAGAAGCAGTGTTTAAATTGCTTTGTCGCTGCAAATAACTAATTTTCTTTATGTTCTTAAACAAAAGTATGTATATTTTAAGGTATATAAAGTTGTGCGTTTTAGTTGGCTCGATAATAATTATTTATAGTGAAATATTCTTCGGTGAGTGAATACCTAATTGACGCTTAAACGAGGAATGTCTTTGATCATTGTACGTTCGTGGAAGACGCGACAAAACCGTCTTGTACGCCTCGGAACTGGAACACAAGGTAATATATATTACGTGTATTAATGCGGAGTGTAAATCGCGGTGTAAAAGTCAGATGAACGTATCTACATTTTGTTAATTTTACAGGAGAGCGAAAATTCGGTGAAAATTCGCCTCTTTAAACTTTACAAGCTCGTTAATAGAGATAATATACAGTAGGTGAAATAAAAATATATATTTATATATTGCCCAACTAATGGAGCTTTAAAAACTATAAGAATTATTTGTTTATATGTACTTATTAAGTCACAATATATATTTTTTCAAAATTCGGTTGACATACGTTAGTGTGGCTCTTTAGTTTTTTAGGGTTTTGTAGTAGTTATCTTATGTTAATACGTCGTTTGTGAAGCTAAGTTTTATTTTGAATTATTTTAGTAATAATGAAATGATAGAAAAATAAATGAGCAATAAATCAAACATAATTTTTATTTTCTTCTAAAACACAATATTAATAAAAAAAAACATAAAAATCAACATAGGTACAGATTTCAGTATCGAAAAATATTAATTGTCTTCTTCATCATTTAGTGTCCCAACTGAAAATGCCGAGTAAAAATTGTGATATTGTGACGGGATTATGCCTTGTCGGCACAAGTCTTGTAAGTCTTCATATTTTTCAGCAGAAATAGGTAAGGGTTTGTCATATGCACTTTTCAACGCAATTTGTTCCACAGGCAGTCTTTTGCCTCTTCTGATAATCTTAATCATTTTAAAATCACTATCATCCAAATCATATTTTAAGTATATATGTTTACTGTCTTCTTTACGGTACTGTAACCACCTTATTTTTAGCCAATTGACAGTATTGCCGTCACAATCAACCTTAGCATTCTTGATTAATATAGTTTTTAGGTGTTTAATATCTACGAAGTCGTCTGTTCCCATTTCATAAACGTCATAATGTTTTTTTTCTGGAAGCTTTCCTTATAATTGTATAGAATCCGGATGGATGAAATATCGGTATATTCTTCTTAGCTAGCTCAATAGTCGCGTGGATATTATCTACTTCCATTTGACTGTGCCCAGGTTCAAAATATTTTTGGTTAATCTCTGGTATATTGAAAGCCTCAACGCAGTACAGTAATAGAGCTGAAATATATACATTACGACATTGACTCGCACAAGTATCGGACATAAATGTAATCGGCTTACCATCAGCTTTGGTTTTCAGATATCTCAACAAACATGACCCGATTTCAACAGCCCCTTTCCTTCCAATACCTTCGTGCCAACAATAACAAAAAACATTACGCTTTTCTGTCTCAAAATCCAGCATGGTAAAATTGTACGTCGCAATTCGGCGTTTGTAATAAATTTGCTTAGATGATGATGTTGGACAATTACAAATGGCCTCCAAATCATATTCAGCAAAATGTATGTCCCCAGATTGTGCTGACATTTTTGCTTCATCACTATGTCATCGTGCAGTAATTTTTCTTTTTAGATGCTCTTCAAACTCTTCTTTTTGGTTCTCTTTTTCCTCTGCGTTCAAATGTTGGAAAGTAAAACATTTGTCACACAAATCTTTCCGTTGTCTAAAGAAACCAATATTAAATTCTTTATTGAAAACCATTCGGTAATAAGCTATATCAACAGGTTCTTTTTGCTCTTCACAACATTTACTTTTATAAAGCTCATACATCTTGGTTACATTTAAATCTTGATCTAAGAACTCTTTTTTTGTATCTTTTCGTACGTAGTGAGCTGGCATTCGGGGAAAAGATTTAATATGATCACGTATGAATTGCCTAGTATCTGGCGATTTTTTATTACGTGGTTCATGTTTGCCGCGCATATCGGCTTCAACAACATTAGTTTCAAGCAATTTTTTGAAACAAAATCTAACAAATGTTTCTGAGATACTCAAAGTTGCTAAAAAGAATTTCTGACACACTTTTTGCTTTTCTGTCCTTCCTTTTTTTTTCAAGAAGTATTTGTTTGTCAATTTTCTTTTGCTGTCTAAACTAACAGTTCTTTTTGTTTGCGTAGGCTCTCGCCTTACTAAATCCACAATATACCTTTTCTGATTGATGTTATCAATATTCCAAAAAGATGAAAAAATTTCCAATCTGTCTTCTTCAGTAAATTTTTCCGTACACTTTTCTCTACACATCCCCATACATTTTTTTAAATCAATTAGTGATATATTTTCCAATGTTGTCAATAGTTGTGTGCTGGTTGACTGGTTAGCTGGTTGCTGGTTGACTGATATATTTTCCAATGATGTCAATAGTTGCGTACTGGTTGACTGGTTGGCTGGTTGCTGATTGACTGAAATAGTTTCCAATGGTGTTAACAGGATGCTAGGTGACTGTTCAGGTTCATCAAAAAGTACCACATTTTCTAAGGTTGTTAATGTTGAATCCTGAAACAAAATAAAAACAGAATATTATACCTACTCATAATACTTGATTATCACGATAAAATCCTATTCTAATAATAAAGTATCGCCTTACATTTTAGTATTTTAAGGAATAACCTGGCTTACCTATCTACTGTTGCTAAATTATAGTAGTAACACAATTACATTACCCCATAGCAATAGCATAATTTGTACCTACTAATAACTAGATGATGGCTACGGCTATGCCTGCCTTAACACCCTTTGTAACGCGGAAAACTAATTGATGATGAAGTCTGTTAAAAAGTATCCTATATCCTTTTCCAGTGTCTATCATTGTTAAAATTTATATCTAGTGTACAAATAAAGAGTGTATCTATCTAATCTATAATTTTAATAAATTTCAATCAAAGTGACACAGACGTACAGACAGAGGGATAGTATAGGCACATGGTATACGGCGAGCCTATTGCTATTATATTAACTTAAGTGTGCCTGGGAATCGAATCCCGAACAGCATCTTCCATGTAACATTATAACAGTAAATACTCAAACATAATTAGGTATATGAAAGGAGACTCACCCGTTCGAAAATATCATTAGTTTCGTTGTTCTGAACCTGAAACGGATCAATCGGTTCCAGCGACGCCAAAATCTTCCAATTTCGACTGTTTTTATTCATTATGTAGAATTATATATTATTATTTTCACTTAGAAAAATGCTATTATTACGAAATTACGAAATAAAAAACGAAACAGTCAAACAGTGCTCTCCAAACTTCAAATTGGGGGCCTCCCCGCGCTGCAAATTTCAACTTATTTAGACCTTACATCAACTTTTAGGTGCCATACTAACGTATGATATGCGACAATAGTATTTATTTAAAAAAATAGTACTGCCACACTAACGTATATTATGTTACGTTGTTTTGGTTATTCATTCGAGCGATTTATTTTATAAAAATGTTTGTGCCAATAAAACGTAACTGTATAAACGTTGTTTTGGCCCCTTGGACTTAGTATCAAAACACAATGTCGTTATATCCAAAACAACGCATAAGCTTTTACGTTGAAATGGTTCGTATAATATTTTCAAACAAACAATATTCTACGATTAAAAATGTTGTTTTTGCAAATACGTTCTTAAAGCCCTAACAGAGAGCATGATAAATTAAAACTAATTTAACGGTACTCGTAATACGTTTTTCTGGTTCAATCAAAAGTGGTTCTTATGTTATTTCGTTTTTTTTGAATTTGTGTAATATTGAATATATCGTTACGTCGTTTTGGCACATCATAAAGGACTACATTGTGAACCGTTTTGTGGAAAAAATTTTTTTTTGATTTTTTGTAGATACGTTCATCTGGTTCTTATACCGCGAAATTCTCATCGAAAGCACTCATTAATATGTAGACTGAAATATGCATGACGTCAATTTTATTTCTGAATATAATGTTACTTGCCTGTAAACTATTTTATTTACTGTGTGCAATAAAAGTTGGTAAATTATTGTTGTTTTAACTACATTCCTATTATAATTTATGATTGTGTACCTAAATTATTTTCTATCTATCCTGAGAATGTCGATAACACAATTCTAAATCTAAATTGCTATAAAAAATGTAACTAATGTCAAAACCATCTCCACAATCTCTTTAGGTATAAAAAATGGTATGAAAAAGAAATTGATTATCCCTTACATTGGTAAAGAAAAACACAATGAGGAAACTGCACACCTGTGAATTCTGCACAATATTCGCTACTAATCTGCATTTGTCCAGCGTAGTGGGCTATTTCCTTTTCCTCTCTATGTTGATGACCTTATGGATGACGAAGAAAATTAAGTAAGGTTAATTAAATTTCAAGTTACCATGATCAATAATGTCAAACAAATAGTTTACTAGTGATTTACCTACTTATTTCAAACCGATCAATCATAGTTGATTTCATCGGAGTTGAACTTTCAATGATCTGATTAAAAAAATTGATCTACTTAGTGATTGTATGAATTAAACTAAATGGTTGCATGGATGGCTCCATAGATGTATGAATGCAAAGAGATGCTGGATACAAGAAAAGGGCTTGGGATTGTAGACAAGGATTTGCTATAAATATGTGTTATATGTATAAAAAGATGTTCACTTTAAAATTTATACAGACATAACTTTGGCACTCATTGCAAAAAACCTGTCCAATATAGCAGATAAAACAATTATGTTTTCTAATTCTTTTCTATGTCCATTGATTGTGTGAAAAGAATCAAATATTTTTATCCTCATCAGTATTTTGTACGCTACATCTCTTTATACTCGTTTATCTATGGATGGCCTGATCTTGCTACTTCTAATGACAACGTTTGTCGTTCATTGATTGATCTCTATGAATCTTTGTGAAGTGGGACAGACAAACTTACAAAGCTTACTCATTATACATACGTACATACAGTTTTCGCTTAGCAATATAATTGTAGTTATTTGCTTTAGAAAGAAAGACGGATCAGCGACGTATTTTTGAATAGGTACCTAGGTATGTTTCCCTAATAACCCCGCACAGTTGGAATTAAAACCTGTCTGTCGAAAAAAGACTTGCAGATTCAATTTGCGAACAAATGTCTCGCACGGAGCACGTAAATGAACACTTACAAACATAGCAGGTACAACATGTGTGTGTGTGTATTTGTAACTATCGCATACTTATGCTCGTATCTTGTAAAATTTACACCGTACTTATACAAGCTTGAAATACTGTCGTATTAAAAGAAAACGTCAATAAAGTACCGTCAAAGTCCACTCGAAGGAAGAGGCTGCAGAGCGAGCGATCTCACCGCCCAGTGCGCGAGCTCCATTTATTTATTTATGGAGATTATTATCGTGCGTAATAATTCACTAAGTTTCAATTGCATAATGACGGCGGACAGCGCTACTACACGACTATGTATCTGCGCAGAGAACTAGCTACCTACAACTTGTGATATGATTTACGTTCTCAACAGAAAATACTCTTTATTTTCTGTTGAGAAATACCGGTTTGTGTTGGTACCGGTATTTGATTCTGTAGTGATGTTATAATTTTAGTAGGTCATTTATTTTGTAGATGCTTTATAATATTTTAAGCCTACCCTATTTATTTAATATTTTAATATTTAAAAATAAAAATAAAAATGAATGTTTGATAATAATCCCACCTGATGATCAGTTTACCTCTTCTCATGAAGACTTGTGTATACCAAAGCAATCTTATGAGTGTTTTATAAATGTACTTTTGTCTGCTCAAATTCATTCAACACCAACCACACTCGACGGTTGGACATAGTACCTAACCTATGTAACATTGAACCGATTTATTTCAGCGTAGAATCTTGATCAGGTTGCTAATTTACTTACACTAGATTTAAAGATGCTTGAAGATACGAGCATATTTAAATCCATAATAGTGTATTTTATCTTCAACAGAGGGATAAGCTATCACCTCGTAATCCGAGGAACAAATTAGTGGCGCCAATTTCTCTTTATCACCTACTTTAAACCTTATGGTATCTATGCTTAGGTGACTAATACTAATCTTCTAGCTAGAACCATGTGCAATATCAATGATATCCATTAGTCGTGTTGATTCATCATCAGCCGTGGTGTGCCTTAAGGTAGAGCGTGAGGAGCAGTCGCAGTTAGTTGCTTTAGGCACCGGGTGGCAACAGTGGAGACGGTTGAAGGTGGTGTGTCTGTATTGGCGAGTTTATTAGAAAGGCTTTTGAGATCTTGCACAACAAAACCAAAGTGCAATTTACGGGAACTAAAAATGTTGACCACAAATGTTGACTTACTTTGTCCTCTGACATTAGATGGCATGTCGTCTTGTTCTCGTTTACCTGCAAAATTACACGCTAACTTGAAATATGAAGTGCTTCTGGGATGTTGCACGCTATACGTAGGCATTTAATACAGCTAGTGTAGCAGAGATCTGTGGCTGTGCTCCAGGGCGGTCGCTCTAGGCGGACGTGTTGCTAGCCGCTGCAGATAATCTTCCCGCAACTGTTATTAAATGCGGGACTGACGGGGGCTCCGGGCTCCGGACCACGATCGTGTTCCCAGAGAGGCTGCGAGAATAACAGTTTTTAGCGATAAGTAAAACTTAAGACTTATAATAGCTTGAAGTTACGCTCTCATTTATGACGTTTTGTTTGTAATAGGTATACTGCTGTTCGCCGTTTGTCCCGCGCGGAAGTTATTTAAACTGATTTTTCGTATAACGGTATATGGCAGAATGTCATGAACTACCTATCTCCTACTCATCAACTACTTATCTCCTCTCGTAAGCTACCTTTCTAAAATATCATTATCTACACAGAACAGTAGATTTTTCAAACAAATACGTTTAATATGATAGTGTATGATAGTCTATTTTCATGAATGGTTATTCACATGCAATGGTTGGTTATTGTACGGTAAATTAATCGTTAGTTTTCCCTTTCATTTCATAAATATACCAGCCAGTAGGTATTTCTATTTAGTAAACTAATGCAATATGTACCCAAGCTAAACGGCAATTCTGTCATCTCTCAGCAGGTTTCAGGGTGAAATTATAATAATATTGAGTATTGTTGATGTAATAGAGTAGTACTGCTCTCAGCTGGGTAGCTTGCGGCGATTTTAAGTGATCGACCAAGTTAAGCAACAGCGGGCGCGGTCGGTAGCTGGAGTCTATACTCATATACCTACAAATGCTTACTTTCCGCCCCTGTGATTAAGGTTCATTGTAGATTGACGACGAGAATTTAAAGTGCCTTAAGTAAATTACAAATAATTTATAATAATATTTTTATTAATAAATTAATTATTACAAGCTAAATTAAACTGTGAGCATACGTAATAAAGTTATTTTTAGCGGAGAATAGCAATTCTGTACCCACGGCGATTCAAGTGCACTGGAAAAATTTGTTGAACGCTTTCGTGCTTCGGAGAGCAAGTAGGTAAAGCATACGGTCTCAGTTGTTTTCATAAGGTATGCAGATTTTTTCATAATATTTTTTTCATATAATAATTCCGTTCCGTTATCCTATCACTATTATCCTATCACATCATTATTTCTAACACATAAATTATTTTTGAAAATTAGAGGTACGTGCAGTACAAGTCTCGAACCCAAGCCCACCTGTTCGAAAATTCACTCGTTTAATTCACTCACTGCTTATATGATTCATGCTTGATGATGGCGTCATATAAATAGGAAATTTAATGGAGGCTAACAAATAAAATGTGGATAATAACAATTTTACACGTACTTATGAAATTACATTTTCATTCAAGAAGCTAAAAATTTTAGATGGGTTGAAACTGTGTCGATTTAATTTCATATTAGATACAGGCAGGTACACAAAATTTGCTTATCGTAGAAGTGGCTAGAAGTCAATAGGCACATTGAGTTCAAATAGATTAAAATAATCTCCATACAGTTTATCTGTAATCCATCAATATTATCTTATCAGGTATCAATATTCCAGGTTAACATTATCACAGTTTTAAATTACAAAACAACTGAGCTACTAAGGAAAAAGGCAGCAATTTTCATGTAACATTTCTATGCTATTTTTATAATTTTTATTGCTTTATAGGGTTGTTGGATAGAATACAGACGCCAATCCAATGGCGGCTGATTGGTTTCTCGTAGCAGCTAAAGAAGCCGGCCCCTGTTCGATGATCGAGCTGGTTAGCAAAGATCTGATGAAGTTGAAAAATCTTACCAAATAAAAAACTATCCTACCGCTATAGAGCGGTAGTATACCTAAATAGGTTTTCTCAATCATAAAATGACGTTCCATATTGCTACTAGAATCTTGAAAGCCAGTACTTTCTTGTTTTCTTCATCCATTTTTCTTGGTCGACGTAGCATCAATGATACTTTTGATGTCAGCGATGTCTATGAACAACTTCGACCACTTACCATCTGTTTGTTTCGAGGATATTAACATAAAAAATATTGACATAATAACAATGAATTAACTGGTTTTCTAAAGTGATAATTACCCACGGACACAGGAATATAACTAAAGCGACTCTACTTAATTAATAAGATCTATCTGTAAAATATTTTTCGAAGATGTTTTTGTTTATATTTTTTTCAAGTTGATTAAAAATCTGTGTAGCTTCTTAATCTGTTAGGTTAATTAAATCCATGAATAGCGGGTGGAACTTAATCCTCTGGGCCAAAACTAATGACAAAAATAATCTTTACTTTTTAATCTAAATATTATTTAATCTATTTTTGGGGTGCGCAAACAAAATTTTAGGTATTATGCTGTAACATTTAATCTGTTTGACAGACTACGGTACGACGTTATTATATGGCGCCAAATCGATTTTCATTATATACAAAACGTCCTGTGAAAGTAGGAAAGCGGTTGTCGACAGCGATTGCTCATCAATGCGTCAAGAGAGATACTGATCTGCTAATTGTAACACCTTTGCCATTTCAATAGGTGAGTGAGTGCTACAATGAAAGAGCGTGCGAGACCATTGCCGTCCACACTTCTTAGGCTGCCTCTACACGTTCAGGATCTTAAGATTCTTGACAGGGTCGAAATATAATTTCAATAATCCCTTCTGTTTTATTTTCTTCAGGTGGTACGACCTGGTTTTTGCGTTAGTTAACAATTTTCATGTAGGTATGGTCTATTCAGTTTTTATTTATTTTTACGTACTTTCGGCTTTTTTGCCAACAGAAGAGAATCAGAAGTGAGTGCAGATATAAAAAGCATTGAAAAATAATGTAATTTTTCCAAAAGTAATGTAATGTGACGCAGCCAATTAGTGGGTTTATTCTTAACACCTCTCTATTTATCTGAAATACTTAAACCTGATAGACCGCAATTCGTGATTTAAATATTTTGTGGCGTCGATACTATTGCTACAAAATCTTTGTTACGGGGCCAATTTTACTACTGACCGTTCAGCAGATTTTAATCGAAATCAACACTGACCGTTTGTTGAGGCTGAAAGAACAAGCGTGCGAGCCCTTCGCGAACACACCATTCACATCACCAAAACGTCGCTCGCTCGCACTGTACCGTTACCTAAACAGATATTAATCATAATTTTCACTGACGCACTGCACTCAAGTATTTTAGATAATAGTTATTAGCTGTTTAGCTTGAAACGGACCTGTGTGTGGGCGAACCCAGCTACTGGAAAATTGCTGTGTGACACCACGCCTTAATGGATTTCAAAGTACGTACTTTGAACAGAATACCATGGAATAATCGCTTCCTGCTTCTCAGTGCTTCAGCGTAAACTGGTCAATTTAAGATTCGTGGACACATTATTTGGGGTACAATTGTATGAATTAGTGTCATTGTCATCAAAGGTTATGGGTGAGGTTTTACTTGGACACACGCAAGCTATTAAGGTTTTCATTATATTCAATTTTGTTGTGTAGAGAACCTTTGGTTTTGTCCGATATTATTTGGAGCATATTATTGTAGAAGAATGAAAACCTTTAAAATTTGATCAGGTATAGTACCTTATAAATTTTTTATTTAAGTTACAGTCTATAATGTGTTAATAATGTTTTTATCCTGAATCGTCCACCTTATGGAGGAACCATATGGAACCATATGGAAATCTTCCATTCAGAAGCATTCCAAATGGACGTATCGTCAATTAATTAATTTAGTCTTCTTTCTTTAGTTAAGTTTAAATCAATGTTATTATTAGCCGCGTGTTGACCATAAATATTTCAATTAACTATAATATTTCAATGTTAATGCTATCACGGATAGATTTGAGAACCCTGAGCATTGCGGTCATCTTTATTTATTTATTATTATTTATTTATTTATAAAGTTTAAAATGAACTCTTCTTTTAGAACCACAACACTCTTACGTGTCTCCTGTAAGTATAGGTACTTATATGCTACTAATATAAGTACGAACAAACGTACATAATTTTCGACATGGCAACTACAAAACCCCAAAGCAAATGATTAATTATTGCGTCCTCCCTATCCCGCTACATACCTAACTGTTTCAATTTAACACCATGTCTATTTCCGAGTCGTGTGTAATTGACGTTAATTGTTAGGGCAAATTGTTAGCATATCTGTCTGATTAACCTTTAATGAATGAAGGATGGAACTGTCCGTATGCAAATTGAGTAGGCACGTTAGGTAAATTATATTAAAACCATTATGTTTAATGGTTTCGGGCGGTTTAATGTTATAGACTTGACGGCGGTCATTCTTGCAGGCCAAGTCCCGTAACGTTAAATATAATAGCAAGTAAGGAACCTTAGCCTTGGCTCAACTTGGTCTAGAGATTTCATTACTTTTACAGATACTTTTAGAGATAAACAAGCAGCTCTATCGAGAATTGGCTATTTTTTACAGAATGTTTTTGGTGGGATAAATCTTTACCTGTACTATACCTAGTATCATTGTAGCTTGTGATCTGTTGTTGTTGATAAAGGTTTTCTTTCTTTAACGGTTAACCGAGTAGTATAGATGTTTTGATGCGTTACATTCTTAACTTACCCAAGTGAACTACAACGCATAGGTAGGTACGAGTATATGACATCAAAGAGCATTGAACTAAAACAACTGATAAGCGCATTTAATCAGCAGGAACAAACCATAACCTTTCAATTCAAACTGCAAATAAGCTAGAGAAAAATCCGCTGCGTCATTTGACAATCAATCAATTACATCATAATGTTATGTCTGGACAATGCCCTACCGTTGCGAGTCGCTCTAAGCAGTAATTGAATTAAGACTACGACTACGAGTACTATCAGCCTGCGAAATTGATTATTCTTAATTGATAGTTAGACTGTATTAACGATGTTTATTGGGGCAATGACGTTGCGATATTTTTTCATTTTCTAGGATAATTGTGTGCTGGCCAGCTTACTATTCCCTAATTCGCATAGTAATTAACGTTAAAAGTGAGATTTTAAACTTTTATCGTAGCGATCACAATATTTTAAAAGATATATTTCGACCAAATTGCATGTAATCGTGAGTAAGTACCCGCTACAATAAAAATTCTGCATTAAAAGTTTTCAATAAAACTTGGAGATTTGATACAGGGGTTTTGTTAGAAAAACGGACGAAATGAATAGCGGTTGAGGGTTTCTTTCGGTAGTTACTGTGTCATCTGAACAAATATAATCCGGGAGATATTCATCAATCTGGTAACTAACTTCTAACATACGCACATGCAAATTGTGGAATGAAGTTCCTTCTACGGTATTCTCGGGACGCTATGGCATTTCCTTCTAAAAATCTGTGAAGGCAGATTTCTCTTTTAGAGCTTGCAAACCTTTAAAATACTGAATTGCTTGTTAATTATTCAGTAATGAAGAGTCGTGTGCGCTAATTGAATATTTGCGAGACTGCGACCGCCTTGTGAAATTACTAATTGATGTAAGCCCCAGGCCATATGTGGGACAATATGTGTGGTTATCAAAGATAACATGGGGCCTGCGGCTAACATAACACGGAGAAGATTTGTTTAAACTTATCATTACTCGTCAGTCTGAAATTCGACGAACTCTTAGTATAAAACAACTTTACCGGAAATCAATTTTGTTCAACATTATTTTTGTTTTGAATTGGAAGAATCTATAATAGAAAATATCGATGCTCACTTTGTGTTAAGCATGTATGTGAAATGTAATATTATCTTCATATCCTTTACTTTGTTACAGTTTCTTTTTTAATATTTTCCGTACTTTTTGTTGTAAGAATTCTAGTAGCGGCTAGAAAATGTTGTGCTGTGCTCCCCATTTGAGTCAGAATGTCAATATACAACACACAACAATCTACAACTTAAAGTAGACTGGCCGGCACAATTAACCGCCCACCCTTCTTAAGTATCACAGCATTTGTTTATGAATAGTAACACCTAATTTGACTTTTGCTATTTCTAAAGAGGCTACTTGGACAACAATTTATGGTACAGACACTTGATTTGTGTGAATTATTGAGCCACATGCACCTTTTTAGTGTTTGAGTCGAATTTTGACTGTTTTACTGAAAACATTACGTGGTGCAAAAGAATTTTGTTTTTTTTTTTGAGACTTTTTGTTTTGTTGTTTGTTTTCCATTGTGGTATTCATTTTTTTAAACCATAAAAATGCCTCTAAATGCAGCTGGAGCCACCAGGGATGTGGGTTTAGCTCTATTGCCCGTATCGTTCGTATCGCTCTAATGATGGGCGTTTCGTGAACAACTATGTGGGATGCGATTCGGCGCTTCCGGAAGACGGGTTCCTTCACGCGCAGGCCTGGACAGAGGCGACAACGTTGCATTTCAGCTCAAGATGACAGGTTTATTGTGAGCAATATCTTACGAGATCGCTTCTCTACAGCTGTTGAAGCAAGAAGTCGACTGTTCGAGGTGCGTAAAATGAGTGTCAGTGAAATAACAGTAAGAAGAAGACTGGCAGAAAAATGTCTGAGTGCTTTCCGCCCATTTAAAGCCCCATAATTACTGAGCCACCATAAAACAGACAGACTCCAATTTGCTGGTGAGCACTCAAATTGGACGATGGACGATTGGAGTAGAGTTCTGTTTTGTGATAAAAACAGAATTGCTCTAAGAGGACTAGATGGAAGTCAAAGAGTGTACAGACGCCTTCGTCGAAACCGTTGGTTATCAGGGGGGCTCAATTATGGTTTGGGGCGCAATCTCTTATGAAGCCCGTACCAACCTGATCATCTTCGAAAGAGGCAGCGTAAAGGCTCAGTGGTACGTGGAAGAAGTCTTGCAAGATTATGTCGTGCCCTTTGCTTCATTCATTGAAGAAAATTTTCTTCTGATGCACGATAATGCCAAAATCCACGTTGCTCGCAGCACTGTTTAGTAAGTACCTGACTGAGGTCGGGATTCAAACAATGCCGTGGCTGGCGCGTAGCCCAGAACTTAATCCCATAGAACATGTCTGGGACAACCTTAAAAGAAGGATCCGGGCACGGATTCCAGCTCCGACCACCTTAAGAGACCTCAAAACTGATGCAAAGAAAGAGTGGCACAGCATTCCTCAGTCAGACATCCAAGGCATCATGGATGGACTTCCGAATAGGCTCCAGGAAGTTTTTAGAGATAGGGGAGGAAATACTCATTATTGAAAATTTTGTGAGTAAACAAAAAAAAATGTTTTTCGTGTATTAAACGTTTCTGTATTTTTTCAAGAAAAAGGCGAATTTCTGTATTTTTTTTATTTTGCACAATAAACAACATTTTTTTAAGAAAATTGTTCTCGATTAAAGTGTTATTGTACTCGATACTTTAACACAAACAAAAAACAATATTCGACTAATTGTGTGTGTATTATCTTTCCTATAACGTGTTAAACAATATTCATTAATATTAATGCATCTTATCTGTTACACATTCATAGATATCATAAACATCATTCAATTTAAAATATTTGATAAAATTTATCCTCGTCATGTGTTATCGATGAACGGCCAATACATGTTTGATAAACAAAATATTTTTATATTGATATCAAATCTTTAACGTCAGATTAATTTACTTTCTAAAACTATCTCAGAGTTACAAAACAAAACAAAGATAAAATTCTGTGACGATCAACAAAGAAGTCGTTACGTGCGCTTTGTCTGAAGCTCTGGGGAAGCAAAAGGATTCTAACTAATATCACCAATTGGTCCTGAACTCATTTACAGAAGTTGTTCTTCAGTATGTTATATTTCCGTTAGATTTGGATCCGAATAGGTTCTAGTTGTACACATTTAAAGATCTAACTTAATCCTATTCCTATTCCTCAGAAGTAGTAGCTAAGTCGCCGTTATGTGTTTAACTTTATAGGCATCTTAATGCTTAATTGAGTGCATTGCCATTTTTATAGTAGTAATTAAGGAAGTTCGTAAACCTACTGTAACTAAGCGCTAAACATCGTCAGTTAAAATAATAAATCAGCAGGAACACGTCTGAGAAGACAGCTCATAAGGCGATGAAACTTTAATTTAGCATCGAGCTTTACCATGAGATTATGATTTACCTCACAACCAATAGCATGAATAATAGCGTCGTGCAGGTTGCTATAAAAACTCAACTTAATTGCTAATTACTATAAAGCAAACATTCAATTTACAAGGCGGGCTAATTGCGCTGGTCCGCATCATGATTTGTAAAAAGTCGGCTAAAAAATCCTATCTTAACTTATTTCTTAATTATAGACCTACTCATAGCGGCGTCGAGAGTTTCATGCCAGAATAGTGGACGTGATGTATTACAACTACACTTTGCTTAATCAACTTTACTACGTGCACATAAAGTACTATTTTCTGTGACTTTACGCGGTACACATCTATCGTCTTAGCAAATACTGTCCAATAATTACACGGTTCAGAGAGAGGTTATCAGCCTTTTAATATATGTTATATCTGTAGGTATCTCGACGAGATCAACGTTATTTTGTTACTCGATATATATAATTAAAATCATGTAAACATTTTGCCTGTCCGTGACTGCTCAAGACTTTTACGCAATCTTACGTCAAGCATTTTTTAATGTGTTATATTTTTTAAGCATGTGTCTAATTGTTTATTTATATTATTTGCAGGTCAGTTGGTGGTCTTATTCACTCATGGACGTCCATTAAACCAAAGGTGTCCACAAACTTAAAGCTAGACGAGAGATTCATCGACTCTACAATCTACAACTGATTCGCGTTTAAATATAAATACAATGATTTCATATTACATATAATATAATTTAACCTGTATTTCATTATATTAATGATATCCGAAAGACAAAACAGTTTCCTGATATAATTAAATCTGATATTTAAGTATATTTTGACCATAAAGATAATTAGGTAAATAAAAAGCGGAAATAGTTGTAACTCGAATTTTATATCTGTTATTAATGGATCTATTAATATCGTATTAAAATATAAACTATACGATAATACAATTATAGCACCGCCCCCATATCAAAGGTCCAAGTCGAACGAACGAGCCAAACTGAGAAGGAATTGGATCAGCTACATTTCATTTGAAAGATAATTCGCTTTGTTTTTATAACTACAAGATATAATTTTACGGCGACAATAAAAACGGAACATGGGCGTTCTCGCGGCTTCTCAGAGATTATATATCAGCTTAGGTTAAACATAACGTTACTTTTATTCCAAATCGTAATAATTTCGTATAATAAAACTTTCCGACGTTAACGACGGGCTCGAGAAGGTTTAAGTCCTATTGTTGGCTTGACTCGGGTTAGGCGACAAATAGAAAGGCTGCTAAGTCCCAGATGGAATTTATCCGGGACCTGTATCACATCAGACGAGATACGAGGAAAGATCACCTTATGATCCTTAAATCTACAAAATTGAGATAGTTAAACTTGTGATCCTTAAATCTTAAACATTTAAATAGTGAAATACTCATAATATGTGGGCGAATACATTATGTACTTACAATCAATGAAACACCTACTCAATACCTAATTATTTGGTCATACAAAATAATGTACGAAGGTGTAAATGCATGTTAAAAATAGTAGGTACCAACATAAGTATTTTCGGAAATAAAGATATTTTAGAATTTGATGTAGGTAGGTATACCTACTAGAAGTCAAGAAGGTTGAGATCTTTCCTGCTTCGGAATAGGCGACAAATAATGACGTAGTAGTTCACTTATAATATTTTGCGATTTTTTGTAGAAATTCCGTTTACTATCCTATACCTAAGTGCGATGTATCAGAGCGTTTGAGTGTTGAGTGCATCGTGTGTCCCATTACGTTTATTTGCATAATTTATTAAATAGCTATTAAAAAAAGTGAAGTAACTTTATTCAGTTGTAAACGATACGTTACATGTAAGTGAAATGTAACAAACATAATTTTTTCAATACCTAATTTTCAAAGTGACTGATTGATAGTCGAAGATTTTTTTAAACATTTCTAATAAAAGACAGATGTCTATGAAGCAACAAATAACAAGTAACATAACAAATTATATAATCTGTAACAGCTGATCGTGCGACAAAGCACTGCACGGTAGTCCGCAAAGGAGTCTAATTTGAAAAGCCAGACGTATAAATTTTACCTAATCCCGTGATTGTGTGAGGAAAATTGGACGCAATTTCGTACGCACTCATTTACCGTGGTGCCTGCAAATTTTATTGCGTAATGGGCGACGGGCGAGGGCTATCCCGAATGGCATTTCGACTGATCAATTTGTATTTGCCCATTTTTAACGCAGCGTTTATTGTAATGTATTACAAATACTGTAGCTTTATACAGATGATGTACCTATCATTGTACTGTTGACTTTTGTGTATTTGTGAATTGAAGAAAATTTATGATTATTGATTACCTATTATCATTGATATGCGCATCTCTGTAGTTTCAAAGCTCCTTGAGCTCTTTGTCTTTTTCATAACTACTTGAGTCGCCTAGCATATAGAATTGCCACACCCTTCCAAACCTAATTAATTCCTGTGCCCTGTGCTTATAGTTCAATTCAGCTTGTGAGCTAAATTTACTGAGGGCATTTTTAAATCCCGCCGTCAATTTTAAATCTACCTTAATCGCATAGGCGAAATAGGGAGGGATGGGTTTTTGTTTTTTCTCACCTTAGCAATATGTGTATCTAATGAAAGATCGTGAATAGACCATTTTAAAAATATTAACACAAATTTTTAAAAGGAGTAAAAATTATTTCGATGCAGTCTGGTCATTTATTTTTCTAATTTCATTAAGAACTTGTTAAATATCCACTAACAGAGGAAAATTATATCAATAAAACTAAATCTTAAATAGTTTACACCATAATTTTACTTTTAATATGACTTCCTCAAGTACCTATTCTGTTTTATTGTTCATCATATTCGTAACATAACGGGTGTCAGTGTGTGTCAGATTGAATTACTCGTGTTGTTTACTAATCCGGCTCTACATCAATGGGAGCTGTCCGTCCGAGAAATGCCGCAGTAAAACAAATAATTACATGAAACAAAATACCTCACAGCGGTTCGTCTTTTGTAATTTTGCTATGTTATTCCTCTAGGTATAGGTACATTTTGTGTTTCAGCATCTATAAAAGATTTGTTTCAAATAAATGTAGGTTTTAGTCCTGAAATATTACGTATTTCACAAACAAGACAGATATAGAATTGGAGAAGTCGGTTTTCACTCTTCATGTATCGGAAAGCTCGTGGGTATTCCTTCAGCCTAGATAATATTTTCAACCTACCAATGGGAAATTTAGATTAACATAGACATCTATAATTTACGCGGTGTTTTAGACCTTGTGATTAAACATTTCCTTTTTGTCATCTTCTTCATTGCTCAGGTCGTAACGCTTCTGGTAATCCTTGGTGGTGGAGTTGACGAGCTCCTTCCAAGCCACCTGTAAGCATCGGTAACCGGGACTGCCAAACTTTTTTACACTGTCAGATAATCGGGTAAGTAATTGGCCTCTAGGTCCTTTCCAGTCTACTTTACTCAAACTCTATAGATTTAATTAATATCGCATGCTGACGTCTATTTTCGTAGATTTTGCGTGTTTTCTACATTAATAAAATAAAATTTTTACTTTTTTTCAGTTTATGATTTTAATTTGATTTTAATTTAAGTTTATTATTTTACTTTGCTTCGGGTAAGGGTCTTTTTCAAGTATAGTAACACTAGTACTCGTACTATACATGAAATCTACGTTCATTTTGCGTCTTTTTTAAGTGTAAAGACATTCGTATACATAAAAACTACGGAGCGAACGTGGGCGAAGCCGCGATTGTTATTTGGCTGCCGATGTTGTTCTGGAATTCGATACACTTTTACATTTACGGTTCACTAGACTCACTAGTTTTTGTGAGCACAAAGAGACCAGTCAAATGTGTTCCAAAATTGTTATCGATAAATTGCGTTAGAGACGCCCTACACAGCATAAACGTATTAAAAGTTTTCTTTACTTTTCTATAAATTATTTCTTAATAAATTGAATATTAAGGTTTTGTTTGCTATCAGAAGTCTAGATATCTTTGGATGGTTCTAATATTTCTACTTAATACTTATTCTCTAAATTGAGCTCGTATTTAACTTGATCAAAAATATGTAATAATATGTGGTGCATTTTAGCATAAGTTACAAGTTCTTGGGGCGTGCATACTACGAAGTTAATTAAAACGCTGCATACCTTGCATTCTATTCCAATACAATGTCCCATAAACGTTACAAATATACTGGTTATTTAGATACCTGCTTCACTCAATCTTGTATTTTTAAGCTAGATAGCGATAAATTAAGCTCGAGAGAACTTGGGCAGCTTATTAACATATGAATTTAGTTTATGCCGCTAATGGGCTTTGACACTTGAAACCGAATGTTTATTTAATTATTGGTTTCAACTAATTTGTCTTGTTAATTTATCAAAATATTATGTTTATTAATTAAGATTTTTTCACTTTAGAACGTGTTGACTGCCTACTGTGCTTATTGCGCATAAATTAATAATGCAATTGTAAATTGCGGTAGAGTTTTAAGGTAGAGTCGTAACTTTGAAATGATAATTAGTCAAAATAAAATCAAATCAACAGCCACGCATTAGAGCATCTACTTAAACTGGAGCTGTTTAAATAAAGCTATATCGAAACGTCATTTAAACGGTCCAGGGTTCGATTCCCATTTTTTTTTAATTTGCAAATATTTGAATTATGAATTTAATTTCTGTTCTCGGTCTTGTTATTTTCCTTTTTCCTTTTCTTGTGTTAAAATTAAAGCCTATTCCTTCAGAATAGCAACTTGATGAGGAATAGTTACCATCGCCTATGGACATCAGTATCATCAAAGACATATCCGATGTGTTGACGGTCAAGTTTCAAGAAAGAAATAAATAATGTTCCCCAAACATTTTTGTCATTATAATGTCATAAACTTTTTCTAGCGTATAAACTAATATGACTATCCATACAATTAAACAATGTAAGTAGTACAGAAATAGGAAAGTGTTATTGATTACCGTTTCTAGAATACCAAGTACACGGACCTGTTAAATAAGGAATTATTTATTGCACCGCCTGAATTGATTGCGTTTACTGAACAATCCGCGGACGACCTGCAGGTTCATACAAATAAGTACCGACTATTGAAAAGGAATTCTATGGGATGGCACGCCACAGTGGCTCATAAAACAGAAGCAAGAGATACGAGCTTGTTACATAATAACTAAAATGGTCTCGAACAATTTTAATTTCATTCCCGTCATTGTGTTACGTTCTGCCCCGGGATAGTATAGGCCATTTGTCGCTGTGAAGCCCTCGTGAGTGACAAACAATAAGGTATTGCGGACGTTATACTGCTCAACGACACACTCCTTCGTCTGCGGCGTTTCTGTCCCGTACCTCGGTTAGTTTGTTAGCACAACCCCGTAAAAGGTCTCTCGGGAATATAATGGATTGTAATTGTGTTCTCATAAGCTTACCATGTCCCTTGTTCGATAGCGATTGAGTCAGCGATACCCGACCCGCGCTGTAATTGACGTTCGCTTTTTGCCGAGAACTTTTTCTCGCGCGAGATTTATGTGTCAATAGTACGGGTGTATCGATTTCATTGATGCTCTGATGAGTGTCATACGTTTTGAGCGGTTACTTTGTCTTCCCACGTCAGTTTCCTCTCAGGTCGCGGTTTTTATTTACGTCGGACCTCCCAACGGTATTATTTTTCGTAATGATTTGAAGCTTCTATTTTTATGTCAACGCCTTTTGGTCATTTTGTGATGTGTGGAGTTTAATAAGCGGCCTTTAAGTCTGTTGCTAGGTGTGGTTCTAGCTGCTGTTTTTCTAGAGTGAGGCTAACATAATTAGTTATTCAATATTATACCTGCTAATTTATAAAAGCTTCAATTGTGTATTTTCGGAATATTTTGACATATTTTAAGTACCAAACTAAAATTTTGCAACTTGATGCAATTGAAACATTTATGAATGAAAACTTCAGCAATTGAGTTTTAAGTTCGTTTAATGTTTTAAGACTGCCCAGTTTCTTCTCATACGACGTAAGGTCAATTTACATGCTCCTTTATTCTGCTGTGATATAAGATACGTGTTGTATCTTCTTTGATTCTGAATGATCGAGAATGCGTACAAAGTTTATAATTTTAAAGAATCTAGGTTTCAGATTTAACAAATTATTTTTTTTTGGCATTTAAGTTGTAATAAATAACGATAGAAATAGAATAATATTTTAAATCATGAAATAAGAATAGAAAATTTGTATTACTAATTCAGTAGGTTGTCCTAGTAATATTACAATTTCGTCATCTACTTGAAGAACATGATTACAATAAAGCAAACTTGATATTAATAGCGATGTCAGAATTTAGATTGATGATCACTATTACTTAAGTCTATTCAAGATTTGATTGCGTTTACTTTTGAGCTGCAGCACGACTCGTGCTTTACGAAAGGAGGTTATTCTCACGAATTATGAGTGATACCTAATTCTGGTGAAAGGCAAATACTTACAGTGGATTCTTCTTTTTGTTCTGTTCGACTGACTATTTTTGTAATAGCCATTGTATCCACGAGGCTGCGGACAGGCGAGTTGGTAAAGGCTCTACCTATGAAGCGTGAGGTCCTGGGTTCGAATTCCGACCGGGGTAGATTTTTTTTATTCTAATTATTTATTTATTACACTTTATTGTACACCACAATTATTATTTTACAAGAAGATTACTTATGCTACAATTAATATTAAAAGTGCACAAAAGGCGATCATATCCTTCCAGATAAACTTTGGGAAGACGGCAAAGGGAAAAAACAGGAGATATTGGTTGTTGGTATTTATGTGATAGATTAATATTTGTTCTCAGATCTTGGGTTTTTTCGTAATACGTTATTTGTGTTTGACAACGCCCACGATACTTGGAATCCTATTGCAGAGTTGTGAGTGTGTTAACGTTAATTTAATTTTATCAAGTTTACTTCAGTTAATCAGTGAAAACAACAAATCAATAGTTATTAAAATTTTCGAAAACAAGCACACAAAGAAACAAAGAAACCTGATAAAAATTACCCGTTTGTTCGTATCGTTTTTGTGGGATCAAAAAAGCTATAATATCTATATATATAAAAGCTATAATATAGCATATTCTATTCTTTTTAAAGTTCAAATGATTAGGAACTTCCTCTTTCTCGGAAGTCTCGTGTGGTACAAAACGCATTGCGTGCCGAGGATCGATTTACGTATCTGACGTTCTAATATGTTGCTAGGTTGCTACCGTCTTGTTATTTGTAACAAGATTTTTTGTATAATGGCAGGATGGGCTCGCGATGAAGAATTCTTGAGGCTAAGTAATTTTTTAACGAGATGTAATAACACGTGGCGACTGTGTTATTTGTTTTTGGTTTCCGTCAATCTGATACTAATTGTGTTTGAGGAAAACATGGTCTTGTTATATTTCTATTATCGTGTTATTACAGTAACTATGGATAATTTGCGGATACATTGGTGGAAACATTTAAGCTGTAAATTGGATATGATTTACTTTTTCGTACTGAGACTACAATTGAAATAAAATTATTTTCGACATTCATAATAAATGTAAAAAGAAACGGATTTTCTATGTAGGTGTAGCAAATGTTTTTGAAATTTTCTGCAATGAAGAATGCTTTAGAAATTTTCTTTGAATCTTTTTGAAATAAAATTATTATGGGCATAATAACTTACTCTGCCCTGACCATTTCTGTCTAAGTCTATTTTAAATAAATTGCATCTAACTAAATTAACCGAAGCTCTTTCAAAATTGGACGGAGCCTGCTAAAAATAGTAAAAAAGGCAATAAAAAGGTTTAGCCTTATTTATACCCTCACAGATTAAGCGTAAGCCTTGATGTCGGGGCCTAACTTGCCGAATGGATCGTAAAATGTATCAGCAAAGACCCTTAGGTTGTGGGCGTGGGTTAACCAACATTAAACTTTTTGACTGGTGAGTGAATTCCTGATTTCTCATTTTATTATCCACATATTTGAAGCTCGAATGGCCAATAGCATTGTTACGATTCTGGAAGTAACAAGCGTATAAACGAGAATTTTGTAAAAGTATTAAGGGCCATCACTCACATTGGCACGAATACTCGCGTGTGTTTGCTTCCAAACTTTTGTACAATTATACAGGATTATGAAATGTTTGGTAGCGACGATTGAACGGAACCGACCTCTTAACTGTTTCGTTAACGTTTCATAAAATTTAAATACGTTGTTCATAAACTGTGTAATTCCATTAGTTTTAACATTAATAACATAATCAAGCAATGACTTTTTATCTTATGTTATTCCATGTTCTTTATCCATAACACGCACTAAGATAAGGGGCTTATGTTCACAGATACTCAAAGCGCTTCCTAGAAAATTTTATTACATCACATAACGTATGGGAAAAGGCGCCCGTTTTATCAGTAGGGAACTGCAGTGTTCATGTAACACTATCTCTTTGTCGCCCATTACTGTGCTTATTGCATCTCATAAGGACACCGAAGACATTCTATTTTAAGCCTTATTTTCACGTTAATAAAGGTTACACAGCACGCTCTTGTCAAGTGCAGCTTCTATTGTGTTCGCAGCAGTTTAGATTTGCGTCAATGTGTTCCGCCGTCTGTATGAAGTCATACGAGTAGATACTTTAGGAGATCTCTATATCTGTTTGTATGTAAAACTAAGTGCAGTTTTATACAAGAAAAGGCATGGATATCGCTTTCAGACAGCTCGCGGACTTACTTTGTTGCACAGTGACAGTTTGTGTAATGAACGAGCATAATCCTTAATGTTAAGTATTTCATAGATTTCTAATAATTGTAATAATACGCTTTAATACAACATTGCAAGTCATTTAAGATTAAACGTATTTGTTAACGTTTATATTTAAGCATATTTCCCACCAGCCATTGTATTTTTGAGGTTTTGTTCCTGTAAATTACACACGGTGCTGCTAGCCGGTTCTGTTAGCTAGAACTTGGCTTTACACACTACCGCGTGTCTAAATCATTGATGCTTCGATATTATTAATACGATTACGATATCTGCCTATAATGTGACAACCAAGAATAAAAAATATGAAAAAGAATATTAATGTCTACCTATAAAAAATTATACCAATACATAAAAAATATGTTTGACTTTTTATAATTTGTGAACATTCCATTGACTACTGTTAATTGTAAAATTGATTAAGTAGTTTATTTCTGAGGATAGCTGATAAAAGAACACACATAATTAAAAAGGGATAGTCTACTTAACATTGACAGATTTGAGAGATTCTTCAGTATTAATTGACCAGCAGAGATTAGTGTGAAAGCGCGCGGTGACACCGCTCGGTCCGATTAGTCACAGCCGTGTCGTGGTTTACGGGCTCGTAGCGCGGGAACATCGGTACTTCCGCCCCCATTCATCACGGTTCGATCCAATGCCCTATCGATTACACGCACTTTTTATAATTGTTGCATTGTACTCCGTCGGAAGGCGTGGACATTCCTTATGTTTATGGCACGGTAAATATCTTGGCCGAACTTGAATAAACAGCTGGCGCAATGGCGTAACTGCCGACATTTCACTTCACACGACATGCTTAGTAGCCGTTTCAATAATGATATTGTGTAAAGTTACTATTTTCATACATTCATTTTAATCGGAACATAAATCGTGCCTATCATAAGAACACGGTTCATGAAATATCTGCTTTGACGTATTATTTCGCTGATAGAAAAGCAAAACATCACAAACCATAACAACGCTCTCACCGAAGAGGCTCTCCCGTCCAGTACAATATTTTACATTTACTCATTTATTTGTACAAGGGAACTCGTTCCGTCTAAATGAATAAAATTGATTGCTTATACAAACTGTGCGCCCAAATACTCGGCCATCACATTAAATAAGGGCTTTTGAAAAAAGTATAAGAGAGCGGGCTCTGGACAGACGGGCGCGGGCGGTTCGGCGGACTACGGCCGACCTTGAGGCGCTCCGTAAGACAAGTCGATTTTGTTATTTGTTTATACACAACACTACCTGTTCACGGTGCGAGCCTAGCGCGTCCGCACGCACACATCCCGACCGGCGCGGCGCGGCGCGGCGTTCGTTCGTTCGTTCGTCCGTCGCGCACATCGATGTCGAATCGCTCAGGTATTTTACGGCGATTTTCGTAATGAACGTCGATTTATTACGGCCCGGTATGTTCGCTCAAAAACTGACTTTATAGATAAAATATATGAAAGCGATTACAATCGACTAACGAAACAAGAAACGCGGCCGTGTATGCATGCCAGTGCACGGCTTATTAATAGGAAGGTTCAATTAAAAATAAAAACCGTAGCAGAATTTATGATTGGAAAGTTTATCCTAACGTACGCTTATATTTCATACTTACGGCATAGAATAAATATTTATGGAACAGACATGTGTAAACATTACCGTATTTATGGAACGCACATCAAGATACCTAGCCGTTGACGTAATGCTTTCATAAGATGCGTTATAGATGTCTCGTTATAGGAAAATGTAACTGGATCCGTCGGGACACCATGAAAGACACGGAAGCCGTCTCTAAACGCCATAAAAATATTTCACCGCAGGCATCGCCGCTACCTGATAAGGATACGCAGTCATTTGTAGTAGCGACGTGATCCAGACCGTAGAGCGACACAATTTATTTGGAAACATCGTCAGTATTATCTTTTAAAAGTGCTAAGGGACACGTTGGTTAGATACGTTGTTTTTGAAAGTCACTGCCATTTTTTGTCACGAAGTTTGATTGGGACATCAATGATATAATAATATCGGTCTCGATATCGCCATACAAAAACAATCAAAGAAAATGATCACTAAAATTGTTGTGACGTGACAATATAATCCACAAAAAAATTAGTGCGCCGCTTAATAAATGCCATTCGGGCGGACCGAGCTTTTTGCCTCCATAAATATTTGCCAATGGGACTGCTTCGTGACCTCTGCTTAAAATCACTGTTGCGATTACGTCCAATGATTTAGACGGGCAATTGCTTCGTCCCTCCGCAGATGGGTCGTTGAATTACAATCTTCCGTCTTCCCATTGCTTTGTTGGTTTTATACCGCCCGTTAGTTTGATGGCAATTATGAGATCATGTTTCATAATTCATCTATTGATTTTGAATTGAAATCTCTATTATGACTCATTGATTACTATCGTGTCTATCAATTCAACTGTAATTATTGCTTCTCGGTGTTTGTTTGTCGGTCTCTTATCCGAATGTCGTCGTAAATATTACAGCGTATCAGCGAAACTTTGTTGTAATAAGAGTTGGTGTAGTTGTCTCTGAAACAATGACGACTTTGCTACTGTAGTTAGTTCAGCTCGTGAGCTTATGAGTTCGATTATACGGGAGAGTACGGGACAATAGTTTCAGGTTTTGTTCTTAGTTCAGTTGCTTTGTATTTCACTAATTTTGTTTCATTCTAGGGTAAGAAATCGCGTTTACCAGATAAGGTAAGGACGGACTTAGTGATGCTTTTGATCAGTACTGAAAATGTAACCAGACAATGGAATATACGCACGGTTTAACCGTATTCAGATACACAATGATATGCGATTTGTTTGTTTATATAGAAATAATAACGAGTTCCCCCTTAATAAAGAACAGTAGCACTACCGCATGTTTCCTTTGTCGGTATTTTATATTTCTTTAACTGAATAAATTTCATACCCTTGATAAGCCTCGATACGTAAGTAAAATCAAGTAGACAGGCGTGGAATTGATTACATAATAGTCAAGTCCAAAGCATAGTTCAAAGAAACATTTTAATTCAATTTATGTGGAAAAAGGTTATTCAAATAGCCTTAGCCCGGCAAAAACATCCGAGAACAATATCTCGAGGCTAAATTCTTGGCACAGGGTATACTCAGCTACACTAGTACAAGTGTTGCGGCGCTTGCGTGACCGGTCGTACACGATGCGCCCGCGCATCATACGCCCCTCTGACGTTCTCACGACAATCTGATATTTCATTGAGCTAATGTAGAAGCCATTTTTGTTTGTAACGACAAGAATTTAAGGTACACGAACGTAGTATGAAATGAACGTACTTTTTTACATTTCGAACAGGGTTATTTAATTTTTTTTCCGTATATTTTGAACAAGTTTTTTATGAATGAATGTTGACAGTTTTTGCCTTTGCGTAAGCGTTAAAGGAACACGAACATAGTAGGTACTCTTACTTTATATTTTGACCAAGGTTATTTAAATTTTTTCGTATATTTAAATAGGTTTTATTTATTTTTTGTTGAATGTTGACAGTTTTTGCCTTTGCGTGCCCAAGGGAATATGACTAACTAGAATGGACACAGAAATATTTTCCATTTATAAAGGTAAAACATTTCAAAATTGCTTAATAATAACCAATTAATCAATGGATATGCGACTGCGTCCGATTAGAATATCGCTACCGGTGCACATCTAAACAACGATGCTTGAGTCCATACGTCGAAAACTCAATCAACGTCCACGAAATTTACAAGGTAGATAAAGTTTAATTTAATGTTTTATCGATGGGTGCGTGTGTGTATGTGTGTGTGAGTGTGTGTGTGTGTACACAGTAATTATGTGGCGGGCGAGCGTCGCGGGCGCAGCGCCGGTGGTCTGTCTCCCTCCCCGCTACCCGCTATAGAAAAGCTCAATACACCTGGGAACTCAAGCCGGACAAGGGATTGTTTTGAAATCGAACGCAATGCGAGCAAATCACTTGTACTGCTTGTACTGATCATACCTCTCGCTGGCTGTTATGACGTGTTGCGATTGATATTTGTTTTGATACGCCGATTATGGATTGCGTTGGTCAGTGTTTTTTTTGCAAATATTAAGTATTTTACTTTTGCTATACTAAAAATTATTAAAAATAAAAAGTTCGATATTGATTAACAATTAATATTATTAGGTAACCTACCAAAGGTCAAGTTATTATTATTCAGCGCTCTACATAATGTTTTCTTAATTTTTTTTAAAGAAATTATTTACTTCGAGATATATCTCATATATATATTAATGTAATAAATTAATAGGAATAATGAATAATAGAAATAATGATAGGAATATTGAAAATATTTGTAATTTAATTCATCTCATATTTCTTTATCTGAGCGTTGTCGATTATAAAGAAATATAGCTGCTATCTCGACTAGTCTGTTACGGAGAAGAGGGCCGCCGCTTTGTCTTGTCTCAGTTTGATTAGGGAAAGTGTGAGAATTATCCGCGGAGTATTTCCAATACCGTCTGCGTCCATCCTCTTGTATACTTTTATTTGCCTATCACTCAAACAGCTCGAAGCGTGTGCGTAAAGGCACGACATTGTACCTCTTTGTGAGGCTTTAGCGATCTTTGAACAGTAAATTTCGTTGTCATGCATAAAACTTCGTGTTTATATGGAACACTCTTTATTGTTGTTCAAATCTGCTCGGCTTTTAGTGGAACAATTAACTGTGAGAGCTTTAATAGGTGCCCATTTGTTCGAACGATGTTTGTTGCATTTCGTCATCGATTCTGTCGTTTTGTTGCCGTGGTTAGCTTTCTATTACTTCATGTTATTTGTTAATCTTTTGACCTTATAGTAAAATAAAAAAAAACAATTATTTATATAACCATCAATGAGAAGTGGATACAATTAAATTGATGTCTAGACGTCGTTCATTAAACAATATAATTGATGGATATAATATTAGGAACTCGTAAGATCTGCTTTATAATTTTAAAACCATAACCATGAAGGCTTAAAAAAGGTTTTATTGGCACATTTGTAAAATTATATCACTCAAACGCTATAAAACTTTGCAAATTATTAATCAAAAACCGTTTGCCTTACAGAAAAGGAGTTGACTGTGCCGTGTTCAGTTCGTCCAAACGACGCCAGCAATAAAAGTTGTCGTAAAACTCAGTTTGGACTGTGGACTCAGGTGCCTGATTATAGAGCCGCCTTCGTTTGCTCTGATGGCAATTATCAAATAAACGGCACCGATTGAAGCGTAGGTAATTACGAAGCAAATTAATTATGAAGTTCGAGTGTACGCAGTGTTTTTGCCACTGACCATCAAAAAGCAGCTTCGCCGTGATTAATGAACGTTTGGGATTTGCGATGCGACGTTTTGCCACGTTTCATTTGACTAAGTACTGCGAGCGGCAATTATTGTCTTGCGAATTCGCTACGCTTCTGTGTAATTTTTTGTTGTTCTCGATAAATAACTCTTTAACGTTCCCCGTTTTGTTTACGTCAAAACAAAAGTTGGCTATTGTTTCGATGGGTCATACGTACCGTTATTGCAATTTTGTTCCTTAATTGGCAAATGCTTTCTATTCTGCGAAAAGAGTTTGTTTAGTGCAATAAACAGACTCATCGTATAGGAACCCCTAATGCTGTCCCTGTCCTAATGTTGTATTTGCACAGATTCGGACCGCTTCACCCTTTTGTACCTGCGCCATTCTTTTCCTCGAATTCTGCAACTCTTTTACGAACCCCGTTCTAATATTTATGAGACATAACGGTTGGCAATATGCCGTTAATTTTATTGGCAGCAATTTGTAGTTTTTGACGTTAGAAATTGTCAAGGCAGCTTTGGAAGTTTTCAAGACTAAAATAAATTATATGAAATATTTATGACACAAAATATTTTTTGTTTGCAAATATGACTCAACGTAGATCCTTTATTTTTTGACTCGTTTTCTAACAGTTGCTTAGTGTTTATAAAAAACTTGTACCGATGTTATGTTTGATTCTTTCTTTATAGTGCAAAGATTTAGATGTAAAATGGGCCTATGTTATACTGAAAATAAATAAGTATATCGGGTATTTCTCACCGCTCCATTGAAGTCAAAACTATTCACACTAAATCCTCGTTGTTTTAGAATTAAATAGCGAAACAATAGATTTCGCTGTCGTATCGCGCCTTACTATTTTAATCTTAAGCCCGACTGCTGTGTCTTCTGCGATCAAGAATGCGCCTTTAGATCTATCTGATAAGGAGCGATGGCCTCACGCGGCTGAAAAGATTCATTGCGAATTGACCAGAAAGCGCAAGGTGCCCGATACACGGCCTTTCTTCGTAAATACACCGATATCTATAGAACAAGCTCAGATGTGAAGATTAGATCACATTCGATATCGCTCGTTTTGGAACGGGTTTAAGGTGATAGAGCCCTATGTCACAATGCCTTTGATCCTACACGTTTTGTTGTTCCCACTACAATATTTCTATGGTCCTTTGTTTATTCCCCTATGCTTTTTAGTTGTGTTTATATATCATGGTTGTTAGGACATACGTACGGAACAGGAAAGTACTAAGAGGTTTTTGACGTACGAAGCGTCGACCATGTTGATTTTGGACGCTTCATTACGTTTATACCAAAGACTTGTTTGCGTATGATGACGAGTTCCACGTCAGCTAACATTTGTTGTTTGAGGCGGGTTTATTGATTTATAGATGACAAGCTGTTTAATATTCAATATTAGCCACTCTAAGTTTATAAGCGTTTTTGATATTTTCTATAGCTCTTGAATTGTTACGCCATCTTTTTTGTTAGTGTGTTAGGACTGGACTTCCAATTTTAAGATACAAATAATGCATTTAAATTTTTACAGGTTTTGAAAATTAATAATAAGGGTCATATTTTGCAGATAATTTTCACATATAAAGAGTTCAGGGCTCGTCAGAAATGGAACGAGATCATTAACATTATCGAATATGAATGTAACTATGTAGTAAGACGTATATGTACATAAATGTTAACCAAACTAAAATGCTTCCTTGTTAACGACTATTATCTACTACTAATCGCATATGAGGTAATTTGCATCCTTTGCTATATTATAAATAACGTTTTTTTTTATTTTGAAGATATTAGGTAAGTATATAATGTCAGAAGATTATTCCTTTAAAAACGTATAGCTAAGCTAGCTAAGTGCTCTTACACACGAGCGGCACGATGTCAACGGCAGACAACGGCAGAGACAACTGCACCGGTTGGCGGCGGCCGTCGACGTGTCGGCGGCGGCCGTCGATGTGTCGGCGGCGGCCGTAGACATGTCAACATCGAATTGCAATCGTCGACATAGGTTGACGTCTGCCGCCGACACGTCGACGGCCGCCGCCAACCGGTGCAGTTGTCTATGCCGTTGTCTGCCGTTGACATCGTGCCGCTCGTGTGTAAGAGCACTAAGCTACAACCCACTAATGGCCCACTACTGAGCACGGGTCTTTCCTCATTACTGAGGAGGCCTAGAGCATACTCCACCTCGCTGCTCCAATACGGGTTGGTGGAGGGGTTAGTGGCCAACCCATTGTCGAAAGTTTTCAAGCCGCCCGAAAGCCTCCGACATGGCTTAACGACTGCTATCAATCGATAACAACCGGGACCGACGGCTTTACGTGCCATCCGAAGCACGGAAGCGCTCAAGAAATTTTTGCCACTAGCGGTCACCCATCCGACTACCGACCAACGTAACTTAAAAACGTATAATGCTTCTTAATTCGATATACCAACGAATAAATAATAAACGATCCAACGGCTACAATTACGCAAAGAGAGACAGGGCTACTGTGACGTCTGTGTATTTACTGCCCACGGGATCGAGAAAAGAACGTCGAGACGTCCCCTTTCCGCGATTATCACGTCGGAATCGCCGATTGCGGGATAGTGTTTCACTGTATACCATTCAAATTCTTTATATTGCGCCACCGTTTGCATACATACTTTTGGAATTGAACTATGCTTTCAACGGTTGCCGCTTTTTATGATCAGACTCATTCTCGAACACCTAACCCTATATGGGTACAATACAACGCTCAAGCCAATGCGCATTAGGTTAGAATGGTCTTAAATTTTCGTATTCTGGAATGTGAGCTTTGTGAAGTTGTAAGTTGTTTTGTAAATTGGACGGTTTTATTTATAAGTAGCTGACCCGACAGAAGCCTTCCTGCAACATATACCTACTCGTATTATTAATTAGTCGCCCTCGCTTCGTTTCCGGAAACTTGTTGCTCCGCTTCTATTGCTCATAGCGTGATGTTATATAACCTATAGCCTTCTTCACTAAATGGACTATTAAAGCAGAAAATATCTTTTCGATTCGAACTGGTAGTTCCTGAGATTAACGCGTTCAAACAAACTCTGCTTTATGTTATTGTAATTTGTAATTATGTGAACTTAATTTACTAATAATTTTAAGTTATTTTTATTTTATTTATATTTTTATGTATGTACCATAAATGCTGTAAATATCATTTAATAAATCTCAAAAAAAAAAAATTACTAATTTAGGTAAGTTATTTAATACATACTTCTACAAATGAGAATTATTAAATAGTGAGAATTATTAAAATGTTTAACCGAGCTAACATCTCGTTTTACCAAGAGTGGGTCATTAGGTAAGTTTTGTCGACATATTCCTATTTCCTTACCAACTAAGGTTGAACCCAACAGTTTGTGACCGTAAAACATGGATCTTTTAACATTGACAACAGATAATGTTGAATCAACAGATTGTGATAATAATGTGTCGAACACGATGATTCTGGTCTAATAGACGAGGGCGTAGTGATGGAAACCTTGAGATGTCATTACGTCGTGTGAGGCGAGCGGAGCGCATCACACCGCTACGGTGCATTGGGTGATTGTATGCATTCTGCAACTCATTACATCAATTATTGCTGTTCTGGGTAAGCGGTGTTACGGGTTACTCTGTATTCGGTATCTAGAATTTTTTAAATGGACAATTACTTCTTTGACAATTAACTGTGAAAATTTTTAGCCTCTGTTGTTTGCAGTCACATAGTGTATTCGGTATCCACTGAAATACATTGCAAAAATCTATTGATGGATCTTTTTGCAGGTTTTCCAGTTTTGGCCTTACCCCACTATGCTTTGATTATGCCTAAGAATCCTCGGTTGAGGACCAAAATCCTGCAGCACATCAAAGAACTCGATTGCATATTTATCTTAATTGTTACAGACGTAAAATCATGAATTTCTGTTCTGACGATGTTTTATGAAAACATTAATTTGCAGTAAATTTGTTTACGTATAGGAACACAATTTATTAAAAGACCTTTAACGCCGATTGAGCATATTATCGCTTCGTGAAGTAGCCTATAAATATTTCTATTTGGACTGACATTAATCTACTCGTAACTTATCATGGCAGAAATCTATTCAGATGTCTAAGGTGCAGTGGCCATTGAAATCAAGGATCTTCATTTCCATAGCCAGTAGAAGAACCAACAAAAAATAATGCCAGGATTTTAAAGATATATTCCGAATAAAACGGAAATTCATAAAACATCGAAGAATTATTACGACACCTCGCTACTTTACAAGTATCTCGTCCCACGTCCCGAAGTCACAGCAAATTAATTTTTGTAAAGCGGCAAACAGGTCTGGAGGAGTCATTACCATTTGTATAGCGGAACCCATTCATACCTCAGGAGAGATCTTTGTAAATTTCAGCGTATCACGAAGACAAATCTCACAACGGCACCGCGGTCCTAGTTCTCTCGGCTTCTTTATCCTTTCCACAAAGGACGTAATAACCATATCAAACAGCGTGTCCCTTTACTGCGTTGCATACATATCGCGTCCGAAGCCGGCTAACGCAGACGCCTTTATTGTGTACTATAAGTGAAGAAATGCGTTTTGTTTCCTACGGGACGCGCCTTCCATGCCTAATGCCACACGGCTCTTGAATACCTGACGCGCTCGCAACTCCCTATGCCCCTATGTTGTCTTGTTTCGTATGATTTAGATACGTTGAGATCGTAAGTATTATTAAACTCGTAAGTAAGTTTCGTAAGTTTTATAAGTTCGTAAGATTCGTAAGTTTTGAAATTTTGGAA
Source organism: Hesperia comma (assembly GCA_905404135.1). Taxonomy (NCBI): domain Eukaryota; kingdom Metazoa; phylum Arthropoda; class Insecta; order Lepidoptera; family Hesperiidae; genus Hesperia; species Hesperia comma. The sequence goes on along the minus strand of FR990025.1, from coordinate 12,641,229 downwards.
GCCATTGACGATACGTCTGTTTGGAATGCTTCTAAATGAAAGATTTCCTTATGGAGGTACTTCCATATGGAAATCTTCCATTTAGAAGCATTCCAAATGGACGTATCGTCAATGGCAACCTTAAGATTTTAAAGGATTTTGCTGCGTTGGATAACTGATGAAATAAAATTCTAATTTACTCAAACAAAACAAGGGACCAGCGATCTCATATTAATGATCTCATGAGAATTAGTAATTTTAAATTCAAGTTTTACAAAATACGTAAGCATATATTGAAATCCACGTGCACATTTACGTTTTATTATGTGATGTTCTAAATTCGTTGTTTCTCACCAACGTAACGTACACGAAAACAAAACTTTTGTACGGAAAGTTTTGTACATCACCCTCGAATTAACACTAAGAATGAATGAGAGCGACGAGAATTAATATGTGTCTGCTTAATTATTCATCTCAAATATTCTCCCAGCTTCGTTGGAGTCTTGTTACTTTGTCGCTTTAATAGCTATGTCAATAAATAAAGTTGGCGATACGATCTTTAAAAATAGTTCTTTCAAGGACTATAATCGTGAAAATCTTGGTCATCAGCTCCGCGATATCTTTAGGTCTGATCAATATGCAGGGAAATACTCAGTGTGAGAAGCTCTTATTTTTATTGTGCCTGGATATATTGGTTATTTATCCGGTGGATCTCGGTATTTATTTGTTCGCACCTCATTGATATTAATGATCGCACGTCAACAATGATCGATGTATCACAAAAGGCAATAATCGAGGTCTGGCTTACGTTATGCAATTGTATGCACAGTAGGTCATTTATGGCATGATTACTTATCTGCTTCTAGAATCTTGTTACTCAAACATTGCTTGGCTTTAATACCAATAGTAATTAATTTATTACTAGCTGGTATATTTTAAAACATTAACACCCGATGTTTCTTGTTTTTTTAGAATGGCACGGCTCTTCCATTCGTCATCATTCATCACAAAAGAGTACAAGTCTTACTTTATTATTAGAGGGAATAGTTAACTAGGAAGCCTAGACCAGGTTGATCTAGTGTAAATGAGAACAAAACCAAACGTCGAAATTGTCTATACATTGCCTGAACATTTAGGTTTTTGGCGTGGGCCTATTTGATTTATTTATTTAACAATTAATAAAAGAATCCAATTACATCCACCCAATCAATCCTTTATCAGTAAACCCATTAAAGATTATCCGGAGAATAGTAAAATTGTCTATCTTAGTTAGATCAGCTCGTAAACGATTTTCTATGAAAGGTTCTTTACTTAAAATTTTGATATTATTTAACTGGTACTCATTTAGCGGGTAAACGTAAGTTGGGCATGGGCATACCTTAGCGTTTTGATGTTCGTGACACATATCATGCACAGGACAAAATCGTGCGGGCGATAATCTCTCCTATATCTATCACGTGATGGTGGAGAATGGGTTAAAAGTTTTATCAAATGTCACAGGTAGCCGTGTCGTTGTATGTATGGGACGTGAGGGGCATGAGAACCATAGCACACCAGGGCGACCCCGCACAGGCCGCACATAATTTTAGTGTTCGTCCTTTGTGCTCGTCGTCATTGTTATTAAAGTAATCACGGCTGCCCTCCATCATGCTCCAATCGAAACATTATGGGATATAAACAAAAGAAACCAAGAGGAATTCAATGAAAGGCCATTATGTCGCCGTAGAGGGCTCTCTACGGGCCTGTTGTCTCAATATTTTTCTTCGTGGATAGAGCCGAGGCGTCATTCTCTTTCGTCGTTCAAAAACGCCGCGTGGAATTTTGAAGGGCCCTCGATAATGGCCGATATTTACGACCTTTAGATAATGTTATTTAAACGGCCCACGATTGAATTATGAAATGAAACAAAACCAAATGTCGCATGTCCACCGTTTATTTGTGGTAAAGCAAACATTAAATGAATCGGGTATCTAATTTCTATCGACGTAGTTTTCTGTGATACAGATTTATTAGTTCACTCAGAACCAACTTCTAAAACCTTCTAATACCGTACGGGAATAAGATATATTATGTTTTAAGTGTAACGTTTTTAAGAACGGTTGGCTTACAAATGTTAAAAAGTTTCTCGTTATTAATTTCAGTTTTATAACTCGAGGCTCTGCTTAGCCAATTACTGATGCTGGTTCTTAAATTTAACTGGTTCACACTGGAGTCTATAAGTAAACTTGACCTTCTTTTGACTCTTAACGCTTTTGCATGCTCACTATATGGAACAAAAACGGCTGTTTCACTTTCATTGCCGAAATATAAAAGAAATGCTTCAACTTTTGATAACATGCCTACGCAGGCCAACTACTTTTAATTTTATACAAGCGCGGCCACTCGTGCACATATGGCATTTTAATTTTATTTATGGAAAACATATATCCATACAGTTACAATATACAGTTTTTGCGGTGTTATCTTCGTTATTGATCAGTTTTCGCCACTTGTTTTGTTTACGCTCAACGGTCTGTGGTGCTACCGTGTCTGCCATATGTCGACGTTTCGATCGTGTGTGCGTAACATGGAACTAACTCACTAACACTTGCCTAGGGACCGTGTTTGCGTTTTAAATTGGTTATCATGTGAAGCATTTTGTAGTCTAAATGGCTATTATAATAATGATCTCGGAATAAATTAAGTGAGAAACTGAAAAATAGTATAGAAGCAAATTATACTAAAAATCATTACTTATGTATCATTATTTATTTATTATTTATATTTAATCGTAAGCGGTAATAAATACCAAAAGTACCTAATATTTATTAATCTTCTCAAATTCTCACGTATCTATGTAAGTGATCATTGCACCACAATCTTTTTAATCCTTAGAACATAAAACGTACACTTTTGTAAAAAAAACGTAATTATAAAAAACTTTATCATATCCCTAAGTGCTTCGAATATACTACTCGTAGTTTAATATTCTATTTATGTAATAGTAGTTATTTTATCCTTTTGACTTACATATTTAAGTGTCATTTAAAGTTTTAAGTAGCGATTATGATCTGCTAATCATTTAATTCTGAATATCAAATGGCATGATAGGGGCTTATACGTTTTACGCTTACAACTTGTGACAGAAGATTTTATAAGGCTCTCGATAAGGGGATTTGGGCGATGGGCAGTATTGTGTCCTCTGAAGGGTATGATCCGATCCGCCTAATGCGTTTACCGGCGGTGTCTTTTGAATCCCAAGTGTAAGGTATAAGTGTACACTTCGTTACGCGAACGTTGGAATTTTTATAAACGTTGCATGCTATGGATATCAAAGTTTTTGTTTACTTTAACATCATCTCTCGCCGAGACGGGGTTCCATCCTTCGAAGAAGATTTAATTTTTTCATTTTTAAATTAGCGATGCAGACTTTGTCCCGTCAGAGGAAGGGGGAGGGGAAGGTTAAAGGGAATTCTAACGATGTTATTGCTGTTACTGTCAGGACTGATCTGGTTGTAGTTGTGTTAAATAAGATTCTATAATATGGCGTCGTAAAATATTAAATGAATCCAGTTTGGACGCACGGATTTAAATGGAATGATCATGTTTAGAAACTTGGAAGATTATTGTGCTCGACAAAAATGCCACACGTTGCTAGTGTCACCAGAAGTATTGTATTTCTCGAGACTGATATTATTATAATGTTATTATAATGTCTATTTGATGGTATACGTATTTCTAATTCTACATTATTGCATAATATGAGTCAGAGCAGTCAACAATCATTTAGTAGTTTATAAAGCCAATAAAAATACATTCAATCACATATTAACCAGTGTGATTTTCAGTCAAATGATGTTAAATGGAATCTAACTCTGTGATATTTACATTTTAATTGACAAGATCCACAATTTGATATAGTGTAATTTTAGGTATATTAAAAATATGATCAATCCATTGTTGTCTATGAATTATTGTTATAACTAATTCAAAATCCATTTATCCATCCATCCTTAACATAGTGCTACAAGAGTATTTTGTTAACAGGCCAAACCTACATATTCGCTGCCAATCTTCATTTTGTCCGTATTTTCTAAACAGATGTGGTAATACGCATCGTTCCCGTGAACTAAGAATGCTTTGAGAGGCTCGCTCGTAAATTGGAGCGGCTGCACGAGATTGTATCGTTTGTTCGCAATTTGGGATTTAAGGGATTCTTGGGATTTACTATGAAAATAGGAACTTTATTCAATATAGTTTGTGGTTGAAATACAATAAATTTTCGTGTTTTAATAAAAAATCAGTACTAAGAATCACTAGAAAATAAAATTGACAAAATTAGTTACTCCCAAGGACACTAATTTAAAAAAAGAAATCATGTTTCATTCGTTCTATAAATAAGATTACTATACCTGTAACTATATTGTAGTACCCAATACATACAATATGACTAATAGCGAAGAGTATGCTAACATAATTAACATAACTATACAAACATTATTATTTTGGAGTGCAGTAGCAACATCACAGTCGCGATTCTAATAGATAGGCTACTCTAGTGGCACTCAACCTTTTTACCAAAAATCAAATCCTGATTTCTTTGATTTCATCGAAGATTCGACGGCTATTTGAATAAATTTAGTTAATTATCTAATTTAGGTAACCTAATAATGCAAATAAGATGATAACTTTGAGCTTAAAGAGTGTATAAATATAAATGGCTGACTAAAAATATAAAAGTGAAAAAATTGCAAGCTCCAAATTGTACCACGATACTTTCATTAAATTATTTATCCTTGACTAAAAAATAAATTATCTTGTCCTTGCATAGTTTAGCTCATAATGAATGTAAGTAATATTTATATTCTTCGTTCCAGTAAGTATTTATGTAAACTACAACATTAAGGTGCTTTGGGAGCGGTTTTATCGTAGTTTTAAAAGAAATCGTGAAATAAAGTCACAACACTAGACTATCTTTATAACAACTTTGTATACAAGTTGTATATGGATTTTGTATTTATTATTCTTGTATTTCAAATATATGCAAAATCAATAATTAATAGATACAGTTGAGAGCCGTTGCATTTTCCCAATGGGTCACTGAGTCATCCTTCATTGCGAAAGCGAACGGGTTCCTAACAAAGACGTAGTGCTCAAGTATTTGTTAAAGATCTACCGCTATTTGCGAACTCGTTATTGTTAACAACGTCCCTACCCTTTGTTTTGATGTAGGGTCCCCCTTTTGTTGAAAACTAGCGTCGGTTACGTATCTAACTTCGCTTGGCCCTTTCAATCATGTTTATTATAATTTTAACCTAAATAATACTAAGTTTGCATTTTATGTCCTTGGGATTTTATTTTTTTGGAGGTACCTAAAGGTGTTTTCATTTATCACTCGTGATTTGAGTGGGAAATTGATATTTGGGCGATTTGCATGATAAAGAGCAGAACAGTAATTTTTTTTTTCTAATTTTGTTATTGGTCAATGAAACATAATTAAAAAATATATATTTTTCCTTATATGAGATGCTAATTACAATCAAAGAGAAAATTTTCTTTTAGAGTTCTCTAAGAGGATAGGTAGGTATGTAGGTCTTCCCTCAAAGTAAAATTACGTTTGAATTACTTTATATTTAGACTTTTAATAATTGTGTTGCTAAGTGAATAAATAACAATCAACACCCTGTTGTTTAACCAGTTACATGCATTTATAATATTAATTTATTAGGTGTACAAGGATTTTTTGTTAGAGAAAGTTGTATTTTATTGTAAGTTGTCTACACATTTTTGTTCGTAAACTCGAAAGTTTTGCAATAAAAAGGTGTATTATTGGCTTGTTACGTTGTTATCACTGCGTTGCCGGCTGTAGAGCAGTAAAAATAATGTCTTTAGGTTTATTTGCGCAACGATTTATGTTGGAGAATTTTTACTGTTATTGGCAAGAGTTGTTTTTTCATGTTCAAACAAATTAGCCCTTTTATTATATTGACACTTGAAAAAACAACAAATCTTGTTTCGAAAAATATTGTATGAACAATACAGCGCAGCGTCGAGAAAGTATCTCAGTTCTTGGAAGGGGATTCATTGTACATAATATTATTTCAAGTGAATTATTAAGAATACTGTCATATACGACTAATGTGTGCGACAAAGGTCGTATAAATAAATATCTACCTACCTAGTTACGTAGACAAATTTCAACATTTTTTTATTTTGATGGGAATTTTGCCTGCTAGGTATATACTTATATTTTTTAAGGAGGGAAATATGGTTTAAGAATGATAAATAATATCTAATAAATAATTTAACTTAAAATTTGATTCTTATGCGGATAGTCCGGGATTCAATCTGTAATAATTAAAATTAAATAAAAGTGAAATATTTATTTTTATAACCTAAAGTAAAATAATATTGTAAGAAAACAATATCGTTTGTTTGATCACTCTGATATAGTATGTTCCATCATCCTCGATTCGGCTAACATGCTCATTTAATCACAAGTTGCATAAAGATTACATTACTTGTGATTGAAAAAGTCCTTATTTTATGTGTTAAAAATAAAAGAACGCTTGCGGTCGGGTCGGAGATTTTATTGCAACAACCATAGACAAAGAATGTATGGACATTAAAGTATTATACAGATCAACAGATAATAAATTAATTTGATGTTTCTAACAGTGATACTCTTCAAACATGTTCCAATGTAACTATGTTAAATTGATTTAAAATAATTTTCTCCGAGTTAATATAGGTATTGTTGTTCCATAAAACCGTCACTTGTTAGGTCTTACTTAAATCAACGTAATTATAGGTGTTGATGTTTTGGCATAACTCATCCTGCAACCTAGAGGCGATGTTGTCTTTTCTTAAAGCCTTTATAGAGTTACCGCAGACCCGCTCTAGGCTACTAAACGCTACTACGGACATAAAATATAATGCTTTTTGTAACTTTACTTCTTGCGAATCCCGGCAGGCAAATTCAAGCTTTAGGCGAATCGGGTTAAGATCGGATTTGTTTCGTCGTTTTATTTGGGACTACATTCAATTTGTTAGGAAGAGTTTACACAGGATCTGAAGTGCAACGCCGAGGCAAACATAAGGCTTTGTGCTGCTCATGGATAGAGTAAATATTAGGCCTTTAGTTCGGTGAAATATGCGTTTTAGAAACACAGCGATGTGTACATTTTTCGTTATTGAAATTAAAGCATGGGTTGGGTTCAATAGTGGCCGCTAGTCCTCTATTATAAGAGTTGTTAAGTCAGTTCGTGTTCTAAGGTGCCGGCGTCGGCCTCCCTTTCGATAGAAAATTGATCGTGTATTAATTTTCGAGGCAATAAAACTCGGCTTTGTTTGAATAGAACAGTAGTCACAAGTGGAGCGAAGATCGCGTCTAACTTATTAGAAACTCATAGCTAACATGGAAGGTTGCAACCGGTAAATAACTCATTATCTACATCATATCATAGCTACTTTTATGTTGTTAAAAATGTGCTTAATGTATCCAATTTGTGAATCTATATGTCCACATAATATATGTAGCTAAATGGACAAAATCAATGTGATCAAATCTGTAGATTTTTTGTAAATTTTAATGCTTTAACTAATTTGATAGAAATACATTACATAAAAAATCTAAGCGGAAAAAGTTAGTAAGGCGAACGACATAACAAGGCATAGGTATAATTTACTAATATTTTTAATGCTCTGAGGTAATTTTTGGTCTAATTTTATTTTTAATTTTATTATCGGCTTTATCTATGACTCGCTTATCTTTATGCTGTGCTTCTAGTCAATGGTTCCATTATTTGTCAGTATTATATCAGAACATGTAAATGCACGTTGGCTTTTTGAGTTCTACCTAATCAAATGAATCGGCCGCGTCTTGCATAAACGTGCTAAATAGCTGAATTATGCCTTTCTAGGATCACCATGACACAGTGTCTTGGGAGTCCTCTATATTTTCAAGAAAATTTACTTTATAATTATTATGGGTAACGAAAGTAAATAACCTCTCTGCCGATATGTGACTTAAGTATTGGTTACGTACCTACTGTTACGTAAAGTTATGATTAATGAGGGATTATGCATAATTAAAATACAGTTTGTGTACAGTTTCAATTCTGTTCTCATTCTTTACATCGATATTTTTAAGCAACTTGCTTCCCTACTTCTCAGCTCGATGTGTTTCTACTGCCCCAGTTAAAACGTCAGAACTCCAACCATTTGTGAAATATATTACTTTCTTATCAAAAAATCTACGATTCAATGAGAATAAACATTTTATCCGTATAAATTATCTAAAAAATGCTATTCCGCTTAAAAATGACGATGTATTTGAAAAGGGACCTGGCCGTAACAAAATAACTGTTTAGTGACACCCACGCCCACGTGACAATCCGAGTTTGTAGATTGTGTGGCGAGCGTACAAAAAGGATGAACCAAAGGGATCCGGATGCAATATCGCGGTAATAAAGTTGGCCAACCTCCGGGGAAAATAAAACGAGCAGACATCCATTCACACCGCCTTCCTAAAATATTTATCCTCTTCCACCAATACTTATTGAGGCCGGAGACACCCATTTGCTACTGAAATATACGCTGTCCTAAATGTATGTTTATTTCCTCTTTTATGAGGTTCCCCAACGGTCTATAGAAAGCCTAACACCTGCTATTGTTGCTTTATTATTTGACTCTGGAAATGTTTTGTCGTATCTTTCGATTATATATATTTGATAGTGTTCAATATATTAGTTTTATTATTATGTATATTATGAAACGTTTTGTAAACTGATAGCTTCAGTTAATGGGTTATAGAGCTATGGGCCGTAGTTGGATGAGTGAGTATTAGTAATAAAGATTTTTAACACTTCGTTACTTTGGAGGCCATGTAACTTAAAGTCGATTAAGTTTTTTGTAATGGTAACAAATACTTATACCACACTTATATCTTCTGTAATAATATTTTTATAAACTTTGTCTATAAAAAATCCAACTTAAGTTGACAATAGAGAACTCCACTCCACCTAGTCGCACTGGAACAAAATGGCACAAATAAAATCAATTAAAAAACCTGACGTAAAAATAGTTACTAAAATGATTTCTTAATTAATGTAGAACGTTCCGGTATTTATACGAATATTACTCGATTTTTGTTAATATATTCGCGTTTGTGTAAATATGTGTTTTTTAATTAATTTATGTGTGTCATTAAAACAATAAATTTATCTACCGACAATAAACGCCAGACAAGGACCACGGCCGTAACTTTAGAGACTCTACGCCGTATCATGTTACATCTGTGAAATAATAACTTTGAATAGGAATACTTAATTAAGGTTGGCATTTAAAATATTTAGAATTACTGGAATTTAAGATGCGAAACTAATGACAAGTAAAGTTAGATAGGCGTCAAGAATTCATCGCGCATCGGGGAGGGATCATAAATATATTAGTTTCCTTCGTAGTACCTATCACTGTTGCTTCATGAGGTGTGGCGCTAGGTGAATGAAGATAATATGATTCTTTATTTTGGAAACCGTTAAGCTCTATATCTTCTTGTTTGATCTTGGTGACACTTGTGTTTGGTGGTGTTTATCAAAATCTTATCAAGAACACAACGGGTTATCTGATTGTAAGCTCTCATTTTATTAGTGGAATCTTCCTTTCTCGTCTAATAGATACAAGTAACACTAATTCTGTGCCAGCCCTTAAAGAGAAGTCTTGAAATCTTTTTTTAAGAACTCCTTAAGGACCCTTTTCTTCTTTCTTCTCTGTTCGTTCTTGTCGCTTGCCAGCTGGTTTGTCGGCTGCAAGCATAAAAAAAACTAGGAATTACTGCAGAGACTAATCTCTAACTCTCTATCTAGGTCAAAGATCTCCAAAGTATGGCTTAGCTCCTGAAAACAGAGCGATCGGACTCTGAGTGATACAAAAAATCTCATTGAGGAGACCAAGACCTACAAGGAATAATGGTAATGTGAGAAGTAAATATGAGTGCAGACTAATACAGCTATATACATACGTGCAATGAGTAATGGCTTGGATGTGAGTTCATTAACATTAAATTTGTACGGCAAAATTAATTACACGTTTACTACAAGATGGCTAATACTAACTCAGTGCTTTAAATTTTCGCGGATATCCTTATTGTTTTTCTATCATAAAAGAAGCCTACACAAATCAATGTTGTACCTTTTAATTTTATGTTAATTACAAGCAATAAAAATCTTATTTACGATGCTTCTTCTTAATTAAATAAAAGTCAGATTCAATTTTATCGAGTCCGTCAGCTGTCGGTTAAATTAACTTCTCTGAACATTTGTAATTTACAATACGTTGTAACTTTGTAGTTGATTTTCGACCTTTTTGAATTTTCATTAGTAATGTGGTATAAAGCTTGTGATAGTGTGACGAAATTATACTGGCGCTGTTCCTTTACTTGAAGACGTAAAAAATGTTGACGCTGATTTCATGAAAGTTTTCTATAAAATAATATTATTTCTAGGTATGTTAAAAATTTCACAGTTGTAGTGTTAAAATGTTATGTTAAAATTAAAATGTTATGTTAAAATTAAAATGTTATGTTGTTAACATGTGGTAAGTGAAACACTCAAGATAGTAGGTATTTAACTTACCACATGTTGTTTTACTATCTTAAGGTTTAAACTTATCACATATTTAATTGCACTTGGCCACTACATTAGCGATGATAGCAACTGTCAATTCAGTTGGACTGACGTTGAAATTGATAATTGTTCGACAAGCAAAGTCGTGGCGCCCCACTAGTTTGGTATACGTTAAAAGAAATACATAGCAAGAGAAATATTTCAAAGCCTTCAAAAATATTCTGCCTAACTACTGCATTCCTGAGATCAAAAAACCGAACACAAAATTAAATATAATTTCCTTTCCTAATCTGCTCAAACATACAGTGTCGTTTTCAAATGTAAATTTATACGATTAAAGGATTCGAGCCAAAATGGACTCTATTCAATGCACATAAGTGCTACATTAGCGTCATATAATTTACCACCGTTCGCACTTTTCTTCCCGTGCACAAAAGTAGCGCTCGGCGTAACGTTGAAGTCTTTTCTTTGAGCGACTGAGTTCACAACTTTTTGTTAGAAATATAACATTTTGCAAAGCGGAGTATATTTAAAAATTGGAATGTAGTATACCTCATTAGCACTTTATATTCGAGTGTGGGAAGTGTAAGAAATAAAATTAAAGCACGATTTCGTTGACGGCCAGCATGCATAATATATGACTATTAAAAGTCAGCTGCGGTTGTCAGGGGAAATAAATATGTTGACATAGTACAATGAAATATATCGAGTGGAGCGCTAAACAGCCATTTAAAAACTGTCTTATTCTATTTGGTCACAAATAGACGAATCTGCGACGCCCCATTCGATTTAAAGCGCGATGTATTAGGCGTTGCTCGCTTTGAAGATAAATATATACAAACACATACAAATGGTTTCGGCGCCGGCCGACGACAGCGTTCGTGTTCCTCGCAGACGCATTGTCGCAGCTGTAGTTTGATCGTTAGCGGCTAAATATATATTATTATGTCGGACAATCGTTTCGAAATACTCCAGCGCAATATTCTGTTCTTACGTGCTCACAGACATTAGTCCGCTATTTCCACAATGGCTCACTCTCGACTTAAGACGTTGTATAGCGGCGAACTAATGGACCGATATTATGCTACATTTGAATAATCTACATTAAATATTGGTACAACTTCATCTTATACACGATTTGTATCTATAGTGAACTAAACTGTAACGGTTTCAAATCTGTACATCGGATATTTTTTGACGTTTTGGTTTGCCTTAGTCATCGATTTAGACACCAATATTTTTATTGTTGTCTGCCTATTCAAGCATTACGTGGAAATCATTCGACAGTGTTAGATGATTCATTAATATATTTATACATTTCATCCCGAAAAACATACCTATTTGTTCTCGCTACATACCAATTAAAATTTTGTATGTTGGTTTATACAGTTGGACCACGAGGAATCACCCAAAAAAATTGGTTCTTAATTATTTGACAAAATTTGTGTTTTATCACAATGAATTTTTGAAAATTTTTAATGTATAAAAAAATGATCCTTAAATACATAAAATGAAACAAACATGAAATGTATAGGTATAATGTCTGAAATAAATGACAAGCAATAGCAATGTTTCTGGTGTTCATATTTATGGACGTTCATATAGGAAAGCAAAGCGAGGGCATGTAACAAGTACAATTTACAATTTAATGATGATGTTGGCGAGTTGAGACTTCATTATTTAATCAAAGCTCGCACTTACGAGTAGTTGCAGTTTTAACAACTTCATATTTTATAAGTTAAAATATTTTCTTCGCATTAAAAAAATTTAATTAAAATTAAATTATTTTATATAGAATAAGCCTTTAAGATGAAATAGGTACGAGTATAACGTAACATTAGAATAAATATAATTCTTATCTCCATATATTGGTTAAGAAATAAGTAATTTATAAACCGAGGAATGTTCCAAGTAAAAAATAGAATAGACCAGAAACGTGATATTTTGATACAACTTTATCTATTGAAAGTTCTAACTGTGGAAGTAGAGATGGTAACCCTCAGAATTGTGTCATAAAATTAATTTGTAACATTCATATCTATCTCTTGCTCAAAACAAATCTATTAATATATTAATACTGTACACAATCAATTTTAATTTAAACTTATTTTAGTCTATTCTTAAATTATCTTAAATATCAAAGTTAGATTGGCATCAGTTCATCTTCAAGGAATGGCTCACAGAATAGTGAGTACCAATTAACTTTAAATGAGATGATAATGCGGAGGATTGAGACTCTCGGTAATGACGCTATATTATACACCTTTCAAGCGAAACACTATTCACGACTAGCGTAAACAACTTACTTAAACATACAGTAGCAAATAATAGGACGTGTAATAATAGGTAGACATCATGTTATTTTAATCATTAAGAGTTAGTACTTGTATGTTTGTGTACATTTTATTTGTGATCATATCTTTTTATATCAATGAAGCGCTCATTAGCTCGGCTGCTTGTGTCAATTCTTATAGTTCTGTCTGTTGTTGTTGTTGTGTGTTTTATAATTTATTACAATTGACAAGATTTTTTTAATACTTTCGCAAAATACTAGGTATACCTATGTTTAAAGGCAACGACAATTATACGCTAATCAAACTTATCCATAAATGTAATTTTAGTTACTTTAAGAACATATTATTTAAAAGTTATAATAATTGTACACTGTGACCTTTAGATTATGTTATATTTAATACGCATACCATAACGCGAGTAACTTAATTTAAGTTGCTGACACATTAGACCATATCTCATGAATAAAATGCGGGGTGACGGTGACTGGTGAGATGACATTCAGGAGCGGTAGGATAATGAGCAGGAATTTAAAAATGTGTCGTCGCTACCCACGTCATAAGTTTTATTTTATTTTTGTATACTCTACTAATTTCAAATTGTTCACGCGTACGGTTAGGTGAAGCTGGATTTTCTACGATTGAATGAAATGTAATTGCAATAAGACCAAATAATGTGAGTATTTAAGTACGTCATTTTATTAACCAAATTTTGTAAAAAATCTAGGAATAACGATTATTCGGAACAAGGAATAATGAAATCAAATACTGATGAGCTTTAGAAATAAAGCTACATATATATTTCTGTTATAACTGGCTTTTTCTCTGTTGCGATTTTTTTATTATGTAATCAACTAGTAATTTAATTAATTAGTTCTCAATCAATGAAAAATATTTACTTTCGAATCAATATGTTGGCATTTTACGAACCATAAAGATCACACGTTTTTGTAACAATTATAGACAAGGCTTAATTAAAATCTAACCCTAACGAAGAATTTTAATTTAAAAGTTGACGTCTAAAAATCGTTGCGTAATCATTAAAAAATTCGACATTATTACGAGGTAAGCACCTACGTTCTACGCTCATTAATTACATAGTCATTTATGCATGTAGAGTCTGGTCGAGCCACGAGGGCTCGTCGCCGCGGTTTAATGAATTTTTAACAAAAACTTAATTAAAAATCGTATCTCGCGTGTTCGAAGGAAATGAACTCATTCTTCGGAGTCGGTGAGTGACGGCGAACTGACGGCCGTCATTACCAGAGCGGCCAGCGAGGGCTGACCCCTCGCCGGGTAAACCAGCTCTGTACGTACCGATGCATCCAGGAATTCTGATTGTAGTTTTATAGTGACATAGTCTGTGTTTATGTGTTAGGAACGGTAGAAAGGAAATCTCGTCTTTTTCATACCCAGGTATAAAAAAATGTTTTTATTACAGGACATCAAAATGTAGAAAAAACAGTTGGTTATCCTGGGATGAGAAAAGTAAATGATAATATTACAACATAGCGTATGTTGCTAAAATATTAATATCATAATTTTGAGTTTTAGAACTCATGAGAGTAAAAATAACGTTAGGTAATTGAAACGAAAATAAATTTAGTCCATTAAGTAGGTATAATAAATGATTTTTATAAAACGACTAGAGAACCGCCCGCGCTTCGCTTCGGGACCCGTAGGTAACAGCCGCGTAGGTCCCGCTCTCGTAGGAATTTAGGCTAAAAAGTAGCCTACTACTCGCTCTCTTCACTCCACCCTGTCTGAGGTGTGTGGAGCCCTCGGGACAGTTAGTTCCCCTTTGGGGGTGTCTCTCGCGGCCCGTTAAAACGGGCCAGTTCTTGGGCTGGGCCCTAAGGCCCTAGGTTGTCCATCTGTGGTTAACCAATAGGTCAAGTCCGGATAGTGGTGGCCTTTTTACAGGCCACAGAGTCTTAAACGGGATGGGGTTCATCTTCGCGCCGCCCAGGCGATCGAGGCCCTACCGGGTGAATCCCGCTGGTGGGAAGCCCAGCAGGAGCCGATCAGCGCCGGGCGACGACTTACGAAGCCCCAGTATCAGTCAGTGCTAGCCCCGTCCCGCGCAACCAGCAAGTCGCCCAGCGGTCCGGTGGACGGGCGTGGAGCGGCGCCAGGTCCTGCAGATGCGGGAACCGCGACGCGTCGACACGCCCGAACATGTTGCGTGCCAATCTCTCGATGAAGTCGTCCAGGCTCTCGACTCGAAGGTCCCTCTGGTCCGCTGGCACTATCCTGTTGGCTGAGCAACTTGCGGACATCAGTCAACAGGATAGTGCCAGCGGGCGGGCGGTACACTGAATACAGCCGGAGCGGGGAGTTCTCGAGGCAGAGCTAAAGTAGCCTATTACATTTGCCTAAGACTTAAGTAAATGTACATGTAGTATTTGATAGCGTAATTCAGAACTTGCAAATGAATTTTATTACCGCCATCTATTAACAACTCCGAAAATAAATATCTAGCAACTAACAAAACATCGATCTTCCCATGGGAATGGGATGTTTTTCCGCGGTAAAAAGTAGCCTACGTCACTCTCCACCCTCCTAACTATCCCCACACACATAAACCTTACCATATAATAGCTTTGTTGCGACGTGAAAGCGTCACAAACAAACAAACAAACAAACAAACAAACAAACACACTTTCACATTTATAATATTAGTAAGGATAAATTATCATACCTACAAAAAGTGGCTTGGAATAATTAAAGCTTATTGATTATTAAAAACAAAAAACTTCAAAGACATTTATCAATCCCTTTTATTCAAATGTCCTGTAACTATTTTAAACTATACGGAGACCCAAAGAAATTGGACAAAATCAAACAGTGCGGTCCGAGACTAAGACGTCGTTAATGCGATGTTTGTTGTTAATGAACATAAAGAGACCTCATGTTGATAGACAGCAAAACATAGCCCTAAGGGTTTTAAACAATGTCAGTGGAAAAAGGCTAATCTCCTCAATTTAGACTCATTTGTAGACATGCCGAGCCATTCTTTTACATTCTTGGAGATCCATCGAAGGTCAGGTTAAACTGGTGAATTTGTGTGTTTAAGAAATTTGGAAGTTGACGAGGTATGCCTTAAATATTTATTATCTAATTATTCATTCGTGCTTTTTCTTAAACATGAAATATAAAGATAAATTGTAAGTTTGCAGAAACAATACCGAAATAAAAAGGAGTAATATCTCCTCTGTATCTACAATGTGTCTGAAATATATCTGCATTGTAACAATACAATTTCTTTAATGCGTAAGGATTGTTTTTGGAAGATGATTTGAGTATCGTTCATCTTTTTTATTCTCGATAATAAGCTTCTTTCCTAACCAGTGATAAAAGCAATATATCTGACGTTAAGTGTATTGATAAATTCCTTCATAAAATAAACGATTTTGGGTTTCAATTTACTGCATTTAGTTGAGAATAAGGTACTGAGTGAAATTCTTGGAGCTCATGTTGAGTCAGGACACAAAGCAACGTCGGTACATAATGATTGTAGCAAGAAACAGAATATCAGTGCAAATTGCACAACCGTAGACGGACATTGCTCTGGACATGTTCCTTTGAAATAATTATCTTGGCTTTGTTATGTTTGCCTAACTAGGAACTAATGCTATTAAACTATCTGGGAGTTGAAATTCAAATATCAGCTTTATTAATTTATATTTTAAACTTGCATTTTCAAAATATAAGTTATGAGATTTATAACTAGCTACAATTTTTTGAAGCTCTTATTTAAATTACAGACTTATAAATACATGAAAAACATTACAAATTCAAAATCAGTATTATGAATTAATCTTTACAACTGTTATGATTAGAAAGTAAAATTGTAAAATAAAAAAAATCAAACAATATCTTCTTTCTTAAGAAGTTTAAGATCATTGAACTCAAATCTCATTAACAGGGTTAAAACATGACGTCACTCAAAACATGAACTCTTCGGCATTGTAAGCGAAACATGTGAAAATATTATACGGTTAATTTTAGGAATGTCTTGGATAGATGGGTGATTAGCACAACACATGAGTATCGTCGAGATTAAAAGGGGTAGTAGAGAGCCAGCGTTCCCCTAAAAATGAGAGACTGCTCGCCATAACCTTGTTATTCGGTTGTTACGTGATTCAGTATCAGTATCGGCCAGCTAGTAATAATACGGTTTCCCGCACCATTTTTAGGCGGACAAAGCATGACATGGTATTATGGATGTTACTGTTGGGCGTCGTTGACGACTTTCCAATAGACGTTAATTTAATTATAATTTTTAATAATAGTGGTTGTAGAAACAAAAACTGTACCTACAACAAAAAAGGAAAGGAGGATAAATAAAGAATAGAAGGAGAAAAAAAGAAGAATAAAAAGAAAAGATGTTTAGAAAAGGCTTATGGATTTAGTAATTTTATATCAATCGCTTCTAAACATGTCCGCAACCTTATAAGTCCAGCGCGATTATTTGCTCAGTAATGGTGGAAATCCATTAAACAAGCTTCTTTTAGTGATTGAACAACAAGTAAAACGACACGGCTATGGCTAGAATGCATTTTTGAATTGCATTCAGTCAATTTGCAAGCACAAGATTACATGCCTTACGAATGTGAACGATTTTTTATGTTTTGTTTTTAGGTAGAATGGATTCAATGGATATGTTTAAGATAAAACAAATTTTCTTTATGCTGGTTCTGGTTATGGAATAAACGATGTTCATTAGTATGCGGTATGTTATCCAGAATTATTGTCAAAAAATTATAAAAATCTTACATTCGAATGATGAAATAGTAATCCTAACAATAACTAATAATAATAGCCTAGGTATAGGAATGGATAATAATTTTAAGGAAATTAAGATTTAGAAATAAAAAAGAATAAGAAGTCTAGATGCACAACATTTTACTCTCGAAATCCCAAAGCAATATTTGTTCTTGGTCGTAGATGTAAGCATAATATGTTTTTTCTTAAGTGATATTCATGTCTTTAGCGACACAGAGAATCTTAGTGTTGGGTTATGAGAGTATAAATTCCAATAAATATCTAGGTATGGGTACTAAAATGGACTTTGAATTCTTATAAACTTGAATTACTTTATAATTGTCAACGTCACCTTAAGCCGTTCTAAAATCCATCCAAACAATGTCTCAGCAATGTCCTCTTCATCAGCAGCCCAAATCTAGTATCACCTTCAATTATAGCACAAGCCTAGCTTCCTTCAGATTTCCATCTAACCTTTAGAGTCCCATTAGCTAGCGATTGAAGGTCAAAAGGCTCCGTTGCAGGTTAGTGACAACTGCGTTGGTCTTTATAGCCATAAAACAAGCCCGAGATATCTTCATCTGGGACATGCAAGTTACATTCTTGACAGTTCAATAATTTAATTAACATTGTCTATTTGTTTTCATAAACATTATTAATGTACCTAGGCTCCATTAATATAAGTATGTTATACTATATTGTTATCAACAATTCTTAGCGTGCAATTTTCTTTTCTTAATTAATCTGCATTAATTGAAATTAAATCAAAATCACGGAACTGGTTTTTGTAACTAAGTACCGGGATAGCAGCTGTGAAAAGAAATGAAATAATTAGCCCTAGTTTCTTGACAGATGAGTTTTTTCTAGTGTCTAGATCTGTCTCAGTCGCAGTTGCCATGGGCGGCAGCGGAAGGCGGTATGGATGATTATTTTAATCAACTATTTTTAGAACGTTAGGTAGATAGATAAACTCTTAATTTACAGCAAAGAACAAAAAATCCGGAAATAGCGTGCAAAGATGTTATTTATTAATCTTTGCAATTGTAGTTTAGGTCATAACTTAGATAGTTATTATAAGTTGTACAAAAATGTTAAATGAAATTATTAAGGCCTGCACTTGTTGCAGGTATTCAATGGAAAAATTACCACAACACAGCGAAGCTTTTTATCTATTCAGACATTGATTAAGTGTTATTTATGTATGCCAATGGTATGTGTGGGAAACAATTAGCAACCTTGGCAAAAAGTCTTGTGCGTCTACAACCTTTAGTCTATTGGAATGAATATTTTATTATATCTAAACTATGTTATAAAGTTGGGATTAAGGATTTCGTTTTATTTAAATTGTTAATTGTTTGTTGGATTTTGTTTGGATTGACTTTTGACAGGTAAGTTCCTATGACGAAATATTTTGTTTTATTTGAATTTATCGAAAATAATTCCTATTTTAAAAAGCTGAGAGGATATAATTTACTATAGGCACATAGATATGACTAAAACATAACGAGAATGTTATAAACGTAATAGACTAGAAAAAGACGTCACAAGGAAATACAGGCATTGTTGTTTGTTAGTTGTTGAACGGCACTACTCAGGGATAAAATGGTAGTAAAATCATTGTTCTGATAATAGGAGATATAAAATTACCTTACACTTATTACCGAGATTGTATATCCCGAGCCATATTTTATCGTTCCCCAGTTTACACCTGCTTATTCATAGTTTAGACAGCCTAGCTTTCTAATAAAAGACACACGTTTTTCTATGCGTAGAAGCTGTATGGTAGTTGAGTCGAATCTATTGGAACCAAACGTGAAGCTATTTGGAACGTATTGCGTGATTATCTGGTCACTACTTATTCTATGGTATCGAACATACATGTGACGTTCTGTCTCTGATTCTCGGCATTGAAAGCATTTATGTGACACAACTAGAATGTATTGTGTCACATCCATAGTACATAGTATCTCAATGGTCACATCTATTATTTGTAATTTATCCTTACGTCCGCAATCCGACTTTTTAGTGCCTACTAGTGGTGTAACTAAGTGTTTATTTTTGCAATAGAAAACCCGCTCTCGTTTTACTCCGTGCAACTTACGCATTAGTAGGTATAGGTACATACTTCAAAATTATTGGACGTGCTTCTTTAAAGTGACGTTACTTTTTTATTTCAGTGAAACAAATGCTACATTTTGACTGAACCTTTACCATTAAATATGAAATAAAACTACACCCAAATCTGTTAAGCCTTTGCTGACATTAGCCCGCAAAAACGCTCAGACAAACAGAAAATAATCCTGACGCTTTTTTTTGCGTTCGATTTCTTTAAATAAAGGCGTCCAATAATAATTTTCATACACCTTCCAAAAGACAGAAAGCGATTTTCGGTATTTTTGTTATACCTTATAGGTTAAGTCTAAGCATAATAATGCACTTCCTGAAACTCCTGAAGATAGTTCTATGTGACATTGTTATTTACAGTATCAAGAGAGCCATTCAAAATCTTCCATTAGAACCAAACTTTATACGACCATTAACAAAGGAATAACAAGCGACACCGATCCTTTTATCGCCACATTTCTGATCACTTGCAGTAAATTGTGAAGACATCCAGTAGGTTGTAAAATAACGTCACTAACATAAATTCTTAAAGTTAACAGAAATTTACTCAAGTCATAAATTAGTAATTTCTTTCGTAGACCTAGCTATTTAGCTTAATAATATACGAGGATATATTAATTTTATATTATGTTTTTGCGTTTCCTGGATGACATTAACATATTTAATATTTGGAATCCTTATCGTCGTTACGAAACCTAAGATATTATATTAAATTTGAGTGATATTAATCTATGGGACGTAGTGGCCATAAAATGAAGTAAAAGTCGTCTTATATAAATAAAAATTAAAGAGATACACCGTTAGCTTAAATATAATTTTAATTTATACCTACTTTTTGTTTAGATTTGCAGTTTTTAACACCAAGTCGTAAAAACGTGTCTAGGATTTTTAGTAATAGCAAAAACATCTAGTTGAATGAGAAGGTATTGATTCAATGTAACTGTTGGCATTATTTGCTCGAGAATGTTTTGTTTGGTTGACTCTAAGAGAGAAAAAACACTATTGCATTGCTTTAAAAGTTATAATCTGTTGGACGAAAAACTCTTATGAATCATCTATAAGCGACAACAAATAGGAAGTTGCATTAAAGTAGGTAATTTTTATCATCGATGTCAAGCAGAGCAGCTCTTTATATAACCGACACTGTTCTTAGAAAGATCATGATAACATTCCTTAACGCATTGACGCATAAAAGGAAGGCAATTGCATTTAAAATATAAATAAGCTAATTTGTCAACAAATTTTATAACTAATAAACCTACAATTGTTGTTTGCGAGTAGAATATCTGAACACCTTAACGAATGGACTGATTTTGATGGATTTGGTTGTGAGTTTGAGTAGGATTCTGGATGGTTTAGATTCACAGTTGGAGCCGGTAGGTGCTAAACCAAAAATCAGCCAAACTGTTGAAGACAGAAAGAAATGATTTTAATTATAGTAAATCGCTTAAATGACTTGGGTTGAATATTGTGGACTGTCGATATATTTTTTTAATCCGGTCAGAATGTTGCGGAACAATTTCTGCTAGATCAGCTAGTATGATGTTGTTGTGATCTATTTTGTACAGAACAATATTATTGATCGACGTTAGTGTTCGTGGATTTTTGAACTTACAAAAAAAATTAGGTATTTATAATTTTTCATACTTTTACACAATTTATAACGTGTTCAAAAAGTAAATAAATCTTCCGGTAGATACTTCAGTAGAATCAAATGGTTCTCATAACATTCTCGCAGTAGACTGGTTGATTGAGTAGTTAGTCGAGTAATTACTGAGTGAGCGTGTGAATCCATCATTTATCTTCACTTTATAACTTAATTGTATCCGTAAGTTGAAGCTACACTTTACTTTAATACCTACTACTTATTTACGTTAGGTACCTAACAGGTATTAGCTATGTGATTTATTGATAAAAATGTTTCATTTATTATAATAATTTACTTCAAAAGTAATGTAATATTATTAAGTATTCAAAAATGTTGTTTAATTTATTTTGAATTTGCGATTTGAAAATTTATGTACATTTTCTTTTAGCGGAGCGATCCGACCCTACTACCTATTTAAAAGTTATTACCTTCTATCATACCTATTTATAAGTTGCTACTTATTCATCAATTTAAAATAAAATACCTATTCCAATTTATTATTTGTTATCAAATTTTTCTTTCTTTGTTTAAGTCGATAAATAATATCTAAGCTGAATTGAATCTAATACTTACTTCGTCGAATATAGGTTAGGTACACTGCTCTAACTTATGGTACCTGTATCCGCGCCGATTATTATTTGTTTCTTTTGTTTAGATATCATTGAACTTTTAGAGTGCGTAACATGTTACCGGCTGTTGCGCCCATGGTACACGGTCCTTGTTACGGCGAAATGCGTTGTGAGCGAGCCTCACTCATTTGCATACGGCGGATATAAATTCTCGTTTGTAAGAACACTGTGGCATTTTTATTGTGCATCTCTTTGTGCGGGGGAAAAAATTGACAGTTTTTGTGGGTTAGGGCGTGTCCATGCTGTGTGTTATGATTTTGTGCGGAAGATAAAAACTGTTTTAAAATTACTTGAAAGTCGTGACACAATTAGAATTATTACTTTATTTTTAAAGTACCTCGTTGAAACAATAGTTGCAAATGTTAATAGATTAATTTTATGTACCTACCTACAAAAAAATTTTTTAAAAACTTTAAAGTTAAAAGTTGATAGTAGTAAAGTAATTTCTGGAGAATTTAAAAAGTAGATAGGAAAAATTTATTAGTAGTACTCTTTTAAACTACTGAAATTAAATCTTAAAATAATATTTTCAATTAGCATAGCTAGCTGCTTCAGCTATCAAAGGTTATCTAATTATTAAAAACGTCACGTATATTTTCCAAATAGTCTACAAGAGCCGTAGTGGTTCCTTGTGAACATACCCGTAGATCATAACACGTCGCCCGCTTCTCTATACAAATATTAATTCTCGGTTGGAACCGACAAGCTAATCGTTTTTTACAGGCCACGGCGCGTTTATTACACGGACCGTCAGCAGAAAAGTTCCCTTTATATTGCTGTTTCGCAGACGCTACTCCGCGGAGTTATTCGGGAAATAATTAAAAGTGCAAGTAAGTGTCCCCTTGCTGTTGCTTATTGAAATAAATTGCTTAGTTAGCTCTAAATTACATTTTATAAATATTTTTTAACGCCGATGTCTTAAATTTCATTGAGATCCAGTAGCTCATTAATGATATTTATTTTTAGAATCTCGAGTATCAATTCAGGCTAAAGTTATTTGATAGGGGCAGAAGGTACTGTTATCTCATACTAGCTTTCCGCCCGCGGCTCCGCCCGCGTCGAATTTTGTTAGGTATATAGCGTATTTTTACTGAACTCGACAGTGCTTTTCTTTAGACTTATTTTAGAAAAAAAGATTTTTCAGGCTGAAATCTTATTACAACTTCAATTTAATATCGAACAAAATCGCCCATGTAGTTTAATATTTGCTGCTTTCCCTTCATAAGAAAGTCCAACTCGCTCTTGGCTTGGAAGTTATTTTTCAGGAATTTGCATTTTACGATCCCGTGGAAATGTCCTAAGTAAATTTCCCGTCTCGTATAAATATTTGGAGTACTAAATCTCTATTTAATTTTACACCTACCTATATATTTTTAAGGTGATATTGAAAAAATACTGAAGCACATTTTTTAATTTTAACAAAGAGACTGGACATTCATTTTCAAGTCCCTAACTTGGAAACTAACGAAAAAAACACAAATTTTCACCCCGTATTTTTAGGGGTTGGAGGGTTAATTCGAAAAAACACTTGATTTTTTATTTACAACAAAGAGTATTTACCTATTTTCAGCTTTCTATCTTGAAAATTTTATTAAGTCCCATACAATCTTTCACCCCCCTTTTAAAGGGGTTGAGGGTTAATTATCAAAAAAATCTGATACACGTATTCATTAATTTGAAGTAAGCAACCAAAATTCAAATTTCCAAGTCACTAACTTCAATGTTGTAGAATTTTCATATACCTAATAGTTTTCACCCCTTTCATCCCCTTCGGAGTGGAATTTCCAAAAATCCTCTCTTGGTCCCCTACACTCCCCAAGGAACATACAATACATGGCAAATTTCATGTTTCTAACTTAGAAAATGACGGACTTCCATACAAACTTTCAACCCCTATTTTACCCCCTTAGGGGTAGAATTTCCAGAAACGCTTAAATACGTATCTATTAATTTTTAATCAGTAGCCCAAAAATAAAGTTTCATGTTTCTAACTTAAAAAATGACAGTCTTCCATACAAACTTTCAACCCCTATTTCACCCCTTTAGAGGTTGAATTTCATAAAATCCCGTCTTAGTGAGCACTTACATCCTTAAAAGAACCCGCATGCAAAATTTCACACTCCTAGCACTTGTAGTTTCTGAGATTTCGTGATGAGTCAGTGAGTCAGTGACCTTTCGCTTTTATATATATAGATAATAACATTGCAACTTATTAAGTCGTTACCTATTTATTTTATTACAATTTCATTACCTATTTTTTATTTTACCTTTCACAGTCGGTATTTTTTTCTCGAATTCTAATGGGACCAAACGGGAACTTATACTTTGACGTTCCTTGGTTACAGTAAGACCTAAAAATAGGATGTTAAAGGGCAAAAACTTAATGCCTAAATGTAATTAGGTATCTATCAGTCAGTCATGGGTAGATGTAGAAAAGGCAGGAAGTAGGTGTTAAATCAAGAAAAGAAAACAATGACTTTAAAGTACCTATAACAATTTTGAACAAAATTCAATTGATTGTATTAATTTATTATTAGTTATGTCTGTATTGTTATGTACTTACTTACTACCTACATAGGAGATATTTGTGAAAACTAATCAACTAAAACTCTAACACCATCTACTAACTGGACTAACCACCCTAATCCCTTAATAATAGAGTCTTGTTCTAAGTCCGTCATAGTTGTCATGGGCGGCAGCAGAAGGGTTGTGCTGCCGGCTCATTCGCTACCTTTATTCCATAAAAAATGTATAACGGTATAATTATGTTTCATCTTGCGCGTTTTTGTTTTAGAAAGACAAAACACTGATTTTTGGTTCACGTTTCGGTTGTCACTTAGTATAATAGTGGAGTGCCGTAAGCTTTAAACCTCGGAATCCAGGGACTATGAATGAATCTTCATAAAAACTGCTGGACTGTATTTCAAAATGCACAAATAGAAAAGTTAAAAAAAATAATTCACCGATTTTTTTTATTTTTTTTTATCTTTGTTGGTAAGTTTGTGACCCCATAACTTCGTGTTGCGTAAACCGATTTTGATGATTCTTTATTTCCTTGAAAGCTGGTATTTTTGGTACGGTCCTATATAAATTTGAGCGACATCTGACGAGTAGTTTCGAATTAACTTGAATAATGTGTAAGGATGTTTTGTAGTGTGTACTTATGGTTTTTTTCTATTACTTTTTACTGAGTATTTAGATTTTGATGATTCTCTTTTTATTTGAAAGCTGGTACTTGCATTGTAGTCTCATATAAATTTTAGCCGCATTTGACTAGTAGTTTTTGAATTATCCTTAATAACTTTTAAGCTATTGTATAGCTTTTATCGCGGGCCTGGGACCGAATGCAGAAATTTCGTAACGAAAATTTATTACACCCTGCACACAGACATAGTTACTATGTCTATGCACCCACACATCGATAAATACCAGAACTTTTAACTGAGTTAACTAACTTTTACTTTATAACGGCTAAACCGATTTGGCTAATTTTAGTCTTGAAATATTCGTGGAAGTTCAGGGAAGGTTGCAGCGATGAGAAAATATGAAAAATTGCGAGGTAAATACTAAAAAAATGAAAATTTTAATTTCCCATACAAATCTTACCTGTCAAACATTTGATTTTCGCCCCGTCGGTTCGGTGTTTTAAGAATAATTACATGTAGATCTGGATTAAATAAGGCGTTGGAATCGACAACATGTATTCATAATAGTCGAATTATCGCGTATTTAGATTTAAAACATACAAAATAATAACATGACATAAAATAATGACACTACATTAATGACTTGAGGGTGATAGAGACAGTGCCATACAGGCAAGGCAAACTGTAGGGCACTGTCTCTGTCACCCACACGTCATTCACGCGCCAAAAGATCGTTGTAGGACTTAAATGTCAAATGTCAATTTTCTTTTTAAAAAGAATTATTTTGTCAACTGAAATAGTTCTTATGCTTTTGTTCAGAATATTTAAATCATCTTTGCACAAATTAATGCATTATCCGTTTCTAATAAACTTTGATGTAACTTTTGATAACTAGGCAACTAAATGAAAACTGGTACACCACTTTCTTATCCCACTGTAAAACAGTGAATATCTGTACTCGTATAATTTGTGTACAAAGTGTTTTAAATATGAATAAACAAAGTGCATTTATTAATGAAGAAAGTCACGAAAAAATTGTGAAAGAAAATGAGTTATTACTCTATATACATTCATTTTATTATTATTATCACAAATGCAGTATTATTTTTTGTTTTGTTAATTTATATATAATGCTATGCAATAGCTTTACCGCGGCAGTCTCCGAGTGCCACACGTCTTTTTATTTTGTATGTATGTTACCTTATATTTAGAGTTCCGATTTTGATCATTCTTTTTTTAATCGAAAGCTGGGGTCTTAGGTAAGGTCCCGTAAAAATTTGAGTTCCGTCAAACGAGTAGTTTTTGAGTTACTCTTAATAATGTGTATTTAATTTATGGTCGTTACCTAATAACTTATCACTGGGTGCTTCGATTTCCTTCAACCTTCGCGGTTGAAGAATTTATCATTATGAGTTTAGTAGGTAATACGATAAGTTTTTGAGGTTCGTGTCGAATAAAACATAGAAAAAGTTAAAATAAATATAATAAAATAAATTGATAGAAAAGAAGTTATTTTACAGGCACTTTTCTGAAATAAAGATTTATTTATTTTTTTATTAAAAATAGGGATGCACCATTAACATACCACAAAGAAATTAGAAATTAATTATAGATACAGTAATATTATACACAAAAAGGGATAGACGTAGAAAGAAGGGATCTTAATTCCTGAAAGACTTAAATAGCACTGAGCAACATATCAATATAAAGTGCATGTGAATCTGTAATAATTTTTAAATCGATTATATTTCACATACTAACAGTATTTTAGTAGAACGAACAGACATATTGAATACAGTTTTATTAATATAAAATAATATTATAGAGCATTCGACACATCGCGTCGTCTACGGCGATATAAATAGGCTCATCTGCCTACTAACCACCGCTATATGTCTTCAATGGATATCAGGTTACTTGAATAGTTATATGGGGCCATTATTTAAACATCTTTGCTTAAACGTGAAATATGTTTAGGATATTATATACCTACCTACGTACCTATATTACGTATACATAATGTGTGCTTGGATTTAACGTACTTAAAATTAAAAACTATGTTTATGTTTAACTTTTGTATGTGTGATGACCAATTATAAGAAAAACATGTGTCAGTAACATTATGTCGTAGGAGTACATTATGTATATTTTTATTGTTACATTGTGCTATTGTACATAAATTATTTATTGTACAAAAAGTTAAACTAACAACAGTCCTCAATATGCTAATAGCTGATAATGATCTCACCAAATGATAATCTTGCTTGAATTGAAATTATATTATTAGAAGTTTGGAGACGGCCCAAAGTCTTGTCACGTTTGTGTCGATAAAAACTTCGTAGAAAGGCCGTCACGTTTAGGAATTTTCGCAAATGCCCGTGAGATGCGACAGATAAAAACAATCCGTTCCAACAATAGAATTATTGATGAATTTCCGTTACGTTAAAATGATTCTTGTAAAATACGTGTTTTACATTTTTAACTCTCAAATCTTGATTTGGATAATTTACAATAGGTAAGAGTTTTTTGTTGCCCACTTGAGAGTACCTAAGGGACCTTCGTCCCGAATGTTATACTCGTGCTGACTGCCGTACAAAGCAATGGCACCTTTCGTTACTGGTTACTGGTCTCTATCCTGTATGTCCATGTGGATTCTCTGATAGTTTTTTTGGGCGGCAATTTTGATATTGTTGGGTGAATAGTGGTTTTAGTTGGGTGGATAGTGAGAAAATTCACTTAATAAAAAAAGATTCACTTTTTTTCTTCAATTCATGTTTTTCTTATAATTGTTATGATGTCTAAAGTGTTTTAATATTGACACTTGCAATGTTTTTCACTTTCAGTTCATGGTTTATTTGTGATAAGTTTTGTTCCAACAACACGGCATCAATTAACCTATTCGATTTGATATTCCGATACTAAAGGCCTGAGCCGTTGAACCAATTTACGATCGGACGCTAATTCTCGAAGAGTTTTATTAAGCTGCATTTCCATAAATGTGCACCGGATTTATTTTAAAGGTAGCGCTTATAAAAAGTTATTTGCAGTTAATTTTAATTCAATACAGTACGCTAATGACTGCTTTTAAGGGAATTTAAATTCGGCGGAATGCTTGAATATATTAATTTATTAAATTCGATTCGTATTTTGCTACTTGTTTTGTAATTAAAGTGAGTAAGCGGTAAACTACAAAGGTTTTTGAAGATACCAAAAACCCTGGTAAGTATCAATGACTTGAAAACAATCAACATCATCAACAGTTTATTTCAGGAGATATTCACTTTGTTCGCTATTATTATTATCAAGTACCTATGGTGCCTCTATACACCGATTATTTTAAAAATTAAAAATATCGCAATATTTTTTGTGATGAATAAAAATAACAAAGAATCTATTAACATTATTTCTAGTATTATATTACCATGAAGCTTGTATGGCTAGCTACCGAGTTATGGTATCAATAATTATTTTCCATGAAGTTCTGCTGATTTGCTACCCTCTTGCTTGGTTTAGCCGCTTGATGATTCCGTATTTTGGATGGGCGCGACCGCATGACTACTTTTTTTTTACCGGCTCAAGATAAGGAGAAGTTCTCAATTCCACAGTATTTTTATGCCTATGTTATATACCTACCTCATAACTTTTAGCTGGGATTTTGATAATTCGATTTTTTAATTTCTTTTTATATTCTAAAGCTGGTCGTCGTTGTTTTGTCGTATGTTCCCGTATGAAGAGCGACTTGATGAGTAGTTTTTAAGTTTCCCTTCTTGTCGACATTGAAGTCGGTTGTCTGTAAAAAGTTAGGTAGGTATTTCTACTCGCTTTTTTCCTGGCCGGCAACGCATTAGATTTAGTTACTACCTTCCATACTTCCATGGACTTAATTCAGGTTATTAATTTGCTTCTTTGTCAGTTGTTTACATAAAAAGACATAAAACAGGCATTTATTGCGGATTTGATTATTAAGTTATATAATAATTTACCCAAGAATGCGTTGAGATTGCCCACCCACGGCTGGCAGTTAGTTGGGATTAAGCTAAATATGTTATAATATGACGTAACTAAAACGCCCAGTATGATTTTAGCTGTGATAGGCAAATATTAACCAAACCTAAGCCTTTTCTTTATTAGTTTCTGTTATGCCCACTTTTAATATAAATTATGTAATAAATTATTATTAACATTAAAATCGACAAAATTAAGCGTTTAAACGACTCTGCTTTGGTTTTAAATAAACATGAATTTATGGTCATAATAAAATATAATCCCGTAATAATCGCGAGATAGTTATTTTGTTATTATATCATAGTCATCGGTAGTAATTACGTCTATGTATACCTACCTAAATCTGAACGTTTTTCTTTCTTTCTTTCTTCTTCTTTGTTGACCGATAATGCATAAGTGATGCTCTTGGTGATGATGAAGTAACCACTTATCATCACGTTAAACAAAATTAACGCTGTGAATAAAAAAGTGATAAAAATTGCCTTTATTTATTTTACTAGATACTAGAGGCCCGCGCGCTCGTCCGTTTTTTATGTGGACTTTATCACTTTAAAATTTGCTAAAATATTTTTTTATATGTTGGCTTACACTATAGGTACCTACTGAAGATTTTGTATGGATTCCCCAAAGATGTTTTAAATATCTAGATGGAACATCGAATCCGCGCAAACGTGTCAATAAATTGTGGCTAACTGTTAGCCACAATTTTTATATCATTACGCACACATTACGCACACATAGACAAATAGACGAACGGGTAAAACATCGCCTGCACGCACACATACTTGATACTGTTGCTTTGTTGTAGGGCGACGCTCAATCTAGATATTTAAAACATCAAAGGGATTCCCATAGTTTTATTTTTTATTACCTAGTCATAAATATTTTGTGAAAGTACTAAAAATAATCAAATGTAATGAAGCACCACAATGGTGACTTTTTTTAAATAAATGAAGTGCTTTTGAGGTAAATCAATACAAACATTGAAAAAATATAAAAATACATTTTATTACCTTTGTCGTTTATAACATTGGCCTAAATTTTAGACACACCTACAAACCACAGATACAAGTACCTATAACTATGCAAAAACATTGTTATAACTATAGGTATTATAATTTAATTTTCTTTCTACATACACGTATGTTCTCAGACAAACAACCTAACGCGAGACCGCCTGCTGGTCGTGTCTCGTTGTTTATATTATAACATTTACACTTTTATGGCGCACCGTACCATCATGGTTTGTACAATGCGATGTGTGATGTGTAGCTTTAAATTAAAATCATAATTCATCAAGCGTTGCACTACATATTGTAATTGAAATTCAATCTTATCTGTTTTGTTTAAGATCTACAATTATTTGCGTTTGTATTTTTAACTGCGATCTATATAATTAAATAGTAGACTACGGGCCCATGTCGAATATGGGGGGGTCATACGAACCACCAGGTGATATATATAGGACGATATAAGAGCACAAAATAATAAGATTCAGCACTATGCCGTCACTTGTAAGCTGTCCAACTGAGTGCTGGTGAGAATTCAAAAGTGCAGGTAGAGGGAGTACATTTTGGTCATATGATTCTGTACGGCATTTTCACCATCGATAGATCCATGAAAAATAATAAGAAAGCGCGCAGTCCCGTAAAAAAATGGTGAGCCACAAAGTCGGTAAATTTGTTTGATTTTTTGAAAATTCCAGGGTAAATTTAGTCATTTGATCCTGTACGGCATCAGTTTCATGCTGTTTCAATACAGCTTCTAATCCATTATTCCGCAACGCCGTACAAAAATCATGCGACAAGGGGAAAAAATCGAGGGTTGAAACCCCCTCTATTTCCGTGGTCTGGGGGGTGATTTGAAAAAGTACGGCTTCGGTTCCAAAACATTATCTAGCACTCAAAAGTACTATTAAAAATAATGCCGTCAAAAAGTTATTGTTCATTTGAATGTATATTAATAATTACCTTAATTTCATGGTATACTTGATTTATAAAGCTGTAATGTCATTTGACACTGTACGGCAACTTTTTTTTTAACATGATATTGTAAAATATAATTGTTGCATAGTATTGCCGTTCAAAAGAAACTGTTCTAAAAAAAGTTATAGAGAAATACAAAAACTGAAATTTGTTAAATTATTGCAGAAGTTTAAATATTCATAGATTAATAGAATATAGCAATTTCCTACATTTTTCTCTTGTTCTAAATAGTATTAAGATACATAAATTAGGAAAAAATGATGCCGTACATTTTAATGCAGACTATATTTTTCATACATTTCGTTCTATGGATTTTTCCTTGAATTTTTTTTTCCCTACAAACCTTTGGACCAACGAAAATGTACGGCATGTAAAAAAATATTATCTGTGCATAAAATACTTTCAAAATAAATTAATTTTATGTTGTTTCAAATCACCCCCCAGACCACGGAAATAGAGGGGGTTGAAACCCTCGATTTTTTCCCCTTGTCGCATGATTTTTGTACGGCGTTGCGGAATAATGGATTAGAAGCTGTATTGAAACAGTATGAAACTGATGCCGTACAGGATCAAATGACCAAATTTACCCTGGAATTTTCAAAAAATCAAAAAAATTTACCGACTTTGTGGCTCACCATTTTTTTACGGGACTGCGCGCTTTCTTATTATTTTTCATGGATCTATCGATGGTGAAAATGCCGTACAGAAACATATGACCAAAATGTACTCCCTCTACCTGCACTTTTGAATTCTCACCAGCACTCAGTTGGACAGCTTACAAGTGACGGCATAGTGCTGAATCTTATTATTTTGTGCTCTTATATCGTCCTATATACATCACCTGGTGGTTCGTATGACCCCCCCATTTTCGACATGGGCCCGTAGTCTATAGGACAATACGGGACATGGCTAAGTGGAGTCTAATGAACATTTTTGTCGGGAAAAGGAGACTTTGAGGTATACTCGGTCTTATAACATTGAACTTATTGATTTGAACTGATTGAACTAAAACAAACAATGAATATCAAATAAACAATGAATATAATATCTTAGGCTTACTATAGCACCTCAGCGAATAACCCAATCAAATCGGCTAAAACGTTTCTGAGATTAGTGGAAACAGACGCATAGAAAACCAAAGGTAAAATAGACAAAAATCTTAAAACTAATTACATTTAAGTAGTAGGTATTATTAATTAGGCACAATTTTGTATACTGTGGTAACCCCTTGAGAGAGCGATAAATTGGGAAAAGAGGAAGAGAGCATTAGACCACTGTATATTTTTATACTGTGGTTCAAACAAACATGAGCTAAGCGTTTGAATAGGAACACAATGCGTCAGGAAGGAACATTTTCATAATCCCCATTTCAAATAGCTTCAATATACTCGAACACGTTTTACGAGTGATCATTAAAAATGTTTTAAATTTGATTTATGAGTGTCCAAAATGATCTGTGTCTCGGATTTTCGGCCGCACCGCTAAAATTGTAAGCTGCATTCAATGAACAGTCATTCATTTGTTAATTTTGTACGCCGCCATAATATTTACGGCTGCAGTAAACATTTGAGCTATAAAACGTTCAGAATGTTATTAATATTTGCTTCCAAGTATTTCGGGAGTATGCGCTTCTAGAATATATTATGGCAATGTTTTAGATTTATTGAGTATGAGTATTAACACTGTGTGTTTTAAATTAAATTCTTTCGAGACAATTTTCGCGAAGGACTCTATGAAAATGCTGTAAAATGGTATATTTAAGATTGTAACTAAGTTAAGCACTAAATCGGTAAACGGTTACATCACAATTATATTTATGATTTTTAATAAAAAATTAGATGAATATTATCTGCTTATCCTTCATTATTACAAAATTTCTGCCTTGTTAAAATAAAATCACCTTATTTCTGTACACACGCAACAGCTAACAAAGTCTTCAACATTGACCAAGGAGTGTCCATCTTAACTGCGTTAAACACGGATTGTGTCCGCGTGATCCGGCTGTTCGTTTTATGTGCGCATAAAGTACCGGACGAACTGTCGTGTCTTGTCCTCGCCGAGCGTGCGAAAATACTCTCCCTACAGTACACACGACCGATAATGGTGCACTTTTTTGACAGAGATGCACCTAAGCAGTAGCTTAAATAGAAAATATATTTTTTCAAGTTTTGTTATTTATTTGATCATGGTCGGTTCGAGAACGTAGTACTAATAAAAATAGAATTGTTTCAGAATAAATACATAAGTGCGTGGCTCTATAATGTAACATATTTTAAGGTTGTCATTGCAAATTACACCTGCTAGTTATTGATTTAGTCAAGATGTATTGCATTGATGAATGGGTAAAGTAAAGAAGTGATAAGAAAATTTCTGTGATGGTAGGTATAAATTCAATTTTAAAAGAAATAGGTAATAAACTATGAATGATCGAATAATAAAACATACACTCAAATAATGTCACTGTTAAGATAGCTTTTAAATGTTATTAAAAGTCAATGAGACAATTTCACTTCATTGTGAATGATTATTTGTTATTCTGTCGGGATTCTTTATGTGAGATAATTCCATGGTGTAAACATGTGAACGTAGTGCATAAATTATCCAAACAAACAAAGATATTGCAAAAATATACGGAATCCGTTGTAATTACTGGCGCCAGCACTGCGTACCGGCCCGTTACAGCACATTGTTGCGATAAGAGTAGTGTCATCTATCGATCTTGCTCTAACATACGAGCTATTTACTCTCTTTTATAATGCTTATTAAACCATTTATGGGGCTAAGGAATAATAAAAGAGCTAACTTTTAATTCTGTTTTATTTTAAACGATTTGTTGTGTTAGAGGTAGGAGCTTGAGGGCCAGTATTTTCTTTCATCTTCCTCCTTTTTGGCTGGCAACGCATCGGTGATGCCATCAGTTACAGTGACCACCTTACCATCAAATGGCTGTTCTGCTCATTTACATAATTTACTATTTACACAAATAAACTACTTACTTATACTTCCTTCCTTACTTCCTTATTCTTTCTTTATTTATAACTTCCGTTGCTTGAAGAAAATTTTTAAATGATTTGGGAACATTAAACAGCGGCTTGTATGTTACTTTAAAAAGTATTGCGGACAAGCTGTAACACCAACATCTGAAACATTATTATATTGACGTTAAGTGACTTACTCGAAAAAAAAACTATGTGGGTAACTTTGTCTATACAAATGTTATAAACATAACACTCCTTTTTGCGCTGAGGGTTAAAAAACGTTAATGGCTTGTAATTAGTTTCAGTCGATGACTCTCCCACCTTGCCACGCGGACATTGCGGTTGGTCTCGCGCTGGAGTTATGATCGGGAGGTTTGTTAGTTTTTTGTTACTTTATTATTGTAAAGTATATTGTTTATTGGGAATTGTTTTAACACTTTTGTCTCTGTCAAAGATATTTAAGTTTGTAACATAATAACAGTTTTTATGTGTTTTTATATATTGTGTTTCGTCGATTTTACTTTGTAACGATTTTATTGATTTTAATGCGTAGATATAATGTTGGATAGTTTATTTATATCATATTAGCGAGATATGTAAAGTATTAATGAAAAACGTTAGGTAAAATATCTACGAGTAAGTATATATCTTTAAAGTAACTTTTTTAAATTGAGAGCATTCTAAACAGGAAAAGAACCTGTAGTTTCACTCGAATTACGCGTATGAATTATACACAAAGGATTTTGTCCCGATTTGAAATGTAGGTGAAAATTGACTCTTGTTTTAGTCGCGTGTAGGTGTATTTATTATTGTGTTAGCCCATAGTTCATCAAGAATAATTGCCGGTAAGCAAGGACAAGTAAAGTGGGAATTACTGCGTTACGTGGACTGAGTGGGATACTGTACACGGATCTGCCGCGTTATAACAAAGTTATGTATGAATTTTAGATAAGTTAGTCACGTTGGATTTCTCTCTATCAAGCCGTTTAAAGTCTACTGCTGGACACAGGCTTCCCCTATTTTGTCGCCACTTACCTAGCATTACATTACATTACATTAGGATTAGATTGATACAGATACTGAAAGTTATATTCACACGAACTGCACACAGTCATTCCAGCAACACACGCATAATAACCATAAACACATGGATTTATTCACACGTTCATGTTTTTAGAACCTTTTTATGCCCGATGTCATACTGTGCGGTTCATACATTGACCGCTCGATCAACAATCTACAGCAGGTGGTGTCAAAAAACTTACTCAGTAAAATAATTTATTACGATAACCATAATTAAAGCAATCAAATTATATAATTAAAATTCTTTTACGTCCTTATCATTTATATAGAGGCATTATTTGTTCCACCGCGTTCGTTTTTGGGAGTTCCATTCCAAAACTGGTTCATTAAGCAAGTTAATGAGATTGGTTTCCCGACTTAATTACTGAAGTACAGAAACATTCTTATTAATGATCAGATTTCAATTTATATCTCCATGTCCCTAAAAGACCGCGTCTCAGTGGCGGGATGGTAGCAAGCGATCACAATTACCTACCACAGATGATCAGCCTCATTACTGCCCGCTAAAATTACATTAAAGAACATCTTCGTCTCCCAGCCCTATAATATTAAAATGTCCACGGCGTGGGCTGAATGTCAAACACGAAAAGCCGGTTTATGTTGTTATAGCCGATAAATAATATAAAAATTAGGCGCCTCTACACTGAACTTGAAATTTTAGAGCAGTGTCGTTCCTGCTTTGGAAGAGCGATTCAAACGGACCGTTTTTTCCTTTTTTTATGGAATCAAACAATTAAGAAAGCAAACAAGCATGCAGTACCACCCTTTCGCTGCTGCTCATGACAATGTGACCGATACATAAAATTCATTATTATTATTGTAGGGTCAATCAATTATTACTGTAGGGTCTAGGATGGTTAGTCCAGTTAGTTAAAATTAATATTTAGGTATTAGTTGGTTAGTTTGTTAATAAGTGTGAGGACAGGGACTTCGTCATCTTTAGTGATATTAGTTGCATTTTATGTCTAACTGTTGCACTTTTTCAATTTTTTATTGAATTCTTAATAAGGCGGGTAAACATTTCATTCTGCCCTTGTTCCAATCTCTTATCTAAAATATGCTATTTATCAATGATAGTGAAATTTTTAGATTTATTTTATTCTGTATTCTACTATGCCTACAATAGTTCTTATTAAGTGCTTAAATAGCAGTAACATAAAAATGTTCCAATGTGTTCACAGCCTATTAACCGTGAATAAAACTTATTTTTACGCTAAAAAGACGGTAGAATAAAGACGGCCATCACTCATAACGTAATAGTGTATTCATGTAAATTAAATTCATTAGCTACCTGATTCTATTTAAGGTGGATATTTGAGAAGCGGAGAGGTGCTTCGTCAAAATACAAATAGGTATTAGTCGTGCTGTAAAGAATGGTGTTGAAAGTGGTGTCCGATAACATACACGCCTGTGATTTACTTGTATGGCGTGTTAAGTATGAATGGGCAATGTAGGGATAGAACAAACATTAAAACCGGTCACTAATAAATGACTACGTTGAGGGCAAAGAATGCAGTTAAAACTATGTGTGGTTTCCTCAATGTAAGTAATATTATGTTTCAGTTGGTTCCTACTTGGAATGTTACGTTAAGAATTCCTGGAATTATGAATATCAAAAGTTATTCGCAGTACCTGGAAAAGCATTGTGCTAACACCAATATGATTCAACTAAAATGCACATGTAGTACTAAATGACATCCTTAATTCCAAATGAAAAATTTTGTACGAAGAATGCCTTTTAACTGCAATAAATTATTGTATGAAAATATAGCGTTTCCTATCTAAAGTTATATGGAACAAAGCAAAATCCCAAGTGAATATAGTAGACTAGTAAATCCGCCCTCGCTTCGCTTCGGGAAACCAGTCCCTTCAAAAATCTCTATAAATTTTAA
The DNA here is from genome assembly GCA_905404135.1 of Hesperia comma. NCBI lineage: Eukaryota > Metazoa > Arthropoda > Insecta > Lepidoptera > Hesperiidae > Hesperia > Hesperia comma. The sequence goes on along the minus strand of FR990025.1, from coordinate 12,604,098 downwards.
CAAATTATGTTATTCCGATGTCTAAGCTATATTACTGCAAAGTTTCATGAAAATCCGTTCGGTAGTTTTTGCGTGAAAGAGCAACAAACACACACACACACATACATCCTTACAAACTTTCGCATTTATAATATTAGTAGGAAGGATAGGATTTCACAACGAAGAATATTAAAGTAATAGTACATTATGATACAAGTGCGCGAAGTTGGTCATTACAGTCGAGGCGGTATTGAGCCCGAGCCGCAAGGCGAGGGCTGTAATAGAGCCAAGACTGTAATGAACAAAGCACACGCGTATCATACGACGTTTTTCAACACACTTGCGAGGAAAAAAACAATTAGGTATCGACATTTTTCAGTCACAAATCAGCAAATTATAAAAGAACAAATGTTTGCACAAAATGGCGCGGTTTATTTTTTCGCGCGCCGTATCTTTGGTTGAATAACTATGCGCGCGCAGGTTAAGTCCAGAGGCACCGAACATTCAGCCACAATATATTCAACTAAATAATTATGTATTTCTAATAAGAATTTACGGTAATTAATGATTTAAAATATTGTATTTTTTAAATGATTTAATAGATAATTAGATGAAGTATAATCTTATCTTATCAGATTTTGACTAAGTACAACAAGTTTATTTATTTACAAAATAACAAATCTTTTGGTAACAACCTCTTTACGGATATTAAAAAAAAGTGGAATAAGAAAAACACTAGTGCGGCAATGAAAAGTAAAACGTACTAGTGTGTAATAAACCGCATTCCGGGCGTAAGACTAAAGAAAAAATAGCAACTTTACGAGCAAGTGTGTTGAAATAGTACATTATGATACAAGTGTGCGAAGTTGGTCATTACAGTCGAGGCGGTATTGAGCCCGAGCCGCAAGGCGAGGGCTGTAATAGAGCCAAGACTGTAATGAACAAAGCACACGCGTATCATACGACGTTTTTCAACACACTTGCGAGGAAAAAAACAATTAGGTATCGACATTTTTCAGTCACAAATCAGCAAATTATAAACGAACAAATGTTTGCACAAAAAGGCGCGGTTTATTTTTTCGCGCGCCGTATCTTTGGTTGAATAACTATGCGCGCGCAGGTTAAGTCCAGAGGCACCGAACATTCAGCCAAAATATATTAAACTAAATAATTATGTATTTCTAATAAGAATTTACGGTAATTAATGATTTAAAATATTGTATTTTTTAAATGCTTTAATAGATAATTAGATGAAGTATAATCTTATCTTATCAGATTTTGACTAAGTACAACAAGTTTATTTATTTACAAAATAACAAATCTTTTGGTAACAACCACTTTACGGATATTAAAAAAAAAGTGGAATAAGAAAAACACTAGTGCGGCAATGAAAAGTAAAACGCACTAGTGTGTAATAAACCGCATTCCGGGCGTAAGACTAAAGAAAAAATATCAACTTTACGAGCAAGTGTGTTGAAAATAATATTATGTGTGTATTTAATGAAATTGTTGACTACGAAATAACCCATTATAAGAAAGAAGATTCTCAATTTGAATGTTTTTTTAAAGCTGATGCTTGGTGGTTGGTGGACGAGTAGTTTTAGAGTTACCAGACGTATTTAATTGACTTCGACTACATTGATGATATTGTCATTTTATTAGTTGCCGATGTTGAAATCTGTTTTTATTAAAAGTTATGAGAAACTAAATACATAAAACACAATAATGTAAATGCTTGTTATTATCAACTTATTTCTTTACAGTCTTGGAGTATACCCAAGTAGTAAGTGCTGGTTCACGATGACTCCAGTGACGTTAATGTTGCTCATTTTAACTCTCGGAACTACTCGGAAACGGATGGCAAATATACCGGGGATATGATTTGTGTGGTGGCGTACGATTTAACAGGCTCTTCAGATGAATGCACTGTTCACGTTGTATGTTTGTCCAGTTGTATGTTTGTCCAGTTGTATGTTTGTGTGACTTAACTTTTTATCGATATAAGACTATCCCACAAAAATGGTTCTACTGTAAAGTGACCAGTTAGTGTTAGACGTTCAACATTTCTGACAAACAACAATATACAGCTATATTTTACAAAAAACAAAATTTAAATCCAAAAATAGCCGTAGGTACTTGAGTAGTAGAATTTGAGTAGACTGAACAGAGTAGATAAGTATTACTTCTGATTTAGAACGACAATTCATTCATAATTCATTTTAAACTGACAATGTACAACCTAAACGAATCGCCATTAGTTGTTACTAATAAGTATTCGTCATTCGATTTGTGAATAATATTACTACTTAACATTGTACTCGAATATGTATGTTGAGATTTGTTTCGTTTATCTTTTATATGTACTATTAATTTTGTAGACCATTTCGTATTTTAGTCTATTAACTATAAATATTTCATATTTATCCTTCGATGATAAGATCTTGAGTGATTAATTAATTTAAGGAAGGACCTTGGGACATATGACATATTTTATTTATTTTACAGGTATTTCTTATTTATTTTTTGTCAATTTGACTAGCTTTAGGTTTAACTTTAGCTGATTCAGAACAAAAATTATAAGATAGTTGTGACTGTATGCACCAGTATAATAAAAATCAATTTTATGGGATATCCAATTTAATGAAACACCGAGTTTAATGGATCATCCAGTTTAAAATAATACCCTGTTAAATTAAACATTCAGTTTAATCTCGTGAGACGTATAGCACTAGATGTTAAGTTTGTTTACCTGGTAACCTAGCCTTCTAGAATAAAAAAATAACGTGTTTCGGTGGCATTGCCTATTAGAAAATCCATTAAAAGGGGATATTATTTATTTATTTGATATCTTTCGTTTATATATTTGACGGTAATTTACGGACGAAGTCGTTGACAGTATGTAGTGAGCGAGTGAGCTACTAAGAACTGCGAGAGTCAACTAGTTCATCATAACTATAGTGTCGAGTAATTTATGCGACGTGTCTTGCGCGCAGTCCATAAAAATACATTGTGTCAGTAAATTGAAGTGTATCTATTGAATTTCATCATCCTGTATAAAGTGTTAAATATTGGAAAAATAACTTTTCTTATTTGACCCGGCTACACCCGGGTAATCAATATTATACTTTAATAATGCACTCTACGTAGATATTTTTATAACATTGGACATCACCTACGCGTTGCCAGCTGAAATAAACCAGCTAAAGCTGTTAAAATCTCACGGTTAATTTGAGACCAAGGGAGATGATCATAGCTCAAAAGGTGAAGCACTTTAACATATAGCATTACAAGGATAATGGCATGTGCGATAAGCACATTTTAATGCACATCATAAAAATTGCATATATCGGTCACTATCCGCGCATTTTGATAAAACAAGTTTTGCTTTGTGCTACGAGACGACGTTACTGTTCGCTTTTTGTTCGTCCTTTACTTAATGCACTTAAGTCTTCACTTAAATTTACGATGACTAAAATCTGAATACATTGCCTGAGTGTACGTTTTGTGGCTCTTATCCCTGTTAACATTATAGCCCATTTACGATAGCTTAACGACACCACCGTTCGCAACTTAAATACTGTAAAGCACATACAAGCAATTAAAGAGAAAGCCTTAAAAATAAAGATTCGAGTGTTAACTTTCTGTTTATCTTATCCTAAACAAGACTTACATACATTAGAACGAACTTTAAGTCCCTTACGCATAAGTTTATTAACATAGCTGCCATAAAAGCAGTAGGTAATGATGTTTATTATTATAATGGTTCTATACAAACAAGGGATTCGGTTGTCTATGAACAGAAGGCAAGTTGAGGTCATGTAATGAGCGGTTTCATAAAATAATTAAGCGTTGAAATTAAATATTGTTGACTCCCTGGTGTCGGTTTTGTTTGGGGAATGTGAGGTTTTTAATTAGGATTTGTTAATGATGGCCCCGTTGTGTAATGAGCGGTGGGTTAATGAAACTTTTAGGTATTATATTATGAGGTTTAAGCGCTCACGGCTCGGTGATTCGCGATAATGGTGATCGACTAACATTGAGCGTGGTCGGGAGTTCTACAAAGAATGAAATTTCCAAAAGATATACAACTTAAAAAAGGGTTCTACACAATATCAGGTGGGATAGTCAAGTGGGAATTTATATAGGTACATGATAAAAAAAAACAATTAAATATTTGAACGGTAGTCTAGCATCGTGACCTTTGAGCCATAGGTATCTACGAGGAAGTGACGTTCTGTTAAAGAATGCGCTTGGCGCCTTCTTCACTACATAGTATAAAACAAAGTCGCTATTTTTGTCCGTCTGTTTGTTTGTCTGTTTGTCTGTATGCTTAAATCTTTAAAATTACGCAACGGATTTTGATGCGGTTTTTTGTAATAGGTAGAGTGATTCAAGAGGAAGGTTTTTATGTATAATACATGCATATATTCCCACGAGAACGGGATCCACGCGGGTGAAACCGCGGGCGGGCCGCTAGTTCCTTATAAAGTCAACCGTGCAATTATTTTAAAATTGTAAACTTGAAAATGATAGCAGGGTTGTAGAGATACAATTTACCAGATCCCAATTTATAATCTATAAGGAGCAGTCGCAATCATATACCTCAATTTTAGTAACTAATTTGCAAACATCTAAAATGGATCTTAAATATCATTGATAGTATCCTCGGAACCGAATCTCTGAGAATAAACCATAATAAGTAACTGTTTTGGCAATCCGCTGTATCATTACAATCCTTCAAAACACATCGAACCATTACGTCGTCCCACAATCGTCATTTGGTTCAGTCGATATGTTATTATCGGCCTACAATCGAGCATGAAAAATAATTTTGAATAATGAAACGGTTGTCGTTAATACATCACTCGCGGACGAAACACGGCCGGTGGACAATGCGGTCGGAATTACATGTGATTGTATCGGCCGGCGCAAATAAATATTTTAAACTGACATTTGTTTTTTTTATTTACAACTAAAGACAAAGGCTACATCCACCCACGGACAGGCGAAGGGCACCGAAATTATCGGGCTTTCCGAAGGCATTCTTCGACTAATGATTTCGAAAGATATCCTCCCCTTGAATGTAAAACGACTCCGCCCCTAGAATGAATTGAAACACTGGCTGGACCTTTTTTATTTATTTATTAATTATTGTTTTTCAACGACGCGACGGTGGCCAGACAGAAACATTTGGGTCGATTCATATTTCTATTTTTAATAACGGTTACGGAATGGGATTAGAAAAACATAAATGAGTTATTGCCATGTAGGTAGGTATCTTAATATTTCTGCGGATATTTTTTTTGATCAATAATTACTTCAGATAGGTATATACATATATTGTAGGGAATGAGGTCTTATAGTGCTTAACCTGTCTCTTCAGAAGATGCATGATTTCTTTGCGAAGTTTCTTGTACGGCTGGGATTTTTAACAATTTAAATCTTTGTCTTGATTCTAGAGCTCACATCAGTGATGCCCAAGTAACTGATGTTTATGGGTAACGGTAAATATTATCATTAGGTGGCTTGTATGCTCATTTGTTGAACTATTTAGGCAGGTAAAAAATAAATTCTACATTGGAACCGACTTTATGCCCTCTCGAAGTCACGGAAACGCTTATACATTTGTATGACTAGCAGTCGCTAACTGATGAAAGTTGCTTCACTAGGACGATCACAAACTGACGCGAGGCTGAGTATAAAAAACTGTATCTACTAATTAATATTTAGTATGCATAGTTAATATGATACGTCATGTAGAGCGGATACAAATTAATCCCTCGGGTCGTTATTGCACAGTAATAGATGCATTATTATGTGAAGCGATGCTAGAGATTTCGAACACATTAAAGTAAGTTAGTGCAAGGCTGCAATGTAAGCAGTATAAACTATAAGCAGTAGTACATGTAGTTACACTTCACACTTATAAAAATGCTGTACAGAACTCACAAAGAAACGAACACGCTACTAAGTTATTAATGCTGGTCAATTAACGTTCCATTAAAGTTAAAAAGGTTAACTAACTTTTTACAAAATGCAAATAACCGACTTCATTATTGACAGGCAGAGATAACTCAAAATTTACTCGCCAGATGGCGCTCAATTCAACTCATCCAGGTGTAAAGTTTCTTCAAAAAATTATTTCTTCAAAAAAGGCATCATGTAGGCGCCATAAAAACGATCAAATACAGAGTCTTATAATCAAGAAACACTTCGAAAACTAACGAAATCTCTGCACGTGTCACTTTATAAAATATCGGCTGTTTGTATCCGCTAATTTAGCTTCGCGTTCTACTGGTTTACGCCGCTTTGTAGTATAAAAAATGTATAATTTACGACTTTAATGCAACGATAAGTAAGCTGTTTTGTCATCTGTGGTCACACTCTATCTTAATCCTAGTCTGCCACTGATCTATATTAACAGACTGGATAAGGCCAGCGGTCGCCATACTTTTTTGACCAAGGGTCGCCCTTTTTCTGGCCAAGGGTTCGTACAAGGGCCCTTTTTACCTACATAGGCACCATCAGGGCCACGGTTACCTGTATGAGCGCCTGTGTGTGTTTTCCACACCGTTCGCCTCCTATCGTCGCTTGAAAAACATTGACCGCGGTCGCTGTTTGGTGACCAAGGGGATGATAGGCTGTTCCAATTCTACCAATGTTCAGTTTCTTTGTTTTGTTTAATTAAAATACCCGTTTGGCGTTGGGTTTGATTCCAAGCGAGACGAAAATAATACCTATTGATGTGTCTAAATTTTTATTTACACGGGAACTTCTAATGTGGAGCTATGAGTTTTTGTGTTAAAAACCTAGGTAAACCAAATTTTTGCTCAACAAATCAAAATGTTATTGTGCTAGTTTGTCACTGTGTCAATTGCATAGTAATTGCTTAGAGTAAATTCTCTCGCTAGTATAAATTGTCATGAATTAAATAGTCACAAAAATATAGAGTTCGTTTCTGTTACTAATTTCTTGTGGCAATTTTCGTATTTCGATTGTCAACATAAAAAAGGTAAAGCAAGAATTAAGAAAAGTAATAACAGCTTTCTATCATATCAATCATTATACCATCTTAAGTCAATAAAAAATGTAGTATCTAGTTTTCGTCATGCGTCAAAGAATCACGACGACAATCAAACCGAGAAAATTGCCGAGATACATTAATATTATAGACTGTCTGTAATCATAATAGCATATCCAGCGTTTTTATATTATAGACATGAGCGTAGTGGACGCATCCATCCTCGTTAAGCTTCGCCCACGCAGTAGAGCATTAGTCAAAGTTTAAAATATTATTACAAAATCGTGGTGAATCTCTATTTGTATAAAGCCAAGGTGCTATCAAATATTTTTTCGTCGAATTTATATCTCGATGTTTTTCTTGTTTTTAACAAGTTTACATAAAATATTAACGTTAATTAATACAACACATTTTAAAATGTGACGTTATTGAATAATCACATAAAAATATGACAGTGTAATAATTTAGTGGTCAGTGTCTTGGGTAACGCTTATATGAAAAAAATCCATGTATTATTTTATTAGTTCCATTAGTCATGTACCTTTATTCATGTAGATACTTAGTAATATTAATTGATTGCGAAATCCAATGGTCGGGCATTAATATTATGACGCATAAGATCGAAAATTTATTAATATTTTTTTATATTTATTTGCTGAGACAAAGAATTTTGCGCTCTTTCTAGATCACATATTCTTGAGCATTATACGTAGGGGCTTATTCCACAAATCCCCTTAGATGATCCCCTGCGCAAGGGATGTAGGTATGTATTTTATGTGCATATGAAAATCATTTGTAGTAAAAACATTTAGATATTTATTCAGAAAGGATTTTTTTATAATATTGTTAGTAGGTACATAACACTTCTGAAAGATAATACTTCTGAACGAAAACTTGAACCCTAATTAACACGCTATAAATTCATTTTTCAATGCTGTCTTATAAATTAGGTCTTAGTGGAGCTAAAGTAAAGTTAGTCTAATGTGCTAAGACCTTAAGAAACCGGGAACCGGTTACCGTTATCTTACAATCGTATAAAGTTTCGCCGTTTTGACAATAAAGAGTTAAAATCTAAGTTATGTCCAGATTTCAATGCGAGAATGCTAAGTTATAAATTAATTACCTAAAAATGAATAATAAATTAATTATCTAAATAGCTATATTTAAATTTTTGAATGGAATGTGAATATGATACATAATATTTTGTAAGAAATTATGTTAATTAATCTTTTTTTAACCTGCCTACTGTATGAGTTCATAAGAAATTGAGTGAAGATTAAAAAGCGACAAGTTGAGATAATCTAAGAAAAAAGTTGGAGTTTATTAAAGTCTTGCACAATTATGGTTTAATTATTAATAACAATTACATTACGACGTATCATAATCTTTTGTTAAACAACAAACAGGTTACAAGAAGACAAAACAGTTACAAGAACAAAAAGAGTTACAAAATGTGTAACAATTTTGCAGTCACAAATTACGAATCTGTGAATCAATAATTGATTTTTACAAAAAAAATAACCGACTTCAATCTTGAGTAGAGATAACTCAAAAACTACTCTCCAGATGGCGCTCAATTCAACATGTAAGTGTAAAGTTCTCGTCACTACAAATTAATCAAGCCCAAACACTAGATAACTGCAGTAAATCGTTGAGGAGTTCCCTCGACTGACTTTCGGCTTCATCAGATCGACTCCAGATCTTCATGAAATGGTAGCGCTTTAATGTACTTATGATAACATGAACAAACACACTAGTTGTCTATACAATTTTCGAAAGTTCCCCTCGATTTCTCTAAGATGCCATCATCAGATCCTGGTGTCCTTATCGGGGGACCCCACTGTGCATATCTACTTTACAACAAAAAAAGAATTATCAAAATCGGCCCATAAACGACGAAATAATCGCTGAACGTACATAAAAAAAAGCATATATACGGTCGAATTGAGAACCTCCTTCTTTTTTGAAGTCGGTTAAAAAGAAGTTACTCAATCAACACATCACAAAGCAATTAATACCTATATTTGTGACAGATGATCCTCTAAGTCTAAGTGCATAAATCTTAATTTACATCAAAAAAGTGTTTTCTAAATGTTAAGAAAAACTCAATAATGAAATAATTTTCCGAAAAAAAAATAACGCATTCGAATTTTAAATGCAGGTCACTCGAGAAAGTACGGGAATAGTACATTATGATACAAGTGTGTGAAGTTGGTCATTACAGTCGAGGCGGTATTGAGCCCGAGCCGCAAGGCGAGGGCTGTCATAGAGCCAAGACTGTAATGAACAAAGCACACGCGTATCATACGACGTTTTTCAACACACTTGCGAGGAAAAAAACAACTAGGTATCGACATTTTTCAGTCACAAATCAGCAAATTATAAACGAACAAATGTTTGCACAAAATGGCGCGGTTTATTTTTTCGCGCGCCGTATCTTTGGTTGAATAACTATGCGCGCGCAGGTTAAGTCCAAGGCACCGAACATTCAGCCACAATATATTAAACTAAATAATTATGTATTGACGTGATAACGTCTTATAAATTGGTTTGCCGGGTGGCACTTCAAGAAACTGCGTTAGTAGCTCCGCTCACGTTATGCGCTTACAATGAGAGCGAGTGAGAGGCACGCGTCCCTTCCACTCGGGCATGGTTAGCCCGCCTAAGAGCGAGAGAGACAGACATAAAAAGTGAAAGGCACGCGTCCCTTCCTCCTTAACATTACTTATGGTAGCTACGGCGTACACACGTTGGCGTGTTTCAGAAAATGGTACAGCGCCATCTCTGGAGAAGTAGAGTAATCTCGTTTGTTACCTCACTTAGTTGTGACTAATGGTTAATGGTCTAACGGTTAGCAGCGCTAGATGGCGGATGGTGTTACAATGTTTTAAATATAATTCTTTATATAAATAAATGTTTTAAATTGTTACTATTATTTCATCCTTCTTCCTACTATACGAATGAATATTCACATTAAAATTATTTTACCACTCAAAGTCGTTGTCACGTAAAACTTTCGCCCGTATACCGACTTTACAGGCAACCAATTTTTTTCTAATAAGAATTTACGGTAATTAATGATTTAAAATATTGTATTTTTTAAATGCTTTAATAGATAATTAGATGAAGTATAATCTTATCTTATCAGATTTTGACTAAGTACAACAAGTTTATTTATTTACAAAATAAAAAATCTTTTGGTAACAACCTCTTTACGGATATTAAAAAAAAAAGTGGAATAAGAAAAACACTAGTGCGGCAATGAAAAGTAAAACGCACTAGTGTGTAATAAACCGCATTCCGGGCGTAAGACTAAAGAAAAAATATCAACTTTACGAGCAAGTGTGTTGAAAATAAAAATATAACCGTTGTTTGTTTGTTTTATAAATAGCTTGTACAACCTACAAATAGAATACAAAAGACAAAAGCATGAGATAAATATCAATAAGTCGTCGAAACATATAACAGATAGTTGGATCACTTATTTATGCATGATAGTTAGTCAAGTCGATGTGGGTTCCGTTTCCTGTATGAGTCATGACTGGTTGCATTTATTAATCTATTTGCATTAGAAATGGTTTGGAGCTTTTCATGCATTTGGTGCTTTATGGGATTTTGAAGACTGGATGTAATAAAATTTGTAATATTTGTTAATAAATTTTAATCTATTGTTGAACCAAACATCGAGACGCTGCTGCCCAATCGTAAACAAGAAAAGAAAAGAAAAAAGAAAAAGTTAAATACGATTTAAAGTTATTAAAATAAACGAAAATATTTAATTAAATGTTTTTTAATAACATTGAGTTCATGGCCATGGTTCCTTAGACCTCAGTTCAAAACAGTTCAGAGGGTTAGGGTGTCTTTCCACTAGAGCTAAGTTGCTAATAATGTGTTTAAGTTCCACAGTTCACATGCATTGGCCCACCCTGCGCATAGGCGCAGGATAATAGTATAGGACCGCCCTAGTATAGGGCGGTCAACAGTAGCTGCAGCATCCTTAGCGATGTAGCTTAGCTTAGCTCAGATGGAAAAGCACCCTTAAGCGTGAAAAAGTAACAGATGGACAAACATAATTATTTTCGCATTAATACTATTAAATAATACCTGGACTCCTAAGGTTGCATCAACGTTCAGAAGACAAGGTTATAAGACTAACAATTCAAGAATTCTATACTTAACGATCACTTCTATTCAGCATTTGTCTCGGCTCTGAGTCATGCCTAACGAGACCATTTAAATTTCGGTTCAAAACGGGACATCGTCTGTTTTCGTCAATATCCAGGTTTTGTGAACATTAACAACGGTGTAAGCACTGTGTGCAATATTGTTTTGCACATCTCCCCGCATCGCTCAAAATATTTTATTTATTTATTTATTTATTTTTATTCTTTATTGCAACCTTAGCTTAAAGGTATACAAAGGGCGGACTAAGCCAAGTGGCATTCTCTACCAGTCAACCCTGGGAGCTGGTGAGAGGTTGTAGTAGGTTCCACAAAGCAAAAACAAATTATTTTAGCTGAATGTGCGATTTTAAGGGTCCAATCGTGTGTAACTGTGGCAATATCCGAAGGTGAATCATCACTCAGTCATCATGAAGAAACATACTCAGGTATCTATTTTTAAAATACTTATAGGTAATTTCTGCTTCCCGGGGCCATCTTTGGGACACCGGAACAGACACCCGGTGAAGACACCGGGACAGATAGGCAGATAGTCGGTAACGGGAATGTCCCGTTAAATACGAGACGCGTAGTCACGTTAGTTATGCTTGTAGTTAGGATTACAACTTAACTCAATCAATATGTTAAGCATCAGCAATCTAGGTCAATTGGTATCAATTGTACGCAACTGGCTTCTTCTCATGACCATCAATCAGCGGGTCGTGACACAAAGGCTTCGGTGAAGTCATTGGACGACGTCATCCTCGGTTTAAGTCATCGTGTTTATGTGCAATATAGCAAGTTATTCATGCATCTATAGTTCTATACATAGAATAAATCTGTAACTGATCGCTGTCTGTAAATTGAAGATGTATGAAAAAAATTATACAGATATTTATTAACGCTATAGAATCCAAATAACGATTTTTAGATTTATTGTATGTAGGCCTATGATGTTGGTTCACGCTAATCTCAGTGAAGCGACGTACTTGGCTGACTGATGTATTGTGTTGGATGTTAGTAAATTTGCCATAAAGAATAATGAAATAATTCGAAAAAAGAATTTTTTTTTATAACTTCGAGAAAGAAAGTTACGTTAGTTAAGAATCTGCTTTTGAAGGCTCCCTAAAGGTTTTCACGTTTTCAAGCATAGTAAGTAGTTTGTAGCTTGGTGTGTAGAGGTGGTAGATAGCTGGGCAAGTGACTGGAATAATCCTAAAACGATTTATAAGAAGCGCTGGGTGGTCCAAAGTTCGTAATAATATGGTATTCCTCTACCTGATAGGTCCTTTTATAAACATACATAAGGAGAAAATCTTAAATATCAGATGAGATGATTGTGAACCATCGATACGAAAAAAACGCAAATATGGTGGATTAGTGATTTCAGTGATGGATTTAAACTGAATTAGGTACGCTAATTAAAAATGTATAAACCATTAAAGTGCGGTTTAAACTTCAAGGCGATACAACATGAGTACATTTACAACCCTGATAGAATATCAAGATTCATTTTATATTACGAAACATCCAGCGATACGAAATTACCGAGCCATCGTGGAATTATTGATACACCGACAACTGACTTTTGAAGCTATTAGGAGATAATGCAATAAGCTGTGTACCTACACATACAGATAGCAATCAAAGAATTACGCTGTGTACAACACTTGATAGGAGTAGCACGCTTATGTAACTCATATTGCAAAGTTCAAAGATATAGCGTTTGGCCGACCACTATACGATAATAATACCTTTATATGGTCATAATTTCTCATTCTAATATCAACTTTTTGCGTTTCTAAATTAGGTGCAAATTAAAGTTTAAATATTTTATTATTCTTTCAGTGCAAAAGCTCGCAATATTTTATTAACAGACAGTAATAAAAAAATAACAACGCGTGAGTGATTGGGAAACAAGCAGAATGTTTTAATAGTAGCTGTTCAAATAGCATGATATGCTTTCAGACGTGTTGCGTAGTGAATGTAAGAAACATAATTATTCTTTTAATCTTGGGATCAATTAAAAATCACGATTATGAAACGAGGTACCTGTAGAACTTAGCGAACACTTGTAATTTGTCTAATAACAGTTTCATTAATGAAATGATTTTGTGCTAATTAAATTTTAATTGCGCATATTAGGAAACTTATTGTATGACGAAACTACTTTGTTATACTATACCTAACTTCAAGATTCTGAACCCTCGTTGTTAGTGGCCTTATCTGCGAAACGCGGGGTTCCGGATTCGATTCCCGAAGTAGATTTTTAATGCTACAGATAAAACTTTTTTCTCAGATCATGGGTGTTTGTGACGTGTTATTAGTGTTGTTCAAGTCACCCGGGACTCTAGTCTAGAAGTTTTACCATTGTTTTTAAGTCAAAGTAAAATATTATATTTTAATTATCCCGATGGTCGCGTTATACTATCCCTCGAAAACTACGTTTAATTGAATATTTAGCAAATAGATGGCAAAACTAAGATCCTATGCCGCACAACGGGTACAACAGCTCACAAATCCTTCGAAGCACGGAAGCGCTTTTTTCTTAACGGTCCTCTATCTCTTTATTAAGGGTGCCCCTTTGGACAACACAAATAGCTTTCTGTTTTCATTAGGTGTTTCATTAGGTCTTATGATTGACCCAAGACATGAAAAAGTATACGCACAACATAAATATAAAATTGGAACTAGAAATATGAGTATAAACTAAATTCAATCATAACCCAATACAACGCGTTCAATATCTATCACTTCTTTCTCCAACTAAAGCTCAGTGACCACAACATTTTTATAAGTCCGTTCGCTCAACAAAGAAATCTTTTAACAGAAGTCAAGCTATTCTACGTATTGAATAAATAAATGTACTTGCTTATTTTATTTTTGGAACTTTGGCCTTTTTGTTAAGTAATCTCTACTACCGATCTTTTGTTTGTGATTTCTTTAGCGAACAAGTGATTCGTTTCTTCTCGTTTCTTTGTGGCCTATTGGTTATGTTATCTAGTTCATCATTTTCGTTCGTATTGTACAATAATACTCAAAACTCACGCCTCGATTTGAGTGGCACGAGAAAGCTGATTTGGACATTGCGCAAACGAATCAAAGTAACCTTTCTTATTCTCGCATTATTGTGGACTGTGAAGTATTGATATGGTTATGTGATAATCTGTATGGATTCGTTAATCTTTACAAGTGAAATTATTACGCTCGAAAATTGCTGGCGCAGAAGCGCAATCAATTAGGGTTTTAGATCAGTTTTACCTTTTTATGTTTTGATTTATCATTTGATTATTTAGGTATTTTACGATAAGGGAACGCTGAAATTGCAGCTTTGATTCAAATATGTTTGCATACTTATTTGTACTATGTTACAGTAATTGATAACTGGGCTCTGACTACGTTCCCGTTGTGAATCGACATACGATAATGATGAAACGGTATGTACGATAGCAATACCTTCATTGTGCATTGACATCCGAGCAGACCTCAAGTCCATTTCAATAACTTCATTATTCTTCGTAGTGGTTAAACCTATTAGGTACCTACTCATAAAAGCATAGGATATATTTAAAACTGCTTAACAGTCACGTGACACGACGTTACTTACTCCATTCCACAGTATCATGGCTTGAAGCTACCTACTTATTTTAGTGAAGATTTGTTATTTTCCCAGTCTAAATAAAAACGTACAATAAAAGTTATCATTTATTTTAATCCGTCAGTTCAAAAGAATTTTTGATTGACTTCAATTCAGTTATTAAAACCATACTGAAGTAAAAGTCCGTACAAAAAGTAACAAAGAATACAATAACAAATTGTAAACCGTCAGACCGCTGTGACCCACACAATCAAGGAATGCAGCGCGCCTTAGTTAATATTATGATCGCTGAACAATTAATCAATCGAGTCGCAATTCGTTTATTAATCGTGAGTAATCGCGGCTGTGCGAATGTGTTGATGTGATTAATGTCCGCGAATCAGATTTGATTATCTGAAAAAGCGGTAAGGGTTAATGGTTGTATCACGGTGATGGGCGGAGCGGGCAAGTTACAATTGCGAGTTGTCTGTGTTGTAAGTATTGCGAATTTTCAACCCTGTTGTTCTTGTTTTTAAGATACACTTTTAAGTAAATCAAGTATACAATGTGATTTTTTTTATTACAACCAAGCAATATGATAAAAATCATGTGCACGACGAAACAAACCTTTTATTGTTTCGTCGTTTCACCTTAATTTTATGATAGGTATTGAGTTAATCATAAACTTTGAAATATTCATGAAGAAATAACCTAGTCCGTGTGTCTGTATGTTGTGGGAACGTGAGTACAGATACTTAATGATTGTACTATTGTCAATTATTAATTAAAATAGGAAACTATTGAAAACCTTTCCTGGTAAGATGAAAGTAAAATCGTTATTTATGCCCGCTTTCCGCTCATCACTGTTATTAACCTATAAAGTCGAAGACAATTACCAAAACCCAGCAGTTAGCGTGTGAGCCGGCTGTCAAAATTCTCGATCAAGACAGATTTTATTAACTTCTGACCGGAACGTAATCCCTCTTGAATGCAGCTTCGTTTGGGCCGCTTTTGATTTCTTAATGCAATGCAACTTTTGACGGGTTCCTTTATATTGTTAAAACCCGTGGCAGATGATGATGTGGTTGTTTTTGATTTTTTTAATAACAATATCTTGTTGACCGATTTTTGGAACAGAGGTTTTGAAGCTTAAAACAGTCAAATTCCGATAAAGATAAGTAAAATGTGCACTAAATTCAGAAACAAAATGATGGCAATTTATGGGCACCATTAACAATATATTGTTGCCATCTGAATCGATACATTTCATGTCAATTCAACAATGAGAAATAGGTTATAATGGATGTTTTAGATTTGGTGAGTTACACTTATACAAAGTGAAAGCTTCAAATATATAAATATCAAATATATTTGTAAACATGTCAGTATAAAAAATCGTAGCTATTCGGCTGATCAAAGATCAGCTGTTTGACTAAACGTGAGGGAATCAGTACGAAATTTTACAACTTAATAAAATGTTACTTCAATACTAAAATAAAAATTAATATTAGACGAAAATAGACATTGAAGAAACCAGATTAATCATAGAATTTCTATCATTTGTAGTCGTAAACGCTCAAAATAGTTTGGAGTTTTCACTCGGTCAACTAATAAGGATCTACGCAATCCGTTGAGTTATGAATGTTGGATCTTTACTTTGCCATCATAACATATTTTTAATTATTATTGATAAGTTCTTGGTCATATTGTTGTATTATATATAGCGCATGGCAATGGCCTTTTTCGTTTTGTCATGATATACAAAAAATGTTTAATTAATTTTAAGGTCCCTCATACGAAAACATATTATTATTTCAAGTTTTTACTCTACAGGAAGTTCAAAAACCAGTTTTGATAATAATAGGGATATAAAAACCGGCCCCCATCTTTCAGTTCATTGCTTCCGACGCAAACCAATTCGAAGCGACTAATTGTGCCAAATCCGATTCAAGGAGTTTGCCGACGCAGAAACTCTTTTATGCATCGGTAATTTACAAAAAAATACCACAACCATCTAATTGTATGTAGTTGTATACAAAGCTACTTACAGCGTAATTCGCTACCAAACAATGTTTCTACCAAGATTAAGGATTTAGGGTTCCGTAAAAAATATTATTTTAAACGGAAAGTAACGTGTATTTTATGTGTATGTGTGTATTTTATGTGTTTATATTTTAAAGAGAAAAGTTTTAGAAAGCACCGAGATGACATATTTCGTTTTTATTAATTTGAAGTTTAAATGAATTCCAAGCGGGCGAAGGCGCGGGCGAAATCTAGTTCTATATAAACGTCATTAAGTGATTAAAATCTGGCAATATTTAATTGCTATCTTACAATTAATAGTGTACGGAATCGTCGATATAAACATTCCTTTTCAGATCGGTTGTTTTATTTTAGTAAAAAAACACTAACATCAAATGAATGTCCTCATATTTCTTGTAGCTCATTATAATCGGCGTCAGGTACGCATTCTCTATTGTGTGGGATGTTTTTTTCGGAAATACAAATAAATTTATATTTCGATCGCTACCTGGTCTCGAGTGTGGATTTTCGGTATTTTGGGTTTTGGAAAAAAATTATACACGCCGCAAACATTGTTTTTGTGCGGTTACAAGTTTAAGGTTTTGGGATTATTATTGGTCAGGGGTACGCAACTTGTTCTGTTTTAAATCAGTAGTTTAATTTAAAATAGGTATTATTATAATTTTATTAATGTTTATCACTTTCCAGCGAAGTGAACGTACTATGCATTCGTGACATGCATGCATGTCGTTGGAATCCAATAGTTTAATGACCACTACAGTTCATGGGTTAGTAGTTGTAAACGAGCAGAATTTTAGAAAAACAAACAGACAGGTTGGCTACGTCAATAAACAATTTAAGTGTTAGGTACCTTCTTTTATGCCAGAAAAAAGTTTTGTTTTTTAATTTATTCTATAACATAACGCTCTCTAGCGATAATAACTCTATTGAATTGAAAGGTGTACTTAAAAGTACCTCAGTAATTTATTTGGGAATAAGATGGCAAGTAAGTTGAACAAACATAATTATAGTAACACTAGGATTTAAAATGCATTTATAACACAATAAAATAATAAAATAAAATGTTATCATCTTCTGGGTGCTCGCGGCGGGGTTCCTCAAAAATAATAAAATATTTAATGTTGCACATCCTCGCTGTAATGTGCATACTAACAATGCCATATCTTCGCAAGAGCTTTCCATAGCTGCTTTTGTTGGATAAATATCAGAATCGTTAAGATTTTGCCAAATAAATACAGCAATGTATGTAGTAGGAGTTGAGAGGCGGCGACATAAATCTTGTAAAGGGCGGGCAAGGGAGAACAGACGTCATATGGCGATCGTTACGAATTTCTCTTTGTTCTTTGAATCGTTGAAAAATTAAGTTGTTTTTGCATCATTTGTTTTTTACCAACTCGATGTGTTTTTAGTTAATGATCGAAGATAGCGATCTTAAGAACGTGTACTCTCCGCAGGGTTACTAATACGCCAATAAATTGTCTGTTAGTTACTTGTATAGAAGTTATTGATTAATATCCTTAATATTACTCGGGTTAATGGATCGGTATTATAACACGTATTAACGTCCAATAGTAAACATTTTTGTAATTCGCGTAATGAGTTATGTTAAGTTTTAAAATTTACGTTTAGGTAGGTACTTTATTTTATACTTATTCAATTTCGACAATAATTAAATAGAATAAATTTTTCTTTCAAAACTTTATCTATCATGACATGGTGTGAGTAATTATTAGTCTTTCTTTTCATTCATGTTTCTTAATTTTTGGTGTGTGTTCATAAATAAACTAACATATCGATAAAAAAGAAACTCGAATATTTTTGAATTGCAGCGAAGCGAGATAGATTATAAGGACAAAATGTAGGGTAGGTATTATGTTTTTAGCCGAAAAATTATTCTCCGTTGACCAGTTCGCGGCAGGACAATTTGTAGCTGCAAAATTTGTAAAGAGTGCTTCAAAGAGTGGCAGCAGTCGCTTTTACATTTTCACAGCTTACATGCTAGTCTTCAAATTCTGCAATGAGTATTCTTTGTGGTTCCTGCCCTGTGTAGTTTTCATTTGTCACGAGCTATCCTTTGCTATTTTATCCACAATTCTTTATGGCTTCATCCGTAGACTGCATCGTAGTATACGTACCTAAGTATATTTGTATAAATACGAGGAGTTGTTGTAAGTTAAAACTACGGAGAGTAAATACCATAATATTTAAACGAATATAGCACATTATTTCATGAAATTAAGGAAGACAACGAAAAAGTGAACAGGTGTTGTTATGATAACGGAGACTAACCCAGAATAAAACTCAAATCGAGACTAGGATGGTTAGTCCGGTAACCCAATTCGTAGGAGTAATTAAAAGCTTTAGGTGATCAGTTCTTTAGATGTTCATTAGTCTTATAGTTGTGGTTAGTAATAGTCAAGTTAGAATTGTTAACTATTCTCGTTATTATTAAGTCACATCAACATTCTCGTCGAATTAAAAAAAAAGTTTTGCTGTGTTCCTTATTTATAAGTCAATCCTCACTACAATTCCATTAAGTCACAAAATATTATGATTGTAACATTTTTCAAATAATTAATCATTAATTACAAGACCTAATTGCCTATAGCTAATAAACCATTCACTATGTTTAATAAGTTATGAGATTATTACTCTGAATATTGAATCAGATTTCGTGATGGTCTAATCGGATGTAATAGGTCCACTTGATTAAAATATGATTCCGCGAATATCCGTAGGCTCAAGTGGAATTAACGGATACCCGTAGAGATTTCATTACTAGTAGATAGGTACATTCCTTGGATCACTAACATTAATATCAAAATTATAGTCAATTTGAACCCTCTTCTTCTCTTCAACTTTAACGTTTCACAATCATAATAGGTACTTTATTAGCGATACTCGAACGAAAATGTTACTATAAACAACATTTTACGGAGGCATGAAAATAACGAATGAAATTGCCTGGAGGCAGAGAATGAGAAAATATTTTACGAATAATTGCAGTGGTAGGTAGAAGTTAATGGAATAATTATAATTATAAGAGGTTCTAAAGGAGCCGGCGGCCACCCGCTGTCCGCGCGAGTTTCGGCGATTGTTGCGTCCGAAAAAGCAATTAAAAAAGCACCACGTGACGGCCACGGTACAAAACTCGGAGGGAAGCTTTCCGATAATTCCGCTTTTGATGAGATTCCCTTTGTAACGTCTTAATTGACAGTGATTTGTAAGATGCCGCGTGTTCTTGACGTGGTTTCTACGCTGGTAATGTTTTGTATTGACAATGGAGCAACAGATGTGTTCGAGTTGAATCAACGATATTTAGGGCTGTGTACGCGTCAATCAATTTTATTTCGATCGTAGTGAGTTATTCAATTAGGTAAGTATATGACGTCCTAGTAAGGTACAAGAGACACGAAAGTTGGTGTCTTTTACAAGGCTATAGGTCAAATCCTTCACGTAACTTTCATTTCTGAAAGTTCTGTAGATGGAAATAAGGAATCAGTTTACGCCTTAATGCTTCTTCCAAAGTACAAAAGTGCTCAAGAAATTTTGCCACTAGCGAACACCCATCCACCTACTGATC
Organism: Hesperia comma; assembly: GCA_905404135.1. Taxonomy (NCBI): domain Eukaryota; kingdom Metazoa; phylum Arthropoda; class Insecta; order Lepidoptera; family Hesperiidae; genus Hesperia; species Hesperia comma. The sequence goes on along the minus strand of FR990025.1, from coordinate 12,583,735 downwards.
GCGCCCCCTGTTGCTCAACTTGGTCAATCATTTTACAAACCGATGTACCTACTATGAGCGCTTCATATGAGCGAGAGTTCTCCGTCTTGGTTTTAAAGAAGTTTATGGTATTCTCATAATTTAATACTTTTCACATTTTACCTTTCGCATAATTTGACCCCCAAGCTTAGTAACGGGAAAGCGAAGTTTGAAAGTAACCAATGGTGAATTATTCAATATCTCATAGATATTTTATTAATATATTAACTACTGACAAGAATGTCTAGTAATAATGTTCTATTCCTTAACGCATGAATATTTCTGTTCGAATTGAATGAGATCGGCCCTTTGGAAATTTGTGAGTACCATATAGACTAGGAGTTGGTGACTTTTCTTAAATACTGTGTAGGTTTTGTTTTATACTGTAAAAGTTAATAATGTACAGTTTGCAGACATTACCGGCAGATAACCTGAATTAAAAACTGGGAAAGATTGTTAATTGTAGGTATTCATAAATTTATAGGTAGGTACCTACGTTAATTACATAAATCATTCAAAACAGTTCCCGAAAACTTTGAATCATTAGCCTATACTATGTTTTTGATTTAAAAAACAAAATAAACATTTTTCTTTCCAGTAACGAAAATTTAAATATTTTGTACTTGGTAAAAACGGAAAGGATATTGGCAAAAGAAAGTCATGCACTACGATCAGATATTAATTAAGTATCGTAGTAATAATACCTGCCATTGAAATATCAAAATCCTTCAACTCATATATAAACAATATCGTGTAATAACATAGGAGCTTATATCATTAACAACGATAATAAATAATATATTAATTATGTGCTGCTAGTTCCTGGTCTACAATATTATATTGCGAGTGAAATTGACCTGTCAGCCATGTGTGTATTAACAAATGGCTCGCTATGAATATTAATAATACCCGAACGTACTGTATATCAGTCTGCTATGAAAGCAGTGATGCTCGACAAGTTATTTTTGTTAGTCAAATACCTCTCTCTTTTATCCTATGTATGAACATCAAGTATTAATTTATGTACCTATTCTTTTACATGCATAGCGATATGATCATTCAAAACTTATTTTTAACCGATTAAAAAAATACAGGAGGTCCTAAATTCCAATGTATTTTTATGTGTGTTACCTCATAATCTTTTCCTGGGTGAACCGATTTTAATAAATAATTTTTAATCTTAAAAATGATACTTCACGATAAACGGTTTGGATAGCTTACAATAGTTGTATTGTAGTAGTTAACTTCTAATATTACAGTTGGGTTTGTCAGATATCTACATAAACTTTCCACCACTAACTTAAGACAAAGATTTAAAACATTGTCTGGGCCAAGATAAATGCTTACAAAACTCAACTCCTTGCGAGGTCCAACACATGCTTAGCCGGTTTTTATAATCTTTATTTTAAATATTCTTAATAATGGCATATCATATCTACATTAATATGTTCAAGTGACAACTTCATTCGTTACAAGTAAGCCTGCGACCCTATTAACCTGTGAAATATCTTCATGCATTCCTCTTTTAACGTCATTAGTTATAAAGCAATATTACAAGTAGGTATTAAGTTATATGGCCATTAAAGTTTTGATAATGTGTAGTAAGCCGTTTTATAGATGAAATGTCATAAGTTCTGGGAAATATTTTTGGTCACATGAAATTACAACTATTATAAAGAATCTCTATTATAACAATAATAAGCTCCCAGATATCAATAACCTGATGACAATCAATTTCAAAAAGCCCAAGGCAAAAGCATTTTTACCTCATAAATAATTTATCTAAATGTCTTGTTTTACGTCGCGATACTACACAAATAAACTTGGTTATTTGTGTATAGATGATTAAGAGAATGGATTCGATTCGAACCGAAACAGTCCCGCATGATTAATTGTTTGATTTGTTGCCGAGTAACTTATCTTGTGAGAAAAAATAAACACGTATTTCCGTGTCCAAATTGTATTATTCATTGCTGAAAATACCTCTTAGAAGAATAAAGGTCTGTTCACATGCGCGATAACAACACTACAAACTCACGACACTATGACAATTATATAGGAGGCGCAGATTTGTATTAATATGCGTTACTTTATTTAAGTAAATTGTCGATGAGGCCGGCGATATAGCGACCAAGGAGCTACAATAACACGACTTGCAACAGATGCGACCTCTGCTTTACGCAACCGTAAATACATGTTTTTATCAAAACTATTCATAAATAACCATTGCTTACCGATAATATAATTAGTGGCTGTTAACATGAGCGACAATGAACATTGTCAACGAAAAAATTTGGGAAAGTAGTCATTCCTTATTGCTGCAAGAATAAAATAATTGACCTACTCGTAATAGAAATAGCACCAGTTTCTAATTGTTGCTTTGTGGCTACGACGACGACGTTGCTGCAATATCGCTAGTACACTCGGAACTGTTGATTTGCGCCATAGTATGTGTCCCGTGTGCATTTAGCTGTACAATTTTATATACATTTGCGACCGCCCACGTGGGTGTCTTTATGTTGTTGTCGTCCGTGTGAATAAGTACTTTTGAGATTTTAAAGAAACTTTGTGTTATTAAGATGACCATGCATATTTGAGAGTACTAAATGTTTACCCATAGCCTATGGATATAGCCTAGCCTATGGCGAGTATTATTTTCAGATATTCCAATTGTAATCGTGTCGGAAGCATTTTCTTTGTTGATGGGCGACAAAAGAGCAGACGAGATATTTGATGGCAATCGGTAAGGAATCGGTATGGACATCAGGAATACCGAACATAAAAACTGGATGTAAAATAAAAATACAAAAAATCTGGTAATCTTTTAAATTTTTACCGGTCAAGATTTAGTTTTAATTTCATTTTGTATTAAAAATGAAAACTTGAGTCCTCAGAACATCTAGTAACAAAGTATAGAAGAGCTTGATACTCATTTTATGAAAAAGTCTGCTAAGTAAATTCATTAAGATGATAGTGGAGCAAACTTCTGTATTAATGGTTGCAGTCCGGACGGCGTTTAAAGAGATTGTCTGATGAATAAAGAAATAAACTGCTAAGAGCTTTGAACAGTTTTTAATAAGACTAGCATATAGTTGGGAGTTGGGAATAAAAATGAAATGATGCTAATATTTTAAAAGATCTTTTCTACGTTTCTGACCGCTCGTACAACCGAAGTTGTAATATCGAATTACTACTTAACTGTGAAATAAAAAAAAACTATTCTAAGACAGTCCTCTTATGATCATCAAACGTGCGTACAGATTAAATAACTAATAATTCTATACAATTTTGTGTCAAAAACTTCCTTACTTCATTTTGGAAAAGATATATCCTTCAAACTGCTGGATTCATTTGCACCAAATATGCTACCGATGATAGCTTCCAATGCAAGTGTAAAGTAAAATCAGTGCAATCATTAAGGAGTTACGGTGCCACAGACAGATAGACAGGTCACACTTATAACTCCCGTCTTATTACGTCGGGAGTTAAAAATAAATAATTAGGACTTGAATATAAGTAAGTTGGAGCTGTATTTGCTATGCCAATTTTAGTACGTGTGTATTCATAAAGTTTACCTCAAAATTAAAATACTAAGTTACCACTTTTCTTGAAGTGTGCAGATGTTCTTGAATTACAGCCATTGAACTCTGAACTAATTTGGAACTCTAATTTTGTCACCCATACAGCGTGACAATTAAATTTTCGCATACTTTCTGGAACTAACTTTACCCGTTTTTCAGTACACGCTTACCTCAGAAACATAAGAAAAGATAATTTCAGCACATTTGCGCTAAGTAGGCGACGTTAACGATAGTGTGGTGTAACTTTTAGTAAATATAGTCGGCAGTCGGATCACGACCGTAAGTAGATTTACATGTTCCCAGCACGTGACCTTATTTCGAATTTTACTTCGCTCTCAGATTGCCTTGGGATGAGGCTTAGCTACCGTGCCCGAGAAATGTACACCGCACGAAATGTGCTCGAGATAAAAAGACAATTGTATAAACTCCTACAATTATTTTTCTATTAGCTTTTGAAGCGCAGTAAAATAGATTTTTATAGGATAATAATCGTTTCCTTACTTGTTTTACATACTCATAATCTTGTTCGTGCGTTACCATATTAATGTATTGTAATATTTACTTAACTTTGTACATGTACTTAGATCTGATGTAAGATAGTTACTGTATTTATTTGTATTCTGTTGAGGCTTTAGACTGCAAATAAATATTTTTCGTTATTTCCTACCTTTAATACCTATTAAGTAAAATTTTACTATACCTATAGGTACATAATAAGTACCTATTATGTATTGTATCTTTAATAAAATGTTTTAATTTTTCGTAAACCCGCAGGTGTACTTCTATCTACTTGTGTATTTTTTATAAACACTGTTAAGTAGTAGATATATAATAAAATCCATAATAAGTAATGTCAAAAATATATATAATCGTACTTCTGTTTAACAGCTATTAGAGATGATGATTCTGCAATTTAGTTATGTTTGCATTGCTGAAGATATTGCAAAAAATTGGAAATATCATTGCAATAAATGAAAAGAAATTTAAAAAATACATGGATTCTTACTCTTACATCCAGTTGAAATTAACATTTTCTTAAAAGGAGTTTCCATGGCATAAGTAGCAGTTACGGTGGATTTCAACATTTACTTATCGAATTTAATTTATTTCTTGCTATCCGTCATTCCAGTAATCTAGGGTCCAATCTATTATTTCTTTCAATTGGCTATTTTAATATGGCACTAGCTTATTCTGCGAGATTTCCATTTCCTTGGATAAGATACAGAAAACGATAAGCCTAGCGTACGACGGGATCGATTGAAAGCGCTCAGTCGGACTTGATAAGATAATTTTATTGACTCAATGTAAAACAGATTAAACTCTATTTATCACGAATGATTGATTTTTATTACTTTCTCGTGTAGATGTAAGATTATAGCGTTTGCTAAGGTAATTTATCTGTGTGTGCAAATATTTAGTTTCAAATTGGAATCATCAATAAAATGTATTTTTATTTTGTCTTGAGTGGAGGAAGTTGAACCGGTGTACATGTGTGACTTAAAAGCAAATTATTTATTCCTGTTATTTAAAATGTTTAATCAATAATGTTACAATAATATTTCGTTTTAATTTTCCATTGTCTACGTTTTGTTTTTGAGAAGAAACAGTAAAAAGTGTAGAACAGTAAAAAATTTTGATCAATTTCATGTTATCTAGCTATAAGAAAAAAAACATTAAAATGCCCATGAACACTAAAAAAATTAAGCTCTGCATGACTCGTGTATAATGAGCGTTATACAATAACAGTACAGTAATTATACATTTTATTGTTATAGTGCCATAACAATATTTTAAAAGCATAACTAACGTTTGCGAAGCGTGCGTAGATTTTGGTTGCAAGCGTTTATCGTCGTAACATAAAATATTAGTGTTCTGTAAAACACGCTAATTGTTAATAGATTACCATGCTCCATTCATGTTAAACCAAGCGACTATGAAATTTTGAAGCATTTCTAATTTTATTATATGTTATGTAAAATACAGGTTTATGTTACGCGTTTATACACGTCACATCTTTACTAGACTAGATCTGGAATAATTTTAAGAAGTCACGTCATCCTTCCAAAAAATATGATGCAAAAAATTGTTTTTAGGTATGTGTATATCGATCCGACAACCAGGAAACTCGTGGAAAACTGGCATCAATAATGGTTTTACTTTTGATTTAACTAAACCACTCAAATACAACGATGAAATGTACGAAAATCGATATCTTCGCCTATCTTCAATATTCGTTATAATGTTAAAAGTAAAATCAATTATCACCGTCCTTTGGTCCTTACCCTTCATTATTTTAAGTAAAATTTGTTGGATTTACACAAAGGCCTCTGCCTTATTATTTGCACTGATGAGTCATCTAGCAAATATTACCAATACAAAACTAATCTTTACGAGTAACTTTAAATACATTTTAAGAAAGGTGCTTTTAAACGTAATCTTGACCCGTCCTAGTGAGACAATATCCAACGTAACCTGGCATTAAGTAGTCACTAGCCACTAATCTGTCTTTCTTTGCATAGGAATGGTAGCGATAAACCAGTGACGCTGTCGCCGGCGTACAAACATCGCTCTCTGTAAACAAAAACTGACTGCTGAACTGACATTGCTGTGTATTTATTTAGGGGACAATGCCAGTTTTCTTAGGGGACGCTTTTTAATTTGACGACCTGTAAGGCGGAATGGTTACCAGTATTCCATGATCTTAGGTCGATTCGCTGAAAGAGGGAAATCTAAATGTTGAGATTAATTTTTTGATCTGGCTGTGTGTGTGTGTCCTTGCCTTGTCCTTTGATTATGGCACTCAAAACACAGGGAATTTTAGGGTGGGAAGACGAGTGTGGAAGGTACATAAAAAGAGTGTAGTTTGGATCTTGCACTATAACTTCAATTTGTATGAAAGTAACGCATTTCTACGTATCTTGACTTCTACAGATAACTAAACATAAGTACGTACCTACCTAAATTAAGAAAAAAAAAATTAAAAAGGGAACACTCATTCTTTTTTGCTCTGCATTGCATTCGTCACTAGGGATAAAATATGGAATGCTGTGATCACTACCTATGGCTTGCAAGAAGCGTCTGTCCATTTATCGGCTATTGTACAAAATCAATCACAGTTATACGATAAAAAGCTTATGTTATTAGAAAATAGTCTACACCAAATAAGGCGGTGATTTGATCGCCTTTATTCTCGTATCTCTGTATCAAATACAACGCCCCATAACGTCTTTGGGAACGGAAACATCCGAATTCAATTAATCCTGACATCTCCTAAACAGGAATTCAATATATCCGATAAAAAGACGATTGTAATAAAAGTTCCCTATATGATCGCAAACGCTTGACATTGGATCGACTGTGTCGATTTTGACAGTGAATCAATTTGAAAGGCACCAGGTGATAGACGGGCCTATTACTCGTTAAATTTCATAATACATCTCATGTACCTTATTTTTCATTCGCTAGGGTTGAGTATTGAAGGATGTTGTAAAGAAATCAAATTTCGAAGACGCAAAACGGATTTGTCGAGACAAACGTAACAAATATCGATCGTCGAGGAGATAGCTGCAGCATGTTGTTGAATCGATACAGACATGGTGCTTTGATTACTCGATTCAATCGAACTCATATAAGCACTCGATTCTCGGATGCCGCAAACCGTGTTTCGGACCGAGGTAATGTCTGATACCTATCTTTGTTGATGTCGAATCAGCCGATCATTCGTGTGTAATGCATTACGTATTCATGTTGAGCAATTGATATAACTTGTCTGTAAAGTGCTTGGAGCCGTCGTTCCGCAGTATCGCCTATAGATTCTCATAACTACGTTTTGCAGGACCATTCAACTTAATAGCCGAACATTTTTCTATGTGGAAGAGTGAACACGCAAAGAATATTTTATGACTGTACGTTTCGTTAGTTCTCAAGCGTGAATATAATCACGTTTGTGATCACTATTAAACGAGCAAAAGGGCATATAATAGTAGGTACGTGGTACTTAATTATAACATCATGTTTTTTTATATTTGTGACATCGTCATGGCTCAGATGTAATCTTGTTTGGAAACAAGAAGAAGGGATGACCCCATTACTTTACGGGAAACACTTTGATGGTAAGCAGCTTAAGGGAATTGAACGTACGTAGCACAGAAGTAAGTTTAAATTTTAAGCTGACAAAGTACTCGTAACTGTTAAGAAGCGTCCGGGCACTTTACATATTAGGTACTTTGAAAGCATAGTACCTAGGTACTATGTGTAAGAGAGGTAGGAAACAATGATGGGTAGAACTACTCCTACTAACTAACTGACTACTAACAAGAGCATCTATTTACTCGTTATTCGGGGAATTGTAACTAGACTCGGGCCCATCCAATGTCCTTTTTGCTGTCGACTTTTGGTCATTCAAACTCCGAATAGGTCCGGAACTATTCGAATCAGGGAACTAAAATTCTCGAGTGGGTACCGTCATTTAATGTACAGAATATTTTTTTGAGATTCATATCTTTTTCTATTGAGATTCTTTCTTGAGAGCAGGCCATAAAAGATGGACTTCAATGCATGAGTATTTTCTTCCGGTCAACCTCAGAGCAGAAATGTCCATTCATTGTCGTCCGACAAGAAAGATGTTATCTCAGTGTAATTGATCTTTGTGAGTACATTCGTTTAAACAAATTCTACACATATTTGGCTAATAAAAGCTGTGCGTGCTGTAGACCAATAAAACAAGATACGGATGTTGAACAAAGATGTTTTTGTATGAGATCACCACTAAACGTAGACGGACCAATTACAAAATATTGCACCAAAAACTAAAAAAAAATATTATATTAAAACATTGGCCATTGGCATTTAAATATAAATCAGGCGCTGTAACATGCGATAATTGAGAGCGCAACTCATGTGAGAGTGTAGTTCTAAGTTTGTTCAGATTTTCATGAACAACGCCGGGCAGAATTCAACATTTGGGTTCTGATTCTGTTAATTTCTATATGCTTCAATTGCGTCTCATTTGTATAGTTTGACACATTTTGTGTATACGGAATGGGTCAAAAATATGTCAAACTCACGGAACAGAAAAAAATAGGTCAAACTATTCAAACGAGACGTAAAAAGAGCGTTTAGAAAATAGCAGAATCATTGCATTGGGGAATTGCGAATATTCTTAGTAAATTCGACATTAGAAATATTTATTTATTGTATGAAGATACCTAACTGTAAATTGAAAATTCTAAAAACTTGGAAAAGAGCTGATTGATATTCTTCAAACTGCTGGATAAATTTCGGGCATTTCTCGGTGGTCATACTGGGTTGTCATACTGGTATGACCATTGAGACTTGTTTGTCTCAGTGGTCATACCTACTACATATTAACACTCAACCAAACGTAGCTTAGAACCACCGCGATGAATAAGAATACCAGAAATATATTTGCGTCGGGGATGAAAAAGTCGTTACACTATTGCAGTGCTTATTAATATGCTTAACTAATAAAGAACCGCCTTTTTCTTGTAGTTGCCAACAACTCCATATCGCCTGTAGTATTCCGAGTGTCAAGAGAGCTGGTCAACTATTTACAACCCGTTATTTAGACTTTTGTATGATGACTATTAATACGAAAGCAACCAGCGTTTAAGCAACACAATTTTGATCAAAGTATCATACATAATGAAACACATTTCGGACAAATTATTAGAGAGCAACTCTGTCCATACTTAAAATCTATTGTGTACATGACCTTTATATGTTCTTGTTATCATGCATTCACGTCACACAATACGTATGCAATCCACAACTGTTGGTACTTAATATTGCATAATCTGATCACGCGTTACCCAAAATCGAATATGAAAGAGTTTAATAGATCGAACAATGTGACCTGACTGACACCTATAAATATTCACCTTACATATCCCATGCAACGAAATCATTGAAGTGCATCCATTGCTTTTTTACTACTAAATGTAATATACCAGTTGACGAAGAACCAGCAATGCAATCAAAAGAGTTACATTTTAATGTCGCAAGATTTGTCATTGAAGATTTCGGTACTGGGTCGTATGGCTGATTGTTTGGACATTTTGACAGCTGACCATGCTTGTTACCACTGTCATCGTGAAAGGCATCAGTTATCTAAATGCAAGGCTAATTGAATACAAAAGCATCGATAATCACGGAATGCACTTTACATGTTTGGTTGTGTACGTTGATGATTGAGTAACGCAGATCAATCTCATCAAACTCATGTCGAGGTGTCGAGGTTACGAACGATCAGAGAGTTCCTAATGAGAATATAGTCGCTATTTGTTGTCTCATGATGTTATTCCAGAAACGGTTTCATGCAGAACTGCGGATGATAGAAAATAACAATACATTTTAAATTTAGAAATATCAAATATCCAATTTAAGTAAACCAATTCTAGGAACACTATTTTCAGGTGATTATTGCAATATCGTTGAAGTGATAGAATTTTGAATCAATTAGTCTATTGGTAGTTGCTCATTCAGATTTTCTCCAATTTTGGTTAAGAATATTTAGCTATTTACTTGTACTTTTTATGATGACGAATATGCAGACGAGCTTCCTGGTGGTATCTAAGTGAATACCGTCGCACATAGCCACCAATATCATTTTAGGGCTTGTAGAACGAAAAGCAAACATGAAATCTACTTACCAGCTCCAACATTGCGATTGAAGCACATAATATAACATTTTATGGTTAATTTTTTAACTGAATTAAGATAGTAAACTAGCATGCAGCACCACTCTGTGGCTGCCGACCCTCATGATTGAAACCGACCCAGAACCAGTAGGAGGCAAAAAGATTCAGGAGGGAGGGAGAAAATTTTACTAGGTCAGTATGATGCTTCCGCCTACAGCCTACAACATATTGAGTATTTATAAGGCCAGCGACCTTTTATTTTTCAGCAGTTTACTAGAGGAGGAGATGTTGGCTTTAACTTTTAAGACGAATACAACCATTACAACTCAAAGTAGTCCTTAAGGAACAATACCTAAAGACCAAAATGCCATTCATCTTACTTTTAAACCTGATGCTATTTTATTAATAAGCATTTCCACTATTACGACAATTTAAATGTCGTTAGATCCCAGTTACAACATTTGCGTTTTAATTGACATCAATGAAAATAACCTTATTGATAGTAAGTTTCATTGTATACATTTAGGTAACTTTGTCTAGCCCACGCCTTGTCGCGACCACCTACACTAACTATCAATTTTATTTAAAACAATATCTTCTCTAATAATAGTATCGTAAGTCATGCGTTTGTTCGAATGATAATAACCTATCAGTCGTTTGGGTGTGAACGAAACTTTTTCATTATTTTATTGTTGTTTTACTGTCATTTTCTTTATTTGTGTTATAAGATGCCATGGCAATCCTACTTCCTATCCAACTAATATTATGAATGCGAAAGTTTGTAAGGATGTATGTGAGTGAGTGTGTGTGTGTGTTGTTGCTCTTTCACGCAAAAACTACTGAATGGATTTTCATGAAACTTTGCAGTAATATAGCTTAGACATCGGAATAACATAATTTGTTAAAATGTATAGAGATTTTTGAAGGGACTGGTTACCCGAAGCGGAGCGAGGGTGGGTTTACTAGTTTTTTATAAGTTTGTAAATATGTCTTGAATGCACGCATAAAAAAATTAAGCATTGTTAACGGTTCAAATTCTTAACGGTTTCTACATTAGCAGAGATGTGACGTGTACACCAAAGGATCGAATTAAACAAATTAACCATAGATTTTAGTACATTTATTTATTTTTACCTAATTTTAATGCAATTAAGTCAGATGAATAATTTTAATTACGTTATCTCTTTATGATTGGAATTGGATTAATGATTGGAGCACTTTAAGGTCATTGATTAGTCATAATTTTTTCAAAACAGGCTTAACCATTGACGTTTCTTAAAACTGAAACTGATTACTTGAAACTGATTTTTTTGGAAAATAATGATATCCTTAAACATTAATAAAATTACCAGCAACGACGCGGGGAAAAGGCTAATGTACCTACTGCGAGGCTGCGTACCTTAGTGAGTAGGTTGGTTGTTAATTAAAGCTAGACTGGCTTCCAGGTAGACGATGTTTGAAGAGGTGTTTTGTTGAAGCAATTGGCATGCCAGATATTTGCTGTTCCTTGGTTAACCCGTATTTTCACTCTTAGATAATTTATTACATGCTATTTTCCAGGACTAGTTTTTCAATAGACATCAGCAACAGTAACACACGAAGTAGTAAATTTTTTTAATGTGGTATAGTTCGTTACTGTACTGTAAAAATGACATAAGTAATGCTAAAGAAGTTGATGGAGAATCTAATAAATAATTAACTCTAAGGAACAATACCACAAATTAATGTCAAATTAACGTACAAAACCGTCAACTGTCTAGAGTAGCATTATTACGCAATTTTTAAATAAAACATATATTATTGAATTATGCATAAAAATAAAATACAATAAAAATATAACGATGGCTATAATGATTGCTACATAAATATTATCAGTGTAAGTTTTCCTGGCCTGTTTGTGAATATATTTACGTCAAATATTATTTAAGTCGTCATACGAAACTGCAGTAGTCGTCTCTCGACTCCTTTATCTCATCATTCATCTCCACATCTAACATCCTGTCTTACTGACAAAGCGGTTGTAGAACCCGGGGCATCGCATGTGACTCTTGTGCCTCCCAGTTAATGACGTCATTAAATATGAACCAACGCTCATGCAGGCTTCTTTATGTGACGCGATACAGTTTAGAAGCGCCTTCAGAAAACCGCCGCTTAGTCCTTCTGAAGGTATGGCAAGATTGTGCACTTTTGTTCTAGGTCCTCGAAAGGTTTTAGTGCTCCCTACTCGTACACTCGTTCCGTAGCAGGATCCATGTCAATAAGCCCTGTAGCGATTCTTGACATTATTTCGGGGTTCTAAAAATTCACTGTCGCAGTGTGGGCGATAACTTTGAGATGACTGTTATCGCAATCGGCCTTATTGCAAATCCAGAACATATTTTGAGTAAGCGTCATTTTAATGGCAAAGAAAGGAAGGTAATTATAATTTTCAAAGGAGATGTTTCAAATCCGGCCCACAATAGGTACAGTACCTCGAAAAATCGAGAAAAATCCATGGAATTCGAGAAAAATAAAGATAAACTGCTTAAATGCATACTTTTCTGGTACAAAAATTGTATTTATCATTCACTTTTATCACGTTTCAACATAGCGTCTTGCCAATTTGTCATTGATCATAGATCACGAACTGTCTACTGTCACCTCAACATGACAGAAATGTAGGTACATATGTCAAACTTCAATCAAATCAACCAACGTGACATGTGATGACAGCTTACCGCCATGATGGATTTTAGTTTTTTTGTTGCAATTTTACGTGTACATTTTTGTGTTGTACCACCAAACTAAAGCAATTTAAAACAATTGGATGATTGAAAACTGTTTTAATTGTGTTTCTCCATTTTTGAGTATGGTGTACACAGTCGTGACCGGGGCTCCATACATTTTGAAACATCTCCTTTCTAAAAAGTCTTTGTTCTCAAATATGAGAAATGACCAGCCTAGTTAAATGAATTTAAAAGAGCTGATGTCCGTTTGATATGGAATTCGTTTTAGTTGCATTCCACCAAACGCCAGCTTGTCACCCCTGTGGGTTCATTATAGATTGACGTCGAGATTTTGCCTACAAGCTAAATAGAGTTGCGAGCGTACATAGTACATTTGTTTTCAGCGCGGAGAGGCAATTCCATATTCTCGACGACTCAAGTAAAGGTGTCAAACCTACACAGAAGTTGTGCAATAGGTTAAATAGAATCTATCAATTTAAATGGATATTACTGCAAGGAATAAACTTTTATATCATTTTCAATATTGGCAGATGAAATTCTTGCAATCATCGATACTTCGACGTTCCCTGCTATTGGGACAGCAGTCTAACTTCATACGAACGCCGACGCATTCCAAAGCTTTTAGCTCACTTAACACGCACCAACAATGAATGTATCAATACCGACACTTGGCCACCATTCACGCGTGCTTGATAAGATACCGTCCCTAATGAGACAATAGCTTTTTTGGGTTCGGTACGTCGTTATCGCTTCCTCTATGAGTCGTTAGCTCTACGGCTCTCCACGGCTTCAGTGAATCACTGAATGATAAGGTAAGATAAGCCTCGTATTGAGTGTAACTAATGTTATGGCTAAATTGTGTGAATTTATTGGTACTATTGAAATTGATTCTAGGTTTATCTATGTCACTAACGTGTTACTTTTTGTTTGTATTTATTGTGTCGTTAATGTCTTGCGCCGATATTTTTTATTGATTTTTTAAATTGTTTAGGAGTGTCATATTTTTTATGATTAATAATTTGATCGGATTTTATGCCATTCTTCATTTGTAGTAATTTACATTTTACAATACAATACAATTTATTAAGGTAGGTACTATTTAGGTAGTAAAAAAATCTGCGAACAGCAAGTTTTTTATATACGACAAATGTTTTAATAATAAAAAAGAATATAATCTTATATTAATTGTGACATGTTAACAACCTTTAATAATGCCCTGAAATAGTATATTAAATTATTTACTAAACTATTTTCGAATGACATCTAGACAAAATAATCAAAATGTCAAATAGGTATGACTGTATGTATACGTGCTACGTGCCGCGCTTGTAATACTTGACCATCAAAATAAAATAATGAATGATAATGTTACGTTTAATTAAAAGTTACCAAATTGTCCAAATGAGCTTTGTTAAAAAGAGATATTAGATATAAAGACTTAATTGGCAACATTGTAACTTTAAGCATGAAGATAATTATGATTTTTTAAATTAAATCAATTCTTTGTGGCTTTCTAAACTAGCGGATTTTAAAACCACACAAAACAACGAATTTGTATTTCAAAAAATTTAGTCAGAATTTACCGTCGGTTGCATTAAGACTCATATACAAAATTAAATTTTATGTATCATATAAATAAGGTTGATATTTGCAATTGTAGCGGTAAAGTAACATTTGTTAAATGTTTGTGCAGCGTGTAGGTTGGTGAGTTCAAGGGTGCTTATGACTCGAAATATGGGTACAAATTGGGATGATTGGCCCCGATCCAACTGTCAATCACAGCTTCAATAGAAACTAATGATTTTTTGCCGCAAACTCTAGTTTTTGTAGAGTAACTTCTGCTTCAAAGTTGGTTTTTGTAAAGATCGGATGGATATCAAAGGTTAACTAAGAGAATTTTATTTATTTATTATCTTTTTATTTTCAATAGCATACCAATTCATATATCTAATACTAATGTTATACCTACTTAGATTTTAAAGAAGCGCATAAAAATCTACTGCGAATTTTATAAAAACAAAACGCTGTAGGTAGGTACTATATCAGGAATATAGTAAAAAGATAAAAATATAAATAACTTTCAGTTATTTCCGTAAGTAATAATTTTCTCGGTTCCACTAGATACTTAAAATGAATAATTTATGATTGTTTTGAAAAGGAAAGTGAGTCAGATCGGCGAGTCTGGTCACGTACATTTATTGCGGGAGCTTAAGATACCATCTATTTTACATTATTGCCAAGTGTAAAAACCTTTGAGTGGATGGTATACCTAACCTTTAAACCTTGCAATCAAGTCATGTTTTATATGTAAGTATGCCACGCGTATTTGATTAATAATACCTGTGATTGAAATTGAATGGGCGCTAACCATCCGAGCATTGTGTGAGAAATGTGCCCGCCAATTATCCAATTTTCGTCATCGCATAGTTATGCGTGTGGCCCGGCAATCTTTCGCCAAGTACGACGCTCCAAACCGTTTATGGTACTGCAAACATATCGCCAATTTACCGGCAATTTCCAGTGCGGGTAGAATCGTCAATCTTACGTTACTTGCTCGGGTATTTTAGATAATGGGGCTCGTCTAAAACACTTGAGCGGATCGCGTCAGTGGAAATTATGATTAATATCTGGCCAGTTAACGGTTTGCGGGTAGATTAGGCGCACGACTAGCAACAGTCGTAACGATGCGGTGTATTCGCTGTCGGGCGCGGATGTCCGTTGCTATCTCTGAACGCGTCGTTTGTTTGTCGACCGGTCCCTTGCCCGGGCCGGCGTGGCGCGACTTGGCCTTCCCGCTACCGCACGTACTTGTTGGTATTCATAATTTTTCAATGAGCTCTTGTACCACTGTCCCGCTGACAACTTCGCTTATGGTTCCCCCGATAAGATCGCATTGTGCGCCATTAGCCAAAGTGATTGACGTTGTTGGTTTGTTGTCAGTAATTTTGTTTGAAATCTAGTTCGGCGGAGCTTTTTTGTTCCATTATGCACCACAATAATGTTGACACGAGTGCTCAATTATTATATGGTTATCGTGTTAGCCCATATAACTCTAAAATTGATTGAGTGCAAAGTGATTTGGGACCATTATTTTTTTAACAGCAGCTATTACATCTGCAGTTATCTATTAGGAATATTTTATACTTTCATTTAAAGATTTGATTGCCTTATAGTTTTTCACAAGGCTTGTAAAAATGTTCTTTATGTAACACAATAATGTTTGCTAATCTTATAACATGCTAAGAGTACCTACTGCAATGCGCTGATTTTTCCTCGTAATTGAGATTCGTAACTAAATAATAGTAAATAAAATAATTTAAGTTAAAAGTAATTAACCTAAAGACCTCATGCTTTTCCGATCATCAAATTGTAATCAATTCGACACGTTTTCCAAATTAGGGTTAAAAAATGACCTCTTCCATTGTGACGACTTTAAATAATGCCGTTGACGTTCAAATTAACCAAGTATTACGTTATAGTACCTGCGGAAATAATCGACGAGAAACAATAAAAGCAGACTTCTATCCGGTAGTAAAACGGTAGATACTTTTGAAAACGTGAAAATAATAGATATAATAACGATATGACATCTGGGGAGGTTCGAATATACATCTTTAAAATCGTTTAAATATCTAACACAAAGAAAAATATATTGTGATAATACTCGTAATATTAGAATTGACACTTAGGTATATTTTAGGAAAACACGGGGCGAAAATTTATAAGTGGTAATATATGGAGGTGGAGATGGAGGACTTAACCAAATTCATCGTCGTGGTGTGGGAAAAATATTGCATCAACAATTCTTCACCTAGGCTGTGTCGCTTACATACTGCCGCTCCGCACCTAAAGATTAGTTATGAGTGTTGCATACAACATATGACGTAAGACCCGCGCCCATAGCGAGTCCCAAGCCGGGCTCAAAGTGATAACAGTCTGGTCGCAATATCGTGACTCGCGCCGAGTGGTGCAAGTGCAGAGCGAAAAGCCAAACATACGAAGGCTATAAACTGACCTTCTCTGTCATGTTCGATCACGATTGAAGTTTCGAACTTCTGTTTCGGTTATTAATTGGCTGCAGATTCGATGAATGCCGCGCCCTCGTGAGAAATCGTGTTAAGTACAATATCACGCATGTCATGATCATCTTTTGATTATGGCTATCACAGGGTTAATTGCAATTTATGTGCGTGTAGAACAATTATAGGCTATATATAATTGTATATTATGTTTTGATGACATAAAATGTGATTGTTTGAAATACATAATGTACACGTATGAAATAAGTATACTTACTCCCAGTACCTCGTGTGGTACCTCGCATCTGCATTGTTTCCCTATCTTTATAACTCATCAGCATAAAGTGAGAACCACTTATAATTTATTTTTACTGCACATTTGTAAAAAAGCTGATTATTGTTTTAAAACACTAAAATGATGTAGTTATCTATCACTACATAGTATACAATGAAGTCTACCCTCCGCCACGCAACGGATTTTGATATGGTTTTCACCATTAGGTAGAGTATTCCTCAATGAAGGTTTATATTTTTGCTATACTAGGCTATGTAGATTCCCCATTTAACGCTCAGCGAAGCGAGGGTGGGTCGCTAGTCTGTATATAAAAGTATGTTATCAATTTGTGTAACAGATAACATGATAATTCAATCCGTATGATGAGTTTTGGGTTCGATCTCATTGTTACAGACTGAAAGTCAGTTCTATAGAAACTTTGTTAATATAGATTGACGTAAGCAAGGGTTAGAGACAGGAGTTTCACCTTGATTATTGGAAGTTTTCAAGCACTTCTAAGTCCTGCGACCAAGTCACTGACTGTTTTTGGACGATAGCAAATGGAATTAGTATATAGAATGGGAGACAGTGTTGTTTTGTAACTCGTGTTTGCTCGTACACCTACTGTTTGTAACTTTGGTACATGAAACCAGGTTACATTGGAAATTTTGGCTGGCATCAGCGCTGGCTCTTTGTCTAAATATTATTGAAACTGGTTATCAAGTCGAACTTATGCTTCAACTGTGAACTTTGACCAGTCGATATGAATTATTTATGTTTCACCTAAATACGCTGCAACTTAGTCTAATCCAAATTTTTAAGTGTGTTTTGTTAAAAAATTAAATACTAAGAGCAATATCGAAAGTTAAATAGTTTGGCGACATTTTTCTTATCGTTAATAATTGTGAGAGGAGACCCTTGTTCTTTCCCCCTCTAGACTTCATAGCTTAGCACTGTCAAACATACCATAAAAAAACACATACGACTCCTTGACTTAATTAAGAAAAAAACTATTATAATTACAATGAGTAATGCAACGCTACCTTTCTAAGCACGAGAACCATCAATATAATATATCCTACTAACGGTCATCCGTCCAGAACCGAGTGCATTCGAAGTAGTATTACCGCTTAGTACCAAATTATTGCTAGAGTGGTAATTTACATCACCCAACATGTTGTGAGTCTTTGCCACGAGTTTGTTCTACTTTAAGCTCTACTGTAACAGCACGAGGCATCAATTTCACTCACGGCTCTACTTGTCGACTACATACAATGATTAAACCCGGCAGCAATTTATCCTGTCATGTAAGACTGACTCAAGATATTATGCCTCTAATTAGTCATTCATATAGACGCTGGTGTTAGGTTTGACTGTTAGACATTTTGAGAACTGCGGTTCGCGTAGGCGTTATTGTTCTGTAGTAGCAATATAATGGATCATAAGTTATCATTGTTAAATTGTAACACCGGTTTTTGCCTTTTTGCATATATACTTGTTAAGCCAGTTACGGGTAATTAATAGGTGGTACTTACATCGTCCGTAGAAGTAATTATAATACTTATAAATGTAGAGTAGGTGCGTTTATATTTAACTACGTTTAATGTTTTTGTTTCTATAGAGTTAATGTAACATTAGGTATTACTTTTCCTTTATTATCCTATTTTTACGGCATTTCTCCATTAAATTCATCGTCAAAGGAAAATCAAGTAAATTACAATCATTCAGTATGTACCTACATATAAAAATATAGCTTATTTTCAAAACCGTTCTATTTTTAACCCTTTAAAATAAGTAGGTATAAAGAAGTAGTCTTCAAGAAGAGTATGATACGATATTAATTTCTCAAATAATTAAGTAAATCTTGACTCAGGCATGATTACATTCATTTCCCATTAAACCGGTTCGGAGCCCTTTATACGAAATCGAATGAGTCTTGTAGTCCATTCGATAAATTATTTGATCTATTATGCTGTCCTGTTTCCACATATCGGGTGTGAAAGGGACGGTGCTACTTTATTGGATTGAATATACTAGTCAATTGGTTTTTGATGATATTGCAACAATAAAATGTAACATAAAATGTCTGTTGTAATAAATAAATAAAAGATGATGAAAGTTGGTAGGAGTTATATTGAATTGACATACTAACGAATCTCGTGATTAATACTTTCTGAAGAAAAAGCAAAATGTTAAATGTGAAAAGGTTTTTTCTATATTAATGCGCTTTACCATCTAGGGCAACGTCGCTGAATACCTCTGCTTGTAATAAATAAAAAAAAATACAAAAAAATAAAAAAAAATACAGCACTAAAATCAGTCCTAGAATCTATTTTTGCAATTTAAAAAAAATGGGTCTCGTAAACACAATATTATTAGCAAATAATGAATACGATATAGATTTTAAAAACGGCTTCAACAAGTGTCCATAAAAACAATAATGTCGATTAAACCAAAAGTATAAAAAAGAAGGATATAAAATAAATTAAATGGGTTTTTTGAGCATTTGTGGGGCGAGACACTAGTTGAGGGTTATCAAATTGTTTTTCTCATATCAACGGTGTGTGGCGTCGTGTGTTGTTTGTTTTATACCTGATGATAGGGATTCCAATTTACCACGTGTTGCTTGTTCCTCATAAAAAATATCATCCACATGATTTGATGCAACTTGTACCAAGTTATGACGATAGCGTATGTTTAAAAGTCATTTTTTCGATCCCGTTGTTAACCGGTAACCGTTTTTTCTACAAAAACCATCATAACAAGGTTATAAATTAGAGCTAAAAAAGCTTGCCATTAGAGGAAATAACACTGTATCTAATAACACTGGTCTTTATTATGAAGATACTTTTTTCTACTCAAACAATAATTCTATACAGGGTGGAAAAGGACAACTCCCCAAAACTGAAGGGGGGGGTAGAAGAAACCAAATTGTGACCGTAAATAAACGTGGTATAGCCGAGGACAGCAATTTGTTAAACAAAATGTTCTTTTGAAAGTTTTTATCACTATCATCGGCCAGCAATGTAACACAAACAACGCGCAAATCCCACTCCGTCGCACGGCGTTCGGACGCGGCGGCGAACAAGAGATCTTATGGTAGTTACATGGAGTCAATAACTGACGTCAGTTACTGACGCGTCAACGCCTCCACGTAAAAATAGCCAATATCCATCCGCGCGGCGCGTCAGTTACTGCCTTGAAATCAATTTAGACGCCGACAGTAACTGACGATTACTTATCGTTTTTCCTTGACAAAATACCTAGCCACCTTATTACGCTTTCTACTTTAACATAACTAAACATACCTTTAACACAACACAAACTAGAATAATAAATCATACGTGGTCATTTCCGACTTAGTTAGGAGTTTAGTACTTAGGTAGGCACCTCATAATTAAATAATTTGAAAGATTTACAATAAAAGCTTTATGTATCTAGTACTTACCTAATTTCGGTGACGTATGAGGAACGGCTCGAACTGCGCTCCTCCCATCTCCACACACAGCTCGGCTCTTTGGACTACCTCTCGGTGGATGCTATCCCACAGCGGGTCATCGGCGCCCCTGCTGTTCAGGTCCGCAAACACGTCCCGAATCCGGGATTTCATTTCCTCCGCGGTATCACACTCACTAGCAAACACTCTGTCCTTAACGTATCCCCAGAGGAAAAAATCCAGCGGAGTCAGATCCGGGGAGCGGGGTGGCCAATCCTGAGGTCCGAAGCGGCCTATCCACCGGCCTGGGAAATCCTGGTTCAACTGCGCTCGGACGGGGAGTACGATGTGAGGGGGAGCGCCGTCGTGCTGAAACCACATCTCCCTTTCCAAGGCCAATGGGACGTCCTCGAGGTACCTAGCAATCGGACCTCGTATTAGGTCCAAGTAAGACTCCCCATTCATGCGTGATTGCAGGAACACTGGACCATAAATTTTTCGGCCGTGAATACCTGCCCACACATTCACAGACCACCGCACCTGATGCCCCGTTTGTTGAGTAGCCCGTGGGTTCTGGCGTGCCCAAATATGGCTGTTACGACGATTCCACATGCCATTTCTTGTAAAAGTGGACTCGTCCGTCCACAAAACGTTGGCAGCGAAAGCAGTGGGGTTTGGCTGACTTAAAAGCCACCTGCAAAACTGCACTCGTCGGGTTTTGTCAGGCAGTAGTAGTGCCTGAACTTTGTGGATAGTGTAGGGGCGCTGACGGTCTTTTTTGAGTATTTTGTGTACTGTTTTGTGCGACACCCTAAAGCCACGAGCTCTAATTTCACGTGCCGCTGTACGAATACCCAGCCGTGGATTTCGCCTCATAACGTCCAACACTTGTTGTTCCGTGCGGTTTGCGATCTCCCGGCCACCTCCGCGCCTTTGGGGCACAATAGGCTGGTTGTCCAAAACTCTTTGGTACGCAGCCGTAATGACGCGAGGATCTGAAGGGTGCGCATGATTCGGGTAACGCTGTCGATAAATGCGTAATGCTCGTGAAGCATTCCCTCGTGCTTCTCCATAACACATCAACATTTGTCCGTATTCACGAGCACTGAACATTTTTACAAAACTAAACCTACAAAACGATTGTACTAAAACACGTGAAAAGTCAAGAAAAACACTTCAAACGATTTTTCTAAACTAATCACCAAACGAATTTAATAATCACGTCACAGAAAGCACTTAAAACCTGGAAGCAAATCGAAACTCGTAATTAATTTGCGAGCAGGACGCGTAGTCTAGCACGTTGCAATAACGACTGAACTAAAATTTATTTTTCCTAAAATAAGCCGCCAACACACGCACACACGCACAAACTTGCCGAAAGACGAGCGGCGGCTTGTCGGTTTCCTTTGTTTGAAAAATCCGTTGCGCACGGAAAACATTTAACCCTTCACCACATTACCTTTTTTTCGATACGATACATTTGATTAATTTAAAATAATAAATGTAAGTACCAAATTAAATAAAGGATAATAATCAGAATAAGATACAGGAATTAATCACAATTAAGTGAAAAAAGTAATTATTTATTCTAATTAAGGTGTAATTGAAACTGCAACTTGTTTGGGACACTACAAACAGACATACAAATTTGCATTCTGCCTGGAGACAACAAACATTAACTTCAAACTTAGAACAGATTTCATTTTGCATTTGGGGGCGTCCATAAATTACGTGAGGTTTTTAAGGGGGGAGGGAGTCGAGTCAAATCTCATCTAATCTTACGTTGGAGAGAGGGGGGGTCCCGGGCAAATATCACGCAATTTTTTTTCTGATTAAAACAAAAAAACTATTTTGGTCCATTTAATCCAGATTGTACATGCTTAAGATTTAATCGTAAGACGTAATCGTAATACGATTAACATAATTCACGAAGCATTTTTTTCTTTTTACAATAACAATCCAACGCGTTTACCTAAGAAAACCACATTTTGAAAAATCTCACGTGAGATTGGGGGATGGGGGAGGAGGTTGGATAAAATCTCACGAATTTCACCAGGGGGGGAGGGAGGGACAGAAAATTTAAAAAAAACACCTCACGTAATTTATGGACGCCCCCTTTGGTGAAAATGGCGATGCCGGCCTCTACAAATTTAAATGATCACTAAATAAAATAATTAAACTAAATTATTTAAAGTTTCATTAAAATGGTTTTGCTTGTTTTTCTAAGTTCAAAACAAAAATGATGACCCAAGATATTAGACATTAAAGGGTTATTTATTTACCTAAATCTGCTACACGTGTTAGGCCCTTTTCACATGCATCCGGTTGCCGTCTAAACGGCACAGCGCAAAATCTTTCACATGTGCACGGTTTACTCACGTACGGTAGCCCAAACGTTGGCAAAGGGTGATCGTTAGACATGGGTAACTCGACTGAAACGGTCGAGTTGCCAATCAGCTCACGGTTCAAGTGAGTGAGTGAGAGCTGCGAACCGTCTCACAGAACAGCTCAAATTGCCTACTCCTGGTATGTCATGTTCCTGACTTGGCGCAAGTCATAGTAGCTCATACGTTACTGCTTTCCGCAGCACGGTGACCGTGCCGTGACCGTGTGCATGTGAAACGGGCCTTAGGGCGGCGAGCGCCAAACGAAACCTAAATTTTTCGGGAGGCCTTTGTCGGCTAAGAACAAGCGGCGGCGAACGGCGGAGCGGAGAAGGTACCGAATTTGGCGCGACGACGGTGTGGCGGCTAGTCGTGTGTGTCATTTACCTACATTGATTATTGTAGGTACTGTCGCAGTTACGTATTTAAGTTTGATGTTGTAGGTATTTTTAGTATTTACAGAATCAAATTTAAAATATTTCTTTGTTTCAATGTAATTTAGTTTACGTTTGCATTATGTTTACCCAGTAGATTAGGTACTTAGTGGACATTCTTGACGTGCCGATCGGCGTTTAACGCCATATCGGTATTGGCGCTAGTAGGTACTTGGTAGGTGGGCAGCTGTAATCGAAATACAGTGCTTTATGGGTACTTTAGTTTGTAGTAAGTACTTTTATTTTACCTAAGCAACTAACGAAATAGGTACATTGGGGAATGTAATGATGGAAGGCCGCATTCAATGAATGCTTGTTATCAGCGCTAACCTGCGCCTACCTACCAGCGCTGATAAGAGCATAATCAAGTAGAAAGCTGATTACCTGTGCCCGCCTACCAGTCGCGCTAGTCGGTGCTTATAAACACTGGCAGGTCACGGGCCAGGGTCGATCGACGCTACCCTGGTTGAATCGAGGAGTTTTGGCGCTTTCAGGCCGTTTCAGGCTTTTTGTGTACCGTATTTTGTAGTTAGTAGGTAGGTACTTTTACCGTGGTTAACCGACTACTTTTGTGTACCGTATTTTGTAGTTAGTAGGTAGGTTACTTTTACGGTGGTTAACCGACTACTTTTGTGTACCGTATTTTGTAGTTAGTAGGTAGGTAGGTACTTTTACGGTGGTTAACCGACTACTTTTGTGGAGTGTAATTATTACTTCAGGTAGGTAGGCACATACTTAAGTAGGTAAATTTAGACCGTGGTTTTCATCGATGACTCGGGTATGACATGATTTGTGGTAGGTATCTTTACGTACAAAAGTAAACATAATGATTAATTGTTGGGTAGTTAGGATTGTTCTACCTACATGAAGGTTTAAATTTTGTATGCACAGCGTGACCACACAGCTGAACCTTATGTGCAAATGATGTAGTGTGCAACAGCAGCACAGTCGTACATCGCCTCCGCGCTTTCTACGGGAACTTGGCGAGGGGGATTGCGGTCTCAAGGATCACCTTTTTACCAGGGCGTGAACGAGAACTAAGTGTCTCCCGGCGGAGGGGGTCCTATCAGCGTCAAGTTAGACTAGCTGGGTCAAAGTCAGACTTCCCCCAGATGGTCGGGGGAGTCGCCTGACTCTAAGAGTTCCCGTGGAAGCGGGTAGCCCTCGGGAGGACGAGCGTGGAGAGGCGCGATACCTCTCAGTGATTCGTGTGGGCCATTGTCGGCGCGGGCGAACATCGCATTTGCCAATTTGATGTAGTGTGCGGGAGGGTGGGGGCGGGAAGCAATGTAGGGAGCAATGCCCGCGCGCCGCTCGGTGACATTGAACGGCCCGCTCGAGGTCGATCAGGAGGCGAAATTAGGCGTCGCGATACATTGCTGTTTTTTATCATTATTTCGTTTTCAGCTTAATTTAAATAAATAATCACAAAAATACTTTGCTGTTGTGTCATACTACACATACCTAGTTGCAAAAGTAAAAAAAACATGGTGACGTCATTGAATTTTTTTTTAACAAAATTTCTACACAGGAATGTTCAGAAGGGTTGTCTGAATGCCCCCTTTCAGTTTTCGGGAGTAGTCCTGTTCCACCCAGTATAAATAATAATCATTCATTAGGTATACATGTCTAACTTGTCACACATATCAGGAACTCTTGGACCCTTTCACAGATTAAATTAATTAAAAAATATTGTAATTTTGGTGTTCCCTAAAAATGGAATGAAGGATCTTCAATTCATTTCAGCAACTATTATGATGTTAGTACCTATTGCAGTCGATAACTTCAAAGGTTCATAGTGCAGCTGTGCAGCACTATAGTTAATAATAAAAATATACTTAAAGATAAAATGCAATAACGAGAAATATCGTAATTACAAACAGTTTGTAGAATTTTATATCACATACTTGTTTCAAAAATTCATTACCTAATGTTACAACAAGGCTTAACAATGCTTTAGGAAAGAAAATTTTGTACAATTGACATTTTAGGCAATAATTCGTTAATCATCAATAAACAACATGTTTTATTTTTATTTATCTAACTGCAACCAGTTATGGGGGTTTAAATTGAAAAGTTTGATGTTCGGCGAGACTGTGAAGAATTTTAAAGCCTATAGAAGCGTTATGTTTGTTCATATTTAATTTATATTCAAACAGATATGTATTTTATAGCTCGTTACGTACTACCTCATATCGAGATTATTACCTCCGACGCACTTTGACTATACAAGACGAACGATTGTGAATAGAAATGGCCTTAAACATAGTAAAGCGAATTGGTTTTTGTAAAGTAGGTAAACTAGAAAATATTTGTAGACTTTACCGTTTCATCTATAAAGGAATAGTTGTGTTATGTAATACGCAGTCTGTGGATACGATTTTTATTGC
Source organism: Hesperia comma (assembly GCA_905404135.1). Lineage (NCBI taxonomy): Eukaryota > Metazoa > Arthropoda > Insecta > Lepidoptera > Hesperiidae > Hesperia > Hesperia comma. Next base: position 12,557,814 of record FR990025.1, on the reverse strand, counting down.
CATAAGCTACTGTTGGTAAGCGATCACGTGTTTCTATATATGTGTTTTTATATTGTTGTGGTAGTTGATGTCTACGAATTTAATCTGATATTAAGGTTAGGGGCCACCGCAGGTCATATGCATGTTTTAAGTGTATGGTAGCTTATTGATATTTATTGCGACTACGGTGAAGTTAAAAGGAGGAAAAAAAATTATAATTTTAGCGCCGTATGTAGGGAAATTTGTAAATTCATACGTTCTCTCCGAACTCTGAAGTTTCTGGTTAAGATTATCTATAGAAGACTTGCTCGCCCGCTGTTTACGTCATATAATTTAATATGTGTGAGTATGTGACGTTACATACTTAAAATAAAATATTTTTTTGCTAGTTAAAGTGTAGGTACAGTCAGCGTCATATAGTACGTAGCAGTCATGATTACCAAATACTTGGAAACATTCATTATGACCATTAAGAACGGCTCAACCAAAGCGATCAAATTGTTCAGACCATCTACCGTGTACAAATATATCGGAGCACTCACAACACCGAATACTTGATAACACCCAAGTCGGCATTAATATCGTGACAACCACAACGCCACTGGTTGCCTAACAGCCAAAGTGTTCAAAAGTATGAAGCAACCAAAGTATTCAAAAATATGTAGCACCCAAGTAGCCAAAATTATAGCAACACATAATAAAAATGGACTTTAAATGACATGCGATAAAGTTCATTGTGCATCATTTCTTCCGATAAGTAAATTGATTAATTCAATGTCAAGTGCAAGTCATGTATGTCAAATGAAGTGGTGCTTCAATGCTTGCTTTGATATATTTAATACAAAAGCCATCACATCCATAGAGATATTACAATAGAGTGGGTGAGCCATACCCATACATTGCAATCGCCCCCGGTTAGAAAGAGAAACAACGATAACGGTAATTACCTATCTCTCTCCAATCCCGATGATCCAGAAAGAGAAAGGTGATTACTAAAGATTTCGTCTCTTTTTATCCAAAAGACGCTCTGAAGCCTGGCTTCTGCCCTCTATTGTAATATCTCTATGATCACATCGGATACAGTTACGCATCAATAGATATTATTTCAAACTTGCCTTAGTATTAAACTTGACATTGATTTGAATTATAGATATTGACATACAATGATAGATAATAGAACGACATGCCAATAACATTAGGTTTAGTTTATTGTAGTTTATTTTTCTAATGTTCCATATTTTTGAACGCTTTGAATGCTTGGATACCATTGACGAGATGACTGTAACTATGTTTATGGTGTTATGACTGACCCGATGTATATGACATTTTAAACGTCTCGGCCATTTGAGCGACTATATTGTTGTCAACAATAAGGAAACTTTGCTTGTACCGATATTATCGACTTTTTGGTTGCGTCTATTTATTTGAATACCCTGATTGTCTCTAACTATTTGACGCTGACTGTACCTACCTTCGTTGTGTGTTATTTTAGAAGCAAAACACAATGAATCCATTGTACTTAACAATAAATTTATAGAGTCGATTCATTTCTCATATATCTATCTATATAAGTACAAAACTTATTTTCTTGTTCGTTTATAATATTTTAATTTTTTACCTATCCGTCCACCTAAGTACCTACGGTTTTTTCAATAGAATTATATTCGATTTTATCAATACTGGAGAAACCTGTATTAGTTGTGATTTCAAAAATCTTTTGATGTAGAGTAGATATTAACTCGTTTTAGATATTAATGAGTCCGATACCGTAATTAAACGGCCAACAAAGAACTTTAATAAAATGATAAAAAGTTAATCAAGTTTGATCTTATCTCGTAATCTCGCACTACTTGTAATAGGCTATATTGCAATTGCAAAAGACAAAATGTACGGCAAAAAAAAACTTTCAAATAATAGTATAGTAGATTGTATGACAAGGGTGCAAAGTAATATTTTTTCGGCGAGGGCGTTTTTTGAATCCAGAGCGAAGTGAGGGATTCTAGAGTAGAATCCCGAGCGTAGCGAGGGATTCTTTAGTAGAATCCCGAACGTAGCGAGGGATTCAAAGTACGTCGCCCGAGCCAAAAATATACTTGCACCCGAGTGATACACTCTACTTTTCATCACCCACTATGAGAAAATAATATATATATATATATAATAGAAAATAATACGTAAAAATGCACGAAAACTTAATTTTAATTTGAAAACGAAATCTTAATTTGATTTCTTTTTTTATTATTCAGCTATTTAAAACACTATGGCTATATTTTACTATAATAGTCCACTCCACCATATACATAGTTACTTACTTTTACGGCAAGAAAGATTTCGTCGGGTGCTTCATTAAGAAAAGTCTCCACATTTTTGACTGTGAACACTTTGGATTTTTAGGTTTAAATCCATCAGAAATCCTCTTCAGATATGCTATTAATTTCGAATATGTGTCCAGTTTTATATCGTTATTAGAACTGACTGTTGATTTAAGCATTGAGTAGATACTCCAAAGGGTGGAAGGTTTTTTAGTTTTAGCTAAGTTCTGGAAGTACGCCAAAAACACAGTTTCTGAAAAATTCTTGGCGCCTCTTGCATTTCTCCATTCCAAAAAATTATCATAGGCTTTCAAATATTTTTCCCGGGATTTCGCAGGTAATAAAGTATTCATCACATTACTCGCTTCAGTTTTTATACTATCAGGAGGATACTTTCACTATCGTTGGAAGAACTCATTTTTTCAAAACAAAACAAAATTTCTAACAATACGTAAAAATGCACGAAAACGCGGGAAATAGTTCGAGCGATCTTAATGATTTCTTTTTTTATTATTCAGCTGGCGGGGCCCTCGCGTCGAACCAGACATTCTTTATTCAAACAATATTTGTGTTCGATTTCTTTAGCGCAAAATACTAAAATGTTCTAAATTCAAAATAGGACGGAAAAGATCTAGCCGGCAGGAAAAATTGTATGAAAATTCATTCCGGCCCGCTGAATAGAAAACAGCAACTTTGGAACCCATTATGTCCGAACCAAGTCGTCTTTTTCGAATAGGGGTGATGAAAAGACTATTTAACCGACTTCAAAAAAAGGAGGAAGTTCTCAATTCGTGTTCTCATTCGCTTTTTTGTGTGTTAACTCTTAATTTTGTTCTGTGTGGATGAGTTTGATAATTCTTTAATTTGTTCGAAAGGTAGTTAGTGCTTTCGGTACGTCTAGTCCCATTTAAGTTTAAGCGACGTCTATTTAGTAGTTTTGCAGTTATTCTTAGTAATTATTTGATTTATGGTCGTTTCCTTATAAGTTTTGACTGGGTGTTTCGATTTTTTTCTTTTTTATTCGAAAGCTGCTGCTATTAGTCTAGTCGCCTGTTTTGAGCGACATCTGGCGGGAAGTTTTTGAAGTCTATTTACCTATCCATTTTGAAAACGGTTATTTTTTTTGTAAAATGTTAGTTATTTGTTTCCTCTTTTTCTACTCTCTTCTTGAATGGTCATATTCGATGATGCCTTTGGATTTATTGATGGCCATGGTTGCTTCTTTGTCGGCTATTAAATAATGTTGACGAAATAAAGTAGATATAATTTATGTATGAAACATTGTTTTATAGATTAGAATTTTATTAAATTTTTGTGAGATAAGTATATATTATCTATGTATATTGAAAATATTGTATTGAATAATAAATAAGTATTGCGAATATTGGTTTATTGGTTGTTACTTTGGTCTTCCTTGTTTTAGGACCTAATAATAAGTATGTTATGTCTGATAACAATAAAATTGATATTATGGTTTTAGAAAATATTAAAAAATGTATAATTTAATTTTGTGAATTAGGAAGATTATTCTAAATCTTCATTATTTAAAAAATAAAGTTGTCGACGAAAAATGTTTTCATATTGTGGCGTCAAGCGTCCCCCATACTCTATTCGCATTCGATATCGAATTCGATTTAATGGCAACCCATACAAATATCAGCTTTTCGTTCCTAGGATTAAGGTTCATTATAGATTGACGACGTGAATTCGTTAAGCAAATTTTGCTTGCGAGCTATTGAACTGGGAATGGTAATTAATTTGTTTTTATTAGAGAGTATAAATTCTGTATTCTCGGCGACTCAAGCAATCACATTTGTTTGTTTTATCACGAGTGTCATTTGTGTCTTATAATTTTACGGCGAGAATAGCTAAGAGGTAAAACATAGATTACTTTGAACAATTCCTATATTGCCTTCGAACCTTCGAAGTGAAGTTTAGAAGACGAATGTTCGCGTAAAACATCAGACTTGTTGCTCTTAGTTCGGCTGTAAGTTAACTAAAGTGTCAACTTTAAGATTTAAGCAGACTGCAGACCACACGCTGTGATGGTAACATGACGAATTCTTTGTGTACGTTAAGTTTAAAATGCTAAGAATAATTAAACGTCGCGCGTTTGCGAGTGTCTTTAAATTTATGTGGTAGCTTCTTTAAATTAAACGTAACTTATTTCACGCTTGGTTGTTTCTTTAGTTCTTAAAAGTGTTCACTTTAAAGACAATTTTATGAAAGTAAAACATTGTTATGAAAGTAAACAAATAATATGTTTTTTTTATTGTACCGAAAAGCTAAAGCCATGTTCCATTATTATGAATATTACTTCATTATTAGGTAGATAGGGGAGCCAGGGGCATGTATTAACGGGGGTAAGTACTAACAAGCTCATAGATGCAAAACTAGTAATGAGTGTGATCTGTGTACGCGATGCGACGACAAGAACAACGTCCCGATCACGTTGCGACCTGTCAGGTGTCGTCCGGACATCGCGTTTAAAAGTTCTGTGTCATGAGTGAATTTTAGCAGGTAAACGATCTTTTTTACACTAAAACTTTTTTGATTTTTAGTAAATGTAATACATGTAACTCATACAGATTATAGTGAATTGATGGTCATTTATTTAGCTATAATATCACGTTTATTCTATTAAATTATCTTTTGTCGTTCTAAACATACAATGTTTTATTTAAAAGCGTTATGCTCGGGGCAAGTTTTAACAAAATGTCAGGGGTAAGTTTTAACATGTTAATACTTGCCCCTGAAGATGTAGAAAGATGTTTTACAAAATTTATTTCAACACACTTGAGAGGAAAAAAACAATTAGGTAGGTATAAAATCAGCAAATTATAAGCGAACAAATGTTTGCACAAAATGGCGCGGAGGTTTATTTTTTCGCGCGCCGTATCTTTGGTTGAATAACTATGCGCGCGCAGGTTAAGTCCAGAGGCACCGAACACCGCCATTCAGCCACAATATATTAAACTAAATAATTATGTATTTCTAAAAAGAATTTACGGTAATTAATGATTTAAAATATTGTATTTTTTAAATGCTTTAATAGATAATTAGATGAAGTATAATCTTATCTTATCAGATTTTGACTACAACAAGTTTATTTATTTACAAAATAATAAATCTTTTGGTAACAACCTCTTTACGGATATTAAAAAAAAGTGGAATAAGAAAAACACTAGTGCGGCAATGAAAAGTAAAACGCACTAGTGTGTAATAAACCGCATTCCGGGCGTAGGGCTAAGACTAAAGAAAAAATAGCAACTTTACGAGCAAGTGTGTTGAAAAATTTATTTCTTTATTTCAGAATGAAAAATTACAGGCATGGCATGTGGTGTATCGTATTCATCAAATACTTCAGGAGTTGATTGGTTTGAATGCTGGTCATGCAAAAAATGGGCGCATGGAATATGTATCAAAGGGAACCCATACAGTTTTGTATGCCTAAACTGCAACTCTGACGATGATTATGATGAATAAAGGTTGCTTTTTTATTAAGTTTGATAGATGTGAAGCAAAAGATATTAATTTTTGTATCTATGATTTTATTTTGTTTACTTTTATAAATGTTAACGATGAATGAATCAGTTATTATTTTTTGCATATTTTTGTATAATTTTAAAAGCTTATATCGTAGGGGTAGAGCGTTGAAACTTTCTTCTATTCGTATAATGTGTAATACAGACTGATTAAAGAAGTGTTGATAAAAAAATAACCTAATGTTGTGTATCAAGCTTTAAGTATTAAGCGGCATTGAGTGAAAAAGAGATAGTTTTATTAATTCTATTAATAAATAATATGCTTTACAAAAATTTATTAATATTTACTTAGTGTATAAGATTGTAATAATGGTGAAAATCAAGCAATATATTTCCGTTAATATATGCCCCAGAGTAGTTAATACTTGCCCCAATAACGGGGTAAGTATTAACAACCGACTTTTTTTAAAAAAACCGCTCTACAGCAAAAACTAATACGAATTGTAGATTATTTTTATTATTATGTCAAAAAGAGATAGTTATTATATGTTGATAGTAAATCCTGTCTTCATAAATTAATTAAGTTCAGAATTACAGCAAAAATAATAATATTTGTTAGTACATGCCCCTGTCTCCCCTACCTATCTAAATTCGATCATCTTTTGCTTAGGGAACAATTTTGCGCACTGAAAAAATATTTAGATGGGATGTTTAAAAATAATTATATTGTTTTTAAGTTCTTAACCGGCAAATAAGACACAAAATGTTCAGTAAGCTTATCGTTACAGAAACCTGTTATACTGTTGCTCATATCAGGCGAAACAAACGCTTGGACAAAGACATAGAATTTATGAAATTGAAAAATTGTAAGAAAATAAGCGTACCTAAAATACTTTTAATTAACTGTCACAAACCATTATTATTATTATTTTTAACCTTTATTAGGGGGCACTTAATGCCTGCAATTTTTACCAATCAGCACTTGGAGTACCTAGTTAAGAATGCGCGCTTAGCGTAAACGTAATAAAATACAAGTTAATATAAATAAAGGTTATAAAGGTTAAGTCAGTAATAAACCACTTTTTATAATTAATATAAAAGTATATCTTAGTTAGCTGCTTCCAAATGATAAATGACTTCTTCTTAGAGCCAAGTTAAAACAGTAAAACGAAATTACGATAAGTAGAGACAGGCGCATATTCGTAGTATATTGTTAAAAACTCATTATATGTAAATCGTGGAGTCGTGATGATGGGTGAACAGATAGTGACATGGCATGTTTCGCAAGCATCTTACTATCTACGTGTACACTAATATTATAGGAGGGAATGTTGGGTTGTGTGTTGCGATGTATCTTAGAAAGCTCAGCACAGATTGGAAGCTGTTTTCATTTTGAAATAAAATGAAGTTGTACATTTTTCCGTTGTTGGTATTTTTTTTGTTTCTGAGTTGGATTCGTTATTTTACATGACCTTTACAATCAAGAATGACAGATTAATGGCCCGAAGCACAGAGGAGTTCAAGGAATTGACGTACCTTCGAGTAATTATTTAAATTAAAATAGATAGATATTAATACGAAAATAGTAGGTAATAGGTATGTACTGATAATACGAAAATAGTAGGTATGTACTGATCTACAGAGTTAAGTTCGGACTTGACTTTATTATTTTGCAAGATAAAAGGTTTTTTCCGTGCATAAACTAACGGTTAGATATAGTTTACAATAGTTTCGATCGATCAGGGCGGGGTTTACTACACGTTGAGATTAAAATAGTTCCCAACTAATTCTGAACGATGTCACGTGAACGATCTAGTGGAACGATAACTCCGAAGCCCAGCGCTGGACGTGTGGGCGCTGCGAGGCACCTGTTCGTGTTTCCCCGTAATAGACGAGATACTGACGATAACACCATAGATTTAATATTTCATAAACGTGATCTTTAAATGCACGCTTTTTTAGTTTTTATATCTGTGACACGGAACGTTTTACGGGTTAAAAGTTAATAAAATTGTCTACAGCTCTATTAATTGTGTCGTGTCGTTGCTAACAAGCTGCAGTAAGTAGGTACCTACCTACTATTAAGTCTACAACCAAAGGAGGTAAACGGTAGATACTTTATTACCATATAAACATAAAATACAATAATAATTACTCTACACACTCATAGCCCCACCTTATTCATGTGGCCCCACACTAGGATTCCGTGTCTTGGTTGCCATGAACAATACACAAGACAAAACACAACCCAAACCGAAAACGAAAATTTAAACACCGATTCGGCGATTAAATATTGTGTCCCTATATACCTCATCACAATATCTGAGAAAACCTTTACCTATAGGGAATGATTGAAATAAAACAAACACTAAATTTTAACGCTTTTCCAATCTCAAGACAAAATTAACAATTAAGACTGTCTTAACAATTCTACAATTATTTAATTCAGTACAAGAGTCGCTAAGAGTATGCCACGATAGGGCACAATGAGGTAATATAAATAAGGCCAACTCATTATAAATTGAGCACTGAATCACAATACCTGCCTCAAATTCAGAGTCTCAGGTAACTGGCGATGAAATGAAGTGTAGGCGTACGTAGATTGAGTTTGTAGGCGGTTTGATCTCTATCCTATTATTCAGAATTCGCAACAATAGCTACTGGCGAAACTGAGCTACGCTTAGGAATAATTTACTAAGTGGGTTTACACGAGGCGTACAAACTGTATTAATCTTAAGTTACTTATATTTCGTTTCTTATAACTGTTAACTGTTGGGAGGAATATCAAGTGAATCTTAACTAGCAAACCTACAACAATAAATACGGCAAACGAGTAGACATGTTTCCTGATAGTAGTCATTATTGTTTCAACGATAACAGCAAATATTATTATATCAACGACGTGTTGCCGATCTACTATAAGGAAAGAAACGAACTAGACATTCTGTACAATTAGACCAGCTGCTGCTGTACTTGTCTACTATATTTAAATTCTAACAGTTCCATTTAACCTTAATTTCTTTGTTTTGTTTTGCAACCACCAAAACATTTTCTTATTTTTAGAACCTTTGACATTTCGTTAAAAACTTGGCTCTGTTTGCTCTAGTCGTCCTAGTTGCACTTCAATTTGGCTACTAGCTGTTAGTTCTAACACAGGTGGCTTATTTGGCTCTCTCGTCGACAAGCTATTTGGCTGCTGTTATCCAACCATATTGCTTTTACGTTTCGTGTTTTTAGCTATGTTGTAAATTCTGGAACAAGTGACTCGAGCAAGTTACTCGAGCAGGTGACTCGATCAAGTGACTTTTTGCACATGGTGTTTTTGATAGGATCTCATTTCGTTTTGTAGATAGATTTCTTATAAGAAAATATAGCGACATTTCCTTATCTACATCCAGTAGGTACTCCAGATCTTCAATTTTTATATATCACCAGAAATTGCTCATAGGACTGTATATCTTTTGCTGTAGCAGCATTTCCATATTTATGATATTTTAGCTGTGCTGTGCGGATTTTCCATTCCTAAAGTTTCCATAGTTTTTCCGTTATGAAGACAGTTAAACAAGTACCATTTAAATGATGATCAGAGAGTGAGTCGCTGACAAAATAAAGGGACTTGCAATTATTTTTAAACTACTGCTTTAAATTTAATTATGTTATAAATTCCAAGCTATAAGTACATATTGGTCACTGAAAGTTTGAACTTTCTAGAATTTCAAGAAGTTACAGGGCTTTGAAATTAGTCCGAATTGCTTCGAGAAAAGGATGGCACGGCCGTCTTCGACTTGGCGGGGCACTTCCATGCCTCCAGATATCATTAAAAAGAAATCATTAAAGCGTCCAGGTACAAGTGAAATACATTATCATCACTTTTGTGAGCCCTATTAAGCCCGCGTACATAATTAATGATCTTGATTAAGTGACAACTTCCGTTCACTTCTCGGTTGATTACCCCGAGATACTCCCGTCTCTGTAATTGTAATTAGGTAGTGCGTATTCAGTGTCATTATTCAGTTGTCTAAAGCAGTTGACAGTAACCGTTGATAATCTTGCTCTACATGTGCTAATTAAACGGACAATCCTTTACACAATGATCGCGGCTGTCCCCGATGGAACACGGAGCACGGCATACGAGCCTTTCTTTCCAATCCCTGACTGACTACCAATACCGTGTTCTAAAGGTAGGCTCAACTTTTCAATTTGTATTTGTTTCATTACATACCTCATTGCTCTGGAACAAAAGCAACCTTTTTGTCCACAACGATATTCATTGAAAGTTTTGCTGTAGTCCATTCTAAATCTCTGTTTAAAAAGAGGCAATGGTTAACGTGTTTCGTAATAAAGTTGTTGCAGGGGATTTTCAGTGGTTAGCAGTGAGGCTTCAATGATTGCATCCCGATAATCGCGATCACGGGCCCCTGACATTTCTTTTCTTTTATCGCAACGGTTGCTGTAAGATAAAATGGCAATAAATAATGCGGGAAGACACGGTCGGTACGTGGTCTCGGTTGCACTTTTCATTTGTATTATCCGCGTAATTATGCCTCGGCCGACGCACGAGTATGTGGTCTTATTGATTACACTCCACCGGCTAGCTAAGCGATATATTATAGTTTGTTAATGGGTAGCAATAATTGTTTTAATGTGATTTATTACGTACTTGGTGAGATCTTGCGCGCATCTAATTGGTTCTTGTATCTTTTGTACATAGGTGGTGAAGATTTCTGTTTTTGTGCTCATTAACCTTTTTATGATTAATTTGTTAGGGATAGGTAAGTGATAAAACGGCAGGTGAATTTTGCAAGACTGTGAAAGTCTGGAGAAGTTTTTGCCAACGTGGGACCTCTATGTAATTGATAACGTAGTTAATAGTAGATATTAATTTTGTAATTATAATATTTTTATGTAAATAGCCGCAGGAGCAGATGGATTGTATTCTTGATTTATTATGCTTTTAACAAACGCATTTGCACTATAGATGTATTACGTTAAGAAAACAGGAGAGAAAAGAACAGACATGATTTTACTTTTGGCCATTGACCATTGGCCAAAATTACTGACCAAAAGCTCAGCTGCGTTTTGTTCGAACTAAAATTATTTACATGAAACTGTCTCATGGGATCTACCAGTTGAAACTGACAGGGTTCTTAAAAATTCTTTTCGAGTTAACTTCCCGAGGCGTAACAAATCTCTTGCATGTCTGCCGCTGCGTCTGTCTTCGTCATTCTGGTCACGTTCTGTCGCGGTGTAGTCGAAGCTTCCATTACCTCGAGTCTATGACAGTTTTTGGTCATAGCACCAAAATTATATGTTATTTTGGTAAAGTTTCTTTGTCATAAGGGTCTAGTATAGAATAATTAGAAGAACTACAGTTTATCAACGTTCAGATTATTCAACAATATTAAGTTTTAATTCGTTAATTTGTGATAGACGCTGAAAGTAGTAACTTCCTACTTTTGCTCAAAAAATGGGCGTTTGATTTCAATACTGCTGATATTTCAGCGATTTCCTAGCTTGGCATTTTTATCGTTTGTACATAGTTTGTATCTATGATATTCATGGAACTAGAATCCCATAGTTATCCACGCATCCGATGCGTTATTGCGTGGTATTTGTATGCGGACAGGGTGCGCGTCGCATCTGCCGGCACGTCGGAAGTTTTTAAAATACTGGGGGGAGTATCGATGTCGTTAGGATCCCATCTTTGTTTCAATTTATCCGAGACGAGCTGTGCTCGCGACTTCGTTCGTGCGTGGAAGCTTTTCCTGTGTAAATTCCGGCATAAAAAGTTGTGTCATAATCTTTCAGTGAAGGGCCCATAACAGTTGGTTTAGCCGTTTCAATGACAACGGTCGGGCAAACAAAAAGATAGACAGACAGACAAAGATTTCAAAATTGTTTGTTTGTGTTTTATGATCGTGTAAAAAATTATAAATATGCACTTGAAAAAACACAGTTATTTCGAAACAACAGACAGATAATTAAATTTTATTTATATGTATACCTAGAAAAAAACGAAACTTTGTTTTAGTAACGTTATCATGTTTAGTTTTCTACGCGTATCCTGAAGGGAGCGATCGTGATGCATGTCTGCTGAAGCCAAAAACAACACTGTTTTTACTAGTTCAATAAAACCCATTTTTCTTTTCTTTTTTGATGACGTCAAAACTTATTAGCAAGGCTGTAAACCTCATTATGATATTGCGTCCGTTGTTTGTAAGTTGTAGTAACCCAGAAATATCATTATAACTAACAATCGCACGACGATTTAATGAAAAAATATATATAAAACGTTGATGTACCTGTGTGTTACGGCGATTAGTTAATGTAAACTATAAAAAACTTTTTCAAAACTATTAAGAGCTTCTTCGAAATTTTATGAAAAAATTCTTGAAATTTTGATAAAAAATTTCACATCAGAATTTTACTGATTTCTACGACGAAGTGAAAATATACCTATTACATACCTACTAACACTTAGTAACGTAAAAGATGAACAGTAATATCCTGTGAATCCTTTTTTTCTTGGTGTACAGCGGTCATGTAAGTCCAGTGTATGCGAATCGCGTGCTTAAACCCCATTTAGCACTTAAAAAAGAAAAAGGATCGATCTGATTAAAAGCAGCAGTTGGCCTTTTAGCATTGTCGTTACACGGCTACAGGTTTGAACATCAATTTGTCTTTAACTATTTGAGAACTTGATTTCGAATCAACTAGATATACCAGCTAGTTTTCTTGTTATTGTACGCATGAAATGGAATGTAGAATTGTTTTATTATCAACGGCATATTACGTGTTGCGGGATATTTGTTACTTTATGGTGTGAAAGGATTAGATTTAGATAGGTGTCTAGTGGGCCGAAAGGGAAACTGTCAAATTTTGCTTAGCCCCTAATGAATGCAACTAAAAAGCAAATATTGTACGCATTTATCACGAGTAATTTTATATTGATAGTGAAAATATAATATTGCAAGTAATGAAAAAAGTCGATGTAACTTAACGAATGTTTTTTATACCTGTTAAAATGTTGTTATCGCAACAGGGTTACAACTTTTTTAATCTGGGATCTGATTAAACGGAAATTGAATACTTTGCTGGTCCTTATCTGCTGCTCTCCCCCTTTCATGTAACAACGGAAGTCAGGCCTAAATGAAAGCGAGGTGTTTTATGTAATATGTTTTCGCGGACGGGTTTGAAGATGGCTTATACCTGCCTGCCTTCCTACCTATTTTATTAAAAAAATATGGTTGTTATGAGTTATTAAATATGTGTTCTATGGTATACCTATGGGTAGAAAAGACCCATTTAATCTTTAGTAGTCTTAAAAATATTACTAAATATTAATCATGAAAGGAAGAAAGCGTTTCAAAATTCCTGTTGTCTTTATAACATTTACAGATTAACTGGGATTACAAAAAATCTCTAATTGAAAGTTTAATTAAACATTTCAAAGTTCGTCTCAACATGAAACTAATCCATAATGAATAATTTGTCCATACCATAAGGACGGTTTCTTCAATCACCGAGACACGGTGTCTATATAACGGGGTTTACCCTAATCCGGTACGAGGTAGTAATAAGGAGATTGTAACTGAACGTCAAAGGGACCGGTCGGGGGATTAGGCGACGATGTTGCCGACGTACCGACGGACAACTCACAGTTTGATTACGTGTTGGTATGACTGTCTGTTTGTCTGTGAAAGGCTAAGGTAGTCGTAAGACGTAAGGAAATGAAAGTTTAAAAAAAGGAAATCTATACTTTTAATTTTGTAAAAACTATATTTTAAAACTTTTAAATAGGTACTTAATAAAAAATTATAACAGTTCGTTTATAATATATTTTCAGTATTATTATAGCACTATTGAGTATAAAGCATAGATATTAATTAAGTATTAATTTTAAGGTTGTATGTAGATAGGTACCTAATGAAATTAGAAATAAATTTTGCAATTAACGCTGGTGTAGCACCATCACAACAATCAGAAAACTTTAGTAAAACAATAAAAAATTGTTAAGTAGTACATATGAACTTATAGCTTAGGAATGTAAGCAAATCCGACGTAAACACTAAAGGTATCATAAATGATTGACACGGAGCCATTCCATTCGTTACGGGCTGGTTGTATTTCGGGGGCATGGAGGCGTTTATTTCATTATCATTTCAGTTACTAATCACCACTAATCGCTTGTAAGCATTTGGAGATTGACGGCTAGGAAATACATCGAAAAGTTATGATTGTCACTGGAAAATATAATTAGAATTAGAAAGCTACTCACGGGCGCCAAGGAAATCGTGTCGACTACTACATATGAGAGCATAGCCCAAATTTAATCTTGTTTTTGATAATTTCAATTACTGTTACATGTGTTTTCGGTATAATAAGAAGAACATTTATATGTATAATTAAGATGTAAGCTGTGTAACGATTTCATTTTCAGATATTCCTGTAACTCTATGGCATGAGGTTTCTTTATAAGAGCTGTATAAAGAGTTCTTAAGGCGGCGTTGCATTAGAGTCTCCCTCGGTATTGGTAGATCCATAGGAGAAGATGGCCAATAAATAGGTGGTTCGTCTGCTTTTCGGTGACCCCTTTAGGTCATAAAAATTATTATGTCCACTAGTACCTACCTAAAAAACCTCTACGGAAATTAGGTTTTCATTTAGGTTTTTGAATAGGGTCGTAAATCAGTTGTTACTGCAGGGGAAATACTCAGACTTGGGTTAACGGGTTCCTTGTAACTTTATCTGATGGTCATACTGTAGGATAATAACGATGTCATAGTAAGCGATAATATAATTTGTCTTCACATATTTATATTTATATAAGATAATAGTACCTATCTTCAGTCACGATCCCAAAAAATGTCAACTCTTTTTGCGTGTTAAGCATGTTAAATTAAATGTCTAATGTTTTCAGAGAGAATAGATAAAATTGTATTTTACATTACAACTTAACTTTTAACGGTTCATTGTTAGTCCCGTTAGCAGTGTCCAGGAAGTTACTATTTCAATTTGCATTGGTGCAGATTGGTGGAAATAACCGCTAATCGAGGGCTCGTAAGAACTTTATGCCGCCTAACAGCCTTCGACATGATTAGACAACTGCTATTAAATTAAACTGCTGGGGAAGTTTAGCGTAGGTACTATCCACACTAAACTATTGGGATATGAGTGTTGTAATAAAATACATTTTTACTATTTTGCTTAAAAGTTCAACAGGGTTTGTTTTAAACAATAAGCTTCTTATTTATCAATATTTTTTGTAAATTTTCACCTTATTGATTTGTATTATACCAGTACATTAACACGATATAAGCTGAAACATAAGAAACGCCACTAAAATATAAAATTATCGACGACAAGTATGCACTATTAATACCTGAGTCGCCGAGCACATGGAATTGCCATTCCTCGCTAAATACAAATTATTACCTGTGTCTTGTAAGAAAACTTTATTTAAGGCATTTTAAATTCTCGCCGTCAATCTACAATGAACCTCAATCATAGGAGCAGAAAGCTGGCATTTACGTGTATTGCTATTAAAATGAATTCCATATCGAACGCGACCCAAATTAAGCAAGAACTTGATCTGATGTGACTAGTTCGGAGCTTGATCGTATATCGCTCATAGAAAATACATTTTTACTATTTTGCTTAAAAGTTCAACAGGGTTTGTTTTAAACAATAAGCTTCTTATTTATCAATATTTTTTGTAAATTTTCACCTTATTGATTTGTATTATACCAGTACATTAACACGATATAAGCTGAAACATAAGAAACGCCACTAAAATATAAAATTATCGACAACAAGTATGCACTATTAATACCTGAGTCGCCGAGCACATGGAATTGCCATTCCTCGCTAAATACAAATTATTACCTGTGTCTTGTAAGAAAACTTTATTTAAGGCATTTTAAATTCTCGCCGTCAATCTACAATGAACCTCAATCATAGGAGCAGAAAGCTGGGATTTGCATGTATTGCTATTAAAATGAATTCCAATCGAACGCGACCCAAATTAAGCAAGAACTTGATCTGATGTGACTAGTTCGGAGCTTGATCCTATATCGCTCATAGACGATAATCAAGCAATTGCCTAATGTACAGTGAAATGTTTCTATCGAGGTCCATAAAATACTCTGCATAACGTGCATTGTTCCCCATATTTTAGGCGGAATTAGCACATTAGTTTGAATAACTATGTGACGGTCCAGATGACCTAAAAGATACCGGAGAATGTCGAATGTTTACGGTCGTTGCTGTATGTTATTTATTTTTGGATGTTAATGGGACTTTCGAATTGAAATTGGAATGGGATTGGAATTTTCGATGTTCCATTTTAGATACAACTATTTATGGAATTATCCAATATTTTACTTGAATGTTACCTTATGGCAATTATTAAATGAGAATGCTAGTAAATTTTATAGTTTGGATATTAGTTTTCACACTAAAATAAGCCGGTAAATTATTACATTAGGTATGTAGTTCGATAGAAAGTTTCAGAGTCAAATGAGAACCGGGAGCATTGCATGCTAATCAGCCGGCAATGTGTCTGTGACATTTTGCTGTGGCCCATGAAGATAACGTCTTATCTCTTAACGTTTACCATCCGTTAACAGTAAAAGATGCTATTTAAAAAAATGCCTCAATGTTAAGGATATGGTTCATTATTTTTAAAGTCAACTCTTAAGCTTAGTTTAATTTAAAACTTATTTTTACTTTAAAGTTTGTAAACATAAGTATGTTAACAAATGTTAATTTGGTCTAGTCATTAAAGAGAAGGGTAGCATATTTAAGAAAGGCACAGCTGATGATAAGAAAGAGATAATAATAATAATATTAATAACTAGCGAACCGCCCTCGCTTCGCTTCGGGACCCGTAAGTATCAGCCGCGTAGGTCTCGCTCCCGTAGGAATTTCGGGATAAGCTCCCGATCCCGCGGGATTTTCGGAAAGACAGCCTTGTTACTTTTATATTAATATGTTTGTTATGAAGCTATACCCATACTCGTCGAAGTTTTTCCCGCGTAAAATCGGATCCCGCGGGATTTCCGGGATAAAAAGTGTCCTGTGTTATTCTGGGTTATAAACTATCCGTGTACCAAATTTCATCCAAATCCATTCATCCGTTTTTTCGTGATTGAGGACCAAACATACAAATCTTCACATTTATAATATTAGTAGGATGCCACAGAATTCGCATTGTGCGAGTATTTTTGGCGCGCGAAAATGTTTAATGAATTTTTTCACAACTTCTACAGAGCAGTTGAGTGGAGGGAGTTTTTCCCGTGTAAATCTCGATCTCGCGGGAAGTCCGGAACAAAAAGTAGCCTATATACTGCTCCATAACCTTCTCTACCTTCCACTGAAAGTCCCATAAATATCTGAACCCGCGACCTATTTCCCGAATATGAGTTTTTCCCGCGTGAATAAGGATTCCACGGAATTCCGGGATAAAATTATCCTGTATATTGCTCCAAAACTGCCTCTATCTCCCAGTGAAAGTCCTATAAAAATGAAACTCGCACCTTCGCGCATAGTAGTTTTTCCAGCGTGAATCCTGATTCCGCTGGAATTCCAGGATAATAAGTGGCCTATGTTTTGCTCCAGAACCTTCTCTATCTCTCAGTGAAAGTCTCACAAAAATCTAAGCCCGCAACAAAAATGACAAAACTTAAGTCAACTCGAATAAACACTGCACCTCTAATTGTACCAACTTTATCCCCATTTTTGCATCCTTTGCTGGCTATTTTTTAAATACTGATTTTACATTGAAAATTACTTATTTCACTGTAATAATTTTTAAACATGGGGTTAAAATCATTTTCAGTTTAGTCAGAAAGTTACCTTAAAAATTTACAAATTCCCGCATTCTTTTGTTTTTTTTCTTTTCCTTACAAAATATCGAAAAACTGAGAAACACGTATTCTATTAATTTAAGTGATAACCCTTTGTTGCAAATTTGAAGTAAATCGGACGACGTTATAAAAAAATTCCATACAAACTTTAGTCACCTATCCCTAGGGAACCTAAATATTATTCGAAAAAAAAGTAGCCTATAATAGACACCAGTATATAGGTAATAACTTTACCAAGTTTCAATGAAATCCATCCAGTGGTTTAAGCGTGATGATCGGTCAGACAGACAGACAGACAGACAGACAGACAGACAGACAATAAATAAAAAAAATATAATTTTGAGTTCTATCTCGATATGTAAGTGCCCCTTAGTCAAAATTTCAAAAAAATATTCAATGTACAGAACACGTGCTCCTACAGTTTTATTATAGTATAGATTATGCATATATTATTTCGTTTACTCCCTAATAGAACTTTAATAAACCAGCCAAAGATTGACGCATACCTAAAACTATGTCCATAGTTCTGAGGCCCGGCAAGGAATTCCCGATGCTATCGTCGTTCGGGAGCTTACTTTTATGTGAGTTATGGCGCAATAAATGCGGTGTCCATCTGTCCTCTGTTCTATGTGAAAATATTCTATCAGTCCCGTTAGAAATTAAAAAAATTCGCTGAACGCAAAACATTTACAATGTTGTTGTGCATATAAAAATAAAGACTCAATCTTTTTTAATTTTCTTTCTTTTTTATAATACTTCTTAACATTTTGTAGGTACTATTAAATATTTTCGAATTCACATTATTAATTTTTACAGTTACTACAGAAGTTAATTTTAATCCTATATGAACTTATTAAAAACGTAAACAACTGAATTTGGTGTTTCAATTAAAAATGTTACAGAATAATTTCTGCATTAGTTTGCTTAATCGTTGGCACGTCTTTTTTATTGAACCAGTTCCAATGACTTTATTATGCTTGAGTACTAAAGTATTAAAATAATTGGTTCTTTTAATAAATTCACCGCAAACCAATCGATGAAATGCTGTAACCAACCTTCATTTCAATATAAATGCAAAAGGAAGTTATGAATGCAATTATCGGTCGTCCGCTATTAAATGTTACTTTTAAACCAAAATATTAAATGTGAAATTGTTAATTATTTTTTTATCTTTATTCGATAAGCCAGTAAAACTGCAGGCAACTATGATAATAATTTTATCTATAAAAAAAGTTTCTAAATAAATATTGATTGTACTATTTAGTAATTTTTGAAGCATTGTTTTTTTTATAAATCCACTTAATATGTGTTCAGCCCAAGCAAACAACAAAATATTTACCTATCTTTAAAAATATCCTGCATTATACCAAAAATATGGTATTTCAAGCTATAAATAAAGTTGCGTGTAAAACCTATAACAATAATAATAAAACGTCATCGGTCATCACTAACTAAAATGAATTTGCTGAATCAGCCATTGCATCTTTTTCCCCTTCATAATAATGCCTTGTACAAATTGCCCATATATTGCGCAGCCGCGATTGTATGTGTGATTAAGCTCTTGGCTTTTCATTAAGGCTTATCAATTTTATGTGAGATCATTAGTGTCTTACTTTTTAGCAGCCAATATTAATATGGAATGCGTCTGCGATAGCAAACCGTTGTTACTGTATTCCTACTTCGTTCTTTGTGGGTGTCATAAATTCAAATTATCTGTCCGTCAGTCTTTTACAGGTCTGCGACACCTCCTTTTATAACTAATCTACTACGTATACAATGTAA
The DNA here is from genome assembly GCA_905404135.1 of Hesperia comma. Taxonomy (NCBI): domain Eukaryota; kingdom Metazoa; phylum Arthropoda; class Insecta; order Lepidoptera; family Hesperiidae; genus Hesperia; species Hesperia comma. The sequence goes on along the minus strand of FR990025.1, from coordinate 12,538,389 downwards.
GATATGATAAATTAAGTATAAGTAAGTACCTAACTCTTCGTTCTATTTTGGTCGGCGAAGCATCGATGATATTGAGTGTCCAGAGACTTGGTCACTTGCGTCACTGGAGGAACCCATAGGTACACAACACAAAGTTTCAAGGTTCCATAGAAGAAATAAAAAGATTCTTCCCCTGTTTATCCAATAACAGAGGGAATTTCTAAAAATCCTCTAGAGACATTACTCATGGAACATAATGCCATATTTCAACTTCTTGTGTTCTGTTGTTTTGGTTCTGCGTTGTCTGTCAAACACTCAGTCACTGAGTAGCTGAAGATATTTTTCTTATATATCGATGATAGATAATATAATAAATAATAAGTACATTTTTATGATAAAATATAAGTATAAAAATGATTAATTCCTCTGTTGTAAAATATTATGCCTACAATTTGGAAACAATATAGGAACAGCGCAATTTAACGTTGTTTTATTCAATGATAGGATTTCCAATAATGTGGACATGGAATCGAATAGCCTAGCATAGAATCTTTATGTCTTCGATTCCCACAATCCCGTAACGGCCATTTCGTTCAAGCATGTTCTCGAGATATTCAAATTTAACTTGGTACTTTAAGATCTAAGGATCATGCATGAAAGGCGTTAAACCGATGTGACAGTATTATAGGACGAGTGCGTAAAGTCGACAGATGAGACGTCGCCGCGTCGGTAGAAAATTGGATTTCGTAAAATAAATATGTCGCGTTTACTTTGAATTAGTATTAGCTACTTAATAATGAACTCTTTTAACTTTAAGTAAAGTGTCGTTTCGCTTGGCTGGGGTTATGAGAAGAAAGTTAATTTTAAGTGCGATTTGCTGGTCACAAAAGATTTACTTTGTATTCTCTGCGGGCGTTGATTTGATCTTTTTTTTCAAGGTGTCCGTTGTTGCGTTCCTTTATTATATAGATTAATTTTGCATTTTTGCAGGTAACCTCGTTATGGTTTGAATGACATCTTCGTATTTCTATGCAGTGACGTGAGGATTATCTTTTAATACTTTTGTTAAATTTACGTCGAAAGTTAATCCCCTTTATACTATTTTAATTGCTTTACTTTGTTATTTATACCTCCAGACCCTAATGGATATTAAAACTAACTTTTTATATTCATTAAATTTCATGAAGCATAGCTGAAAAGATAAATGAAATAAAATTAATACCTATAAGAAAATAAATGTATTAAACTAGGGCCTCCTGGTGCTGTAACAAAAAAACTGCCAGCTTTAATTAAAGTTAATTAAATATTACTATGATGATACGCCCGTATTATTATTTTAAAGATAAAAATTTTGTCGGAAATCCAACTTATAAATCTTACTCTTATTAATTTAGAAAAGTTGTTGAGTAGTTGTAGAATACTTTCCGTTTTAAAATTATTCGCTTCGCTCCTTTATGTATTTACCTAAAGACTTTTAGTGTAATCTGGGGGCACGGCAGTGCCCCCGTCAAGTCGAGCGCGAAGCAACACTGCCGTAGGTACCATCCTTTTCTGGAACCATTTCGCCGCATTTTTAGATTAGATTAGATTAGAACGCTACAATTATCGTCATCTACATAGTAAGTTATAATTACACACTAGAAACCCAAAATTTCAAGTCGGTAGATCACTTAGTTCCGAAGTTAAGCTAATGCAAAGTTTCGGATTTTCGACACTGACTGACTGACTCAGGATCATCAAAATAGAACTGGTACTTCCCATAGTCCTAGAGCGCTGAAATTTGACACAGAGGTAGAGTTAACTTGTACCCATTAACGTGTAAAAAATTTTCAACGGCCAGTCATATAACATTCAATAATAATAAGAAATAGCGAGTAAGGAACCTTAGACTTGAACTAGACTTGCCTAGACTTGGTCTACAGATTTCATTACTTTTTAGAGATAAACAAGCAGTTCTATCGAGACTTGGCTATTTTTTACAGAATGTTTTTAGTGGGATTGGATACTTACTACATCCCCTATACATATAGTCTTAGTTTATATGCATGAATGATTACAATAGTTTCATATTTATTTAGTTATAATTTGTAAATTGTAAATTTGTTTAAAGACAGGTTCCATTTCACTTAAATGTTGTTGGTGTAATGTATATGATATAAGGTATTCATTTAAATGTATTACTAACGGAGCCAATTATTATTTCTTATATATAGGTATTATAAATTAATATGGCATTATACAGAAATTCAATTTGAAGTGAACATAAAATTAAACGAATAATTAGTTGGCAATTAAATTCAAATACATTAATTACTGTTTTACTACTTTTATTCGTATTATAAAATTTCTGCAATACATTGCATTAAAAGTCACTGTTCAATTTCAATTGGCAATTAAAAAGCCGACGCCAATTTGAAAGAGCAGTAAAGTATTAAAATAATTAGTTCTTTTGATAACCTTACCGCAAAGTAACCGTTGAGTAGTATTATACGCCATTTCAATGTATTTTATATCCGATAAAAAGTTATGGACGTTCGTGGCCGGAGGAAATAAAAAACGTGTGACAATTCCAAGACGTAGGTTCCTGTATGTATACTTGATGTTTATTTTATGCCTTTTAAAACAAGGGTCCGAAAGAAATCGATGCATTTGCCCTGTTCGACAAGCAGCGCCCGTCAGATAAATCACTACCTTAATAACAGTAAAAAGTCAATGATACATGAATACGGAATATAAATTTGGGTATGATTAAATCCGGACGAGTATTATTAACTTTGTAATACGTGCTTTAATCTAGATTATGGTTGTAACGGTTAACAAAGGTTAGTGTGTTTCCGGTAAACTTAGTGGTGTTTTTAACAACAATTGTGTTTCGGTTATACTCTGACTTTTAATTCGATTCAGTAAATTGACGTTTACTAATGTCACTTTTCGAAATAATGTTGCCAGCTTTTCAATAATAGTGATTACTCACATGATTAACGAGCGATGTTTTGATTATTCGATTTTGCTTTTCTCAATATGTCTATTATGATGTGTGTTAATAAAATATAATTAAAAGTCAGAAAACAATTCGGAAAAGTTATTTATTTAAAATTACATAGTAAACAAAATATATTAAACACCGGTTCATGCATGCTTTTAGTTTACATGCACTAAAAGCGATTAACACTTAAAAATGTAGGGGAAAATTGATGATAGTAAATTTTTTATGTGTAGTTATTGATCCTTCATACAGTATTTTAGCGATTTGCTAAATTATGCGAAACGATTATAATTCGATTAATATTCGAATCATTTGCGTCCAGGTTACATCACTATTTTGTGATAATAAAAAAACGGTAACACTGGAAATGTCATTTTACTGAATCGAATTAAAAGTCGGAGTATAAGTTAGGTATCGAACATAATGCCTATACTTATAACCTCTGGTTTTTGAAGTCGGTTAAAACAATCTTCTATATTAAAATCTGAATTATCTATATATACAGTTCTTGATGTTATTAGTTTCAATAACACACACTAATGAGCACACAACACATTACGACTATACTAGCGGCACGCTATGATGGCCGGTTTGACGTTTGTCCGCTCATGAAGTTCCGTATTAATTGATAACGACTTTGAAGGAAATAATTGTATTACTTTATTGACGATAGTGATGTGCAGAGATTCATAAATTTTATCGAATGTAGTTTTAGGTTTAGGACTCAAAATTTATTTATTAAATTGATTTCTAAAATGTATACAAGTGTAGAAAAATCAGTTTGCACCATTTAAGGGGTGAATGTACTTGTGAATATGAACAATTTTCACTATGTGGACAAACCTCTGAAATCGCAAAAAAATATCAGCTGTTTCATACAAAAGGAAACAAACCAACCAAGATCCGATACGTCATTGACGAAATAGCATTAGAACATGGGCACAGAGTTATACGGTTACCGCCTTACCATTGTGAGTATAATGCGATTGAGTTGGTGTGGGCTCAAATTAAGGGATATGCTGCAAGACACAATACAGAACCCCCATTTACCACAAAAAAAATGCTAAAATTATTAGAAGAAGCTTGTGAACATGTGACTAAAGGAGACTGGGAAAAGGTTGTGAATAGAACTGTTAAATTAATAAGGGAAGATTATGAAAGAGATGTGAAAATAGATAATATTATAGAAAACGAACATATAATTATTAATGTAGGTGATGATAGCAGTGACGACAGTGAAAATAGTAGTATGGACGAATCTGATTAATTATGGCCTTTTGTGGCACCTTTTTTGGTATCTTTTGTATTCATATGTTTCTTGTGTGCATATAAAGTATGTATATTCATTTTCATTCAAATATTCAGTTCGTTCAAATAAATTAAATAAACATTTACATTTTTGTTTTATTAAACCTATTTAATCAGGTACAAAAACAAAACTTAATTGTTTTTTGTTCGAGAATAAATTGACATTCCACATCACTGTTGTAATGTGTCAAACCGGCCATCATAGCGTGCCGCTAGTTTAAAGAAATATCAGTAAAATTCTAAGCCAACATTGTAACTTTATAAGAAAAAATTGCCGACTTCAACATGAACAAATAATAAAATGAGAACATTATTCGTATTTATATATATCGTAGGTAGTAGAAGTCAATTCTACCCAGCCACTGCTGGATCCCCAAACATGTCAAGAAGGCTCAGAAGCTCTGAGCCTTCTGAAGCCAGCGCATGCCCGCTGTTTTCTTCAGGTCAAAGTCAATTACGCATAGTTATCGATAATTTAAAAAAATCGGCCAACCTCGCTCTATAAGTGAAACTACACGACAAGTATCAGCTTTCGAATACAAAAAGTATCATCAAAATCGATGCGCAGTTACAATAAAAAGTTACGAATAAACACACGTAAAAGAAAGTCGAATTGAGACTTTTTATATCTAACCAATTCTTTTCAAAATTTCCTAATTTCTATTCACGCATGAATCGTTAAGTAACAATAAATCGTCATCTATGTAATTATAACATCTAAAGATTAAGCTAGATAAAGGTGTAAAATAATACTTAATATTTGACAGCACTTTGCTCATTATAAAATAATAAATATGCGGTTCAAATTTGCTTTGATATTTTAGCGTTTGTGGGCGTACCATTATTTTTGTATAAAAACCTTTTAAAAGGTGCTCATGCATTTTTATAGGATGTGTAAATTTCTCATTCACTTAACACGTATATGCGAAAGTATTGTTAGCCCTAAAATATTTCGAGTCGTCATCATCAAACTCGTGCGAAATTCAAGTCGGGTGCACTGTGCATTTTGTGAACTTTACCGTTTTAGGTAGTTGTATGGGAACGCTTGTGCGATGGATTCTTAGATTGAGAGGTGTTAAACGAAAAGTGCTGAAATACCGGGGCCTTGTATCGATTCTCAATATTACATCGGGTAAAGGAATAGCGGGAGCGGGTAGCTAAATGGGTGACCGCTGAAAACAAAGCGCTCTTTCTGGAGCGCTTTCGTACTTAGGAGTGCACATAAAACAATTAGTCCCGATTGTTATCATTTAGATTTCGTTAAGCTATGACAGAGGTCTTCGAGTGGCATTACAACTTACAAAAGTAACCCCTCTACTTCCGCCAATCCAAATACGAAAGAGAGTGGAAAAGTTTACTCATAATTCCTCAATGTTAAATGAGCTTTTTATGCTTGATTCGCTATGATGATGATTCTATATGATGATTTTTATGATGGATTCAGATGAAAATTTTTAGGATCCGGGAAAAAACACAGGAATTTTTATCCCAAAAAATCATCCCCTATCGGGATGAAAAAGGGGCGTGCAACTCATCATTTTTATTTTTACCAAATTCTGATAAAATTTGGTACTTATATGGGTAAATCATGACCTAGACTAGGACATAGATGCGCGATTTCATTTCTTTAATTTAAGTAGTGTTTGCGTGAAAGTATGTATATACAAATAAATTTTCCTCATTATAACATTACTATCGTAACTCTAATTGCGTTATTTTTTCAACACGCTACTTCAATACAAAAGCGTTCATTAAAATTCTGTAAGAAAATACCGATCCGCCGTTTTAATAGTAAATTCCGGGGCTGACTGCCAGTTTTCTGATGTAAATGTACCCGGAATTTTCAACGACGAAACAGCCAAATGTACCAATTTTTAAATGGTGTCTGTTCATGTGTCAGGGAATGTGTTGAAGCCTGTAGGTACCTTATTGGTGGAACATGAAGCAGATCGTTTCTGGGTCGTGTTGAGCGAAACGTTGCTCTATCTTAAAATGAGATCGCCATTTTGATAAGTCACACACGCTCTCATAGCACTACCTAAAAATAAGTGTCCAGAGGTTAAGAGTGGCATCAGTAAAATTTGTATCCTAAGTTCGCGTGATCAAAGATGTTTTTTATTGATAAAACTAGGCAAACGCATGGTTATTTTTTGAAGTAAAAAGTTTTCGAATCGCTTGTAATTCCCAAAATGAGTATAGTATAAAGAAAAATTAAAATATACAATGGGTTTGAGAACTTTCTTGTTTGACAATTAATTATTTTTGTCGTAATTAAAAAAGTTATATATTTATAAGCATAAACTACTGATAAGGCGTAAGTAGTGAATTAGTTTTTAAGAATATAAAGTGTACAAGTCAGGCAAGTGTACAAGTATCTACGTTCGCTATTTTAGTCACAATGAAGAGCTCTTGTTTCATCGCAGCCTTACTTTCAACTTAAAAGCCAGCACATTGCGTTATTAATCGTCGTTTAATTGGCGCCATTTTGCATTGACATAAAACAAATCGTTCGCGAAGCAATGCAGGGCAGTAGTAATTTACGTGCACATATGAAATTCGCAGATTGTTGGTGAGCTTTTAGTTGTAGTGTGTTCTAATTGGAGTTTTGACATGACTTATTATTCTTTCACTGTGCAATGTTTTATAAAAGGTTTGCACTATTTATATCAGGATCACGATCTATAAGGTTTTATTGTTGGGCTAGGTACCTACAACTAGGTACATAAAACAGTAGGTTATCTTTACAATGGTTAATGCTTTGATTGTGCACGCAACTTGCAACAGACACAAATAAAATTGCCACGAATCCTTACTGTAGCCACGTAACGGAGTATAACTCTGAGCCTACTTTATAGTCACGGAAAGAAACCAGTGGCCTGTAATAGTTAAAGTAAATCAATAGGTTAAAGTGAGTTTGGTTTTCACGTCATTTCCTGCCAGGTACGTTAAATCTGTGGAACGAACTTCATCCCTCGGTATTTCCACGGTGCTGACATCGGGTCCTTCAAGAAGCATGTTCATGCATGAAGCATTGACGGTGATCACTTACGTTCACGTGACGTCTGTTCGTTTTCCTACTATAAAAAAAGAAAAAAGGTAGGATGATCATACATTGGAGTGCACACTGACAAGCTATGGTGCTTAATCTTTGATGATAATCTCAGGTTTTAAGAATATTACTCTGGTCAAGTATCATAATGTTCATAAAAGAACGCAAGAAAATTCCATTTGTGTTTTAATTTATGTACATGTACAATTGTACATACATTTAGCGCCAGGTATTTAAAACCAATCTCTAAAGGTATTTCCTTGTGCGGTGTGTCAGAGCCGTTACCGATGCAGACCATTTTGAATTCTAACAGAAATGTAAAACGCGGTGACGTCACGTATTCAGCGGAACTCTGTGGTCGCGCGGCGAGGAAACGGATATACGCGACCGGTACCCTAGCGTGTTCTATAACATTTCACGTGGGACGTCGCAGCCCATAAACTATCGCTTAGTTACAACTACCTACCGAACAATAATATAAAATGTTTAACTTACTAATGCATCTGCATTGCATGCAGTGATAAAATAGAAGTTGTGGTTGAAATTCGACGCCGGAAATGGAGGTTGGGTAATATGCACATCTAATTTCTTTGTGTATTTGAATTTTAAATTTGGAATAGAGCGGACTCGTTTTTTGATTTTAATTTATATATTCAGAAAAATACATGCAGTAATCATAATAAAAAGGGCATGGCCTACAGTTACCGTTTACCATAAGGTTGCTCGTATGCTCAAACCTAAAACTACAAACTGCCCTCGTTTTCTTCGAATGTCTTACAACCCACACTTGAATAAGTGATAAGATGGTAGATTTAAAAATTATATGGGAGATTTTAAAATCGAACTGGTTTTTCTATGATTATTTAAGCGCTTATAGTCGACCACTTGGGTCTTATTACATGTGCTCACATTTCAATTTTGCATGTACCTAAGCTAAATTTACTTAAGGCATTTTAAATTCTCGCCGCCAATCTACAATGAACCTTGATCACAGGGGTAAAAAGCTGGCTTTTATTTTTATGTGGGTTGCCATTCGAATTCCATACCGAACACGAACGGAAAATACATTCTCCTATAACCATGGAAGACTTGCCCATTTTCGCTTTAATATTCCCGCATAATATCATTAAAATAAACTGCAAAGGTTTCTCTAAATCAATTACCTCTCATAGAGGCATTGACAGACATAAAGATAAAGTAAAGCTCAGCATTAATTGGTGAAAGGACACCTATTAGTCTAGAACAAAGGGCATCAGTCATCAGCACACAAACTGGAATTAAAACCTCACGACTGAGGCGAGTCTCGTGAAGTTAGACGAACAAATTTCCCACAACTGTCAATATTTTAACTGTTCTCTAATATTAAATCTATTCATTATGTTCTTTTTTATTAAGGTTTCTTATTCAAACCTCAATGATAGAATCCATGGTACAGAATAATTAACTGTTTACAAAAAAAATATAACGACTTCAAAATCGATAAGTGGAGATGACTCGAAAAGTACCCGTCAGATCTCGTTCAAATTTATAGGCAACCAGAAGTGATTTCGAATACAAAAAAGTTCTCAAAGTCGCTTCATCCAGTGCAAAGTACTAGGTATACAAGATGGATACCACCATTCAACAATAAATGAAACCACGAGCCCTGCTTCATGCAAGAAAGATATTATATTTAGTAAAAAACGCCTAACATCTTATTTACAAAAAGTTTTTTTCAAACAAACTAAATAGGTAGCACAAAAATACAGGAAAAATATAACAGCTTATCTAAACTTCGGTCACTCACTTTTGACAAGAGTGGCAACAATCTTTTGCTATTACAATAATAATAGATACAGCGTGTTGAAATTTTGAATATTGAAAAAAAAAATTGGTGGTAAAGGAGGTATTTGACTGAAAATTTTTTTGGGGGCTTAGGTAATCATTAGGTACATAAAATTAAATTTATTGTTGTATGGTGGTAACCACGTTGTATAAAAAATACCGTGGAACCATCTCCTTGTTTTAAGCCTGTTAACAGTTCGCCGCATGCGCAATGAAAACTATTGATGATAGAACAAAATATTCAACAAATCAAAGAATATACCTAAAAGACGCCAAGTGCAAAGCCGGGACTGGTCGCTAGTCTTCGATATTTTAGAACACCAAAGAGAAAACGTTTTTGTTAATAGTCGTAATGAAGGGTCCGTTCACATGCGCATATCAAACGTATTTATTCAAACCAACTTGGTGTCTCGAAGAGCACGCCCGAGTGAGCTGTCTCCAACAATTTGAACGACAAGACAGAAATACGACTACAATCGCCCGAAGCTTAAGCAGAACGGCAAATACCTTTTTAGAAACAAGAAATGAAAGAACTACTTCATCTATTTGGTTATTTATGTTTGACTAAGTAATTTTAGATTTGGTTCTGTCTTTTTGTATAGAAGTTCATCTTGTAAATGCAATAAACTTTCTTTTTTAAAATAAGCTCCTTGTTAATTTCCATTGAACAGGCGGAGAAAATTGCGGACAAGAACTAGTAAAGATAATTGAGTGTGCTCTAAAATTTATAACATTTTATACGAATTCTTAATGACTATTTTGTTCATTCCCTCAGGGATGGAATATGATAGAGGTCTTTATCAGCAGACTTCTACTAACTATAAATGACATTCCTGGCTCTGATATATTTTATACGTCGAGTGGTTTCCGATATTTTGCGATGAGTTAACGACCTATTTCGGTTTACAAAGGGCGGACTTAATGCCTATATCCCAGTCAACCCTGGGCGACGCCGACGGTGAAAATATTTATTTATTTCTTACAAGCATATTGCGGCTAAATTAATATTAGTAAGGCCAATTAAAAGTCAAAATAGATAGTTTTGTACAGCTATGGCCGTTTCTTATAAACACGGAATCACTATCCACAAGCTGCACTTTGATCGAAACATGAAAATTATGGCCAATCATCGAACCGCCGCCCGGCAAAAAAGCGTCATAACGTTAAAATGACTAATTCTGAATTCTGAAATTTTTATATTGAAAAGGATTTGCTATGTAAAATTTATACCTATAGACGTAGGTACATTAAGTTAATAAAATTTTAGTATTTTAACGCCTATAATTTTTACATGAACAGTGTGCAGTAAATAGTGGATAAAATCAAAATTCTCATCTCGAATTAGTCATTTTTATGTTATGACGCTTTTTTTGACTATGAACAAATATTTAACAAAAGTCACAGTTTTACACAAACATTAGCTTGACGGAAACAGTAGCGTTTTTATTTCTTCTTTATTTTTCTATTCAGCGTGATATATGAGACGTGGATCCGCACTTTTGGATGCTTCCCGTATTCCCTTTCATGTACATCGCTTTAAAAATGTATGCACGGGCGGTTCGAGTCACAGGATCTGTCGAGGAACTCTGTGAGGATAAAGAAACGAATGGGCTCCCTTGAGGTTTCTATCATTGATTTAGATATTGTAGTGTGTAAAATTGAAAACAATCTTGTCATTCAGTTGTGTAATGCAATACAATATGCCCAAAGGTAAGTTAATATTTAACGTTTATTAAATATAAGCTCAAAGTTATTGCTGTTCGTTAATTAAATTGGTAGATTTTTTAATTGTTTTAGTATTAAAATTTTCAATTTAATAAAATTTGAGCCTTTCATTTCTAGAAAAACTTAAAAACTTCTAAGGAGTTAGAAAATGGTAAAATTGGGAATGGTGATTTTAATTTCTTTAATTTTAACCGACATCAAAAAAGAAAGAGATTCTCAATTTAACCGTATGACACGCTTTTTTATGTGTTCAGGGTTTATTTCGCTGTTTACGAGCCGATTTTCATAATTCGTTATTTGTTGCAAAGTAGGTATGCCAAGGTGGTTCCATGTTAAGGACGGCAGGATCTGATGATGGCATCCCAGAATAATGAAGGAGAATAATCGAACTTAAGAAAACTGTAGGGGCGACTAGTGCGTTTTTTATGTTTTCAGCAAGTGTTTTAAAACCCCACAATGTAATGAAGGTCTGATGATGGGGCCGAAAGACAGTCAAGAGAACTCCTCAACAATTTCCAGCCATTCCATTGTGTTTGAGCTTGATTAATTTGTATTGACGAGATCTCTACACCTAGATTGACTTGGGTTGACTTGAGTGCCTTTCGGTGAGTAATTTTTTAATTATCTCGGCTTTTCGATCTTGAAGTCGGTTATTCCTTTGTTACACAAAGTAAGTTATTAGTTTAAAGGAAGTAATATCCATTTGACATCCCTTTTGACAACCTATGTTGATTCATTTCAAACTTTCTCGTAAAATAAAAGTTTCCATTACTTTATCACACAATATCTACATGGTATAAGAACTAAATGACCAGGAATCCAATAAGATAAGTACTTAGTTGAAATAAACCCACATATAGGAGGCCCTAGATTGCGAGATAGAGATTCCTTGGAAGTAATCACTGAAGCCTTTGATAGCGTGTCTACGGCTTGTCCATAACAATTGTGGAGGCCTAACGAGGACACGCAAAACATTAATTCAAGTACAGCAATTTCAAGGCGTTCCAACAACAATAACAAGCGTACATTCAGTGAGTGCTTCAATGGACTATTGATAGCAATCGTCAGGGCGTGAGCACGATTATCGATAAAGTAACAACATATAAGTATGTACGTATTTTACTGACTACTATCACTATGTCGTTAAATGAGAAATTTGGGAAATTCTAGCAATATTGGAAATTTGATAGCCATTTAGGGTAGTAAACATTGGTCAGCAAGGGATTCTGATTTTGGTTCCAGACGGGGCAAACATAGACAGGTTGACATAAATATTAATACTTTCGTTTGCAACTTGCATTTTTGTTACCCTAATCTTAAGAGCTAGGAATGATGCTTCTATAAAAAAGTGGTCAGAACAAAAGGCGAGTGGGAATAGCGAGCGAGACATTGAGAGGTGAGTGACGCCAGCCCTAAAAGTACCTACCTTCGTGATGGCATGCTTTTGACAAGAACGTAACAACTAAGGAGAAGAATCTTGGGAACCTAATATTACCTATGTTAATATTATGGACAAATGAATAGACCAACCATCTGATAGTAAGTGGTCAATGTTGCCTGTGTTAATGACTAATAATAGGGCATCATCGATAACCGTAACCGGTAATCGTTTTCATCTGGTCATATCACCAGGCGCAATCAGGCAAAAGACGGTTACACATCAACAGAAATCCTAACGTATGTTTGCATATTGTATACCAGAGATACGAATCCAACGCGTGCCAATGTACAAGTCACTCTAGTGTAACATAACAACAATAGTCGTACACTCAGAAACGCATTTTAATGGGCGTAGTGATAACGATCTACGTTTGACGGGGGCGACAGAGCGGCGATTATCGCGAACGAGGAAGCGATCCGGCGATCTAACCGGCGGCCAATTAGCCGATTAGAGCAACAACGCCCGCCGACGTAGATAGATGCACGTTTTTGTGGTATCGCTCTAATGTAGTCAATGTCAAACTTTAATGGCGAACCAGCGCTCTTGGATGGTGGTAATCTTTCTTTCTTGTCTGAATTCATATTATTGTACTCTTTTGTATTCTACATTTAAACGATTTGCGAGCACAATGTACATAATTATGATGGTTTAAAAGTACTTACTGACATGCGTAGTACCTAACCCTCTCTCGCAGAGTAAAAATTTTACTACTGCCCCTGAATTTGAGCGACATCTAGCGAATAGTTTTTGTGTTATCTGTACTTGTCGAAGTTAAAGTCGGTATAGTTGGTAAGTTATCATCGCAACCTTTGGGCGTTGGTAAAACCACCAAAGGTGTATTTCCATAATATCTGTTAAACTGTGGACGATATCTTTCATTACTGATACTCCAATGTTGAAACCGGTACAATCACCAAAATTCTATGAGTAATTATATCTTTATCGATATCGAAGTCTGGGACGGGTAGTGCGTGAATGGGGAACTAAGGAAATAACCCAATTAGCCTTCTTGTTTGGCAATGTCGCAGTTACGTATGTAAAAGGGTCATACTTCTATTGTTAACTGTAGCCGCATATTACAATATAACGATCACATCGCCATTTATTACCATCAAAATATATTTACAGCAGCCACCAAATCACGAGACAACCTCTATTAATAATAATTCCATAATCTCTAATTCCTAATTCATAAACAGCTTATTTAGATAGGCATGTTTACAAACTAATACATTTTACAAATGTCATCTTCGTTAGAAAGGAGTACAGTTAAACTCATTATAATTTATGTTTAGCAACCGTTTTACATGTGAATAAAATAACATTTTATTATTAACGGATACAAATTTTTAATATTTTTTAACGATGGGTCAATTTATAGTGATTGGTAATTTGCTTTAATTTATACTGAATATTGTAGAGTTTACGTGTTTGTATTCTGTAAGAGGTATTTTTAAAAGAATTCCGTTGAAAAAGGGTTTGGGTTAACTACTTCGTGTACAAGTCTAGAATCTGCTTTTAGAGTTTCTAAACATATTTAATTTATATGTCAAACTATTACAAAATTAAGTACAGTAATTGCAATTTATAGGTTATTTGTAATTGATCACAAATTAATATAATGAAGGATTTAATGTTCATCTGTAGTTTCCCATGCATACTTATTGGCAATGGAAGTGTAAGAATGATTTTGTATTCAGATGTGTGAGAAAAAAATTGGGGGTGTTTATTTATGCAATTTTAGCAAAAACGGGTTTTAACACCTCCTTTTATAGGTCCATGTTTAACAGTTTTAAGGGCGTAACTCCTTAAATTATAAAATTGTGCCAGACATGGACCTATAAAAGGAGGTGCCAGAGAATTCATATTCGTTATTAAATCAATTTAATTCTTTAGCAATTGTACATTTTCTCCTGAATAAAGCTTTCGTCATATCTGTTTGTGGTTTCTATGGAAATCATAAATTTTAATACATAAATAGTGCGAATACGTCACAAAATGCGAAATGAAATTCGCAAACACATTTTCCGACTCGATTGAACTAATTTCCTATTATTTTTATGATACTCGACAAAAGTTGTAGGTTTTAATTTATTATCTGTTCCTATTAGTAAATAACAGTAGAGACCCGTGTTCAATAGTGTGCATGATAGGTTTTGAGGATGATGATTGTAAGTAAATTTTAAATTAGCTTGAAGAAGCCTGGTTTATCTTAGCTGTGGGTAATTGCGGTCGCGGATATAATGTTTAGTTACGACTAGCTAACTAGGTACCTAAGTTCTAATTAGAAACTGATTCAACAGATAGTACAGACAAAGCAGTACAACAAATAAATATTCTGCGCCTACATATGAATAGTGTGGTTACTTGTTAGTGACAACTCCATAGTTATTAGTTGTAGTATGGTTTACACGCTGGATCGCTGTTCCGAGTGTCCTGGGTTCAATCTCCAGCGAGGCAGAAATTTGAATGATGAGCTTTAATTTCCGTTCTCGGTCTGCATATTATGTGTCCTTGTCTTGTGCATTGTTCATGACACCCACGACACAGGGAATCCTAGTGTGGGGCTATGAATGTGTAGCGATATTATTATTGTTAAATCATTCCAGGCTTCGGTAATCTTGTAGTTTCTATGTTGTATTAAAAGCGTTTATTGGTTAAAATTGTTACTACTTTACAGTCCTCGTAATGAACACACGTGAATCGGATATGCATAAAACTATATGGTCTATAATAACTGTCGGTCCCTATCGTTACCTCACGATTTGTTGCCGATGCAAGCGAGGGGATTATTCCCGGAATTTAGTTCGGTGGACGAATAGTTCTGTTAGTTGGGCCGCGTTAGATATATCACGGAAGTAATGTAATGAACTGTGCTGTTGTAAGTATGTGATGTATGTGTAAAACTTTTAGTTAATCCAATCTGTTGTGAACTGGTTCAATTAAACGATAAAAACTAGGGAAATAAATAAATAATGAGTCATGCAGTAACCTAGTTAAAGTAAAGTTTTAGCAATAAAGTTAAAAATAATAGGTAGGTATGTGCATTTATAAACTTTATAAACAATAAGTTAAGGTAAATGGGCATTTTGTTCGGACCGGTGACCCACCAGTGTTCAGTAATGAAACTAGTCAGAGTTTGTAAACGACCATGAATACTACCCAATGAAATGAGTCGCATTGCTCAAAAGCATGGGAGAGCTGTTTTATTAGCAAAGGAAGCTTTTAAATGTAATGTAAAATGTTGTTAATTAAATGTTGTTTGTTGTTCCATGAGAAGTAAAACACTTTTTATTTAACAGATTTTCAAACGACTTCAAAAAAAGAAGGAGGTTCTCAATTTGTCTGTAGGTTTTTTGTTCTTCTTATGTGTGTTACCTCATAACTTCGTACTGGGTGAACCGATTTCAATATTTCTTTCGACATTTAGAAGGTAATGACTGCCGTGTGGTCCCATTTTAATTAAAACATTTGAATTAAAAATCGATAATTATGAAAAATGTACATTTACGTAGAAGCGCATAACTTTTTTCCTCCATGCGTTTAGATCAAATAAAAACATTTCATGAAATGCTAATCCTAAACGTAAAAAAAACCTTATTTCATTACTGAATGCGACTGGGTCAAAAACGCCCAATGACCTTTATATACCTCGTTCATTTCGCAGTCAATCCCAAGTTTTAGTCATCTGAAATGTTTTGAGATCCTAAAGAGAACAAGAAACTCAACGTTGTTGGATCCACACAGCCTAAGCACGTCACAGTCGCACCAGTTATGGGGGACTTTAGCGGACTGTTCACGAACAATGTGATAGACGAAAAGTACACAGGACATTAGAACATTCAGTGTAAAATTAAGCAACTTTTGTTTGATTTACATACGAGTACGTATCGGATTCTATTCTACGTCCACAAAACCTTTCGAAGCGGCGGTAAGACTTATTTGAATAATTGTTCTGACATTTATTTTAGACCGCTTCGACGTCCACTTCGACCACGTCGACATCTGGCAACGATCGTAAAAGAAAAATTATTGAATTGTTTAACATTGTGTTACATTTTATGCAACGGATATTAGGTTTTATTTTCATTGATACAATTACATAATAATATGAGCAGAACGTAAAATGTGTGGGATTTGATTACGTGAAAGTAATGTTGAGAGGTCTCAAAAATGTTTTCAAATATTTGTAAAGACTTCCAACCTGAATTTGTCTAGAGTGGTGGAATATGATCTTTACCTGCCCTTCTCTTTTCCTGCCTTCCTTCTTCTGACTGCTTATGGGTTGTGAATATTTTGTTGGTTATTTTAAAATCTATAACGTACATTTCCATGTAAGTATAACTATTTTCTCTTTTTCCTCTTGCTTCTTTTTCGGCCAGCCAAGCATGAGTAATGCCTTTGGTATTAGTAATATCCAAAGACGACGGTGATCGGTTAGCATCTGGTGATTCGACTGCTCGTTTGTAGGCTATTAACATAAAAAATGTAATCTACAACAATCACCTAATGGTGAAGAATGGCCAAGATTCCAAACTCATTCATTAATTTAATCCAGTCTCACACAATAAAGATCAGATATCAGGGTGATGATATCTAGAATGCGGACATCGCTCTTTCTTTGTCTTTAACCTTAATTCGTAATTGCTTTTATGAACACACTTTTCTTGTGTTTTAATGATTAATCTTGATCTTGCCAGTTCTATGTCCCAAAAACTGACCCTGTGCTAATTTTTAAACTTTGTAAACAACCTCATTATTTTGATAATCGTTCGATATGGAATTCGTTTATAGGGCAACCCTGTGTGGGTTGCCATTTAAACGCCAGTAAACGCCAGTTTTGCGCCTCTGTGATTAAGGTTCATTTCAGTTTGAATTTAATATGCCTTTAGAAAATATTGCTTACTATATAATTCTTTATTTCTTTTCTTTATTTATTTGCTCTCAAAAATAGGTACATAACTTAAGGTATAAGTAACATAGGTACATCCAAATTAAAGTACATGTAGCCTAGGTACAGAGATGGAAGGATAAAATGAAGTTGGCCAAAAATTGTACCCGTGAGAGCCTGGTGCCTATGATAGGTTTCAGTAGAACCTGTGTTACAGGACGCCAGTCACCCCCCCGTGGACATGTTCTGGTTTTATACATTTTGATGGAGTAAGTATAACCTTAAGGTCTAGAATCTGGATTATAAAAACTATTCATATTTCTATATAGTTTAAAAATAATGTGAGTATTAGTTTTGTGTGTGTGTGTGTGAGAGAGAGAGAGTGTGTGTGCGTATATATATATATTTATATATGTGTGTGTGTGTGTGTGTGTGTGTGTGTGTGTGTGTTAGTATGTAACTGTGCGTGTGGTGTGCGTACGTGTGCGTGTGTTTGACTGTCTATGGGTGTGTGTGTATGCGTGCGTGTGAGTGTGTGTATAAACGACAAGGGATTTGAGAATGGGAATTAGGGGTCGAAGAACAGGGGGTAGTACTATACATAATTATTGCTAACAGAAGTTAAGTCATTTCAACGAGATTAAAAGTTGTTCGGTTTCATCGTAGGTAAGCGTTTTAAGGTAGTTAATGACAGTTATCTTTACTTTTCGTTTGTGGAGAGGATATATGTTTATTATTTTGTTGAGTTTGTTGTATAAAAATTGTCCAAGGAAACAAAAAAACCTATGTGATGTGGTTGTATTAAACAATTTAAGCGGAGAAATTTTATCCTTGCGTCTCTTATCTGTAAGTTTCAGTGGGTCGTATGTTGATTGAGAGTGGCGTCTTAGGATGATGTGGAGAATGAATGTTTGGCGTATTGTTGGTACATCCCAGTATCTATATACCTCAGTGGTGGAACGACGGCGAGGAAAACCAGCAGCTACCTTGAGAATTGCACGTTGAGCTCTTTCAACCTCCAGCATGTGAGTTTAAATAGTTATAAATAGTTATAAATAGGTACTCTTGATAATAATCTAATTTGATGAGAAACGGTATCAAACTATTTAATATGTGATAGTTTGTGATGACATTTAAAAGAAAAGGGCAAGAAATGAAGAACAAAGAATCAAGAAATATTTTTCTTTTCTTTTAAGCTATAAAGTTATGATAACGTTATGATAAATGATTAAAAGTTGAACTGATCTCTAACACATCAGGAACGCTATGTACAAATTAATTCAGTTCAATTTATATTTATTCCCAAGATATTCCCTTTACAAATTCAATACGAATTCAAGATGAAATTAAATAGAATTGCTAGAATCTAAGGTTCCCGAGACCAACATCATAATGTATCAAAGCGTTGACAAAAAGGCTGAAACCTCGCGATTTCAAACGCCGACGCTAAACTGTTGGTAAGATAAAGTCAGCTCCTTTAATAGAGAGTTGGGCCTGTAACCGACAGAATAGTATCGTCCTAGACCATTACTCGTATAAATTATCGAATATGTCAGCGGACGGTCTCAGTTATGTGTATAAAACAGTTCTTTCATACTAGTGATTATAACCTAAGCGATTCAAAACGTTTCGGATGCCTTATATAATATTTAGAATATCCTGATAGAAGAGTAATAAGATCTTTTGGTTTATAAAAATTAAAGACTAAATGGGCAACGTAGGAACTTCCGTTTAAATATTGCTGGGGTTTAATTTAATTATCAGATTTTTTATGTTTTAAATTATAAAGTTTAAAATTCATAGTAGGTAAACAAATCGAGTAGGTAAAAATCTTTATCAACTTGTTGCACCATAATATTTATGTATAGAAAAAAGAAAGTAAAATTTTCCGTAGGTACTATAAATAAAATATTTAGTAAAAATATTGATTTTATATTTTATTTTGGTTGTCTTGTCGACCATTAACCGTTTATCACGATAAAGCGACCAAACGTCGCTAGTATGAAAAGCCTATAAAACTTCATTTGAATAACTCACTCGGTTATACTCTGTCGTATTCAAACCTCACTCTTTATTTATTTTTTACCCATTGTACAAGAATAAACGCAGATAGGAAATATGTAGGACATTTAATGAGGTGTTTGGCGCATTTAAAGTACACATCTTGGATATTTATAAGCTTAAATGGATTTTTGTTTATAATTTATACAATAAAATTTGGTCAATGTTTCTAAATGTGTACGTTCTTTGACTAATAAGGCGATAAGTGAGGAGTTTAGGGTTATTATTGGAGATTATGAATGAATGTGTACGTGATGGTAATTTTGTGTTACAAGACTTTAGGAAAGATGTTTATTGTAAGAATCTTTGGCAATAATTTATCAATACAATAATGTTTTAATATAAGATTGCTGTCTTTGAATCAAGAGTGTATAGGATTTTTCTAAATTAATGCACTTTATGACTCAATTACACTACCACTTACTAACAGCACTGTATCAATTACATATAAAAATTAAAAGTGCGTATAACTTAATAT
The DNA here is from genome assembly GCA_905404135.1 of Hesperia comma. Lineage (NCBI taxonomy): Eukaryota > Metazoa > Arthropoda > Insecta > Lepidoptera > Hesperiidae > Hesperia > Hesperia comma. The sequence continues at coordinate 12,518,647 of FR990025.1, read as the reverse complement.
TATTAAGTTATACGCACTTTTAATTTTTAAGTCATAATTATGTCAATTAGACATACGTTTTGTGTGTGACATTCGAATTAAAGTTATTCGAAAAAATTTTTTGTTGACGAGGGGGAAACCTTCGAAAGGTACCCGGTGCCGTGGGAGCGACACAGGGTTATGTGGGGTTTTTACCCCCTAAACCCCCCGGTGGCCTTTCTCTGCGCTACGTGGAGAACTCCGGGATCTCCAATGAACAGAACCTCTAAGCGGTGCCCTTGTGGTCGAGCTCTGCCCACGAGGGACTAATTGCCCTATCGAATTTCTTCCCTGCGTACGACGGCGTCCAGGGAGAGGTTCGGCCCCACTTTTTGCACCAGGATCCGCCGCTCGGTCTGCCACGTGTGCTGCGCGGAATCCCGGGGGCGTAATACCTACCTACAATTTTTTATTTTAGGTATATTTATTTTTTATAGAATTAAGATTGCAAACCAGTATGCAGCACCACCCTTCCGCTGCCGCCCATAACAACTGTGACCGACCTAGAACTAGACTCAAACTAGACTAGACTAGAACTAGACTCAACTCAAAGGGACTGTGGTGCATTCATCTTTCCTTTCGACCGACGTGGCAGACTCTGATCTCTACATCTTATATTATGACAGGAGGCACGAGTCCAACATTTGGACAGTTTCGGTTGCAATGATAGACAGTATATTTATTGTTAGTTAACTCTATTATTTTTATCGATATCGAGACAGAAATAAAGAACATAAACACCCATAAAGTCTGACAATCTCAACTGCTCCCTCTCGATCTGAAAGGAGTGATTCACTCTCGTCTCCCAACAGAAAACGGTAGTAAATGCAAAATCGTTCGGTAGGTGTGACGTACTTGTATGCCCATAGAAAATCAACAATGTCTTGTAAAATTGCTACGTTGGCCTCGGTCTACGAGGAATGCACCTTTGCTTATGTCATACTAAAATATTTATGCACCATAATATTTCCATTCAATCCTCGTTGCATTTTAACGGGAGCCATTATGGCGTGTGTGGGGCATTCTAATCGACGCATTTGCATCCTATTTGATAGATTTACGTCAAACAATAGAACTTAACATTTATTACAATAACTTAATATTTATGTCTTTCTACTGACACATACTCTCGACCTATTTGTATCGAAATATTTCTTTACGTCGGATGTAATAAAGTAGCACTGCAAAAAATAAAATAAGCTCCAACACTTATACCCCCGTTCGAGGATTCGCTGAGTCGCGGGTTGCATGGCCAATAAAATATAAAATTAATAAAAGTCACGACCTGAGAATAAAATCATTCACATAAAATATGTACTCTGGTCGGGAATTAAGTCCGGAAGCCCTCGCTTTGCAAGGAGTACTCTACCAACTCGGCCATGAAAAAGTTGATAAAATGAAGCTGTATTACATTCCATACATTCTGAGCTCTATTAAAAATTCCTTGTTCGTGGTATAGGTATATAATTAGGTATCTTACTAAAAACGTGGTCTGCTGAAAGAACGCTCCTGTAGGAAGTCGATATATTATGCCACTCAATGTTATTTCGACGATACCGGTTTTTTGTTATTGTATTTTGCTGACTAGCTATAGCTCTGGTTGTAAAATCAACGATCTAATGCTACATATTGAGCGCCAGAGCCGAGCAATAGCATAAACCACAGTAGGAAGGGAATGTAGGTAACATTCCTTAGTCGACAACGTGTCGTTGCCGTCTTTAAATTGGCCGATGTCCATGGACGAACTAATATCAATGCGTGGTTCGTTTGTCGAATCATAAAATAAAGTAAAAATTCATACAACAATGCGCCTACTATTTGAGCGTAAATGTGTGTGAAGTAAATACTACCTAATGCATTGAATAAATTCTCTGTCCGTTCGCCACTTCCGTAGCATGAACGGCTGACAAGCGGCGTTTCTCATAGGTAATGTGGCTGTCAAAGAATATTCCTTCGACAAAGGCTTACCTTAAGAAACCTTCGACACTCCTGAATATAATTACACTACACTCTAATAAGTATTAATTTATTCCCAACACGGTGTCACCAACTCTACGGTTTGGGAATTTTAAAAACAAAAAGAAGGATTGAAACTCTCAACAGCGGACGATATAATAGAATCTTGAATGTAAAACATTGGAAATAAAAACTGGAATTTGTATACATCGAGTTAATATAATGAAGCTTAACGGACAACCGTATCTAATATAGAAAATTGCCGCATTACAATTGTTTTCTATTATGGATCAGTAAATTAAATTTTGAGGAGACGCTTAACTAATGTTACGAAGGATTTGACGTAGATTTATAGGTTTTTGAGACATTGAACCACATTTAAAATTGGTGTTTAATTGTAGGGAGTTCTTTTCTTATCTGAGTTACCAGCGTGTTGGTGTAATACCAATTTAAGGAAATGATTTTCTAGTAAATATAGAGGAGGTTATATTTTGTCGAGGTTTATAAAAGTTTGATTTGGTATATAAATTATCACTAGATATACCTGGTAAAAATAACACTATACTTACACTCATCATCTCACACAAAGATTCCCTGTGTCATGGGTGCCACATAAGATAAGAAACACACAACCAGACACTCAGAATTTTACTTCATCATTAAATTTTTCGCCTCGCTGGGAATTGAACCCAAAACCCTTGTAAGAGCGACCTGGTGTGATAACCATTACGCCATTCGGGTTTTCTATGTATAGTTTGCTATTTAGAAATGTTGAATGTTTTATTAATTTTAAGCACTACATTGTACCAACTTTAAAAGGGTGTTTGTTTTCATTATCACGACATTGTTAAACTGCTTTTCAATAAATTTCATCACACTTTATCAAGCTTGGACTGAAAATGCAATCAATCATCTCAAAGTACTTGCAGTATTGCATTATTTTAAAGCACCGTGTCGACGGCACTTAACATTGATCGGATTGAGCAAAATTTAAAACAGTCGATGGGCAAAATTTTAATGTGGTTAATAATTAATGTAAACAGAATAAAAAGTAAGCTAAGCGTATCCATAAATAAATTAGACGAAGCGGAAAGGATCCAACGCATATCGAGGACCTTTTAAGAAACCTGTACACTCGAATGCCATTCCTTGGGCCATAGTTAAAATGCTCAAAGAATAGCTATTCATTAGTGGGTGCGAGAATGAGAATTCTTGAGGCACTCTGAATATTCCATTGGCTGAGGGCTTGTATTGTCTTTAGAAAAATGCCTTGGTCATCGGCGCTGGTGCTAAATTACGTCACATCGGCAACACCGACCCGGCTGAGGTGCGAGCTTGGAGATACGTTTTGCCGGTTGCGTGTTATCGGTAGCTGGGATGACAAGATTAATGTTTTAATGATTTTCGGAACATTGTGCGCTTTTATGTCTCTTTTTACGAAGTTAATACTGATATGTGTGATATATAATTTTAATAATATTAAAAAGTAATGAAAGGGGGATGCCCATCCCTCATAGAGAGATTGGCATCCTCATAGAGAGACCATTACTACAAAAATCAATAATAAAATAAAATTGATCGATACAAGTCCAATTTGTATGTGTAGGATTAAATATATGTATGGTTTTTACATATTGCATAATTTCAGTCGACCATTATAATTTAAAAAATTACAAGACAAGCAAACATTTTATTATTACTGAATTTTGTCTACGATAATATTTTATCCGGCAGAATGTTTTTATGATGGCAACAACTAACAATAATCAAAACTGACGTAAAAATATAAATATTTATTAAATCATTTCCATTACTTTTTATTGTACTGCAATGTTAGGCAAACTTCCTATATTGAGATATTATACGCACATATTATATTTTTTTAATCTTTTTTTTTCAACATAATTTCATTTGAGTGCGTTTTAGAGCCAATACCGGGCATCCTCCTTTTAGGATGATACTTTTACGTAGTTGCACATTAAAAAATATCGTATAGACTAACAGCATGTCGTATAGTGACAGAATGATTATAATAACGGTATTTAACTGAGCATTCATTTTCTGAATTTAGATTCCATAAGCACATAATTATAAAAATATAACTACAGAATCACTGTTTGGTTCTATTATAATTTAATGCTATTAATATTTCTGTTTTTATATTCCGTGTTATATAATTGTCGTTTCTGGTATTTTTTTAACTTTTGTAAAATATGCGGTTAAGCAAGGAACTTTTAAATATTAACACCTTGGTCGTGGTAAATTACCTCTCTATGTCCGCACCCTAGGGTAAGATGTTCGCTCGTCGCAGCTCGTATATCCTTGTTCATTATCTAGTGATTCCATAGATTTTATTGCTATCTGTCCAGACAATGAATGACCAAAGCGTTAGGAGATTGTCGGACTTGATTATAAGGATCATGAAAATTAATTTACGATATAGGTATTTTGCAATATAAATAAATTAATTATGCCACAGCTTCTTAATGACGATGATTTGTTTGTGCCCATTATTTTGGAATACCGACTTTTGTCTCTACATAGAACAATATTACAAGTATTAACCTTTTAACGGCTTTACAAAGAAGGTTTAAAATATGTCGACAGATTCTTTAACAGCTAATATATCGAATGTAATTACTCTCGTTCAGTCTTTAAATAATTAACATTCCCTGTTACTGTGTCAATGCAAAGCGCTTGAATTAAAAGGACACGCAAGCATTAAGAGCGTGTAAAATTATTCAGCATCCTGTCGGAAGAGAGGCACAAAGTTTGCACTTTGCATATTTAAAGAAATACTCGCCTTATCTGGCTCATCGGCGATTCTGTTCACAGATATTCTTGGGAGAAAAACGGAGCGAACTAAAGCCCAAGATTCTTGCTTTGGCTGCGCGCATTAGGAGAAAATTAAGTGCGGTTATGTGTTCAACCGTCACATTAAAATGCCATCGGCTACCTCGCATCGCTTTGGTAAAAATAAAAGCACCGCTTTAAGCTATTGGCAGTACAATTATTCGATGAATCCCTCGCACTCGTACTGCGTACCGCAAGTTACGGCCTAGTTGCCAATTTATCGTGACACGCTCCAATAAAGTGGTGCGGTACGCACGCCAAGTGTCAAAACCAACTACGCCAAAATCAACTGCTACTCCATCGTAATAAGGATGATATTTACGTATGCTAAGTTTGATTTGATTGATGTTTAAAACCAAGTGTTGCCGCTCGGATGCTGATCTCAACTATTTGTTTGTGAAGTAGTTGAAGTTACGAGCATTTTTGCCATAGCCTTAAACGGCTCCGCAGCGAAGTGTATTGCCCGATACACGCAAATGTCGTTTTTAGCATTTCTTGCAAGCGTCGGGTCCGTATTAAGAGTTTCTAACGGTATGAGATCCTAAGTACAGGAAGGTGTTAAAGTTATTGTCCCAAACTCTTTATGGCTTATTTCATTGCCTAGCACTTAGAGCTGTTTCATTGCTGCGTCGTTCTAATAGAAATTGCGTGGTCGTGTCGATATAATTGCCAGTCATAAGTTTCTTATCTTTAAAATAACTTTCCTACTTTGGATCACTTGAATCTTGTATAATTTATGAACTAAGACATCATTCAAGCCTTTTTTTAATTTATTTAGGTCAACAAACAGAACACAACAATTTTTTTTATAAAACATTAACAAAAAACAACGTAGGTTGTGAGCCAACAGCCTTAATAATTAATATGGTAATTTTTATTATATTATGCAGTTTTGACTCTTATAGCTAAATTTCCCTTAATAGAAATATTTCGGACCCATTTGATCAACCAAGGATCCGTTCTTCAGCTACTGTTCTAAAAAATTTGCTTTAGCTGTCGATCTTGGATATTAGAGTTGATGGATTTAAGCTAATATTAAAATTTAAATTTGAAGTGCTCATAGCCCGGCGGCTTGCGTCGATCCTAAGCGATCGACAAAGTTAAGCAACAGCGGGCGCGGTCGGTTGTCGGATGGGTGACCGCTAGTGGCAAAAATTTCTTGAGCGCTTCCGTGCTTCGGAGGGCACGTAAAGCCATCGGTCCCGGTTGTTATCGATTGATAGCAGTCGTTAAGCCATGTCGGAGGCCTTCGGGCGGCTTGAAAACTTTCGACACTGGGTTGGCCACTAACCCCTCCACCAACCCGCATTGGAGCAGCGCGGTGGAGTATGCTCTAGGCCTCCTCAGTAATGAGGAGAGACCCGTGCTCAGTAGTGGGCCATTAGTAGGTTGTAGCTTAGCTTAGCTTTTTATTAAAATTAAAATTTAAATAAATAATAAAACCTACTTTACACAATGCGCACTGTCGAAATTAATGTCGTGTTCGACGCTACGTGAGTTAGCTTCTGAAAATAATTTCCGTACTAGCATTTCCCTCGCGGTAACACCCGCGTGTAATTTTTGTTTTACTTTATCCCCACTTTTATTCCCTGGGAGAGTGGGGTGATTTCTAAGCTTGTCAAGGAACATGCCCAGCTTTTTCCGTTCAGTAGTTTCAACTACGCATATTGTTGATATTGTCTGTCAATCTGTCAATCACTGAGTCACTCTGTAATGCTGCCTCTACACACAGGCCAGCGCATTCGCCAACGCGCTGGCGGTGCGCTTGCCAACGTGCTTGTGAGTTAATCCACAAATTGGAAGGTCGTTCAGTATGCTTTGGTTCGGGCCAATGTGCGGACGGATCAAAAAATGGATGTTGAGTTGGTAACAGCTGCAGCTGTATATTTATTCACAGCTCATAATTACTACGTAAATGTGTACAAGAAAAGGGTGATACTTTCATATTTATAATATTAAAATAATAATAAAGTACGATGCTCTTACTTTGAAGTAAAATATCGTAAGGAAAACGGAATGTCCAAGAACCTTATTTATTTAGCATTTTTAATACTTACAACATTTTTATTTTTATGGTACTTATTTTTTGGATTCCATAGGCAATTTTCACTCTGATAGAGCTCAATAAATTTAAAAGTTTCCTCATTACTCATATTATACGTCATTTTGTTACGTTAGGTGTTAATACGCCGCAAGAAGAAAATATGCACTCTTGATCGCTGCTCCGGGCAAACTGATCGCGCGGCCAATGTGTGGATGGTGCGCCAAGCTTGCGACAAGTGTTCTTTGATGATACCGACACCGCGCGGCAAGCTCGCAAGCGCGCCGGCCAACGTTCAAATGCCTACCGCCAACGTTCCAACGCCCGTTCTACACATTGGGAGCCAACGCACTTGCCAACGTGTTGGCCTATGTGTAGAGGCAGCATAACATGTGTCCTTTTTGATCAGATCTTCAGAAACATACATATGACACAAACATACAACATTATTAAAAACTATCAACTATCACTAATTTTATTTAATCTGAAAATCTGTATGTACTGTCCTCAGGCGCAATCTAGTTTAAACTGGTATTGTTACACGTATATGCAATATTAATTCTGGTGTTACAATCAATCTGAAGGAATGCCGCCCAGAATTCAATTTCCTGTGTCCACGGCACCGTGTGATAGAACCTTCACAGAAGCTCAGTGTAGCGTGTGTGGTAATAACGGTAGAGTAATTAGTTGTACGGTTGTTGTCACCTCGGCTTACGGGCAACGTTCACCTCAGGACTTGGTTACAAGAAGCTTAGAGGGATGTGGATAGCAAGGATATTTAATCTTAACTATTATTATCTTAATAACAATCTTTTATGCTTCGCTTCGGAATGTCTACCTATTATTTTATGACCTACTATTTTTCTGCACTGCCTAGAAGAGTAAAAGCGGATACTAGACCACACCTAAGGCATAGTTACAGGTAAACTATAAACACAACACAAAATGTGCTATAACTTTTACGATCGTTAAGTACTATGATATAATTTTGCTTCCCGCTAGAAATATTATTGTTGTAAAACCATCCACACATAATGGAATAACTTGGTAACCATTACGTGTAATTACAAGTATGAACGTTGCCATTTTATACTTGCGTCCCTACCCTGTTATGGGAATGGTCGAATGCTTATTTTATTGCTTATGAATTAATCATCGCTTATTGACTAACTACTTAAAACTAATGTGCGCTTACACGTACTCTTTGATGGGACACAACGCAATATCTATTATGCGATAGACTTTAATATTCAATTAGGACTCTACACAATGTTGCATTTTTTTTGTGGTGTGTACGATCAGGCCAAGATAAATCGTATAAATATAAAGTAAATTAGGTATGTATTAGCTTAATTTCTTCGTTGGCCCACTGGAGGATAAAGCTAGGCCTCGAATTATAATCGAGGAGGTCTGAAGCATACTTCACCACGCTGCTCCAAAACAGATTGGTGGAGGAGTTGATGGTAAACTCATGATTTTATGCTGCCCGAAAACCTCAGGATAGCTTTACGATTGCTATCTAATTTAGTCTAATAAATATAAAAATCATTTTAATGAATGAATAAATTATAACCATTTCAAAACATTAATTTATGTTCTTAAGTTATTGTATAATTAATATTTAAAGCTTGTAGGTTTAATCACCAAGTTGGTTATGAAGTAAAGAAATCTGTAATCTTTAAGTGTGCCTAATTTTATTAGTCACTAGCAATCCGCTTCGGATTCGCACGAGTGCAAATAAGACTAGTTATTTTGTCGTGAAACGTTAAATTCGCGGTTTAGAGATAGAACGTTTTAAAGATTGAGATTTCATAGCGATTCCGGTATTTTATAGAATCAAAAATGATGGTTCAGTGGGTATTGATCCTACTTAATTCAAACAAAAACACAAATAGATAATATTTTCGCTATAGGTTTTTTTTATAATTTTTAAGTACCTGATGATCAATTGTAAGTTTTTGAAAATAGGAAAACCGGCTTGGAACGGCTTGACCTACCTATTGAAATTCGGTTGACAGCATTCAAAAGTGTTCCACTAAACTTAGATAATATCCTGAAAATTGGTTCACGATTTAGCCAGGTAGTTTTTGGCAAATCCAAATCCAATAGAGCCGAAAAAATATGTCTTTTTAAATAAATACTATATTGATCTGTTCCATAATTTAACCATCTCTTTTTCCTCGAAAATCGGCATCGAATTCCAAACAAAATAATTTTTCAACATTATTTCCAGATGTGACATCAGTTTAGTCGGAACTGTCAAGGGCTTTTCAGATTTTTGTATTTTCGAACGATTTTTTTATTTATGTGAAAGAAATAAATGCTTGAAAATATATCTGATGGTAAACCTAGACCGTAATAAAACTGTGCGTTTTTATATTTTTTAGCACAACCTACTATGCTCTTTAAAGGTGCCGACTCGTACAAAAATATTTTAATTTGAATTGAATTCGTGCGAGTTTCCCATATTTATTCAGGTCATGTTATTTTAATCCTTAAATAAACAGAAGTTGAAAAGCGTTCGGGTCTGAATTTCATATTATTGTAAGAATTTCCTCTTTACTATTCGTTTTACTCGCTTTATTTACTCGATAACATTATTATCTCCATCATGTTTAAGGTCATTTCGGATGGATGCACCCGTTTTTGTGCATCAATTTAAATAGATTTTTGTCACCATTTCATGCCAAAGTTTCGCTTTTGTTGTATTGCTGGTAGTCGCAAGTAACAAAGGCAATAGATTGCAACAGATTACGGATAAATAACTTCAACTCACCAGAAAAACGCAGAATCAATTATACACTTAATTTATATAATTGCACTAGCTGACCTGGTAAACGTCGTCCTGCAAATATATTATTGAGTAGACGCCCTAACTTCGCTTCGGGAAACTTGTTGCTCCGCTCCTTTTGGTGGTAGCGTGATATTAAATAGCCTATAATCTTCTCTCAACAGTTGAACTATTCAACACAAAAATATTTTTTCAATTCCAACCAGACAATCCTAATTAATCCAGCTAATCATGTGATTAGCGCGTTCAAACAAACAAACAAACAAACTGTTCCACTTTATGTTATTAATGTAGGGTATATATAGTATATATACCTACTATAGATTTTAATGGTTAACTCTCTCACTTCGAACGAATAACTTAAAAAATATTCATGATCTGTAGGGGGTATTTTTTCTTAGGAATTATTCGTTGTGACATTCGACGCCAAAAATTTTCTCTTAGTTCTCCCCTACACCCCCTAAGGAACATAAATGCCAAATTTCAGCTTCTTGCGTTCAATAGTGTCGGCTGTGCGTTATCTGTCAGTCAGTCATGCAATAATGGAAGAGTTTTATATACATAATATTTTATTGATAAACTTTAAAAAGTAGGTCTAATACAGGTTTACTATCTACTGAAAATAAGCTCACCATTGTCTAATAATAATTGGTTACATCCAAAACATTAAAAACTGTATTTTCGAAAGCCCATATTCTCAATTCAATGTTTAATATCGGTATCCGAAGCACCGTTAACCAAATACTGGTATTAATCATAATCAAGCGCGATTCCCAAGCGGTCATAGATAGTGGTTAGCGAATAACGGTCGTGAATTATTGTTGATGGTAGGTACCAGTAATGGAATTTTAAACGGACTTTTTATAGATCTTCTTATATTGTTAACGAGATACATCACATTTATTATCAGATTGTATACAAGAGAAAGATTATAAGTCTTGTAAGATGTAGTTTAAACCAAGTTATGGAACGAGTTTCGGGAGAATCTATTGGTGAAGAACTTGGCGCCAAGAAAGATCAAATTTTCATAAGACGTGCAATCTCATATTCTTTGGATATGCCTTGAGATGCGATGAAAGCATATCCAGATCTAGTTGAACGATTCAAGGTAAAGTAAGGGCATTAGAAGACGCAGCAGATCATCACTATGATTGACTGGTCAAATCAGAGATGTGCTTTGTATCCCAGCATTAATGTATAAAGTAGACAACTGTGGAGTAGACTACAGATAATTAAATTTGCCACAACGCTTCTACGATGATTAAAACTGCTCTGACGATGAAAAGCGTAACGATAAGATAATCTTTTTCATATTTATTTTCACTGAGAGTTTAAACTATTTTAATATAGGAAACTGGCTTCTCTAAATATTCTAACATAATATGTGTAAAGTCTATTAACTAGACTTAAGTGTTTGGCGAGACATGTCAATGTGGATAAATAGAGATAACTCAAAAATAACCTATTCGCAGATGTCGCTCATATACACGGGACTAAACGCTAAGTACCATTTTCGAATATACACAAAGAGTTATCAAAATCGGTTTACCCAGTGAAAAATTATTAGATAACAACGTACTTTAAAAAATACTGTTGAACTGAGAAACTTTTTTTGAATTACAATAATAACACCTTGCAAAAGCTTTTATTCAACTTTATTCTTATAAGAAGTGTGCATGTGTTTTTGATCCGAAAAATACACACGAAGTGGAAAGTAATTTTTTATCCAGATCCCTGCCGAATAAAAATCAACAAGATTATTTTAAAAGGATTTAATGACCGTTCCTTGAGCCCTTGCCATCAATAATGACCCTATAAAAGGCTTCGCATGCAATCTCCCGCGAGTTAAAGGCCCATTTTATAATTTTACATTTTGTTTTAACAATCTGTTAGTGGATCGGGTGCGGTAATCTTTATAGGACATGTAAAGCAATGTAACCTTTATGATTATAAATCTTTGAGATTATTTATTGAACGAATGTTCTTCTAATAAGAATTTGGGTCCTACCTATATTCTTATACCTACTTTAATAAAAACGTATGTAAAGTATGTACGTATGATTATAGGTATAGGCGTGGTGGAGTATGCTCTAGGCCTCCTCAGTGATGATTAGAGACCCGTGCTCAATAGTGAGCTATTAATGGGTTGCAGCCAGCCCAATTACATTATGTTCAATAATAAGATTTTCTCAAGTAACGGAGCTCCCAAAGCATGAGAAAAGTATTCAAAAGCATGGCTACTCATACTCATAAGCGGTCAACGCTGCATCGGTTCTAAGAGTCGATACTAACGCATCAATAAAAATGGAAGTTACGAGCAAAAACCAAGTTCAATGTCAGTTGTTCTAGCAAAGAGACTACATCGTTCAGTACTGGATCCGTGAGCATGTCTATTGAATTAACCCATCACTCGGCCGTGACAATATCGCGGCGACATCGGTAGCGGCGGCGGATAATCTGTCCACTGCATTTTATTTTACTCCGTCTGACGTGTGTCGGTAGCTGTCGCCGGCTCTCGAACATTTTGTCACACGGTCGATACTTTGTTCTTAAATTACTAACAAAAAACCAAACGCAGAATTAACGGGAAGAAATTTAAACTAATCGTTAGAGCAAAGGATTTTTTTCATAAGTACTGGTCAAAGTATTATTATTGGCCGTCAATGCATCTATAACATGGTCCATATAGTAGCCGTCACCCATAAATATCCACAACCACAGCCATCACCGACGTGTTGCAGACCAAGTAGAAGGAAGAGGAAAGAAATATAAGCCTGCTCGTTTTTAGGGTTATACATGTAAAATAATAGGTCAGAATGTATTCGTATTTTGTATTAACTTATTAACCGATTTTAGGAAGAATACACGTATGGAACAGTGTCACCTAGAAACAAAAGCGTTCAATTCAAGTAGCTTGTTCACGTGGAGCAATTCGTGTTCAAGTAGATGTTCCGTGATTTCTCAAACGTGTGAATGCACCGTACAGTTCCAACCTCGGGATGAAGTGTTTATCTTCGAATATATTAGTCTTGGCAGTAGCAATTCGAATTTGTATAATTTTTAATCATTAAAATTACATGACATGTTATCTTCTACTCTTGCATTATCGTATTTGAAAGACAAATATAATATCATTGGCCACCTTAGATTAAGTGGACATCAGTAGCACTAAAGTCATCGTAGACACAATATAGTCATCGAAAACTGAAGAGAAAAAAGAAATAAATAAATTCACTTTTATATAAGCTTATGTAATATAATATATTATTATTTAAGCTATTACTAGGTTGGATATGGATTAACGATTTTGCTAGTCTTTTATACTACGATGAAAACATTTTTTTAAAGCAGCAGCTCTTCTAAATTTGTAAACAGGTTAAATTGGCTTTTATAAATAGTTTAATTTGCTTTTACAAACAGGCATTGCTGTTGATCTCCCAATTTCTGGTTTATGAAAAATTCATTAACCGTCAATTTCTGTACATTTTAGAGACCAGGTTCCATTACAGTCACTTCAAACAGTCCGTCCCAAAAAAATAGTATCCAACCTCTACTGACAATGTTGCACTACTAAATATTTGGGCGTATAGAAAGCTGTTAAATATTAAGAAACGACACGACTTTGATATGTCAGATTATTTGCAAAATTTTAACAAAACAGCAAATGGTTGACTTCCGGTCACTTTAAATTCATACGATTTCCATTCATTCATCCATTTTGTTTATCGAAAAATATCTTCGAATTCCAGTGGCTAGCATCAGGTGCAGTTATGTTTCTTGATTCCGTTATATAAAACGAGTTCTTATACATTGCGCATACAACGCCGAACTTCTTTGGTACAAATAACAAAAACGAAGTAACAGATAAAAGTTAATAATAGGTTACATAAAGAGATCTATGGTCTGAACTACGTGCTCGTATATCGTGGGTGGCGCGTATCAGGCATTAAAATTAAAATATTTGCCCAGCTCCGGGCTACAGCACTATCTAATTAACCGAGTTGTCATACCGCGGGCGAGGAAGCAAGCAACATTTTAATGTCACAAGAAAAAAAGATAATGAAAAGTTGAATGTCAGCCTGATGGTAAGTTAGGTGTGATGGGTGGTGGAATCTTAGTATATTTAGCCTAGAGCATCAATACATCAGTATAAGGCAAGTGGCAAGCAAATAGGTAAATCGTGTGTCAGTAAGAAGAATAAGTATATTAAAGATGATGACGCTTGGGCACCTAAATTATGATATTGTGACAAAGACTGTTATATTATATGAGATTGCTTACAAGCGTCATTGAATCGGTATAGCTATGTAATTTTAACGAGTTTTAATTCAATAATTGCCACGTATGTAAATTGTAAAACGAACTTCCGTCTGTGGTAGGTACCTATTCCCAGCGCGTTATACATGGGATTTTTCAAGAAAGGTGTAAAAAGGGTTATTTGGGGTCAGCGTTGTCCTGGTTGTTCCCATGGTGTCATCAGATGGCTCATCTGCCTTCAGCCTGCCCTTCAGGCTAAAAAATGGAATTTTCTTCATTGCATCCTTCGTCGTTTATGTAATATACCGAAAGTTTACAGTCATTTATGATCACTCACTTTTAGTTTACTTACCTTAAAATCACGAAAATAAAGACAACTTATCTTTAATTATGTATTTTAACGTTTGGTATCAGTTCGTTTCCAGCCGCCGCTACGGCAAATAACTTATCTATGGACATTGGAAATACCATTAAGTTGTCAAACGACGAATAAACTTTGGTAATATAGTAAATTGATTGGACATCTCCGACTGATAGTGTATTCGTAATATAAAATATGGCTGTTTTTGCAAGTAAACCTTGGTTGTAAATTGAAAATAATAATTATCGTTATGATATTTTTTAGGCCTCAGCCCATTAATGGCCCACTACACGGCACATGGAATGGATATCGTCTCATACATAAAATGTTTGTAAAAATCTATTTCGCATAAACATTTTATACCTATGGAGGCTTATTCTTGATTTGTCGAGCATATGGAATTGCCACTCCCCACTAAGAACTAATTTATTACGTGTCCTTAAAATTCAATTTAACTTCAAAGCAGAATTTTAATTCTCTCCGCCAATCTATAATGAACCTTATCAAAGGGGCGGAAAGCTGGTACTTCTATGGGTTGCTCTTAAAAAGAATACCATATCGAACGCGAACGAAGTTCAATGAGGGTAAAAGTGTGTGAATTCGCCGCTAGAGGCGCTAGTGGAAAGTGAGGTCTATCTGTCACTTATAACTTGTCTGAATGTCTCTTGTCACTGTTTATGTATGGGCAGGCTTTGACAGCAGGACCTCACTCGCCAATGGCGCCAACCGGTGAGCACAAAAACGGCGACCCTCATTGAGGGTTGATAGGAACATACAACTACTTTTGTTAAACTGTTTTACGATGTACTATCTCGGATTTTATGTCTTTCGTCGCAGATTTCCTGGAATACAAATCATAAATGTACAGTAACATCTTTAATTGCATACTATAAGTTATTGCTATGTTTCTTAATGGAGTTAAATTAATTAAATCTTCATGCATATTTACTACGAGATTCTGTGATGAACAAATGTCACACCTTTCCATGAATAAAACATGCGAAAAAGTACATTTTTTATTGTAGAAATGTAAACTAGCATTTATTTAAAGCAGTAGGTACAAGTGTATTATTAATGAAAGAGCATTTTGCCATCATCGTCTATAAATTATTGCCGTGAATTAATTTTTATAGCGTTCCATCGATACAAGCACGCTCCACGCCCACTTTGTGCGACGCGGGTTTCAATTAACTATTTTGTGAGGAAAAAAAATAATTGACCATGTCTCTGGCATCCGAACATTAATTTGCTCATTAACTTTATCTCCCTAGCTTCCACATCAAAGTAATATTTTTCTTCTATTTTGAATAAATAATTGATGCTTTTTTGTTATCGATTACGACAAAAAATCTAACAAATTTCAATCACTTTTCGTTGATTTCTGATTTTCTAATGCAATTTGCTGTGATGCAACTTTGTAACCTAGTTTTATACCTACGTTTCTCTTACGGCTCATTCACACGAGGACGAATCGTCTTTTTTCACGAATCGTCTTTTTTCACGATTCGTTATTTTTTTTGACGGCGGCAATGCTTTTTAAATACTCATGTTCACACGCTTGACGAATCGTGAAAAAAGACGAATACGGATACGTCTTTTAGAAATCACGAATCGTGAATGTTTTATGATTATGACGGATACGTCTTTTAGAAATCACGAATCGTGAATGTTTCTGAACCAATCTGAACTGAGCTAAATCACGAAATAAATGTGAACTTCAATGCGATATTTTGACGAATCGTGAAAAAACACGATTCCGTATTCAATGTGAACGTCCATCCGTCAAGACGTATCGTGTTTTTTGACGAATCGTCAAAGACGTATGCCGTGGGAATGAGCCCTTAGGTAATAAATTTAAATGAATGGTCTATTATCCTTCCTACTAATATTAAACTAGCGGCACGCTATGATGGCCGGTTTGACGTTTGTCCGCTCATGAAGTTCCGTATTAATTGATAACGACTTTGAAGGAAATAATTGTATTACTTTATTGACGATAGTGATGTGCAGAGATTCATAAATTTTATCGAATGTAGTTTTAGGTTTAGGACTCAAAATTTATTTATTAAATTGATTTCTAAAATGTATACAAGTGTAGAAAAATCAGTTTGCACCATTTAAGGGGTGAATGTACTTGTGAATATGAACAATTTTCACTATGTGGACAAACCTCTGAAATCGCAAAAAAATATCAGCTGTTTCATACAAAAGGTAAAATTTTTATTTTTATATGATAGGTATATACCACAACTCGGCATTTGGTTTTCTAAATTGAAAATTTTTAAAAATGGAATCTAATACGATCGTCACATAGGATCGCTGGCTAGCACAACTACTACCTCCGGCAAACTCGCGTCAATGCTCAATGCAAAACAAAGCAGTTTCGAATTGACGTTGCTTCGAAAAGTATAAACTGTCAGTGCAATGCGATTGTGATATAGTTTTGACCTGGCTTTGGATTTCAAATATTGATACTGCATTACTGTTGACCCTTGCTCGTTAATTTGGACTCTGTTCAAGCCCTTTGTTGTGGATTTCGTCGATATGACCGAACGTACGCACATCACTGTTGTAATGTGTCAAACCGGCCATCATAGCGTGCCGCTAGTGTATAAATGCGAAAGTTTGTAAGGATGTATGTGTGTGTGTGTGTGTTTGTTGCTATTTCACGCAAAAACTACTGAACGGATTTTCATGAAACTTTGCAGTAATATAGCTTAGACATCGGAATAACATAATTTGTTAAAATTTATAGAGATTTTTGAAGGGACTGGTTTCCCGAAGCGAAGCGAGGGCGGATTTACTAGTTGTAATATAAAAATAAGAATAAAATCTCGATCGTAGCCTCACTTACCGCCCCGGGACTTACCTACGAGCTAAAACAATCTACAAGATTCGGTTTTCAATTCCATTTGCTGTTTTGATCGTCTATAAGGATAGAATTGGATTATAATGACAAAACGGAAAACTAAAGGGCTTTTAAAAAATGATATTTATTTGTATAGTTATTGATTTTTTTTACAATTTTCATAGTTTCTACAATTTCTTATTGTAATTTTAAAAACTAAATTGATATGGGTACATGAGCCAGAATCGAAAAATAAATTCTGTTAGGTACTCGTATAATAACACTGAAGAAAGCTTTAAAAGTCATAAGAGTTTAGTAATAAAATGCAATAATAATTAAAGACGATTTGTTATTAAGGAACTATGTAATACCAATTTTAGATTTTTAGCAGTTCAAAAGAATTACCTAATATAGATGGAAGTGGCTAGCTACAGGAATTTAGCTGTTGATATCGGTATTCCAGTGCGTCTCTAACATACTTCTAATTGGATTTTGGTTCTCTTAGGTTCTTACCTTACCTTACAGCTCTTTATTTTTGTACTTTTTGTTAACAAACGCGAGACAAATTAAAAAATTCCTTGTCCACGTTACGTTTTAAGAGAGCCATTAGATCGCAATAAAGGTAATGATTTGTGGTATTTACGGATTAGAGGCGTCAACAAACACATAAAAGTTGTAGTAAAACTTGAACATTGGTTTCCGATTTGGTGATTCATTCTCTTGCTAAGAGCGGGAACCTCAGATTTTATTATTCAATAGCTTTTGATCGAAGGACAGAAACGGCCGGTTGTCCGTTTTGTGAGGGCAAGCGTGTTTGGTTTTTATGAGGACATAAATATCAAGGGACAGACGTGTACTCGGTGTATACCCAAGTTTTAAGGCTCTGGATATACGAGGACGTATTCAGACGAGGTGTCGATTGAGGACAAGGTGCGGATACCATGTAGCTTATGGCTACTGTATTTCTATTGTGCACCAAAAAGGATGATAACAGAGATAATAAAGAAAAATAATACAAAATACTGGTGTTGATATGGTGCTGTGCAGTTATGTTATATTGCCAAATTGCCATTTTAAGGGTTCTTAGGTTACCAAAAAGGTTAAGAGCAACAAAGCACCTGAAGAAGTGTGAGTCAATAAAATTGAATAAGAATTTCTGATTTTGAATACGTTATAAGCCTCAGCGCATTAAGTATCCCCTGCTCGTGGTGCGTTATGTTGAACAGTGAACAGCCAGACGAAGGTATTTAGGAAAGGTTTCATTTGTTCGAGGTCACTAGGATACGTACCACTCAGCCTAATAGGTATATAAAGTATTCGCATGTTGATAGTTTTATTTTACCTACCGGGTTAGATAATGCTTTGTTAACGCTTCGATGGTGCTTTTAGACGACGATTCATTTATCACCTTCTTATATTTTGTCCTCTTTTTACATAAAAGACTATATAGTACTATCTTCCATTTAGCTAAAATACATTGGTTTATACAAGATATACAAATAAAATCTTTGATGGCGAACCCGCCGCAAACTTTTTACTCCACGGCAGAAAGTGTTTCATGTTATTGTTCTACTGTATGGAAATAATTTAAGCCTAAAGAACGTAGTGCGACTGATGATATGCCGATAACGGATGCCGGATCGCTTGCACAATACCTTGTTGAATTCCACTTTAAGGGCTCCCACAGATGCTGACTGATTCATACAATATTACCACTATCTCACCTTGCATAAAGATCATTAAAAATGGCGAGATAGCGTTGTAATAAATAAACTGTTACAACAAGTTTGTATATGAATCGTCTTTTGATAATTTAACATTAAAAATTCTAGTTAATTGATTCAGGCGTTACTTTGCGGAACTCCATTATTACAGATTAGATGTTAATCTACTTTGCAACAATCCGCGAGCAAACTCGTATGTATGATGGTGTATACCTTCATGCAAGTAGCACCTCCCTCCCTCCCACATAGGAACATGCAACGAACAACATACATACATTCTTTGTTCAGACTACGAAAATTGAACTGACACACCCTTTCAAATCTAGATAAGCAATAAAAAAGAATTTTGGGACATTAAACACTGCTTTGAATTACATCGCAAACAAATCACCTTATATTTAAAATTCTCGTGTCACAATGTTAGTTACCATACTCCTCCGAAACGGCTTGACCGATTGTAATGAAATTTTGTATACACTACTACTAGTTATTTTTCATATCCCTAAGTGATAAGGGTTGTCACCCTTAACATATTTTTTTCAATTTTTGGACAAAATTTTTTGTTTTTATTTTTCTTAAGTTGGCATTAAAAATACATACAACCCTAAATTTTCACCCTTTTATCACCAACCCCTATTTTGTAATAGTCATTTTCCTAGAAATAATTTATATGGCAAAACAACGTTTGCCGGGTCAGCTAGTATTTAAATATAATTACCAGATAAAGAGGCGTATTATAAAATAATAATACATATTTACTTAGAAACTAATATTATACGCAAACACAGAAACTGGCACAATAACTGCTTTACTCAGCAATAACAGATCGTGGGATATTCAGCTTGACAAACAGTGTCACTATTAACTGGATGAGTCTATAGAATTTTGATACACGTACCCACACTTTGTATCCGCTCCGATTTCTGTATAAGAGTCAGAGAACTATAGAGTTCGGAATGCGACATTAAAAAATCTTAAGACAGCAAACGCGCGTGCGCAGCAATTTGCCCGTCGGGATGAATTACTCGTCATTCGGATGCGCAATTTGTTCCGTATAACTACACACTTGTCGTACTAATGAGTATGAAGTAAACTCCCGCACGTTCGTTTGTATTTGCGATAAATAAGCTCGATAAGTCAGTAACGAAGTTGTCCGAATTTCGGAATATTTAAACTCGGTCGCCGGCATCGTCATTGACAGACGGAAACCCAAATTTTCAGTTAATTGGCATTTTGCAAAAATGTCGAATTAACTTAAAGCGCAATTATTTTGCGGAGTCGAGGCCATGATCGTAATTGCTGCTTTGAGTGACGCACTGGTCGTGGAATTTGTAATTCCAGAGAATGAGGATAAGGATAAGTGGTTGTAATGGTGAATTTACTATCTACTAGTTTCTTCGCCATAACTAATAAATAATAACAATGCCTTATACAAAAAACCGACTTCACTTTCACTCTTCAACAAATCGGCGGCAATATATTTTTGGTACGGATGTCCAAAATCTACCTAGGTACCTAAATTGGTACCTAAATTGGCGTCTGATTGTCGATTAAATAAAAAAGTTATTGTGGTTAATAAATAAAAAAGTCAAAACAAAACTACTCAAAACACTTCTAGTATTTATACTTCCTCTATGGTAAGCCCACACAGAATCGAATAAGAATGTTCAAAATGTTTAAAATTCAGAGGTAAATTCCAAGTTTAGTGAAAGATTTAAGTAAGAGAAACAGCCCACACAAAATTTCCTAAACTCAACCTACATGGACATTGATAGCAATAGTTTGAACTCCAATCTCCAATCTTTAAAACGTTTGCGAATCTGAAACTTGTCTATGATGTTTTCAACAGTGTATAATGTCGATCATGATAATTTGGGAGTAGACCTGTTAAATAATTCGTACTAAATTACTTGTCGTTGTTGATTCGATTATTTAAAACATCTAACTTGTTTTATTCCAATTAAAATCAATTGGTTTAAATTAAAATTTATTGATTAAATAATTTAATTTTATAATTATAGTTATAGCTCAATCGTTGTTAATATATTACTAAAAATAAATAATTGGCTGTGAAATATTTCTATCGATATTCCAATTTTAAGGAAGCAGACTACCAATCTATATCATATTAATTCAATATTATAAAGCTGAAGAGTTTATTTCTTTGTTTGAAAGGGCTAATCCCAAAGTTAGCCTGTTTAAATTAGTCTCAAGAACTACTGGTGCGAAATTAAAAATCCGTTTTGTTTGAATAGTCTGTTTATCGAGGAAGGCTTTAGGCTATACAACATCACATTTTGACCAATAGGAGCCGAGCTACGGTGAAACATGTTGAAAATGGAAAAATATTTTGGTAAAGATATCACCCAAGTTGTGGCTGAGTGTTTTATATTCTATTCTATCTTTCCTGGTTGTCACTACTTACCACCAGGTTGTCATCAGCTATATGTCGACTATCAACATACAAAAAATCGCATAGGTCTTATATCAGGACTCTATTCTGCTAATTTATTGCTTAAAAATGATTTTAAATGCTTTAATTGCGGGTCAATTGAATAGTTTGACACATTTGTAACACATTCCATAAGCAAAATGTGTCCACTATTCAAACGAGACCCAATTTATGCATATATCTATATGCGTAAATTAACAGCATCGGAGCTCAGTAGGAAATTACGAGATGGAACCGTTATAACAAGTAGCTCGATAAGTATTTCGAAGACCACTTTAGGGGTTAAGGTTCTTTCAGGTTGATATCGTGATACGCTACTTGGCTTAAATGATGAATTGTGCGTTGTGTCCCACGCATCTTTATACGGGTTTCTATCAGATATAGTTTAAGAATTAGCCATCCATCATTTAATGATAATGACATTTGACGGGCTCTTATGATTGTGTTCACGATAACTTGTAAATACCACGTCGCAATAAATTGATACTGTCCGGAACCCAAAATACTCACGGTGGCCGTCCCAAAAATGTAGGTGGGGTAATTTATCATTTGACTCTCATTAATGCTGTTCAATGTTTATGATTTCATATTAAAATACTAAGCATGGGCTTGAACTCATTAGTCAATAGTAGTTCAGGGCTTGAATTTCCCTACGTACTCCCTTCTTTTTAATTTCATCAAGGGCATCGTCTGTGTTGCTGGCTAAAAGAGATAGAGAGAGGGAAAGAAAGAAAATACTGAATCACAAGCTCCAAGCAATACGATCGATGAGCCATTTTGCGGCTGACTTGACATTAAAAAAAATATATTTAAATAAGATCTGACGTAAGCAGATTACAGCAAAATTTAGTTTTGGACCCGTTATTTATTTATAATTTTATGCTCGCGAATCTCTCGATGTTACGAAAGGCAATCACCGGAAATAATAAATTTATTTTTAACAACAATAAACAAACTAAAGTAGGTAGGAGTATATAAACACCTTATTATTTTGGCATTTAAATGTCATTAGTGAAATGCGATTACCAGTGGAGGCAATTTCAAATAATTGAAAATAGATGCGTGACGATTAACAAAACTGCTTCAATTATTTTGAAAATTGCATTACCAATAGCAGTTCATTTGGGCGTTCGAGCATTCAGAATGTATTTCCAACTGGCAATCAAAACTATTCCATTCTGATACTATTTTATGTTGAACATCTATCTCATACGCACTGAGTCTGTCTGTATGCAAATACTGCGTGTAGTTTTTAAATAAGTTATTATTTAAAATACTTCAAAAAAGGCGAAGTTTCGAACTTTTTTACTCGGTGAACCGATTTTCGTAATCCTTTTTACATGCATATTTAAAAGACTCGAACTACGTGGATCATGTTTTAATTTTTTTTATTACGAGTAGGTACTAGTAGACGTTGAAGTACATTTTTTGTTAAAAGTTATGTTAAGCAATAAATGAAAACTGGTAATCCTATTGTTGCTTGATGGTAGAGCTCGCGACCGGCTTGCTAACTACCCTCTGACCTGAGTCAGCTGCGAAATGACTTCTGTTCGAGCTGAAAACTTTACAATCAGTGATATCTTTATTTGTTCTTCTTTATTTCTCAGCCGACAACCGATTGTTGTTGTTTATGCCTCTGGTGTTGCTGATATCCATGGGTTACGGTGGTCAGAGCTGTTAAGTGGTCTACTCATTTGTCGGCCACTAAATAAAAATACACAGATTTACGCACAGCATTGGACTTTATTAAGTACTTATTAAGGTTTGAATTAATGATTATTTTGTGTGGTAAATACTTCATATAGATAGCTCGACATCCTAAACATTTTTCTGAGCCAAAGCCTACAATGCAATAAAAACCGGACACATGACAGCAGCATTGATAGAAACAATAGAAAAACCTCAGGCATAACCAGGTCGTAAGAGCCCATACGGTGCAATCAATTCATTTGGCATATGCTATGCCGAGCCACAACTACTATTTGTAAGCACATTGTACTACATCGTGAT
This sequence comes from Hesperia comma, assembly GCA_905404135.1. NCBI lineage: Eukaryota > Metazoa > Arthropoda > Insecta > Lepidoptera > Hesperiidae > Hesperia > Hesperia comma. The sequence goes on along the minus strand of FR990025.1, from coordinate 12,495,336 downwards.
CCGAGATTTGGACGCCCCACATCCGAAGGAATGCCGTAAGACCGTACACCGAGTCCAATCAAATTTGTACGGTACTGACTACGTTCATACAGAATCAACTTAAGAATAGCGTGTTTGATTTTTAAAAATAGAAACTTAAAAAAAATTGAAAAGGTAAGAATTATCATATTTAAATTTTATTTCCGCATTTCATAAATTTTATTCTGTAAAATTGGGTATCCAAAAGACCAATAGCCGAAAATAACGACTTTAAATAAAAAAAATATATATAACAATCTTCAAACCTTTGAAACGACTTTAAAATAATTAGTCTTTTTATGAAAGAGCTGACTTCAACATCAACTAGTAGAAATCACTCATCGCTCAAAAATCACTTCTCAGAGGTCACAGTTCAAACGGTACCACACGACAAGCCGATTTTACCATTATTTTATTTCTATTCGAAAGCTGGTGCTTGTCACTTGCTGTCCTAGTCCCTTTGAGTCTAGTTCTAGATCGGTCACAGTTGTTATGGGTGGCAGCGGAAGGGTGGTGCTGCATGCTCGTTTGCTATCTCAATTCCATAAAAAATATGCTGGCAATGGCAACAAAAACTATGAATGTGAATGTGGTTTAAAAAATGTAATACTTAAAATTTTACCTTTAAAAACTCCCTAAGTTATTGTCTAATAGCGTGCAAACTAAATTATATTACACGAGACAGTAAGATACACACGTAATGACAATATAGGTACTAGTAATTCCAAGTTCAAATTGAAATCGGAAATCTGATAAAAAATTCGACCACTTCTTTAACTTTTTCATTCATCAGCGTAGTTCATGCATAGTTACTTCAAAACGCATTTGTCAAGAGCAATGATTCGTTGTAATTACTCATCGCGTCGAACAAATTGATATTATAACATGGTGATGTTATTAGAAAGTTGATTATGCTTTTAATACGAGATGGCCCAGTTTATTATGAAATGTTTGAAGCATCTTTCATATACGATATGGATCTATTATAAATATAATATGACAATGGTGTATTAACGCAGAGTTGGCCGAGGCGGTAACGGACTTTGATAAGAATCGGTTTTGTTCATTCATCATTATGTTTAAGTAGCGAATGATAACCGTTTAGGGATCGGTAGTTTAAGATCTATTACTATGATATTTCATTATATACACACTTATAATAATATGAAAGCGTTACGCATATTTTTACAGGTCAATGGACATTGTACAGATCAAAATCGTATAGGGTGAAACTTGTTCGGGATCCTGTAAATGAAAAATGAGTACTGCGTTAGGGCGCATTCAAGTGGAACGCTGGTTACCGGCGCCGATCTGCCAGCGCTTATACCTTATTATTATATTTTTATTACCTGATGTTTTAAATCAGTCAATAAAACGGATAAACTATTATTTTATATTTACCTATTCCATTCATAGTTTTACTCAAATATCCTCCATGCAATAACAGATATTGATCGGTAGAGTTTTCTTATACATTATTAGGGCGCATTCAAGTAGAACGCTGGTTATCGGCGCCGATCTGCCAGCGCTTATCGGTACTAGTCCGTTGACATAACTACGGTCGTGTGACAGGTCGGAACTTGTCGGCGCTGGTTCGGCACAAAGTATAGAGACTACCTGCGCGGATAAGCGCTGGCAGATCGGCGCCGGTAACCAGCGTTCTACTTGAATGCGCCCTAATACATGCCACCTTAACTATAAATTCAATGCAATTGTACGACGACATTCGGAAAGGATTCCTATAAGATTTTTGACATATTCGTAGTTTTCCAAGCTTTCAAAACTGTGACGATTTTTAGCCGAATTTCGAACCTCGAACCTTTCTTAGCGATCCCCACACATTTCTCAAACATCAATAATGAGCGAAATCTTAAGATATTACATTAATTTTTAAACTTAAAACTAGTAGGTATGAGATGTTTGCTCTGATTGAATTTAGTTCCTTTAAAATTTAAGAAACTACTATTACTTATGTAACAAATAATTAATATAACAAGTAAATATTAAATATATTATGTTATTTGTTCAGTGTTGTTTTTGTCACCCCATTTCCTAAAACTGTCAAAATGTTTCGAGATGTTTATTTCACTCTAGAGACAAAAGTTTAAAAATAGATGTTATATAACCCGCACAAATCAAAGTTGGTCCGTTTTATCCCGTTGTCGTTGTTTGATGACTCAATATGTTTCGAATTTATTATTAATTCTAACCCTACGGAATGAGGGGCATTTATAAAGGGTCTTGCAGGATTTTTCTTTATTTTTATTTATGTTTAGGTAAAATTCTACGTCGAAGCATTGTTACATAATACATTGCTCAAGTGCGAAGCTAAGTTAACGTTGTGAGATAAACGTTTGAGATGTAACAATCATCACTTAAATGTCATAAAAAAGTTTATCGAGTGTCGAACTTAGCACTATTATTGCAAGAATAGAAGAAGAAACGGTATTACGAAGCTTTGAAAGTCACGAGAAATAAGTGTTTTAAATGTTCGAAATATATGACGACCTGAATGGCGCAATGGTTAACACGCCGATCGCTGTTCCGAGGGTCCTGGGTTCGATTCCCAGCGAGGCGGCAATTTGAATGATGAGTTTAAATTTCCGTTCTCGGTCTGGGTGTGTGTCCTTGTCTTGTGTGTTGTCCAAGGCACCCACGACACAGGGAATCCTAGTGTGGGGCTTTGAGTGTGAAGCGTTATTTATTTATTTATTTATATATGTCAACGGAAATGTGTTAAATCCGTCATTGTATACAATTCCTAGGAAATGTATACAATTCCTAAAATCGCCAGGAAATGTGTGAAATAAATTATATTGGACACATTTCCTAGGAAATTTATACATTTCCTGAATAGCAATCGGAAATGTAGTACATTAAGATTATAGATCAAGATTTTAATGAGTACGCGGGATAGATAATATGAAGATATTATATTTTACGTTATGATTTTTACCAGATTGTCTCACCGAGTGCCTTAATCAAAAATATTATTGTGTAAAACAATGAATACTCATTTCCATTACTCCTCAGTCAAATTCTTCAAGGTGTAGGTAGGTCAAATTGTTTACAGAACCGAATTAGCCTACCCCTACTCCACGTAGTCTTGTATGCCCTACCCCTAGAGTTTTTTTTAGAACCCGGAGGCGCGGAGGGAGGGCAGCCCCCGCCCGCTGTAACAAATCGCAGACACCCGGGCGAGCCGGAGCGGCTGAGGCTGGTCGCCGAAGGCGACCAGCAAGCCGAAGCTGCGCAGGCGAGCGTGGGTGTCTGTGCTTTGTTACGCAAGGGCGAAGGGGCTGCACCTTCCGCAGCGCCGGAGACGTCACGGTTCGAAATTATGCCCTATATTCTGCATTTTTACGATTTGGCCAAACGTGGATAACCAAACGTAGACGATTTAACGGTCTGGACAAACTGAGTTGCCCATTTCATGAAATGCGACCATTTGAAGTTAACAAATCTACGATGTGGCCACGACATACACATTTCCTAATACGATATCGGAATTGTATACAATTCCTAGGAAATGTGTACATTTCCTAGGAAATGTATGAATTAAATAATTTTTTAAACAATATTTTACACATTTCCTAAAGAGCTTAGGAATTGTATACATTTCCTAGGAAATGTATACAATTCCTAGATTTCATACATTTCCGGTAACATATACACTGACTATAAAACAGATTACGCAAACGAAATTAAATATAAAATATATAACGAAAGTTTTTTTATGTCATAGTTTCGAAATTTGAAATTCGATCTTTACACAAACTTGTGTGTTTGACACTTAAAAGTTTAATCGGCGCATCAATCAATGCGCCCTAATGAATCGTCGGATAGTGAAGGTATTCACAATCTCACGCCCGATAGAGTTACACAATGGGTGGCTGCCCGACATTTTTTATCGAACGCTAGTTTTTGAACGGAAATAGATTTCACAACCCTATCGTTGATATTTTTATTTTAAAATGACATCGTTGTAACAAGAGTTATTTCTGGTCGTTGATATTTGCTCAATTAAAATTTTAATTTTATGCCTAAATTTATTTTTCGTAAAAAATATCGTTTCAGTATTTGATAAACTCTATCATCAACATTGCAACCTATCTAAAAACGATCCAAAAGCTGGGCTCGGGTTCGCTGTTTTCACTCTCAATGTAAAGATACAGGCTTCAGTTCGTAACGCTGGCCAAGTACACGTTGGCTGACGTCACATATTATGTTTGTTCAAAAGTATTTTATGAAGCCGCAGCAAATGATAATTGATTTGTAATTTGTAATACATACATACTTTTGGAGGATTAAAGGAGTGTTTAAAATTCTAATGTAATTCGGGAGTTCGACGTTCAAACCACTTACCTACATATCTCCTTGATAAAAGGAATATTAAAATACATAATTCCAAAGCCTTATCTTGTAAAATTTGCATTAAATAAACTAGTTCTCAGGCAATAAATCAGTTCATTGTGGCGATTTGTACTCCCGGCGAATGAAATTGACATTCAAATAGTAAAATGTCGCATAAAGCGGCGCTTGCGGCGATAAACACTCCGAGACCGAAGTTGAAAGCCAGTTGCCAGGTATTTGCCAGCTAGTGGCCAGGTATTTGCCAGCTAGTTGCCAGGTATTTGCCAGATATAGTTACAAGGTATTTCATTGTCAGCTAGATGCCAGGTAGGTATTTGCCTGCTAGTTGCCAGGTATTTGCCAACTAGTTGCCAGGTATTTGCCAAATATATAGTTATCGCATGTGTGTATTTGAGCAAATTAAATTTGTTTGTGTGTTACAGGTAGTAAGTTTTATAAGCAATGAATCATCTTCAAAAAATGTTCCCACGAGGATTATTTGTATGCACGCCTCCTTAAACAAACGAAGTTATCATCCATAGGATTCGAATTGCAAATTGCGTAAATGCATTTTGTATGTTACATTATTTAAAAAAATGAAGTATACCTCTCCAAAACACAGCTCGAAGGTTTTATTATTTTTGGTAAAAATATGTTGTAAGACATTTTTTTTCTTTAGTAGCACAATGCTAGTTTTATTTTTATTTCTTTTTTATCTCCTACAATATTGTCGATTCGGTAACATATACAGTGTTCTAACCATTTGATGTAATTTTAACTCTTGGATCTGACTGAGCGGAATCTATGGCCGTTGATTCGTGGTGGCGTGGGAGCAACGTCACCATAAAACACTATTCTGAGTTCGCCCGTACTGATTGAATTTTACTGCGCACTTGGACTATATGAATTTATGAATATGCATGTAACAGAATATTGTGGATAACTTGTTCACTTCAAGCAGAGTGATCATTATGCATAGACACCTGTGAAGGTTTTCTTCAAGGACCTCGACCTACTTTAAAATCAGGCACGGATTCAACTCGCCACTTAAAGACTAAATTGGGACGTTATAAACGGGCAGATTCTCAGACTATTCGTCAAAGAAGTGCAAAAATCTGCTTGATAGAAATATTTTGGTCAAGGTAGGTATTTCATCTGACAAAATTTTGTTTTAAAACTGACGTTTTAAAGTAAATAACTGATAGGCGAGAGTTTAACTTAAAGTGTTATACCTAAGTAATTTGGATGTTTCCTGTACTTAAATAGGTAATGTGGCATTGTTGTAGGAGTTTTTGAAAAAAAAACGATATACGTACAACTTTGTTAACCTTAAGTAGATGTTACGAGCGCCTAACGCCTACAACTTTTTTACAAACAAACGGTTTACGTTGTAAACGAGCCATTACATTAATGGATAGTAAAGTGGTCTTAATAATAAACATAACCTTCACATCTATTTTAGGTCTTATTTTAGTAGCCTGTTACAAGTATAAATTATTCCATAAAAAACCTTATTCGTATGGACACGCGTCCATCGTTTTATGTAGGTGCTTGGCTCACGCAGTCACGCTGAATTCGCTGCTACAAACATAAATGACCCATCGACATTTTGCTATTGACTCTTCGCCAATAAAAGCGTCGCCGTAAACGAGACCCTTGCGAAGAATAAACTACCGTTTCGTCCATATCATGATACTATAATATGCATAGAATCCGTTTTATTTGAGGTTTCGCTGTAAAATGCAATAAAACGTGTCAGTGTTTGAGACTGGACCGTTCTGTGTATTGACAGTTTGGCTACTTGGATTCGTTTTTCCGTATTTCAAGCGCCTGAATTAAATATGAAGGAAGGTATGCTGGGTTCGATTTATGAAGGGTGGCCAAGGTTTTAATCTTACGAAACGACCATAGCGAGACGTATGAGCGAATTACTGAATCCGTTATGAGGAGAGATTTCATATATAGGTACTCGAATTTTTACGGTAGTTATGAAGTCACCGTATTTTATCATTATATCGGTTGATTATAATTAAAAAAAGATCCTCCTACGTCATTTTTTTTGTGTGGCTATCTTTTTCAATACTAAGTTGGTGGTAATAGTTTATTGTACTTAATCATTTTAAACTATTTACTGTTGATTCAATAAATTAAGTGATTATACAATTAAAATGAACAAATAATTTGAAGACATTTATATTGTGATAAATTGTTAATTTTTTAAGATAAATATGAAATATTGAAATTGTATTTATCTTTAGGTACTGTGTACCTAATGTATTTGTGTTATGGAAGACATTTCCTGTCATGTTTAAAAAAATACTATACATAATGAAGTTATTGGTTACCTTGAACTATCCTAGGCAAGGTATACAAGCTAATCTACATAATATATATATATTATCCAAGCTACTTAGTTCCGCAGACCCCTAGTGGCAAGTACTAATAGCCCTCATTCGCTCCTCATGACACGCGGTGACCCCTCGTCGTGCTCCCTTCATTAGCAGACTCGCATCGCGATACCCGCTCACGTGTGCGGATTTGAATAAAAAGACGTTTGAGGACTCCATTTGCTATTTGACGTTCGGATACTATGGGAGACTTCTACTTTTATTGTTTTTGTGGGCGAATCCTATATGGTTAAAATAATTAAGGGTTAAAATAGTGTGACAATGAGTTTTACATTACTTACGATGGTCTTGCTACAGTTAGATATCTTTTAATTAGGTATAATGTAGTTTAAGGGGATGTGTGACGAAAATTGATATTGGATTTCTGGAGTTAAAAATTTATCCATTAGCCGTCTGAAATTAGGTATGTCAAAAAGAAAAAATTCAGAAAAACCAAATAAGAGCTCTAAAAGGATAGAGTAAATAATAAGATTTATATTTAATGCTGCCTGATAATTTAATATTAGTAGCAATTGTTTTTTGTTTGCGGTATCAACGCGTAGGTTTTTCGAAGCGAAGCGAAGACGAGTCGCTAGTAATAAATAAAACATAAATTTGGGTGTCGGTATTTTTATAACTCTTAATTAGGCCGTATAAATGGTTATTATTCAGAAGACACTAAATTACCAGTGCTTCCGTGGTCGCATAATATTTTATAAGCCATCAGGCATCTTATTAAAAAGATGCCTTAAAGTTCCATTAAGTCACTCCATGAAAACGATCGCAACCTCATCTGCATTTTTGACTGTATTTATTTACTGTAATGCTTAGACAACGTTCTAAACCTTTATAATTGGATCGATAACCCATAACGATGACTTCTAATGCGCTATTATGTGGGCACACCTTTCCATCAGAAAAACCGTTTGGAGATCAGACGTCAGAGATATCACAAATAGCTATACTTGAGTAAATACTAATAAACGAACATTATAATCTATGATAACATCTCGCTCTCAATATTTGGCCTCGTCTTTCGGCCTGTTAAACAATGTCCACCGGTGTATAGCCCACGCGTGTGCACGCCTTTTCCCAATACATTGTGTTCATAGATGCTTTCGTGTATCGGCCTATCTGATCATCGATGGCTCGGAGAATTCTTAAGTAGATCCCAATCATGACGTAAAGACTATTCCGGCTGAGTTTTATGTTCCTTAAATACTGAGCCGATTATTTTAAATCCACAATGTGAAGAATGTCCAAACACGCTAGATTATATAAATTTATTATAGATTAGTCTAAATGTACCATTCGTAACCAAAAAACAAGTTGGAAATACGGCTGACTTTATTTATGTATTTTTAAAACAGTAAAAATTTATGCACCGTGAATACTTTGGTTGCCCGCGAGGAAGGCGGTCGCCGACAAAACGGTTAGTGGTTACCGTTTCAGAGTATTTGTTGTACTCTAGAGTTCAATATTCATGTTAAACACATCCATGAAGCCACTGGAATTAAATTTATTAGTCATTATACGTATATTAAATTTAAACATTTTATGGGTTGTTGTACTGTTAAGGTACAGTGGGCCAAGAAAGTGGTGTACCAGTTTTCATTTAGTTTCCTAGACATCAAAAATTACATCAAAGTTCATAGTAAATACGTATCACTGAAAGAGACGCGTAATAATGACGTAAACCTAATTGTTAAGAATACGTACATCATATTATTATGTCACATTATAGGTGCAAAACATTTTAATCTTTATTAGAAACGGATAATGCATTAATTTGTGCAAAGAAGATTTAAATATTCTGAACAAAAGTATAAGAACTACATATTTCAATTGACGAAATAATTCTTTTTAAAAAGAAAATTGACAATTGACAATTTAGTCAAATAAATGCTAATAATATAATAAAAATTGGCTAAGTGCGAGTCGGACTCGCCTATGAAGGGTTCCGTAGCAGCAAGTAACATATACATATAAAAAAATATTCGAGTAGATTGAATGAAAGGTATATTGCGATTTACGATTTATGACGTATTAAAAAAACTACTTACTAGATCTCATTCAATGGCAATGCACATCATATATTTTTTTAGTTTTATCATTCTCTTATTTTAGAAGTTACAAGGGGGGGGGGGACATATTTTACTGCTGAGTTGATTTCATTGATTTTCCGACGTCAATGGTTCTATGAAGTTTAAACTAAGAACAAAACAAATGTCACGTATTTATAATTGGATAAAGATGGCAATAAGAGTTGTCAGACCGATCTGCAAGCGAAACTAACCTTTATTACCTACGAATCTGCAAACGGCATTCAACCTTAGAGTGGTAAACCAATTCTTTGGCCGACCGTACCTAACAGATTGGGAATGCTATGTGTTTCTAATTAGAATTAAGTATCAAAACGGGTTTTTCGGAATTTGTCAAGTTAGTACTTAGTCTGACTTAATCAAGTTGGAATACGTATTCAATTGGTAGGTAGGTACTGTGCTATACGAGTAATAATTGCAAAAAATCTCCAGCAATTAATTTGCCTCCTGCCTTAGCGTTTTCGTGTTTTGCGGTATTCTCATTGTAAATTAATGGCATTTTAATTTTGTTACATGTCCTGCCGCTTCTTGTAATAAGGTTTAAGCGGTATTTTTTACATAAAATACCAGTCTTCAAACTTTGACGAGACATTGCCTCTCAAGGTCCTGAGAAAAAACAGTGACGCATTAAAAAAGTTCGAATTATAATCGGACTTATTTGGTATTCGACTCTTGCACAAAAAGGACTTCCAATTATGCGTAAAGGCAACGTTCACTTAAATTCGAACATTGACTTTGGCTTGCAAGAACGCGAACAAAGAGCTAAGAAGGAGCTGACCTAAAGAAGTGACTCTTATAAGAAAACCAACGAAAAACTTGCCCAAAACCGATGTTTCATTTGATATTTCTATACAAAGTTTGCCCCTAACGTCAAACGAACGAACGCGATGTGTTATTGTGTCGGTCCCGCCCGATGCATTATGTATTGTTTCCATTACACTACGAATTTTAACATAAAACCGATGTTAACGTTTGCCCATGAATAAAATACAATTTTTTAGTTCCACCCGTCGCATATTGAACTCCCAACGAGTAGATATGGGACCGCTTTTTGTGTGCACTTGTCGCGATGTTATACAGCACGGGAACGATCATAAGGATGTTATTTTTGTTCCAGCTAGAGGAAATTTAGTAGACAGACGCTTGATCTATATCTAGAACATAGAAACGAAGATGCAAAAAGTAAACGTCGTGTTTGTATGTCGCTACTCCCTATTTCTGGATCAAAAAGAATCAACAATGTTGACAGATACCTGTGTCGAGTGTTGTAAATTGAAATTTTAAAAGAGGTGTGAATTCTAAATATTGAGGTTATACGTGTAACTTGTATCAAGATTTTATTTGCTCCTTTCATATACGACGTCTTCATATCTGAACTGAGCTAGGTTACTAAAAATAAGGGGCATTGGTTAATTGATATACTCGTAATAGGAATATTACATGAGAATTTTGCAGTTCAAAATGGGAATTTACACAACGCGTTTTATAACATTACCACGACTTTTCCTCATCAAAATTACGAAAATAACAAATGTCGGCTGCATCAAATGATTTGTTTCAAAGTGCCACAGATAAAAACCGTTTCGTCTCCATTTATGATGGGCTACTAAAAGCAGTTGTAAATGGGTAAACACACTTGATTTCGTTATCGGAATTCCAATGTCACTCGTAGCTAACTGTACTGAGCATTTGAATGCTCTGTTTACAAATACAAACCTGCTTCAAAGTACGTCTCTAAAACAAATAGGAGCGATTTGCTATTCCGTTGGTTTGTTCATGCCTAATATTTGTGTTTGTCGCCCAAGACAAACCGAACGATGTGCCCCGTTTCTTCGAGTCCCCCTATCCGTGCCATTATGACAGTCATAAGACTTAATGTTTGCTTACGTTCATTTGACAGGTGGTAGACCACGTTGTGTGATGAGACAGCTTATTGCTGAGTAGCCGACTTGGGAGTTCCATTAATGCAACTATTAAAACAAATAAGTTCCTCCTCATTAGAAATGTCATAAAGCCTAGATTATCCCCATCGCTGGTTGCGAATTTTCATTTAAAATAAAAATGGCCCCAGTAGCAGGGACAGAAGAGAGTTGCTACTTTTTTGGTGGAACTGTGAGTGATCTAGAATAAGACTCATAGGTACAAAACTGTATTCGCGTTCGCATGTAATTAGTTTTAATCGCATCCCACACAAATGGCAACTTTTATTAATCTTAATATATAAAACTCTTGCGTTACTGAGTGTTTGACTGACAGACAACGCACAGTCGAAACTACTAAATGGAAGAAGCTGAAACTTGGCATGTATGTTCCTTGGGGAGTGTAAGGGAGCACTAAGAGAGGATTTTTGAAAATTCCACCCCGAAGGGCGTGAAATAAGGGGGTGAAGTTTAAACGAATTCCACGCCGGCGAAGCCTCCGGGCGGAAGGTAGTAATATAGAAATTTGTTGAATATATAGAGTTTTTAGCAGGGAATGGTAATTCCATATTCTTGGGAATGCAGATATAGGTTGAATAATTTAATCAATACTAGGTAAGTAGTAGGTGGCTTCTGTCGTTCCCAGTATGATTGACAATAAGTACTTGCTACCTTGCTAGCTTCTCTTGGAATTATATACTTATTAATAGTAGGTAATACAAAATACGCCTCCTTAGTTACAGGTGTTTACAAAAGTGTCTTAGTAAGCCGTTGTGGTTTTTAATCCGAATGCGCGGCCCGCTTAGAGCCAAATGGAGTAAGCCGGAATTATGTTGATGATGTTTTGTAAAATATTTTTTAATCTTTAAGTACTTTTAAAATTAATAGTTATTACTTCACTAATACATCCGGTAAATTTGAACAAGTTCAACGGACACATGAATGACATGTCTGCGATTGAATTACTTTAGATTTATACGGAAATTGTGTAGTAAACCTCTGTTTATGTTATAAACTTACCTAATATAAGCTACATTGTATCTAATATATAACCCCACATAGCTTCAGTTTATCCCCCTTTTTATCTCTTTAGGGGAGGAATTTCCCAAACTCTCCTATTACTGTTCTCCTACACTCCCCAAGGAAAACGTAGGTAGGTATACCTACCAAATTCAGCAAAATCAGATTCTTAAATTCAGTAGTTTCGTCTGTGTAACCTATTAATAGATGTAAAGTATTATGTAAATAAAAAAACATATACCTTATTGTTACAGTCTTCTTTAAATGAAGGCGTGGATCATAAGCATTCAAAATGATGACCCGTATAAATTAAAATTATTATTTATATTGATAGTTATAGTTAGTAAACTAGTTCATTAGACTGAACTGAACTTCGACCGTATCTCTAAGATTTACTGATCTGTTATTTTATAGCCTGGTATATCTTTATCTTCCTTTTCCGACAGAATAGTCTATTATCACATTTTTTCATCTTCCGCGCATCTCGCTGAAGTATTTTCCCACGATCTGCATACCTGTACAGTACTCAAGGTATCTGCATAACATTTATGATAAATAACATCACAAAACCAAATTCCCTCGCAGACCGGAGTTATGATAATGTTATCTCTAGAATGATATCGTAGATGAAACTGATTGTAATAGATTTTAAATTCTATTCGATTTTACGTCCGCTCAAACATTTCCATAATACATGTTTTGTTGAGAATACTTTCAAATAATACCGTCGGGTGCGTCTTATATTCAAAGTGTGGTGTCTTATATTCAAAGTACAAACCGGAGAGGAATATGGAGTGACCAGACCACACAGTGCGAACCAAAATTAATATGAACAAGAGGAATTGAAAAAGTAACTTTTCGTTTATTTTTTACAACCTTATGCCTTTTTTATATCCAGGGCTGACTAATACAGGGTGATTGTATTCGAAAAAGATTACTAAACTCCCGATATTTTTATTTTCCCCGTGAATATACTAGTGAACCTATTTGTAATCACTAAATTAATAAGGTACTAGTAAGTTGACAATGTTGGTTTAATCTTGGCAATAAAGACTGCCGCTATCCTATTAAGCGTGTGAATGGATGAGTTTTTTGTCGTAGTCTCTAATGTTTAATGAGGCATAGTCAGAAACATCATCAGATTGCATTCACAAAAGGTTATCAATCTCGTGACATTTTCATTTGACCGGTGAATATCTTATCAATTTTTAGAATTTGATCGATCCGTTAATGGTATCGTTGTGATCTCATAAATTAAGATCTAGCTCCACGGGCATACTATTGTCAAAGGAAGTGCATCGGTTATTGTTCGTGGTATCTACCAGCCGATCGCAGAACGGCCACTACCCACTAGTTACTTCGCCCTTTGGTCCGTGTTCTTATTTTACTGTCGAAAATTGTCTCGGATTGCGGCCATAATGTAATCATGGGCAATTGCGATAGCAGTTTTTCGCTCGAGTTACTTTAAAACGACCGGCAATTGCGTAAACGATGATACCTGTATTTTATCACTGAGCTAATAATAAAGAAAATAAAATACACATTATGTTTATTACAGGAAAAATGAAGTAAAACAATCAAGAGTCTTTACAAATATTGTAAAGCAAATGTCTAGGGGTCTGTTAGCTTTTTACAGTTAATCCGCTCAACTGATTGAGATGTAGGTAAAGGTCTAGAAATGGATATGGAAATATTTTTATCACAATAATATATTATGTTCCTTTGGAATCATTTTTATAGTATTTTATCGTTTTCCGATTCACATGCGGGCGAAGATATGAACAAAAGTGGGTAAAAAACAATTCTACATTCTCATAGCACCTAGATCAAGAAGGTACAGTGACGAAAACTTTGATAAATACCGATCTATACGCAATCACTGCAATAAGGTGTGTAGGGATGCGCAACGACGCCACATTCATGAATCAGTGCAAGATGAAGACCCTGCTAGGGTCTGGAAATTTCTTAGGTCACTTGGTGTCGGGAAAACGCGTCAGGATCCTCCTACAAATTTAACAAACATTGAGCTGTTAAACCAGCACTTTTCTAGAACGTCTAGCATTGATGATAATGCCAAAAATATAACACTTAACGCTCTTTCAAATGTTTTTCCCCCCAACTATCCACCATTTCATTTTACTCAATTTGAAGCTCGTGATGTGAAGCAGAGCATACTGTCCATTCATTCTGACGCAGTTGGCAGTGATAGCATTAGGCCTCTTGTAGACACACGTTTTTTTGGCGTAAAAATCTACGGTAAATTCGCCGTGTGTAGGCGCGGTTGTCAGTGTTGTATGGATTACTATGAGAGCTTGTAGACGGTCGCGGCTGCATTACGGCACGGCGCCGCCGCCGTATGCACCGTGCGTCCCCCTCGGCGAGCCGCGTCTACGCACGGCGTGATTTTCATCAGTGTTGTATGGCAGTCTTCGTGAGTGTGTCGACGACGCCGGACATTTTCACGGTTTAGTGACCGGCTGGCTACACTGTTTTTAACTGACTTCTATTTATTTTTAATTTATTTATACTGTTATACACTTTATTGTTTATATACCAGAATACATGGGTACAAACAACACAACACAAAAGGCGGCCTTATCGCTATATAGCGATTTCTTCCAGGCAACGTAAGATTTAGGAAAGAAATACAAATAGAAGGGGTAGAGGTATACAGTATACACACCAAAAAAAATTGGAAATCAACTAAAACTTAAACATACTATTAAGAGCTTGAAAGACAAGTTACATAAATAAGAAAGAAATAGATGCAACTAGTAGTTAATTTTTGACTGAATTGATTTCTGTCTTAGTAAAATGAACATAAATAACGAATATTGTTAATTACATTAGTTCATGAAAGATCCCAAGTGAGCGGCACCTGGCCGTTGTCTTGCCCGTTAGCTTTGCCGTGCCATGTACACGCTAGCACATTTTTTTTACGGCACGGCAAATACGCCGTACGGTCAAAAAAACGTGCCATGTACAAGAGCTCTTAGTCGTAAAATGATCATTCCTATACTTGACCTTATCCTTCCCACTTTAACACATATCCTGAATTCATCCATTTCCTGTGGAATTTTTCCTGCGGCCTGGAAAGACGCTCTGATTATTCCTTTACCCAAAAAATCCAACCCTTCCAGTTTCTCTGACTATCGTCCTATATCCATCCTACCATTCCTATCTAAAGTATGTGAGCGTCTTATTTACAACCAGTTAAGTTCGTACCTATCCAGCTTTAATTTACTAAATCCTTTACAATCCGGTTTCCGTCCTGGTCATAGTACGACTACTGCGTTACTAAAAATCACTGACGATATTCGTCTGGGTATGGACAAGCGGCATGTCACGCTATTAGCATTGTTAGATTTCAGCAATGCATTCAATACAGTTGATTTTGACTTATTGCTAGCTACTTTGTGCTCTGTAAACATATCTCCGACTGCAGTTGAGTGGTTTCGCAGTTACCTCTTGGGCCGTAGGCAACGAGTTCGGGTTAAGGATTCATATTCTTCCTGGTCTCAGACTATGGCTGGGGTACCACAAGGTGGCGTGTTGTCTCCTCTTCTCTTCTCTATCTTTATTAATACTATCAGTTCCCATATATCTTCTTCTTACCACCTTTATGCAGATGATTTGCAGATCTATAGACAAGGCAAACTTGAAGACCTCCCAGCAGTTATCGGGGCCGTAAACGATGATCTTGCAGCTATATCGGACTGGAGTCGTTTACATGGTTTATTGGTCAACCCACTAAAATCGCAAGTTATTATCATCGGTAGCTCTAGACTGATAAGTAAAATCAATTGGAATCAATTACCTCCGATCTTATTTAACAAAACAATAATACCTTATAGCGAAAAGGTCAAGAACCTAGGGATTATTTTGGACCGGACTATGTCATGGGCTCCTCAAGTGAACGAGGTAAGCAGGAAAATGTTCTGCGCAGTCAGATCACTTCGTAGGTTTCGTAATTTTCTACCTATAGCCACTAAAATTGCGCTTGCCCACTCTCTACTCTTTCCGATTCTTGACTATGCCGACACATGCTATCTGGACTTAACAGAGGAGCAACTCAATAAACTTGAGCGACTTCAAAATCTTTGTATCCGATTCATATTTAACCTTCGTAAATATGACCATATCTCTGAATATCGCTTAAAACTCAAGTGGCTCCCTATCCGACTTCGCCGGGATACTCATATTCTTGTTTCTCTTTACTCCGTGCTGTTCAATCCTAGTACACCCGATTACTTAAAGTCATTTTTTCAGTATCGACATCTTACTCACGATCGTTTTCTTCGTTCTTCCACCAATCTCACCTTAAGTTTTCCGACATGTAAATCTTCCTTCTTTGCAAAATCTTTCTCAGCTAGGGCTGTTCAACTATGGAATGCTCTGCCATTATATATTCGTCGCGCTCAGACTGTGGTTGCCTTCAAAAGGTTAATTAAATCATATTTTCTTTCACTGTAACTTCGTAGACCACACTTCACTATAATTATTAATTTTCTCACTTTCATAAATTATTATATATCTTTTTTTCAATCACTTCACGACACTTTTATAATATGTAAGTATATAGTTATAATCATTAACAACCAGCTAGTACACCCCTACTTTTTTCTCTACAACAAAGTAGTCCTCTACCCAATGGTTGCCTGGAAGAAATCGCTTCTTAAGCGATAAGGCCGCCGTTTACATTAAATATAAGACAATATGTTTGTACTATTCTTTACTGGTGTACAATAAAGAGTTTTGTTGTTGTTGTTGTTGTTGTTGTACAGAAAAAAAACTCAAAATTTTTGCATTCCTGGGAAATGTAACCCGGACCATTTAAACAGTATTCTGGCATGGTAACCAATAATCCATACGGGTAATCAGTCGTCAATTGTTCAAAAATGCCACCAATCTGTCACTTATCGGCCCTTCTATCATTTATATGTTCAAGTCTGCGCTCACTCAAATTCGCGTAAATACGCAAACCCATAAGTGTAGAATGGACCTTTGCAAATGGTGAAAACGTGGTATTCCAAGCTTTCAAAGCTGGGACAATACTGACAATGCGTGCATTTTACAAAGGTTTGCGCGCACGTGAGTGAGCGAGGTTAGACAAGATACTGTCTAAATGCGACTATAATGATAGTGTTAATAAATTGTAACTTTACTTATAACTTACTTTAAGTCTAAACTAAAATTTTAGTTATCCAAGAATTTTATGGATGGGCAGAGTTGAAAATGGCGATTTAATAAGAGGCTCTATCTTTGTGTCCAGGTAGGCTATGTTGTTCATTTTGCGTACTGCTAGCAAAAGACAAAACATTCGCACCGAATGTCCGCTTTCGAAAGTGACGGAACGTTCTTTATCTACCTACTACGCTTTTCTGAAATTCAATTATTAAAGCAATTTGTATAGCTTGTAACTTTAAAAGGTAGTGAAATAGCCGATTCATTGTTTACTTGTAGGCCGCTTACACGTCGTTTAACTCGTTTATCTTTTCAAGGTAATAAACGTGCCCTTAAAAATCTTTACGTATCTCGGTTGTAGATGCGGACATCCAGGGATAATGCGAATCCTCTAAGTTCTTTTCGTTTTATAACATAATGGAAGATGTCGTTCATGTAACTGATGTCACATCAGTAGGTATGTGGTAGATGGTGATTAATCACCATATTTATACTGACTGTTTATAACATTGTTGACTTTTATCATAAACTTATGATATTAAGTAGATAGGTATATCTACTTACATAATGATTAAGAATTCGGGCCGTTACGTGCTTTTTAAGTATTTAAATATTGATCGTTATAACGGTGAAGGAAAACATCGCGAGGAAACCTAGATACCCGAGAGTTCGCAAAACTTAATGGTGTGTGAAGTCAACCAATCCGCACTTAGCCAGCGTGGTGGCCTAATTCTACTTATTCTGAGGAGAGACCTGTGGTCAATAGTGGACCTTTGATGGGTTAAATTGGTATATAACAAGCACATAGATATATTAAAAATTTGGAGAAAAAGCCCTTATTTGTACTTTTAAGAACATAGCAGATTATTATAACTACGAATATACTACGTGTATTATGTTTTTTACTTTATAATAGACAGTAGACTAGTTACTCTAAACTAACGTAAAAAATACAGCAAAAAATACTGTTTTACGTATGCTTTGGCGTAGGTATCGTTTGACAGCCTTGCAAATGTCTAAGTAAATCCTCGGAGCGATTGTGTTCAGCTGAGTGAGTGACAAACATCAACGTAATCGGTTTACGCCTTCATGTCGATTGTTATTTTAATTCCGTACTACCGGTTATTAATGTCTGTGACAGTGTAACGGGCGAGCGACATGTAACTTTATTTAGTTGTGTAAGGCTAAGCTCATTGTCGGGACGCAATGATAATTTCAATTGAAGTTTGGTAGCTCGGTTTTTGCTTGTAGGTAAAGAGACGATGCCACATAGTTTGAAGGACCGATAACCGTTGAGTAAAAAGGTCCTCGAATGGAGATTGTGTCCTATACCTATACATCTGTAAGTGTCAGAAACCACTCGAACGGACAGTTTCACATCAGGTAAGGCCTATGTCCAAAGAAATAGAAAAGGCTATTGGATGATGGAGCTTGTTTTGCATTTAAACATGCATTTACGTGTAGTCACAAGAAACAGATGTCAGTGATGGTAAGTAGGTTGTAGCCATCACCCTTGGACACCAATAAGACGAAAGGCATCATTGATGTGTTGCCGCATAAACAGAGAAAGAAGAAATAGAGAAAAGAAGAAAGAAGTAGTTATATATTCTGATGCAATAAATAGAAGTAAACATTGAACTCAGAATCCTTGTATTTGGGATTGCATGATATTCTTGGGTCATCAATCATTCAATCCCTAGGGTAGGCACCACATATAACATCACCAATTTTAGGGTTGGTGAGCAATATTGCATCGGATACGTTTCGGTATCGCCTTACTTATAGTTGTGTTTGTTTTTGTCTTTTACTCTTTTCCACACAAACACACTCATACTGCGAGATATTTCAAATATTGCTTGTTTGAAATATCTTGCATACCTCTACAGATATGGATCAGTTAACCTATAAGAGGAGAGATTAGTCTTTTATAAAACTTTTTTCTTTAAGCTCTATAAGTTTTAAAGTCTTAAGGTCTTAAGACGTGTCGTTTTACCTTGAGAAGATAATTTTAAGGTTTATGATGCTCAGGAGAAAGTTAACTTGTGCTTCACTTACTGTGCTGAAAGTGAACATGCATGTTCCATGTTACGTGACCACTAAGCGCGGTGAGATGGGTCCATACTTATGCTTGTTAAGTTTCTAAACTTCACAAAGTATGAGAGGCAAAGAAGTATACAGTGGTCCATCACAGTTGATGTGGAACGTAATGTCATTGTCTAGAGATATGTCAGGGTTATCACGTGTTTCAATTAATAAAGTATGTTAAATATCACACGAAGAATTATAATACCTGCGAAATAAGCGATTTAAACGTAGGCTCCCAAGTAAACAGTCACAGAATTGACGCCTTTGGTGTTCTAGATATCCATGGCTATGGATATTTAGATATCTGTGATGGCTTAATATTAGAGGGCTCGTTTGACGCTCGTCGGCTAGATACATAAAAGTAAATGTTGGTCATACTAAGAGCTGTAAAATATAAATGATTATATGCATAATGTTAATTTAATTACTACGACGAACGATGATAAAACGAACAAGTGAAAAATGTCGTAAATGGAATACTATACGTAACAGAGGAGAGATGTTAAAAGTTTTATGGTTATAATAAATCAAAAAGATTATATATCGGTTTACAACCTTCAGCTTATCTCAGGAACCATCGTAAATCATGATCGGAATGGGGGATGTTCGCGTAAATTTTGAAGTTCGTAGATTGTCGTAAAAGTAACTTTATAAGTATTTTAAAAATAGTTAAGGATGTCGTGTGTACAAACCAAAACTTCTAAGAAACAAATAAGAGGAAGCAAATGCATAGACAAACGACTAAAAAATCTACATGTCATTGTTAAGTAATATTTATTTTAGTTTTTCCATTAAATTTCCATGTACCTATTTACATCGCTCAGTTATAGTTTTTAGTCAAAGCACAAGATTCAGCACCACAGACGAGGTGTTAAATACCTAAGTTTAAAGTAAATACAGTGAGGAATTGCGGAAAGATTATATTATTATACCTACATATATGTGTTACATAAAACAATGAAAGACAATATTTACGTCTACCTACTATATCAACATAACAAAAAATAATTTGGAGCGTAGAGCGGGTGTGTGGTAAGAAATAAAACTTTAATATAATATTAGAGTCATATTATGTAACTAGATACTAACTTTTATTTACTCTTGACAAGGTTTTATAATTGGACTTGACAATGTGATCGTGAGGGACAGCTTTAGGTGTCTGTACCCTGGCTATTGTGTTAACCGCGCCTTGAATGTACAGCCTGATGAGTTTCTTGTTCGCATTTTGTAATCCGATGTCCTTGTAAATTGAGATTCATAATTTATTGACATGATTTATGAATTACGAACGATACATTATGGGGTGCTTAGTTGAATTATATTGGATATTGAATTTGTAGGAGCTGTTAGACCAGTTTGATTAAATATTTTAGTTTTTTTAGCGTGTATTTTAGACCAGTTTTTCTTCTGTTTACTGTAGGTAAGATACTAACGACTGCAGAATTATGTAAAGCTGATCATAAGCAGGTTGTTTGTTTATTGATTTAAATTGGCTTTGCTATAAACGAGGACATTATACATTGAAGATTACTAGGCACCAACATCATACAATTGTCAACGATATCGTTTACCTTGCATATCCTCATAGCCTCTAAAACACTAGTTGACATACTATGAACAATTAAAGAAGATGCGTGACATACATTCAATTGAGACACAAACTTAAAAATGCAGTGAAATTATTTCAATTAAAGTACCTACCTACATTTTGTTATACCAACCAAGAAAAGGCTAATTTCCGTACAATGGCAGCCATTCGACCCTCTTCAATTTCAAATACCTTAATCAAGCGTCGGCGGTACAAATAAGGTGATTTCGTCGACCACAATCTGAATAAATATCTTCATTCGCACTCACTCGGTGCACTCAACTGAAGTCAGACACGCAAGTGTAGAATAATGGGCCGATAATGCCTTCTAAGGGCGTTTTAAAATTATTTCCAATTGAAAAGCTGTCACAGTTGACCTAAATTAGAGGGATTAAAGTCGAGTATAGATGGGCTTGGTTGGCAGTCCATTTTTAACTATTTGAAATTATTTTTTTAGAAACTTTCACAACCACAAAGAAATTAAGCACACCTTCGTCATTAGAATTTCCTGTATCGAGGGAAATTACTATCAAGAGCCAGTGGGTATTTAATTATTTAATGTATACATAATTGCTTTTTACAAAAAAAATAACCGACTTCAATCTTGATAAGTAGAGATAACTCAAAAACTACTCGCCAGATGGCGCTCAATTCAACATGTAAGTGTAAAGTTCTCGTCACTACAAATTAATGAAGCCCAAACACTAGATAACTGCAGTAAATCGTTGAGGAGTTCCCTCGACTGTCTTTCGGCTTCATCAGATCGACTCCAGATCTTCATGAAATAGTAGCGCTTTAATGTACTTATGATAACATGAACAAACACATTAGTTGTCCATACAATTTTCGAAAGTTCCCCTCGATTTCTCTGAGATGCCATCATCAGATCCTGGTTTCCTTATCAGGGGACCCCACTGCGCATATCTACTTTACAACAAAAAAAGAATTATCAAAATCGGCCCATAAACGACGAAATAATCGCTGAACGAACATAAAAAAAAGCATATATACGGTCGAATTGAGAACCTCCTTCTTTTTTGAAGTTGGTTAAAAATTAACGTGATTCACTGAAACTAAACGGCTCTAGGCCTCCTCAAAAATGAGGAGAGACCTGTGCTCAATAGTGAGCCATTAATGGGTTGTAGCCACTGAAACTAATTCAGTGTAGATGCGTTTGTGTGTTTACATATAGATAGAGTCGTGTTGCAACTGGAGAGTTGAGAGCCAGTCCTTTTTTTATTGTACGGCAACGCATCAGTGATACTATGTACTTAGGTGCGAGCGACGATAACCGCTTTTCATTTAGTGATCTAAACTATTCGCTTTTCTGTTTACATACTAAATACAATATTATGTTTTACTAAAAAAAATTGTAAGCGTGAACACAATTTTGTAAGTACATTATTTGGGAAGATGAATTCTACTGTGGCACTTTCATTGTTTATGTTTAAAATATAAACGGTCGATTTATATGATAATGCACTGAGTGGTGAGTTAAGTTTATCGCTACAGTTGTTGGGGCAGTAAACAGGTTGTTTTTGCATTTCAATGGAAAAGTAGATTAAACATTGATGCACTTATACATACTTCAAGCATTATTAAAATTAAAATTAGCAATAATTTTCAGAATTACAGACCTATGATAGTTATTGTCGGTTTTTTTTCTATTCAAGACTTTCAGATTTTTTCAGGCGCCATGGGTTGTTTCATTTTTTTTGTTTTATCGTTGTTTTTTAATTTACTGTACAAGCGCTTATATTATACTGGTGTCTTATACTCCATCACTCTGCTCCAGTGAGGATTAGTGGAGATTGCTTCATACTTAAGTTTGGTTTTTTGTTTATGTACTTACATAAAAGTATCACTTGGTTCACCTATTTTAATTATGTACTCAAATCTAATGCAACAATAGCCTAGTAAAACTCCAGTAGTCTGTGAGCCTGCGGCATCCTAGGCCATGCAATTAGTCCGTATACCTGTGGGCAAGATCAAGACTGGTCTCCAGTCTCCACATTCACATGGCGTTCTGTATCGCCTTCACCGAAAGCTATCATTAACCGCGGCGGATTTACAGCCGACGTCACGGCCGGTTCCCGTACGCAATTATCCAGTTCGCGATCTCCCCATTGTTGTCGAAATTTAAAACAAATTTCCTGTACATACAACGGGGGGTCGCGTTTTTCTGCCTTGCGAAATTGGATAAGCACTGTAATTACTCGTTTAATTTCGGACGCAATGGACGGCTTGTGGATATTTCAAATCGAGCCGTATCTTCCCCGCAGTTTATAAGGCGGAACGTTTCTTTAACCATTTACATTTTTACCTTATTCCGTTCGATAATTTGCTGTAATGGACTGAGATGGGAATGTTGTATATTGTCGAGGGGAGGCGCATTATAATGATTATTTATACAGACTTTTGAAACTAACTTTTGTTTTATGGCAGGACTAAATTGATCGTTAAAATTACAATTTAACCATTATTTATTATTTCATAATTTTTAGAGGAAACGGTCGAATTAAAAAAAATCTTGATAGAAACTTTTAGAAATTAGATGATGAGTCTTTGACATTTTGAACCATTTGTTTTAATTTTTTTGGCAGCCAATTTGATATCTTCCCAAAGGCCAACATGGCTTTAAAATTGAGTAATAAATGGTTTTTCAGACATTAAATTAACAATTTTGTAAGTGATGCGTTTCTTATATCGGATTAAGTGAAGGTGCCTTTAAATTTGCAAAAAATAAGTGAGAATTACACAATGAGCACTGAGCACTTTGAGCTGCATTAAAACCGTTATTTTTCGCTAC
Organism: Hesperia comma; assembly: GCA_905404135.1. Classification (NCBI taxonomy): domain Eukaryota; kingdom Metazoa; phylum Arthropoda; class Insecta; order Lepidoptera; family Hesperiidae; genus Hesperia; species Hesperia comma. The sequence continues at coordinate 12,471,871 of FR990025.1, read as the reverse complement.
GCCTTTCTTTATAATAGTTCTTATTTTTACCAGGTCAGGGTCGAAATTTGTCTGACAATTGGCCATCCAGAGTTGCAGCAGTAACACCCGCTGTCAAGTTTCATTTGGATGTGTGATACAATTTAATAAACCCGTCAAATCTCCATGAATCTCGTTAACTATTGAGATTGTTTTGCATACGAATGCAACATCAATCCGCCTTGAGCAAATAAAGAATACGTTTCCTTTTTCGGACAACAGCTGTTAGTCGGAAACCGTCTTTATAAAGGCTCTCTTGGAAAGTGATGCATAACGAATTTTATCATTCGGTAGCTAAAATTATAACTTAAAGTACGATTTCAAAAGGCGAATGAACAACATACTTTTTTAAAAGAGAATAAACGACATTTTTAAATTGTTAAATCATGGTAAAAAGGTATTCATTTATATTGTATTTTTAAGGTGTACAAAAAAAGAAACAAAAGTCAGACAATGTATAAAGCCATAAAACCCGTTATCGAATTTGCAAATTTAAAATTCTCATCAGAAATTCCCAGTCATTTATAACCAAAGGACATTCAGTCATAAGGACGGGCGGTTCGGATACGAGAATCTCGGAAGATGATATCTCCCGGGAGTGGTTAGGCTTGTTCAGCTTCGGGTGACAGTGCGTGAGTGATGAGATCGCCTTGTGCATAATCTGTGAAATATTTATGATTTAATGGCAACTGATATATTGTGCCGGTTTGTGATTGCGATTTGCATGGGCGATGGCAGTTATTTGCCCAACGGTTGAAGTTTATTTGCAAATTGTAAATAGTAGGCACTTTATTACCGTTGAATGTTTTGAGTAAATTGGTCTGCCAGAGGATATGAGTTCAAACTCTAACACGCACATCTAACTTTTCGTGTCATGCGGATTAGAAATATTAGTTCCTACTGCTCACTTTATGGCGAATGCAAGTATCAGGGATATAAATATGCAAGTAATATTAATTTATTTCCCTATAAAATATCAAAAGTACAATAAGCGTAGGTAACTTACAAGTAGAGGTATGTACATTCTTTTAACTCAGAATTATATTGGAGCATTGATATTTTTTATAAACCTTGAAATGTTGTGATGATAACATTTATGATAATTAATGATACCTAATAGTGTAACAACTAATATTATTAACCAATATAAAAATAACAATAATGCACAAGGATCTCAGCATATTGCAAGATAAGATGACTATTTCGGCAAGTACCTAAATCCCTACTCTAGATACATTGGTACCATGTCCGTGCAAGGAATAAATGGTTTTAAATTAGAGGAACATATTTTGTTTCTCTTTTTAAATTTCTGCTATCTATTTTCTAAATGTAATAGGGCTAACACAATAACTTTAACAATATGCTTAAATATGTATATGTCTGAGCGCACTCAAGTCCTGCGCTGGTCTTTCAACGCCATCTGTGGAGAATCGCTGAAACTACTTGTCGGAGTGCAGTAAAGTCCTGCGCTGATCTTTCAACGCCATCTGTGGAGAATCGCTTTAACTATTTGTGGAAACGTCAAACAGTTATTGTTTGGGCATGGTTGGCATGGAGTGGGGGTTAGAGATGACATTATAAAGAACCAGAGCTGTTATGACGGGGGGCTTTTTCGGAATTGAGCGCTTAGACCGAGTAGACGTGTAGAATCCACTGCCATACCAAACTTGTCGCGTTTCCATGTTTAATCCGAAGTAATCTTGCTGATCCTTTGCTACTTTGCTATTATTTTGTCGTAAGCTTTATTTCTAAGTTTAATTTAATGTAATCTGAATTAATTTTGGAAATAGTTCATTATTTGTTATAAAACTGTATTGAAGTGTTGTAATAGACCTTTAAACTCGGTGTACTGACTATTATTTCTGACCTCCAGCCACGTATAACCCAAATTATATCGACCGCTCTGACCATAGCGCCGTTATATATAAACTCAAATAGTGACACAAATAAGTTCAAATTCAAATAAAATGAATCTTTCTAAACAACAGTAGGTACCCTAAATATCCTCGCAATAGTAAGTACACATGCATACTGGCGTGCGTACACATGACTACGCGCGTGCATACATACTAGTACATAAGGCTATTCTTCCCCGCTTTCACCCCCCATAACTTTTAAACGGCTCAAGCGATTTTCATGAAACATATTTTGAAACATGCGCCCGTAAGTTCCCTTTAATACAAAAAAACTAAATTGAAATCGCTTCATCCGTTCGGGAGCTATGATGCCACAGACAGACAGACACACAGACACACACACACACACACACAGAGACACGTCAAACTTATAACACCCCTCTTTTTGCGTCGGGGGTTAAAAATGTTCACAAATCTATCGCTACACTTACAAAAATCTACCAAAAGCTACCATCAAACCCACGACTAGGTTGACACAAACCGTGCAAACAAATCACTACTAGTTACGGGACATTCACACCGCACGATGAATCCGCGTCAATCTCCGGGGAAATCTAACATTATTCGGTAACTTACCGCCACTGTCACGGAAAATGGAAAAGCGCCCCTGTGTTTAACTTCCACCGCGGAACTAATTCTGACTGGTGTATGTACGACATTGACTCGTGGAAGTAATTTATGCCCTTTGTTCTGAACTTACTGTTATGTTTCGACATGAAACTTAGTGTTTATGATTAACTGCTGCATTTCGAATGTAAGGAAACTAGGTAAGGAACTAACATTTCTAATTAACGCAGGTACCTATAGCGTGTATGTATACCTACTGTGAATAGTGAATCTATTAATTAGTATGAAACAAGCGAGCTAATTTGGCCTACTCTATGTTTTTAACCTTCGAGCTAAAAAGAGGGTGTTATAAGTTTGACCCGTCTGTCTACATATCTATGTATCTGTGTATCTGTCTGCGGCACCGTACAAGGATCCACAAAAGCCAGTGTACGTACATGCCTATGGTACCTAAGTGTCTATTTTATTTTCAAAATGGTTGGAAAAAATAATTGAATTAATTAAATTAATATATATAATTTTTTATTCTACCTGGAGCGAAATAGTGAAATATAAGGTAATATTTTTAAAGATAATAACGACTCAGAAAATGAATGAATGAATGTATGAAGTTCTGTCACGTAGCAAATTGCTTTTTAAGCTTAGCTACAGGTTGAATGGAATTGTAGCGACAAGTAGAGCGTTTCATTTCAGTTCTACAGCTTTCCTTTCCTAGTCGAAGCAATCGGTACATTCATTTGTAAATGTCGAAAAGTAGTTATAATATCTTAGTCTAGAAACCGTCCTCACTTCGATTCGGTATGCGTGAATTTATTCAAAAAATATGTTTTTTCGGAATTATTTCAATTGGCATAGTTATTTTATTTTGATTCAAAAATACCTAAAAACGAACGACAAAACGTCAAAAGGACAAAAAGGATAAAACGATATTTATTTGTTTATGTAATTGTTTGTACACCAAAGCAAAGTACCACTCGATGAAAAGACAAAAATGAAAAAATCGATAAAAAAAATGACCAAACGTCAAAAAACAATTCTAAAAATCATTGCGAAGGAATCGTTTGCGTTACAATTAATAGTTTTCCTCAAATACCTTCTATGTGCAGAAATCGATCGTTTACGGTTTATTGTATGTGTATAGATTAATTAAACATATCTGTTGGCCGTAATGCCCACTTAACAGCTTGACAGCGTCACAGGTTACTACTAAGCATATCAATAAAAAATAATTATCAATTAAATTAAAAAGGTAGCAAGAGGCTGTCAGTTACTATAAACAGAATGGTTGTGCTACTTTTAATAAATAATTAATCAAGATTGGCCGCGGTGCCTTATCTAAGGTAAAAGATTGAATGCCTCATAATAACCCTTCAAAATAAAAGGTGTGATGATAGTATCGAGACGGGTTAACTTCCTGTTTTGACGATAATGAGTAAGCTATACTTTTGGATTTGGTCAATTGGTTTCTAAATGATTATCATCATAATTCATAACTGTTCCACTGCCGAGATTTGGTCCTCATAATGCACAGCCCATTCTTCGTTACGTTGACTCCAAGCACTATTGTAAACTCTCTAGAGACCTTTGCTATGAACGCTTCGCTTTGATTATGTAACACCGCAATCACAAGCATAGGTATATTTTATGTATATAGGTATGTGGTCACAAACTTTAACTTAAGTTGTATTGTTATTAAGCACAATGCTCGGTTTGTACCTAACCTTATTCGGATAGATAACAAAAGTTCTGCCTCCGAGACCCAAATAAAGTTTAGACAACACGTTAGGAATTCTATTCAGCAGAGTTTATGCATCGTTGTGAACTCGTGTCCCCGTCTGTCACTGTCATACGTTTGGTGTCATTTGGACACGTCGCGTCGTGCGAATCACATGTTATGGTCCAACGCACAACCCGGACAATGGTCGTGCTGTGACTGTTCAGATGCTGGCTTTAGTCCCGCGCTTTTTTATGTCATTTGGAATAGTTTTAAATTGCGAGGAATCGAATTTCGTTTGAATCTGTGAATCATTTGTATGATTCTTTGTGCGTACGGTTTGTTAAAGTGTATGACCTCGCATGAAAAGTATTGAAATGTTATTAAGGCGTGACTGAATTGGTCTATTAATTCGTTATTAGTCTTTTGAAATATCCTACAAGTCCTAGATACTCAATGACTCCAGCTCTAAAATATGTACTTTATGTGTGTAGCGTAAGGACTTCTGAATGACCAATGAAATCGAATTTTATAAATAAAAATAAGCATTACATACAAAGTTGAAGTGAATAAAAATGTAATGCAGTTTAAACAGATACATCCTAAAGCCAAACCCGATTTATTTCAGTAAAATAAATTTCAGTGAATTTACAAAACATTTTTATTGTCCTGATCGCGCTTTACATCTACAAAATCATTGCTCGTCCGTCATTGTCACACAATTGGCGCGAGTCACGTCATGCCGGCGATATACTGTGACAGAACAACGATCGAAATGGACAGAAGTTGCCTCAAAGTGCAACGCGTTGTTTGTCATTATTATAATTTACATTATTGTTATGTTTCACGACATATTTGTGAATTTAGGTAGTTTATGGCGTATATTACAATTTATAATGTACCTAACTTTATATACCTACTTATTGAGGTACCTGAAGAAGGATTTACCTACGAATAGAATGTGTTTCACAGAGAACATCCGAGGTAATTATAAGGGCTTCCGGCTTCCATAAGCATAAGTCACTAGTTTTAACGTTGGTCTCCTGAATATGGAGCCTAGGTTTTAAATCGCGCTTGCAACGCTAATTTTCAAAAATGATGCGCGTATAATATCATTAAATTTGCTTCGGTAAGGAAAATACTGTGTAAAATACGATAATGTTTTCAGATAGGGAAACTTACCAATAGGTACGCACTTGGCGAGCATGGTGGACTACGACCTGTACTTACCCTTCACTCTGAGAGGAGATCAGTCTGCAGTGGGAAAGTTATAGGTTGCGACAATGGCTGAATACCCATCCATCCATGAATTCAAACCCACCTTATAACTCACTAAAAGTCTTGTAATTTAGTATCACTTATAATTCTCATTATTATATCTCTCTCAATGAATCTTCATATTTGATAACATGAAGAACTTCAACATTATTCAATTCTTAAATGGAAGAATAAACATTTTGACTTGAAGTTTCACTTCAACTTCAAAGTTCCGTGTACGGTAATCCTAAAGCCACTTTACCTAATGCTATAAACGTACCTTAAGCCTATAATGTCGTGTAGGGTAACCGCATTAATATGAACTCGGTTAGAAGCTGAGGCGCCCTGCTGAGCTTACAATCAATTTATTGCGCCAGAGGAGACAAATTGCGTATCTCTCCATGTTTGTCACTGCACCACAAGTAATAGATTGCCATATCTTTATTAGACTCTCATAGATATTGGTGTAATGAGCTTGTACTGTCCGTATTGAGTTATTTGATGACGTATTGTAACTGGACTTAGACGAATTGGATTCAATATGGTGTGATCAGTGGACTAGACTTAATTTGATGAATAGAGAAATTCATGGAGTAAATATCTTATTCTCAACTAGAACTTAGATGGTTACCCAAAGCTGTTGTTTGCTTTATAACCAAGGTCGTAAAAGTCCCCGAATATTTAAGCTGGATAAAATTTTCAACTTTATTTTGAATGTTCCCTGTGTCATGGGTGCCATGGACAACACACAAGTCAAGGACACACTCAGAACGAGAAAGGAAATTTAAACTCATCATTTAAATTCCCGCCTTACTGAGAATCGAACCCAAGTCTCATGGAACAGCATTCCAGCATGATAAGCAGTATCTATGTCATTTGGGTCGTCCTTCTTTTACCTATTTTGTGCAAATGGATATATTTTAAATTAAACAATAAATGCATAATTTTTTTATCCGCAAGTTTAAATGTATACTGGCTGGTCTAAAAGCAAATACTTGCTTTCTTTTTTTATCTCCCCTTTCTTACTTGGCCAATAACGCATCGATGATGATTTTGGTATTACTAATGCCGATGAGCGACGATATGAGTGATTGCTTACTACAGGTGGCTTGTTATATGTTGTTTATTAAATATTCATTAAAAAAAAATCATAATCGTATGAATAATATTTTAAACGAAATTATCCATAAAATTTAATTCATAACCATGTTCATAACGCATTGTCGCTGAAATAATTCATAACCGTGTTTCATAATACACGTAATAAAACGAGACCCAATTTTGTCAATAATCGTTTGACTTACGTCAATTACATTAAAAGACATTGCAATTCATTCCAATTCAGGGCACTTTGACTATAGACAATTTAATTCAATTAAGGGTCTCATGCTCGTGGCTATTGTGTGAAAGGGTATAGCAATTGGTTAGGATAAGGGTTTATTCGTGTTTGCGTCTATGATCTTATCTGCGGTCTGTCTATCGGCATACGGGCTCACGCCCTTTTATTAAAGTCCCATGGTAAATATTTGATAGAAAAACCATGGAGACTGCTTATTGGAAATTGTTTGAAAATGTTTTAATAGTCTTAATAGACTTAGAAATAGAAACAATAAGATGAAAAGTCATAAGAACCTGTGATAAATAAAATTGTAGTTATATCTCACACATACTCGAACTTAAGTAGTGTTTGTTGATGGTACCTACTGTAAAAATACTTGATGTAAGTTAATATTTTACAATAAGATGAAATGAATGTAATTTTTTATTCCAAGTTGTTATCAACAAAATTAAACAATACAATTCCAAAAACTCAGTAGTTACAGTGATCACAGAAGAGAAAGCGTCAAGAGCTTCTCATAAAGATTTTTCTACTCGTACACTACATTTTTCAGGTAGCACTTAGGTAGTAGGCGGAGTACCTTTTTTTTTTTTTTTTTTTTTTTTTTTTTTTTTTTATCGAGGGGGAAACCTTCAAAAGGTACCCGGTGCCGTGGGAGCGACACAGGGTTATGTGGGACTTTTACCCACTAAAACCCCCCGGTGGCCTGCCTCAACGCTTGTGGAGGACTCCGGGATCTCCAAAGGAACGCGACCGGTGCCCTCCAAGCGCGATGTCCCGTACGGACCCATCTCAAACGGCTCTGTGCGGCCACACACAGAGCAGTTCTTCCCGGGGTTGCCATTGGGCGGTTCGAGCTCCCACTCTAGCCGCCCGCAACCCCGAACGCCCCCTTTTAGTCGCCTCTTACGACAGGCAGGGGATACCGAAGCTCGTATTCTGGTCCCGAGCTACAGGGACAAAAAGAGATATCTAATAGGAGTAGGCTGGGATTCGATCCTGATTCATCAGAGCGTTGCGCACTTCAGTCGTACTATGTATCCTTACGGCCACTACCGATTAGGCGGAGTACCTACCTATAACATACACAGTAATGATACAATCAATTTATAAAAAGATATTAAATTAATAAAAATATTTTCGTTCCAAGTTTTTAAAGAAACTGATATAATTGATTGTGCCGCGTAATCGTCTCCATTCATGTCCTGTTCCAGTGAAATTGGGGGTGTGTTTAAATGAAAACAGGACAGGCATCTAAATTTAATAAAGTTTTTGTGTACCATTATATGTATCGTTATGCGATAAGTTTAACATTTTATTGTTGTTGGTATAGGTAATGGTTATTGTAGGATGTAGTACTAGTTTCTGTCTCATAATACCTATTGTTTTCTAATCAGAATTAAAGCAGTATTAAGTTGTCTTATACGTTCCAGATTTAAATATTTCTTATATAATTGAGGTAGGAAAGTAGCATGCAGTATCACCTTTTCGCTATCGCCCATGGAAACTGTGCCACACAGGACCAGGCTCAAGTTTGATCTAGAATGATTTAACCCGTTAGCAGACAGTGTGAGACGTTATACTCGTATTTAAATAGGTGTTATCAATCAATCAATTAGCATAATTATTATAAAACTCTTCTGAGTGTCTTCGTTAATCATTACTGAGTAACAACGCACAGCAAAAAATACTGAACGTAAGTAGCTGTTTGGCATGTAGGTACGTTCCCTAAGTTATCTACGTCTACACTCCCCAACAATGCCTCCTACTGGGGTACTATGATTTTGGGGATATTCCCTCTAAAAGGATAAAACGGCGGTAAACAGAAACAAAAATTCTACGCGGGCAAAGCTGCGGGTAGAATAGAAAGCTAGTTATACATATAAAATTTTCTAGTTAATCGATGTCTTTCATGGAATATATCTTTGAGAAAAGGTATAATTCGGGATATCTATCTATTCTCTATATTTAGGTAACGCATAATACAACATTAATCCCAAAACAATGAATTTTAGAATTGGTCATTCTGCCATTTTGTCCGTTACCTTTTGAAAAGCATAAGTTATGCATAAAAGTTATTTCGAATATAATGACTTCTATTTGTTTCTAACCATCTTCAACTTTCCCTTCTATTGTTAACTTTCTTTTTTTATCAACACTTCGTTTATTGTATTAATAACAATTATTAAAACATTACTCTTATTTGTTATTCAATATAAACAAACCAATCATAGATCAGCTAAGCATACACAATGTGCTTTTGTTTATTTTGAACTGCCTAAAACTTGCTGAATCATTTTAGGCACTCTACAAAACGGGTGTCTAGTGAAGTCAACGATAATAAAGACAATATTTGTTTAATTTTATGTATTCCAGTAATAACTCGGTCCTTATTGTTCACGGATGTTTACTGTCCATACCTATACTATTATTATAAATGCGAAAGTCTATCTGTCTGTCTGTCTGTGACGTTTTCACGGCTAAACTACCGGTCCGATTTGGATGAAATTCGGAATGAAAACAGTTGAAGACCCAGAGTCACACATAGGCTACTTTTTTTTTTCAAAAATCAACCCCTAAAGGCTTGAAATAGGGGATGAAATTTTGTATGAAAAATCTGCACCGCCTAAACGATTTCGATGAATTTTCCCGGGAAGATAGTTGATGACGTACCCCCTCGCCCACTTCCCCGGTTCGCGATATAAACGAATTCCACGCGGGCGAAGCCGCGGGCAAAAGCTAGTTTATTATAATTTATTCAAGGATTGACCTGAACTAGGTATGTTTTTAATAACTGTCTGACTTTATAACTGCGACAAATTTTGACGTTTACATACCAGAGACCTTTAAACAGAATTATGACGTGAGATTTTTTTAATGAATTCAGATAATTTTTATTAACAAGGAATATAATGAAATATTATTTTCTGTGTTGTAATTGTCTGTTTCTGTGTCACATTGTTATGAATATTTTTCATAATACTTTTATTGTTGACATCTAAGGGTTGCTGCTGTTGCCTACCTACTCTTACCTAGTGGAATCTCGTAGCACTAAAAGTTTGTCGGCAACTAAGTGTCTACGTTTGTAAACCGCCGTAGATGGGATAAAATACTAGTACACGCCCGTGAAAGCATGCTTGCCTCCTAATATGATAGACCTTATCACCTTACAGTTAACCGAACAAGAGTCATCTTATACTATAATTGGATATTTGTAAATTCATATCAGTTTAAGATGGTGGATATGTGTAAATAAATTTCTGTTGTAAGCGCTCTTGATCGATTTTAAAACAAATAGGAACCGAAATGGATTGCTTTAATTAAATAGACAATACAATACAATACAATACTCTTTATTGTACACCAGATCAAGAAAATAACAGACATTGACATTTACATTGAAGTTGTACAAAGGCGGTCTTATCGCTTAAAAGCGATCTCTTCCAGACAACCAGGGGTTGAGAAGTTGTGATTTAAGGTAGGAACATTTTAAAAGACTTTATTTTTTAAGACTTTATTTTTTATTTTTTAGACTTTATTTTTTAAACTTTCATAAAAACCCGAAGAACCTTTGTAACTATTTTATGTTAAAATTTAATTCATTATGTAATTAGTCTTCAAATGAACAGACATGAACAAACGACCGCCTCATGGTAAATTGTTATCATACAGAATGCTTCAGTAATACCAAAAGCATAACTAATGCACCGCCGACCAAGAAGAACGAAAATGAAAGATAGAAGATATTGTCTCTCAAGTTCCCAATGGGAAGAAGACAAGTAATTCCAGGACCAAAAAGTAAAATTATTATTATATAACACCAACTTAAATATCGGCTGTAGGCTGTATAGCTATAGAAGAATTAGAAATACATTACGAGGTAGGTTATGACAATTACATAAAACAACAGAAGTAGTGAACACTATAATACTTAAAATTTGACTTACAAAGTGCACCTGCTGATTTCACAACTCGTTCTTTTAACACCCAGGCGTTGATGGGCGATAAAAATTGAAAAAATCATATGAGCGCAAACTAGCTCTAAATGTAGCTTAGTGACTTCGAAGGCTGGGGAGGTAAAATGGCTCCCGAGCGCTCTAAGGTACAATGCACATTGTCACCGCATATAAAGATACAGTGTTGCTTTTATAACACTATTGTGTTGCGCCCTTCGCTGCCTCTTTGCTGTTTTCACGGCGTATCCTAGTATTTTATTATTCATGTAACAACAGCCTTATGCCCACCTTCAGTAATGTTAATAATTGAAGACTTCCGTGACAAGGAACGGAGGGAGAAACGCGAAATAATATATATTTTACTGACATTTTTATGGATTCTACAGGACTGTGTTAGAATGTTTCGCAGCCGTTTTCAAATGTTATGTCAGATGCATGGAATTTTAGAATATTTGAATCTTTGTCTTATTGTACCTATGGAATAAAAGATTATCGAATCTTATATGCAACCATTTTATATACTATACTTTTTGTTGGACTTTGGTCGCGACACTCGCGACGCGCGACGTTAAGATTTAAAATCTTTAAGAGCTCGTGCGTATTGATTGACTTTCTTTGAAAATATAGGTAACTATGGATTCTAATTCTACAGGACATATTAGGATATTTTATAAAGTTGTTTCCTTCGTTGGTGAATATTTGATACATGATTATTTTCTAGTCAATGTTATATAAAGGATCGTAGAGTCTAGTGTTCGCCCAGGGTTAACCACCATCCGTTTCGGTACTTATACTTGAGTCGCCGAGAATATGGAATTGCCACTCTCTGCTAAATACAAATTTATTACGTGTATTAACAGTTCAATGAAGTCCAAATTACGCCATGATTAAATACTTAAATGCAGTACCTACCTACCTACAGTTTTTTTATTAATTTATTTAAAACTCTATAAATAGCTAACATTCAGTGTCTGTTTTAATTTAATCCTACTTCCTACTAGTCCTACTTCCTATCCTATCCTATCCTACTAACATTATAAATGCGAAAGTTTGTAAGGATGTATCATGTGAGTGAGTGAGTAAGTGTGTGTGGGTTTGTTACTCTTTCACGCGAAAACTACTGAACGGATTTACATGAAACTTTGCAGTAATATATCTTAGACATCGGAATAACATAATTTGTTAAAATTTATAGAGATTTTTGAAGAGACTGGTTCCCCGAAGCGAAGCGAGGCCGGATTTACTAGTGAGTTCATAAAAAGATGTATGAATATGAATCTTTTCCGAGTGCGAGTATTAAGCCTAAGATTATGCAGGTTTTCTGAAGTTAAGCACTGATAGTTATTTGTTTTACCTAAATAAATATATTTCTCGGGTTTCAAAAAACGTTTAACGGATTTTAAGTTTTAAACTTACGAGTATATTAATATTTTTTAAACATAAAAACACGACTGAATAATATTTATATACTTAATAAAGATAGCATAAAAGGGCACATTTCGTCGCTATACCGATTGCATTATGCGTTGATATGACTGCATGTTTATGGCTCATTGTTCTCGTCGATATTGTACTTAACGCCGACTTAAAACATTTCATTGAGTCCCTTTGAAAATATTCAAGACAAAAGGTCAAGCGTGTATATATTATAGAATAAATATTAAAAAGCATAAATCGCGCGAGTAAATTTATAATCGCATTTATATCGAGCTCATAAATAATAAAGAGTGAAATCCGATAGACTATTTCAATTTTAAGGCTCGTACACGTCTTATTAGCGACTTTTGTTTTTGCTGTCAGTCTTGTAATGCAATATATTATCTGTGTTCAATATCTTCTTTTGTAGAATAAGCTTAAGTTCGGATTATAAGATCGATTTGATTTATTGCTTCTTTTAATTATACACCGCAGTATCGATTGTGTCTTCTTAATCTTTACTAACATATTAAATGCGAAAGAAACTGTGTACATAATTATGTCTTCCTGTTAGGCTTTCACGCTTAAACCACTGACCCGATTTTACTGAAATTTGGTACAGAGATAAGGTTAAACCTGTGAAAGGACATCATGTATTATGTTACCTTGTATTGTGAAGAAAGGGGTTGCAGGGGTTAAAAGTTCGTATGAAGGCTGCTATTTTAAGGTCGTTTGGACCCTAGAACGGACGTCATTTATCGTTTTCCGTTTTTAACATGTTCTCTTTATTGTAGTCGCTATCTGCAATAAATATTTAGTACCTACCTATTTGATTTTTAAGTTATTAATGATATTTATTTCAACGTAATTGTTTGTTACAGGTACAAAAATTCATACCTTTTAACAGTTGGTACCTACATAAAAAACCAGCAGCGTAGTACTTAGTTGATTTGTTGTTGAACTAGCCATTAAACAACGGATGAAGAAACGGCATGGTGGAAACGGAGGAGGGAATACAGTCAATAGCGTTAAAATCCTTGCTGGGTTCTTATAAGGAGAGGTATTGTATTTTGGAGAGGAGGGTTTAAGATTAAGGAGAGGTATAGTTTAGGAAACAATTCCATAGTTCTAAAGGAACATTTAATACCACCCTTCCGCTGCCGTCGCACCGGTGACAACTGCGACCGACCCATAACAAGGTAGTCATCACCGCAACCTGACCCTAACTGTCTCACTGTTGGGCACGGGTCTCGTCTCAGAATGAGAAGGTTATGGCCATAGTCCATCACGCTGGCCAAGTGTGGATTGGCACCTTTGAGTTTAGCGAACTCTCCAGTATGCAGGGTTCCTCACGATGTTTTCCTTCACCGTTACAGCACGTGATATTTAATGCTTAAAACGCAACTTTACTCCGAAAAGTCGTAGGTGGGTACCATGAGATTCGAACCCGGATCCCCCGAGTAAGGAGCCGAGTTCTTACCCACTAGGCTATCACCGCTTTTTGCTAACAAGGTAGTAATAAATATTAATAAGGGACTTTAATACTCTGGTATCTACCACGTCCTTGAGTCACTGATAGTTTGATTTTAATTTCCGCTTATAGCATTGAAGAGATAATGAAACCGGTTCACTGATATATTTTGACCATTACTCGTCCAGCGTTTATTATGTCCATGAGTGGTCATGGTCAGTTAAAATGAAGTATCAGATGAAAGTGTTTTACAAAAGACAGCAAATAAAACATGACACAGTTTAATATGCGTGTCCTTTAACGATTTAATCTTTAAATTATGGTTCCACTTTCATATCACAAAATGGCGTTGTAGTAAGCGCCTTTTATCTTAATGTTTTACTAAGTTTATTGCTTTAACATACGTTCGTCAATATTGAAAAAAAAAACCGTCTGCATAGTGAAACTTTTATACGACATTATAATGTTTTTTTCTTATTAAATATCTAAACTGTAGAACCATACCACATTGCCTTATCAAATTAGTTCCATCAAGAAGTGGTATGTCTCGACGAAGTGGCTCTTTCTTCCTTCTTGGTCGCAACGAGTAGGTGATACGCCCCTGGTGCTGCTTGGATCAGGTGACCCGTTGACTTGTTTGCTTAAAAGATCCTGTTAAACTTTTAAAACTTTAAATCTAAGTCCTTAGGCTTAGCAGCACATCTGTGGTCAGAGTAGAACGAGACTCTCACTAACAATTACTAAATGTAGATACTATTTACTACTAACTACTTACAGTACTTCTATTACTAACAGTCCATGCCCAGTAAGCACCTAAACTATATAGGATACGTTCTAGCGAATCCCACTAACATTCTTATTTACATCCCCCGCCAACAAGAATAACCATCCTAGTCTCGATTTGAGTCTTGCTCTATATCGGAATTGTCACGGGTGGCAGTAACATAGTTCTGCTTAATGCTCGTTTGCTATCTGAAATCCATTAAAAAATACTATAATTTACTAACCCTATCAAACCGTTCGCATTATAATGGAATTTGAATAACAAATTTGCCGCTAATTGGGTGTTGGTCAGAAACTCAATACCAATCTATCTTGAGTTTGTTATCTTTATGTTTCAGCTTAAACGTTTTCCGTTGCAAATTGTGTTTGTCGCGCCATTAAGATAATGTTTTAATATGGGTCACTTGATCTTTTGTTTGATATGAATATTAATCTTTCAGTGTTTTAGATTGATTTTTGTCAACATTTTACCTAATGATTGATAAACAAACATATTGATAGAAAGAAATTGATAGAAGAGTCCGCTTCTTAATAATGGTGGGTAAGATGTTCATAAAATTGCCTTGTGGAATGATAATTTTAACATCCTTAATTATTATTAATTCAATTGAGCATAAAGTATGCTCATTTCATTTAAAAGCTAAATGGAAGGTTTGAATGAGTTTCGCTCCTACGTATCCATAGCGAAATAATTCCGGCTACTACATAGCAAACGGGCTTTATCATAATGAAATAAAAAGTTGCACCGACGAAGGAAAGTACATTCTACCGGTACAAAGAGAGAACGTTTAAAAGATTCTCTCACAAAAAGTAAAACTTAATTTAGCGTGAATGAATTAAGTAAAGTAATTTCTGCAGAGGCATCTTTTCCATAACATTTTATGAATTTAAATCGCCGGATAAAAGTTTTAAAAAAGAACAAAGTAAACACAAGATAGCCAGCTTTTCTCGCGAACTACAAACACCATACTTTTGCAATAAAATTTCACCGTTTTTATCTAAAGGCTTTATGAAAGTTCAAAGTAAATAGTTTCTTGCAGCATTGTAGAACGCAAAGCGCTATGGCGTTAGGATATCGCTTCTTAACAGCTCCTGGAGTTTTCCTTATCCGTTACAATTTTATTTAATTTCCACAGGAAGTCGGCTGAAGTTTTTTCTTCAAAAAGAAACTCGCGAGTATTGTGCTGTATTCATAATTAGACCACACGCGATTGTGCAAGGAGGGAAAGAATTTAAATTCCGTCTTTTCGAGGAAAAAATTCATGTCGTTCTCGTTGCAATACTTTCTACGTTTCGTTTTGCAAAAAATGTCTTTGAACGGCATGCGATGGAATATTCTCGGAAAAGTTTAGCTCTGAGTAGGGCACGCGAAGGAAACTATACCAATTTACGACGTGTTACATCAAACTCACGTTCCAAAATTTCATCTACTTGGGTGGCCCAGTTAGATAAGTATTAGCTTTTTGTTACGTTCTAATTGCTCATGTATGGTGCAGAAAGAACGTCTATCTGTGCTTGATTGAATTTATATAAAGTCAATACATTTTTCGTTACACCAATTATTTTCGTGATGAAAATGACACCCAAACACGAGTAAACACCCAAATTTTTTTGTGAAAAATACATAAATTACATTTTATAAATATTAAGTCTGATGTAACGGACGTGACGTAAGCTAATGCATCGCCAGCTAAATTGTGCCTAAAGGAGCCGCCTGCCAACGCATCACGTAGCCTTAGCCTTAGTTAGAGCCAAAGCCAAGCCAAAGCCACCGCCCGCCATATTGATGATTCCCTCCAGCCACAGCCAGGCAGCCGTCGCAGCCAGACGGTGGAGCGGAAGGTGTCAATATAAGCCAAAGCCATAACCTTAGCCTTATCTGTAGCCATTGACGATACTTTTTGCATGAACTGATGTTATTTGAAAAAGAAAGATGTGACGTTGACGAATTTGATTTGTTATTCGATTCGATGTATTGTCATTGAGCAGAAAATTATAAAATCCTAAAGTAAAAATAGTCGTACTATTTCCATTGAGATATCATGTACTAACTATTTCCCTTCTTTTACACTGAAGTTAGATTGTTACGCACTCTAAAATGTAAATAAACCCAATAACTATAAAAAAACAAAATACGTATCAACTCAATGACTGACAATATAAGATGAACTTTTATCGTTGTAATTCAGAACAAACGTGTGAAACATCTCTACTGCTCGTCTTTACACATATTTGATACATTTAAGCTTTTTTAGCTTATACGTGAGACGATAACAAGGGCTATAATGGCGTGTAGAGATCAAATAAAAGTGCTGCAGTGACTATTATTACGAGGGTTTAGGATAACGCAACCGTTCGTTTCAGCTACATATCAGATTTAAAACGGCTTTCACTGACAAATGTTACCGACGTCAGTTTTGGGTGTACGTGACTGGTGTAAAACAATACCTTTTTTAAGTATTGCGTGTTTTAGAATAGAACGATTTGGGGGAGTTCTAAAATATACGTCGACAAATATTATTATTTTGACGTAGATTTTAAAAGTTCGCGACTAATCGTCATTTAAGTTACACGGAAATATTTTTATTTTTGTTTTGTGATAAAATATAGCATTAGCGAATCCATGCATTCACGAATGTTTTTATAATTAAGAAACCCTGAAGCACACTTACTAAGTTGGTCAAGAAAGGATGGATGATTAATGATTACCAATATAATAGGTATATGATGCACATTTTTAAGATGTCCAAATGTGTCCGAATAATTCGAGGAAGGTTGCTCAAGAAAGTGTTAAAGACGAAAGCTTTAAAAAATACTATTTTCTCATACCTACGAACGAGAGACGAATCAACTATGGGCTAGTCTTCACCCTTGCTTATAAAAAAATTAATAAGTACCAAAGGCAATACCGATTCATAATAGATCGCGTTACACTCCAAACTATAAGCTTGTATTGGCCATCCATTCAACTAACCTTTCTTTGCTAAATATACCTTTCCTTAAAAATATTGCTATGACTTATCAAAGATGGACAAAATGTATGCATGATTTTTTAAAGATCATAATTAGTGTATTTCCTAAATTGAGTCTTGTTTTGTGCCTGTCACTGTTTTCATGGGCGGCAGCAGGAGTGGTACTACATGTTCGTTTGTTACCTTAAAAATGCCCGCAGGGATCTCTAATAGGTCTGTAGATGTAATTGTAATCTATAATTATGATTATATTTCGCATGTCTCTGATTACTATAAGCCATCGTGCTTGACATTAAGCCGTCTAGCAATGAGCAGTTAATATTTGCACATAACAGTTCAGCTTACGGCTAATCACTTGAAGAAAGGTCCAAGTCAAACCCATGACATTCCAAAGTAATAGCAAAGAACATTAACTGTTACTACACAGTAACAGGTTAGGAGCGGAATGTGCTATTTAGCTTGGTATGTTAATACTCTTCGGAAATAAATTCACAAGTTGACGACATTTACTTTTTATTGATATTGTGGCATGCAGCTCAAACTGCTGTTGAATGGTTATTCCAACTAATAGATATCCGAAACCAAACTTTTAGATACAGCAAAGCCCATATCTTTAGGCCAGTGACAGATGCATTGCCTCTAAAATGAAGGGCTTCAGGTTAGGAGGTACTTCATGTCCCGAAACATGAAATACTAAACTTCAGATTTCTTGAATAACTTCATGATAGATAGATCCACGGTGATATTGCGCTAGACTTGTTTTTTTGCAATTTCCCTTGTTTTTTTTTTTTTTTTCACGTTGCCCTTGTTTAAATACTGGTACGTTATCTAGAATATAGTAAAAAAATAATATTAATTAAATTTACTAGTAAAGCAATTTAATCATCGCAATAACTTGTCGTACAAACAAAGCATTTTTCAAACGTAGCAACCATTGTACAGTGTACAGCAATGAATCTACAATTCTCTAAGCGCAACGAAATCGAATACCAGAGTGGATTTGTAGTTGAGCTGAAAAGCTAAACGCTACAACACTTTTAAATCGAGCTAGTGATGCGAAAGCTTGGACTTTACCATTTACATTCTTGTTCGTACAAAAAGCGCAATAAAATAGGTCTAGGTATTTGACGGCAACACGTAACTTCACTTACCTGCGCGGGAGTGTCGTGTTGTGTCGGCAGTGTCGGGAGTGTCGATGTAGCCGACATCCTCGGTATTCCAGTCGAATATTCTACTCGATATTTATTGCCCTTTGAGTTAGTTCCCAGAATTTTTGGGTTGCGAATAAATCAGCTGTAGAATCGCTAATTTATGAGCTCATACCCGCCCGGGGATTTGTTCAGTTGAGTTTGAATGGTCCCATAATTTCGTGATAGCGTCGATTGCTTTTACTTGTCGTGTATTCATTTTATAAGTCTTTATAAGATTATATTATTAATACTGTCATAAGTCATTGCATGGTATATTTTGTTACTTTTTCGTGTTCTTGGTAGAAAATCAATAATAAATCATTTTCTATCTCTAATTCACAGAAAGTAGCGATTTCATTGCTGTTGAAATTCGACCGTTTTTCATTTGTCGAAAGATTACTTCGAAGGTATCAAAAATGATTGATTCAATATTTTCCTAAATAATCGTAGCGCATATTGTCCTCATAAAACCCTCTTTTTTAACTATTTTCCATGCAAACCTTAACTAAGGCGAATCTCATATTCCTACACACACGAGTAATCTTAAAAAGGTATACAAAACTACAAAGTTTTATTTGCCAGTAATAACATAGGTAATACATAAAATAATAGGTATAGCAACATTGTATAAAACTTTCAATTGAAAGGATATTCGCGTTTTAATTGTTCTTCAGAAAATCTTGAAAATTATCGGAATTATACAGAAAAATGCACCCAGGCAATTAGTGAGGTAAGAGTATTTCGATGTTGCAGTATACCTACATACTATTATCCAGTAGTCCTCTCGTTGGAACTTCCCAAATCCTTTAAGATTTAGTAACGTGCTTGTCACACGGATGTGTAAGCACAATTTAATTACCATAATGTTGTACCTATTATGTTATTCCATGATTTAGCTACCAAAATGACTTCATTAATACATACTAAAAGGAAGCCCAGAAACAATTATTTACTGTTTAACTTGTTTATTTAATCATTCAAACATACATCTTTTTCCCATAGTAAAATATTCGTGTTCTCCTTTATGTCTTCATCTGACAGTTGTATTTTTAATATCCTTTTATAAGTAAACGGCCTGTTACTCCTTCTTGTTGACATAATTAGTGATTGTCCAAAAGGAGTTCCTTACAGTCGGCCTTCCTGATACACTTCGCGACCCGCGAAGTTTAGTTCATCATTATATTCCATTTATTTAGCTGAAAATAAACTCACCTCTGAAGGTGATTTACTGAAAAGCAAAATTAAATTAAAACCAAGTCTTCTTAATGACTTGTTTAAGTAAGTCTTCTTAATGACCTACAACACCAAGTCTTCTTAATGACTTGTTTAAGTAAGTCTTCTTAATGACCTACAACACCAAGTCTTCTTAATGACTTGTTTAAGTAAGTCTTCTTAATGACCTACAACACCAAGTCTTCTTAATGACTTGTTTAAGTAAGTCTTCTTAATGACCTACAACACCAAGTCTTCTTAATGACTTGTTTAAGTAAGTCTTCTTAATGACCTACAACACCAAGTCTTCTTAATGACTTGTTTAAGTAAGTCTTCTTAATGACTTACATGATATTATGTTGAACTTATAGTACTTGATCAAATACCAATATAAAATTCTTAATGGTTTATAACGGACAGAGCTCGATCGATTTAAATAGCTTATGACAATAATTGGTTATTAATCATTAATCATACTTCTTTAAGTTAAACAAATTAATATGCTGACTTCTTAATGTCAATAAAATAAAAGTCGGACTTCTTAATGTCCATAATTAAGTTATAATACGGACTTCTTAATATCCGTGAATAGTTATATATTAATCAGACTTCTTAATGTCGATTAATGATTAATGCTTAATTAACTTCTTAATGTTAATCAATTTCATATATTTTATTGCGATATTTATTGTGAATATATTTTAGTTCTTATAATTATATAATTAAAGTTAATACAAGTAGCATGCTTTGAATTTGAATCATGAAACAATTTCAACTTATAAGTATTTGCGGTCACCATGATGACATTACATATAACGCCTCTCAAGGCTCAGAGGTACCTCTGTGTTACATAACAATATTGATTAAGATATTAAAAATCACTGTCATTGCTAATATTGCATCGAATCAACTAAGTCAGCAATAGCTGTATCTGTCTCCGAAGACAATAATTTTTAAAATCTTTAAAATTTAACGTCTTACCCATGTCACTGATAATACAAAAAGGCAAACGTTTTTTGTAATTAACCAAAGCAAATATAACATATTTATAACTTATGTCACGAACAGCCTCCGATCATATATAATTTATACTCATTTTGTTAGGGTAAATAAATCAATAATAGCAAGAACGATCATATTATTAAGTTATTACGAGATTATAGACGATTAAACATGAAATTATTTTTATAATTTTAGCAATAATTTAACGCGCTCTATATGGGGCGAGAGGGATAGTAATCAAATAAAGGAATATGAATTTCTTTGCCATTCGAGACTACGGCTTATACACTTCCCAGCTGAATTTAACATATGTGCTGATAGGATGTGTACAGACAGCCGCCATAAGATGTTAATAGATAACCTGTACAAACATGTAATAGATATACCTACTTACTGAGAGTGCTAAAAACTGTTATAAAGAATTGTTAACAAAAAAGGGAAAGAGAATAATAGGATGGAACAGACACGTCGGCGGCGCCCACCGGCCTGTACGAGCCTAAAGATATAGCCGATGCGTTCCAGAAGCATTTTAGGGTTGACTCGCCACTAGGGTCGACGGGTGTTATACTGGAAGATGAGCAGTATATAGGGCAACCTGTACAGCTCACCACAAGGTTTTCGACCCACACCGTGGCCCGTGTAATTAAGAGAATGGTTCGAGGTAAATCCCCAGGGCACGATAGCCTCAGTATTGAGCATTTACAGCACGCTGGCGTCCACCTGCCTAGGGTCTTGACACTTCTGTTCAACCTTTTCATGAGTCACTCACATCTACCCGATGACCTTTTCAAAGTCAAAGTCAAAGTCAAAGTCAAACTGTTTATTTCATCTAGGAATTTACAAATTCACTTATGAACGTCAATTTTTTGATTCTACCACCGTTTTGGAAAAGTGCTTGAGGAGAAAAAAACGGCGAAAAAAAACTCCTCCGCATCTTTTAAAATAAAAATTACAATATTACTTAATTGATACAGGTAAGCACTAACCTAGCGGAGCTGGTTGCAGAGCTGGTAATTTCCATGCCTTTTTGTCATCTAAATATTCCTTTATACTATAGTAGCTCTTGTCTATGAGTTGTGTTTTTACATACTTCTTAAACAACTCTGAAGGCAGGTCACGGATTGCCTTAGGGACTTTATTATAGAACTGTACACCAAGCCCCATAAAAGAACGCTGCACTTTACCTAGCCGAAATGAAAGCGTCGCCAAATCATGCATCTTTCTTGTTAAGCGATTATGATAGTCGCTGTTTTTTTTATATGCATTTATGTTGTTTCTTACAAAAACTATATTACTATATATGTACTGTGAGGCTACTGTAAGTATACCTAATTCTTTGAATTTATCACGGCACGATTCCCGATACCGTAGTTTATGAATAGCTCTAATGGCCCTCTTCTGCAATACAAAGATTTGTTGTATATCGCTTGCTTTACCCCACAGTAATATGCCATAAGACATAACACTATGAAAGTATGCGAAGTAAACAAGCCTAGCAGTTTCTACGTCAGTAAGCTGTCTTATTTTTCTAACCGCATAAGTAGCCCTACTAAGTTTCGTCGCAAGAGTTGCTAAATGCGCGCCCCATTGTAGTTTACTATCCAGGGTAATTCCTAAAAATACTGTTGATTGTTCCATTTTTAATGCTTCATTATTTAATTTAAGTGTCTTATCGACATTCTTTACATTTGGTAGGGTAAACTCTATACATTTAGTTTTGCTTGCATTTAGGAGTAAATTATTAATTGTAAACCACTTTGATATATGCGACAAAGCATTGTTCACATCGTCAAAATTACGTTTATTTCTGTCCGTCTTAAATAATAATGATGTGTCATCAGCAAACAACACAATGTCCGCATGTTTTTTTACATAATATGGTAAATCATTTATATATACTAAGAAAAGAAAAGGACCTAAAATTGAGCCCTGTGGAACACCCATCACAGCCTTAGACCCTGATGATTTAATATCATTTATACTAACTTTTTGGACTCTATCACTTAAGTAAGACCTTATCAGGCTAAGCGACTTGTTTTTTACCCCATAGTAATTAAGTTTTAATAGTAATATTTCATGCTCAACACAGTCAAAAGCTTTAGATAAATCACAAAATACACCAATGGCATTCTGTGATCCCTCCCATGCATCGAAGATATGTTTTAAAAGTCTAGCCCCAGCATCAGTAGTACTACGACCTTTTGTGAAACCGTATTGTTCGGGGTGTAGTAGGTTGTTGCTGTTAAAATGGGCAAGCACTTGATTTAAAATAATCTTTTCAAAGATCTTACTGAGTGCTGGCAATATAGAAACTGGCCTATAATTATTAACATCGGTTTTGTCACCAGTCTTAAAAAGTGGAATAATTTTACTGCATTTCATTAGATCTGGAAAAGTGCCTAAATCGACACATTTATTAAAAACTACGGCCAAAGTTGGAGCTATGATATCTATTATATGTTGTATTATTTTTGTTGAAATGCCCCATAAATCACCTGTATTCTTTATTTTAAGCGACTGAAAGGTCTTAATTATTTCTCTTGCGGTAGTATACTTAAATTCAAAAACAACATTACATTCACTGACATTACTTTTTAAAATAGAAAGTGCTTCCATCGGCGAAGAAGCTAATGAATTGGTTAATTTTATAGGTATATTACTAAAATGATTTTCAAAAACGCTTGCTACTTCTGTGTCGGAAGTGATTTTATTTCCATCATCTAATATTTCATAACTGAAATCGCGGGACTCGACGTTACCTGTCTCGCTGCTGATAATCCTCCAGGTAGCTTGTATTTTATTTTCTGAATTAACAATTTTATCCTTAACGTACATTGACTTCGCCTGAATACAAACCTTTTTAAAAGTTTTCGAATAATTTTTTACATAGTTTTGGAAGCTTGGACAGAAATTATATTGTCTTTCGCCATAGAGCTCATACAATTTATTTCTACTTTTAAAAATACCTACAGTAGCCCAATCACTGAATTTACAATTTTTGTTTTTATTTATGTACCTACACTTAAATATTCTATTAAATTCGTCGTTGATACTTTTATGTAATTTATTATAAAGATTAATAGGATCATTATGTTCAATAGTTGGTTTACCTATTTTGGAGTAAATGTTTTCTTTGAAAAGTGACAATTTATGTTGCGTTATAGGCCTACATTTAATTAAGTGCTTTTTATTAGCGACAGGATTATTGACTGAAATTCTTTGACCACAGTGGTCTGACCTCAGCTTGCTAAATATCTCCTTTTCAAGTATCTCACAATTACAAAATATATTGTCTATACAAGTAGCTGTATTAGCGGTTATTCTGGTGGGGTCAGTAAACATGGGATTTAAATTGAAACATTTAAACAGGTTCAGTAACCTAGAAGACATCAAAGATTCTATTAAAATATCTACATTAAAGTCCCCACATACTATTAATCCTTTCCTAGAAGTGCATAAGCGTTTAAGAACATCCTCCAGTGTATCTTCAAAGAGACTAAAGTCACCAGAGGGGGGCCGGTATACACAGACTATAACAAACTGCTCCAATTCCACACAGGCTAGCTCAATAATGCGCTCAATAGAGAGACTAACAATGTCCTTTCGATTTTTACATGATATATTGTTGCTTACTAATATTAATGATCCACCATGAATAGCGGTCTCCCTAAAGAATGCACTTGACAAGTTATAATTATTTAAATTAACATTATTCTGAGCACATGACAACCAATGTTCGGTAATGCATAAAACCTGTATCTTGCAATATTTAATAAATAATTCAATTTCTAATTCTTTGCCAGATAACCCTTGTATATTTTGATGAACAATATTTATGAATGAGGGCTTATCTGTTGTCTTTCTACTTAGTTTAAACAATTATCTGTACTTTCCTTAGTACAGTTGTCCAAAAAAGAAATAGTGGTACCACTACCACACTGTAAAAATGAGTCAAAAGACTTTGTTACACTACATGTAACCGCATCATTCAAATTATAAGCTAACAAAGTAGCTAACTGTCGTTTATATTTTAATGGCAGATACAAAGTATCCCTAGTCAACTTAAATGACGAAATAAATTTATTGATGTCAAAATAAAAAATGGCATCGCTATGATGTACTGTCAAGTTTTTTGAGGACAATTGTTGTGCCAATTATCAAAAATAAACTGGGGATGCCTCAGATATGACAAATTATAGACCAATATCATTGGCTACTGTGATCGCCAAGGTACCGGACAGTTTGCTTGATGGATACCTCGAAAAATATTTAAAAGTAAACGATGCACAGTTTGGTTTTCGGCCAAACCTATCCACGGAAAGTGCTATATTTTCTCTCAAGCAAACTGTTCGGTACTACACTGATAGAAGTACACCGGTCTATGCCTGCTACCTGGACTTGTCCAAGGCATTTGATCTGGTGTTTGCTGTGGGAAAAACTGGAGAGGGAGACCGCCCTACCTAACGATGTGACGACAATTCTACGTACATGGTATAAAAATCAAACCAACACAGTAAGGTGGGCGGGCTCCTACTCAGGCGTGTATGGGTTGGAGTGCGGAGTGAGACAAGGGGGGATTACCTCTCCGAAGCTCTTCAACCCATATGTTAACCGTCTGATCGAAGAGCTTAGTAGCACTGGTATAGGGTGCCATATTGATGGCGTTTGCATCAATAACATAAGTTATGCTGACGATATGGTGCTTCTAAGCCCGTCGATTGGAGCTCTGCGTAAATTATTGCGCATCTGTGAAAGGTATGCGAAGTCCCATGGGCTTAGATACAATGAAAGCAAGAGTGAGTTTATGATCTTCAGAACGGGTAATAAGCGAGTTCTAAACGCACCTCCCGTCTCAATTAATGGTACTCCTCTTAAGCGAGTTTCGCATTTTAAATACCTGGGCCACTGGGTTTCCGAGGACATGAAAGATGTCTTTGATATTGAACGGGAACGCAGGGCGTTGGCCGTCCGTTGTAATATGCTGGCTCGTAGGTTTGCTAGTTGTACCGCTGAGGTAAAGGCGACGCTTTTTAAAGCATACTGCCACTCTTTTTACACGAGCAGCCTGTGGGTCAGCTATACGCAGAGGACGTACAACTCTCTGCGTGTACAATATAATAATGGGTTCAGAATGCTGATGGGGTTGCCGCGCTTTTGTAGCGCCTCCGGGATGTTCTCAGAGGCTCACACTGATGGCTTTCATGCCATCATCCGGAAGCGATGCGCCTCCCTCCTAAACCGCTTGCGCGACAGCACCAACACCATACTGGGCACACTAGTGGACAGGTGGGACTCACCATTTCTCAGGCACTGGGTAAGTCTACATGCACGTGGTGCAGTACAGACTGTGCCTGGGCGTGGAAACCCCATTTCCAGTCCCCAGTTTAGTTAGTTTATAAGTCTTATTTTGTCAGTATTTACTAACCCCTAGATATAAGTACAAAATGTTACTAACAAATATTGGCCTGAACCTGAAATAAAGAATTATTATTATTATTATTATTATAAAATCAAAATGATGACGGCACCGATACCTCAAGCACTACCTATCAGGTAGGATATTACGCTTTTAACATGACACTGTCAAATCGGCACGATTTTCAATCCACCAAATCTATTTATAACGATATTAGGAAAGACTTTTTTTTTTGAGCAAGTGACTGACTTACATTTGTTTACCAAGACCTACCAAAATTTAATAAACCGTAGGTACACATTATGACAATCATAGGTAAATGTTAATAGTAACATAATATTTAGAGATAGATTTATTTATCTAATATTTGGTGTATCATGCATTACTTGTCACCTGTTCAATTTCGAGATTTTAACTTCAAACACTCGTCTTTAGTATGACCAGTTTTATTACAATAACTACATTTTTTTTATTTTTAGTAAAACAATCACTTTCAACATGACCCCGTTTCCTACAAAATGAACAGACTAAATTGTTTTTATCACATTTGTTTTGTACTTTAGTCATACATTCAGATGTAATATGGCCAAGACCCTTACAAATGTAACATTGAGGTTTGTAAGTGTAACTGACTTCTTTCTGACGTTCAGCTTCATTTAGAACCGGGTGAGCAAATGATGATAAATATTTCAAGAGCGTTGGAGGATCGTGACATCTAGCAGAAATAGCGCCAACTTGTATCAAATCATTGTTAAGAGTTCCTATGATAGCTTCCGCAATCAGTGACTCGGGTAATCCACATGCGTTACCTAAAGCTAATTTATTATAAAAGAATTGTATATAATCTTGATCAAAGCGTCTTAATGCATTGACCAAGTCTCGCATCATATTTAATTTACTACGATTGGAAGGAAAAGCTGTTAACAGCATTGCCCTCCAATCGGACCAACTTAAATTTGATTCACATATAATTGCTCATACCATAGTCGAGCATAACCCTTCATCTTAGAAGTGCAATTAAATTTAAGAGTCTTTTCATCCCAACCATACATATTAGAAATGCCTTCTACTTTTCTTATCCATTGCTCCATAGTGGTTATTGATGTTTGTGGGTCAAACTCTGGCAATGGATCACTACGGCCCACATATCGAAATGTCGAAGAACACGATGATGGTCCGGGCATAAAATAAGTATACCCCGGTAATGATATATTTTGTCGAGATGCAGCATTATCATGGCTTTCAGCCAACGACTGTGCAATATGTGATGGAATTCTGTCATTGTTGGTTACCACCTGATCGACCTTATTGGACGGTGTTGATGTAGACGGTACCTCATTAGGTTCATATAATTTACGGATTTCGACCGCCTTCAATAATTTACGGCGTAAATAAGCTTCCCGATTATCATCATTATTTTTACATTTCTTATGACGGCCCATTGTTCGTGTTTAAAATTTTCATCTTTGACATAACAAAATCTTTACTCAATTCAAAGCACAGTATGTAAATGCATTTTATCAGGACTTACGTGAGTTATTTCCCGCTTCTGAGCTAAAAGGAAGCCCAGAAACAATTATTTACTGTTTAACTTGTTTATTTAATCATTCAAACATACATCTTTTTCCCATAGTAAAATATTCGTGTTCTCCTTTATGTCTTCATCTGACAGTTGTATTTTTAATATCCTTTTATAAGTAAACGGCCTGTTACTCCTTCTTGTTGACATAATTAGTGATTGTCCAAAAGGAGTTCCTTACAATACCTATAATTTTCATCAGTGTTCTTGAATTCCGAAACTGATAAAATTAATTAGGAACGTTTAAATATTTTCAATTAATATCAAAATACTTAGTAACATTGCAAATAATTACTTAAGCTAGTTCAGTAATTATTCAGTTACAAAAGAATCCAATCAATTTACTTTCAACATTTAACTTATCGACCTCTTATTTTCAAATGATTTTAATATTTATACACAATTACATAAAAACAATCGATGTTTTGTGGATGTGAATTTTGCAATTTGATACGGAACGGTGTAAGAGGCAGCTTCCTTTATCCGGACAGCGAACAAATCCGGCTTGCAGTAGCATTTGGCATTTTGTCCTACTCTAAACACCGTTCTGCACTCCAATATCCGACTTTTAATGGAAGATGACGCAAAAAGGATGAAAAATTTTACTTATCTGTTTTTAATCTTAAGGTATACTTTAATAATAAAAATTTAAGTAGATGCGAGTAATAGGTAGTACGATTTCTAATGGATAATGGCAATTGTACAACGTAACTCGAGTATAATGTAGCCGTCAAATTCCGCCACCGTTTCTCAGAACGTTAAGTGTACTAGATTTTGTTGATTTATTTTAATACTATACAAATTGTATTTCCTTAGCTCACATAGAATCTAAACATGGATCAGTGCAACTCAGAATAACTTTTACTATCAATTTCTATGTAAAGCTTTGAACTATTCTTCGAAAAGATTCCTCATAAAAATAATCCAAACAAAATGTCTCATCGCTTGCTTCTATAGCCGCAAATGATACTATTATATCCTCACGTTATATTCCAGATTGCTGATAATCGTATCGAAACAGTGCCTTTACGTCGATCTATGCCGCAATTTAAAAAACAAATGATCTCATACCACGGAATTGTGTCAACAGGGTTTCAGATGCTTGGCTGGATAAGGTCGACGCGTTTTCGACGAATTGAAATAAATCGAGAGCGCGTCATCAATCTTTGTTACGTCTATCGACCCGTAATGGCCCAGTGACATCTGTCTTTATCATTCTCACAACAAATAAATATTGAAACAAAAGACCCGATAGACCTAGTAAAGGTTAGGTAAGTACTTGATTATTTTAATTTATATCACAGTCGGTAGGTACTTATTTTAGGTACTCAAATTGAAACCATTTATTTAATGTAGACATTTTTGAAAATAGTTATTTACGTCCTTTTTTCAATGTAGATTTTTTTTAAATAGTTATTTACGGCCTTTTTACCGACTTCAAAAAAAGGAGGAGGTTCTCAATTTGTCTGTGTGTTTTATGAATTTGAGTGACATTTTTAGCGAGTGGTTTTTGAGTTATCACGATTTTAAAGTCGGCTATTTTTTGTAAAAAGTTATTGGATTTACAATTTTAGTGTTTTTAAATTCTGTGAAGGTTGGTTTATTGTAAGCAACTTGATATACTTGAAACTAGGTGTCATTTCGACAGTTGTAGTATGGGTGAAAAATTACTTCACGATGAAAACTTTCTTCGGACCAGGGTTCGAATTTTTAACGAATCGTTAAGCCGTTGGGTTTGATTGTTATCATTTGATACATCAACTATAAGTGACATAAGTAAAAGCCAGTTTTTTCAGAGGTTCACTAATTAGTTAATACCGTTATTCGCCACTTATTTCACTAATATTAGGTAGTGGCTTATTCCTCGGGTTAAAAAAAACAACAATGGTTCATTCAAATTTTAACTCAATTATTCATCAACGTTATTGTTACTCTACGAATTGATAAGATTAAATAACACAACAATAAAATTTTGATATAAAACAGTATAAAAATTTATAGCAATTTTATTTACGACCTTCTATTTGTATTCGATGTTTGGTATCAAATAACCATTTAAATTCGAACTATTTCTGTGAAACCTTATCTAGACTAATTAGCAAAGCCATAAAATAAAAGTCGCGCTGAACAGCATCGGACATAAATTTTGTATTGATAAGCTATCGTTAACAGAAGGTGCATAGTGCATACCATACTTTAAACCAATATCAAATTACATTGCCTTATAATTCTCTAGTTAGATACTTCTTTACATAATTTAGATAATTGTCGTTTGGTTTAGTTTAAAAAAATATATTTTTTGGAAATAGTAGAGGTCTTGATTATTTCTTAGTCGGCAGTGCGTCAATTTCATTGTTATGCTATATGCTGCGATGTGGATTTACCAAACGATGACTCATCTGACTGTTGGTTTAATCACTCATAAAAACATGCTTTTACTTGTGGATAATATACTTGACCTTTCTGGACGTTGAAGCACGTGGGAATTACACTGTGACTTGATTTTTATTACGAATGAGTAACCTTCATGGAAACAGGTTTCGCAAATAGGCACCTAGTGTCCATTCAAAGATTTAGAACTTCTGTTACTTTGATACGCTATGATATTGAACATAAATTTTGTAAAGATAAGCGAACTGCACCCGCGCGCCGCTTCTAGTAGATCTGGTTGCGATTTCGATAAATTATTTATTAAAACCTTATTAATTATTTAGCTGTATCATAAATCAGAGATGGATTAATTACTTTTTATTTAGCGTTAATTGCAATTTTATTGATCATAAAATTAATTTAATTAATAATTTAAATCATCCATCACACTGATAATGGTAAGTGTTCATTTGATAATAAAGATTTTTTTCTCTTACTTATTTAAAAAAGATGACGCATGGTAAATACGTTTTTCAGTAGTGAGTAATTCAGATTAATAAAATTCAATAACGTCGGTGTAACTTCATGGGTGTAACCAATTGTAGAGTTGATTCGTATAAATTAAATAGTGAGATTTTTGCACTAAAAGAAGGTAACTTTTTTATCGTCGTTATTTGTAAGTAAAATAATATACGTTTTTTATTATAGATATAAGTACCTACATAGAAACCTTCCTACACCTCGAATATTTTAGCGATATACATACATATTTGCTAACGGTACTTATAGCTTTTAAGTAATTTTTTGTCATCAAAATATATTTAAATAGTCATTTGAGTAGAAATTCGTTTCTTTGTTATTTTTTATTGCCGTTGTCGTTAACATGCGTAGTTTTTTGAATACAGCGATTATATTTTATTACGTTTGTAGATTATAAAGTATAAATATTGATTACTGTATCCAAGTATGAAATTGAATCTGTCTTTATGTAATGGAAGTTAAGATTAAAATATTTATCCACGTATGCTCTAAAGGCACTACTTAAATAAATGACTCTCATGCGTCGTTTATCTATGGGGCACTCGAGCAATGAAATCAATTTATCACAATGTCAGGGCTAACCTAGGTAACCTCATTAATTGGGTACTCGATAAGCATCTAACTAGCGGTTAAGTAACTGAACTTAAGGTACTTAGAATCAGTCTAATGTTTATCTCAACTGCGCGGGATCTTTTTCAAAGGTGTCGTTTCGTGGAATCACTAATTCAAAATGACGAAAACACGGTAGGTGTACTACTAGTGTTAGATAAAATTTGCACGCAACTTAATTTGTTTTAGTTTTATGAGTATTCAAATTATCGTGATGGAAAAACTATCATCTCTATTTTACACATAAACAGAATTGAAGTATCTGTCTGTGATTTCAAAATAAACTGTGTTTTAAGGTTTGTTTTAAGTAGGTACATAATATACCTAGTTATTTACACGGCAGTAAAATGCAGATAAACGATAAAAAAATTGTCAGTCTGTCTTTCTGTTTATTCTTCTGTCTGTTTAAATACTTAGGTTATAGGACGTTCCATTATTATATAAGCAATACCTCCTATTTTGTATTAGGTATTATGTACATTGTAGGTATATGCGGAAGAAGTTAAAAGACCTAATTAAATATTGATCAGGTCGCGTTACTAGTTCATATAAAATAAAGAGTATCTACAACTTCACAAGCATTTTTGAGTCTCTCAATTTTATTACGTATCTGTGTCTATAACAACATTTACTTTATAAAGTATCCTTAAAAGATCAAGAGCGATATAATCTGTCGCATATTAAACCACTTAATTAAGATAATTCTGTTAACGATATGAGATAAAAATGTAAATATTGTTCTTTTAAGGAGATTAGTAATCTAATTTAAACAAGCCTTTCAACGACTTGCTTCACTACCAGAGATTAAAGGTTCCCTGTCACTTTCACATTAGCCACTTAATCTACTAAACAGCTGTCATCCCAGTGGACAGTAACTTGCAACTGTTGCAAGTTGCCAGTGCAACAACTTTTTAAATACGTATAAGGCATGTTGTTATAATCTTAATCTGAAAATCTCTTCTGTCTTTCTCGTTCGACATTCCACTTACAGGTGTACTAACCGCATTATTTATGGAATTAAGGAGGCAAAGGAGCGGCAACACTATCCTCCTGCTGTCGCCCATTACAAGAGTGCAACCTAGAACAAGACTCAATCATTAAGTAAGGTCTTGTTTCTATTTAGTCACACATGCGTTGCTACCAAGGACGTTCTAACCACTGGACGCGAAATACTTACGATAATGTGTGAAATCACATTCAATCAACTTTTGCGACTTTTGGTAGATCGACAATCAGGACAATTCGTTAAGTTGGCTTCCTTGATTGCTACTCTTGAGGACTGAGATGGTCACCTGTAAACAAGTGTAATCGGTGTCGCTCCAACTCTCTGTAGATACCTATAAGGTCGTAAGTACAACAAACACCGCTAGGTGGTAGGACTGCAGTGTAGCTAGCTACCACTCTCTTGCATGAGTCTTCCTAAATATGCTTTATCGTGTTTCAGCTGGGGGATTTAGGGCCAGTTTTTCTTGCATTACTGTTTTGACTGGCAGCATATCGGCGGTGCTTCAGGGCGACTTTGAACATTTACCATCAGTTTGCTAGTCCGCGTACTTATCAGATATTAAATCTTTAAAATGCATTTCATTCATTACATTAGGTACATTACATTACATCAACAAATGAAATTGAAGTGTCTGGGAATCAGTGTTTCTTCTATAACATAATTATAAGTTTTATACTATAATAAAACACAAACAATTTTAAAACATTTGTCTGTTCGTTTGTCCAGGCTAATCTCGAAACGGCTGAACCAATTTTTATAGGACTTCCATTCTAAGATAGAGTAGTTAGTTGTTTTTTATCCTGGAAATATTGCGGGATGGCGATAAAGGCGGGAAAATTTTCCATGAGCGAACGAAGCACGTTTAAATAATATCTAATAATAAGGCTTGAGCACTTAAAACCTTATGTGAATATAATCTCTCATCCGTCAAATAATAACTCGCTTAAGGTCAAATTAATACGTCCCTGATACAGGATTACAAGCGTCTTTCAACTTGTTTTTCATGTTTCCCTGATACGAGCAGATAAGTGCTTTCTGTGCAATTTCAAAGCAATTTCATTACCCGTGTTTTAATTAAACCTCTATCTAAATAGTGGGTAAGTACATCATTGGGCTGGCATCCCTTGAATACAAAATGGAAGTTTCCTAACGACTATCGAGTGTTCGTTTACGGGCGATCTAGAAAATTGTTCGAATATAATCGTTAAGTAAATAAGTAATTCAACGAATCAGTTTTTAAGTGGCGTTGGCAAGCCGACGTAATCTTTACTCCGATCAAATTAACTTATGTTCGCTCCTTTCGGTTTATTTGAGGATAATGAGACGTAATAACTAACTAGTGGAAAACGTGCCTGTATGGTTAGCATATAAATAAGGCTTAAGTGCCGCGGCGTATTTAATTCCATTTACTATTAAAAAAAAGCATTCTTATGACGAAAGGTTATTACAAACTTGATGAATATTTTAATGATAAATCAGCTTGGACATGAGTTTCGTATTTTAGCCGTAATTAGAAGTAAGTGCAACTGTAACTGTGAGTGGAGAAAGAGAAAAAAAAGACTCCTTGGGAGTTTCTTGCCGCTTCTTCTTCCAAGACCACTCGCCGTAGGGATTTGTTGAAGCGATGGCGTAACTTGACGTTCGATAAGTGTTTGTAAAAACCTACTTCGAAGAAATAAATATTTGAATTTGAATTTGAATATTCTGTGCTTCCTTGATATTCCAGCTTAATTAGAAACTAAATTAATGTTAAAACGTGACAATTGTGTTATTTGTAACATATGCGTATACCTAGTTATAAATATAGTTAACTATTCATAATTAGTTTGAGTTACTTTAATTTTCGAATAAACGCATAATAATATGTACCTACCTAGAGATGCGAAAAATACCTAGCGCTTTGGGCGAATTGATTTGTAACTATAGATACAGCATAAGGTCAGTAAAATAAAACATGTATCATGTCTTAACATAATTTTATTAATTTTGTAACAATCTAATCTAAACTAATCTTCGTGATGCTGAAACAACTAATAAAGTAAGGTAAAACATATTATAACTCAATCATGGTAAGAGCATATTATTTGCCCGAATAAGCATCCCGGCATGAAACAAGTTTCTTATATTTTTTAAATTAAAAACTAACTACAATTTTTTTTAATATCATTGTCAAGTAATAAAATGACAACATCAGTAGAACTCGAAGTCAATAAAATACGCATTATTAGTTGTTACTGAAAAAGTACTTCACATTATCTTGCTCTAATTTTAATGGGACTTCGTTAAGAACACCAGCTTTCTAATATAAAAATAATCATCAAAAACGATTTTAAAAATGACGGAGAAATAACTGGGCATACATTAAAAGAGAGGCTATACCTAGCCTCTACGTCTACGTCTATAGACTCCCTCTGGCCTCCTTATTTTTTGAAGTCTGTTAATAACTATCATTGAATATATTATTTAAAAAGACATTTCGAAACTTTTGTTATTAATTAATTTAATTTTAAGCCAAATCGTTCGCTGACGCTACCCGATACCCGATGTAATATTTTGTTCGTTAATTTCAATGCCCTTTAACAACAATGTTTAATAAAATTTGCAAGATAAAATTATTGAGCTTCGATATTATGCACTGGAGCACGACTTATTAATTAAAATTCATATGAAAGCATGCATGAGTTCCCCTTTTTCAGTAAAATATACTTTGCATGTGTTCAATTTAACATCATTTTACTATTCTGTATATTTTACTTTATTATTCTTCCGGCTTACATATTATGTAAACCTTAATATACCGATATTTTTATATGACCTGCATAGACTTATACTTTGCTGGTACCGATGTTTCCGCCTATAGTCCGACTTTTAATTCGATGCAGTATAATGATACATGTATTACCAGTGTTACGATTTTCAAGTTTTCAGTCTAAGTTACGTGGATTAATTTTCTTCCTTCTTTAAAGGAAATAAACGCATCTTTTATCGTAAGTATTAATCTTAATTTGTATTAATCTTAATAATTAAATAGTATTAATCTTAATTAGTATTAAGATTAATACTTACGATAAAAGATGCGTTTATTTCCTTTAAAGAAGGAAGAAGATTAATCCACGTAACTGAGACTGAAAACTTGAAAATCGTAACACTGGTAATACATGTATCATTATACTGCATCGAATTAAAAGTCGGACTATAAGTATTCACTTTCATTCCAAAACTGCATTTTTCAAGCAAGTTCTAACTGAATTTTGTGGTTAATATTTCATAACAAAGATTAGCGCTGCATATCGGAGGTTTTGGAAAATTCTGTTGGCTTTTTGTGCCTTTGCATCCAAGTATTTTTAATCTACGTTCATTCACAAAGTATTCACAAGCCATATACGAGTACGAGTTATATGTGCATTTCCTCCGACACTTTCGCTACCGGAGAATAACCATTTTAAGCGAGACTGTATGCCGGTATCCCTCTACTTATAATTATCCTAGGAAGTTGCGCATTCGATCATGACTAATGACGAATATTCATAAAAATATATTTGTTATACACCACATCCTGTTTATTTGTCTCTATCTGTAAACTTACATTGCGAAATAAAATATTGTCATCATTACTACTACAATTTACCTAACGATAGCCTTAATTTCAGTCATGAAAACATGACCAATTCTTCTCTATACCTATTTTAAGTGTAACATGCATTCAGGATATTTATTATTTATAACGATCTTTTGGCCCAATTGCGTGGGTCACGGTCACGGCGAGAATGAGTTATCATAATTTTATAATATTTATAAATATTAGATACTTAACGTAAATACCATTTATAAAAGTTTAAAATCTTACATTTAGTCTCTCCCTTAAGCTATAAACAAAGCGGATTAAAAACACTATGTTACTTATCTACGGAAGCCTTTGATTCCGTGCTTTTAATCAGAGCGCGTGCAAAAACACTGGTATCTCCGCGGTGCAATCCCTACGCAGCGTGTGATTAAATTTTAAATTGCTAGCCCACACAGGCTCAGTCTCAGTCGTCTATCGTTTCGTGACGCTGCAGGCCGCACCGTTAAATAATCCACCATTGACTCGGCCGCGTCTGTTGTGCCACCTTTTTTGGACATAAGTGCACTTTATTGCTTACTTAGTTGCTTTTGAGGTTTTTAAGAATTTATTTTTCACACACACACACACATTCGCAACACATATTCGCTTACAGAGAAACAATAATTTACATTCGTGATAATTATTATAAGACATAATGAAGGACAGAATTTAACAATGTTTTTAAACGGTGTGTAGGAAACTAATACAATGACTTACAGAATGTTGACAGGAAGTGGCAATTGAGCACTTTAATAATATTATAAAAAATAGAAAATTACGTCATTATTCAGTCTTCGTGTTCGAACGAAACTACCAACATTTTAATATATATTTTGTGGTTCCCGTTAACCAATCAGCCTTTGGCTTAGTTTTTGATAATCCCCGTACTGGATTTAAAATCGGCCTTTGTAACCTTTTCCGCGAAAACCGTTAAGCCTATGCGCTTTTTAGGGGCAAAAAACTACTCTCCTTTCATTTTTACGTCCAAACAGCACGAAATTCTAAAATCCAATGAGAAAATAACACACAAGTTCGTTCATAAATATTTAGTTGAAAACTTCGTAATAAAAATACCGCCAATTAATTCCGACGTTGATAGGTAGTTAAATGTAATCACATGTAATTATATTAGTACTATGATAACATTTCTATCTGAGCACTCACATCTATTTAATAGCAGGGCGCAGAATGAGTAGTTTCTGCGCATTTGTATGAAACCGACAAAGAGTAACACAAACATATCGGCCACTCGGATCTTACTAATAGTTCTTTAACGTAAGATATAAATTACGAACGTGCCACAGATAAAACTTACCTTTTACATTATGGGCAGTAGCCTAATCATTAAATTGTACTAACAAATCGACACCAATAGAAAACCAATTACACTGTGGTTATACTCGGTGATTATGTAAATTAGTCGTTTGATTGCATGCAAAACCAATTTTGCGAACCAAATAATGCTAAAGTCGTATTCAATTAGGAATAATAGTGCTTCAATCATATAATATCATAAGTAATTATCAGTTAGATTAAGTCCGCAAATATTATTGTTGAATTTATTAAACTTTCCGAGGTCTGAATATTCGCTTATCCTTGACAGCGTGATAGATTATATAAAACATAAGACTATTTTTACGTGTCTTCGTAGCGAATACAAACCATGATTGTGTGAAATTTGTTGGTCATCAGCTAGCCATGAAATACATGTATTTCTAGATTTGTTAGGTTGCAATTAATTTGCCTGACGCATCACTTCATGTTCGCTTAGCACTGGTTAGCGCTTCCAGCTACAAGACGTTGTACAAATCGCTCATCGTGACAGCTATATTATGGTACAGCAGCAAAATGATTTCAAGTGGAGTAGATCAACTCTTTGGACTTGGAATAAGGGTTAGGTTGGTTGGAGAAGAGACGTTTAGTCTTTTTGTGGTATTGTAGTGCAGCCACCCACGTGCAACGGTTGCCAGTTTTGTCGATTTGTCAGTTGTCGTCGGAGTAAGCACGCGTCACTGACTAATTGAGGTTATAAATCGGCACACGCGCCAAATGTAATGAACAGTTCGATGCTGGGATGAAAGAGTCACGATCATTTTGGTGAGCGATTCTGAAGGGTTATTTCGAACTGATGAGATTATAGGGGGGAAGATTTTGACATTTTAAGAGCATTTAAATTACATAGCCTTGGTACTTTAAAAATTCCTGTAAGGTTCAAGACAGTCGCGATTTTACGTTCCTGTTGAAATATTTCTCAATTTAATACCTCTCAATCGCACGTTTATACTGGTTTTTTTGAATTGAAAATGTTTCGCTGTAAGCTATCAGCACTTGAGCCAAAAATGCCTTACTAATAAAGACATCTGACAGACAGTATACATATATTACCTACGACACTCCTCAATTGCAGTTTGATGAAGATGCACTAGGGGACTACAGTAAAAAAACTTAGTTCAGACCGTAACTGCTTGAAGGCATGATTATCAACATGATTGTACTTGTTAATTCGATGCTGGACCAAAGCTTACTTTATCCATACTGCATAAATAGTACTCCATGATAATACACGATTTGAATGACGAATTTACGTAAGCAACTTATCTTCGACCTACTTTACCCCTTTGAAAAGACTTAGCGTTTTTTAACGCACGTTTCGCTAATGTGAATTTTATGAACCAAGTTCACCTCGTGTGTGACTTCTTCACTTCTTAGGCGCGCGCGTTTCAAGACGTGCGTTTCAAAACACTCATGTACTCGTAGGTATGCAAGGGGTGACTCAGTAGACAGAAGTTAATCAGAAAGAAGAAACGTTCTGAGTGATTTTGTGCCACGGTAAAAAGAAGCTCCTTGAAGGTCCTTTGTGTCTTTGGTTTGTGCAAATATATCTAAGTATAGGTACCTACTTGAACATTCTCACGCACCTAGGAGGAATTAAAAAGTAATCAGACAGATAGAGCTTATTAGACAGAAGTGGTTTTATAATAGTGAGTCAATCATTCAAATAAATAACCACATATATGCAATTAGCAAAAATATTATAAAGGATTTGCGGGGAATCAGGTTAATTCGATATTAATAGATCGTAAGTTGTGTTAAATCAATTTTAAAATAGGCATTAACTAACAATTCAATTGCGGGTCTCACATATAAAAATTGTGATTTGCACTGTAACTCTTCTGTCACAAAAAATAACTACGCTCTTTTAATTTTACTTTTTAACATTCGGTTGTTACACAAAAAGAAGCCTTACAAAACTTAAGGTAAACTCCACTTTAAAATTTTACACACTAATAAAATATCCTTCTTAACCTTAGTAATGTAGAGAAGTATGATATTTTTATGATAAACCTAGATTTCATTTATCGAAAACGTATTTCCTATGGTCATGGCTATTATCTCTATGTAAATTGTGTTTTAAACTTATGTTCTTTACTTTTGAAATGGTCTAAATAAATATTGACGTAGGTATAACGCCACTTCTATATCACACTTCTATGTCACTATCCTTCAATAACGCACTCCCCAAAATATAGTCACGTGCTGAGAACATGCAAAGTTACTTTGCTCGTCTCGTGATTTATGCAACTTTTATATCGGCGTAAAAATCAACTTACAAGTCTTTCCTTCCTAGTTACTATATTATTATATAGACGCTATCAGATATAGTGTACTTGAGTGGAAGGACACCTATTGTCCTCGTTGTGAACCATGCTGAATACAGAAGAAGATTATGGCACCCGATCCCACCTTTCGAATGTCACACGACTTTACCGTTCACATGGGGAAAGTGAGGTGTTATTTGTTGTCACCGTTAAATAATTGGAAACTTTAAATTTCAATGCTTTATAATAAGAAGCAGTTACACCACGTAAGTGAAATTGTACATTTATTTAAATAATTATCATTTTAATAAAAGTAACACAAATTAAGGCTGAAGATTAGTAAAAACGTACTACATTTTACATTATTCAAATTTTATAACCGCTTTCAGGTAAGCTGCGTGCGATTTGATTCCCTTACACGATTAAATTGTAATTCCGATTTAAAACTTAAAACGCCGCGCGGACGTTTCGTTTTGTTAAATCAACTTCCTTCTTAACTTAATGTTTACATTTCACTGGTATTTATTCACTGCTGTATAATGGGAAAGGAATAGAAAAGATAAAAAGAATTAAGGTATAGAATAAGACATGCGTACTTTTAAAAAACAACGACGTAGGTATGAGTTATTTTAAGTTTCAAACTTCTTGGGGCGGTAGGTACATAGTTTTGCAAAAACCTACAAAATAAGATAATTGGTTTCGCATTCTTGATAGTCATGCCTTCTTAATATTTACATGTATCTGCCATATCATTGTTTGTGCCATCTAAGAATTAAACCTATAAGTCCTTGAAGATCATTTTAAGTTTTATTTAGTTTTACAATGTATTTATCGCTGGGGGGAGTAAAAAATATCATGCCATAAATCGGCCACAATTTTGAAACATCCCATGATTCCATGTCATCTATGGCTTTAAATCATTAATGATGCCCTATTGGGCAACTGGGTCTCCTCATTATTTAGAAGGTCTTGAGCATTCTCCACCACGCAGCTCCAGGGCGGATGTGGGTCATACCACCTAAAATGCGGTAACTTTTGGCTGAACGCAGCCAAATATATCAAATACTAGGTCTCTGCTGTCAATATCAAGCTATAATTTAAAACTTCTATTAGCATTAAAGTAACTATTTCCAAACAGAAATGTAATAAACTCGTACAAAAATATGTATAACAAAATCAAATACATTTTCTAACGCTACATAAAACACAATGTACTTAAGTCTTATCTTTGTTGATCCACTCATCAACGGAAATATTTACCAAATAGAAAAGTAAGAGCACCTTAGAGGCATTCATCGAGATAAAGGAAGATTAACTCTAATTAACTGGCACTACATTAAGCCTGATTAAAACAGAAACTTGAAGTGAGTGACTTGGAAGTGTTAACTGTGCTTGTTGATGTTAATTTATCGCATTAATTAATGTCAATGGTTATGGTTAATACTGGCTTCAAGTTATAAATTTTGTGGTGGATGGTTTATTAGTAGTTTTCGTCATTTTATTTAAATTTAAATATCGTTGTTGAAACATAATATAATTTTATCTATCTTATTGATGATGATTCTCAATACATACTTGGATCATGATTGATAAAAATCGTCTCTAATTAATTATAAGCGCTGTTCATTACAACGGTTATAAGTCCTCAATCTTATTTATTCACAATTCGCATAGATGACTTCATAATCTCATTTCTTCTCTCTTCTTTATTCGTCGTTCAACATAATTATAGATAAAAGTACATATATTATGTCATCGAATTATATGTGACTATTTCCGTTTACTTACTACGTTTCGTTTTTTATCAATCGTCTTACATTTTTATTACTAACTAGCGAACCGCCCTCGCTTCGCTTCGGGACCCGTAAGTATCAGCCGCGTAGGTCCTGCTCCCGTAAGAATTTTAGGATAAACTGCCGATCCCGCGGGATTTTCGGAAAGACAGACTTGTTACTTTTATATTAATATGTTTGTTATGAAGCTATACCCATTCTCGTAGAAGTTTTTTCCGCATAAAATTGGATCCCGCGGGATTTCCGGGATGAAAAGTGTCCTATGTGTTATTCTGGGTTATAAACTATCCGTGTAGGTAACAAATCCATTGATCCGTTTTTGCGTGATTGAGGACCAAACATACAAATTTTCACGTTTATAATATTAGTAGGATGCCACAGAATTCGCATTGTGTGTGCGAGTATTTTTGGCGCGTGAAAATGTTTAATGAATTTTTTGACAACTTCTACAGAGCAGTTGAGTGGATCCCGCGGGAAGTCCGGAACAAAAATTAGCCTATATAATGCTCCATAACCTCCTCTACCTTCCACTGAAAGTCCCATAAACATCTGAACCCGCGACCTCGTTCCCAAATATGAGTTTTTCCCACATGAATAAGGATTCCACGGAATTCCGGGATAATAAGTAACCTTCTCTATCTCTCAGTGAAAGTCTCACAAAAATCTAAGCCCGCAACAAAAATGACAAAACTTAAGTCAACTCGAATAAACACTGCACCTCTAATTGTACCAACTTTATCCCCATTTTGCACCCTTTGCTGGCAATATTTTAAATACCTACTGATTTTACATTGAAAATTACTTATTTAACTATAATAATTTTTAAACATGGGGTTAAAATCATTTTAAGTTTAGTCAGAAAGTTACCTTAAAAAACTACAAATTTCCGCATTCATTTGTTTTTTTTCTTTTCCTTACAAAATATGGAAAAACTGAGAAACACGTATTCTATTAATTTAAGTGATAACCCTTTGTTGCAAATTTGAAGTAAATCGGACGACGTTATAAAAAATTTCCATACAAACTTTAGTCACCTATCCCTAGGGAACCTTAATATTATTCAACAAAAAAAATATCCTATAATAGACACCAGTATATAGGTAATAACTTTACTAAGTTTCAATGAAATCTGTCCAGTGGTTTACGCGTGATGATCGGTCAGACAGACAGACAGACAGACAGACAGACAGACAGACAGACAGACAATAAATAAAAAAAATATATTTTTGAGTTCTATCTCGATTTGTAAGTGCCCCTTAGTCGAAATTTCACAAAAATATTCAATGTACAGAACACGTGGTCCTACAGTTTTATTATAGTATAGATTGTTTAAATTAAACAGACATATATATTTTCCATCAATAACTGCTCATTTAAAGATATTTCTTTCATTGGCAGTCCATTACCTGGTTTCCAGCATAAAGTATGTTAGGTACCAACTTCAAGTTTTATTTCTTTTGTAGTCAAAAATTTCTTTAATTTAATTTATATACATATATGCATACTTACGTATTATAAGTATATAACTACTACATAAGTCACTACGTATTAAAATTTACTATACGAGTATACATATGGTAATTATCATCATTTCGTAATTAAATGCAAACTAACGTTTATTTCCTTTCATTTATGATACAGTACGGCTTAATTAAGTCGTACGTTGTACCTCATCTCGATAATATGCTAAATGAGTCACCTTACTGAACTTTAATATCTTTCAGTCTAAATAACCTATTCTAAATGTCAGATTCTTCATAAACGAAGTCTTTAGATTTCATGGCGCAAATGTCATCGACTCTTTGGTAATTTTATCGATTCATGAATTGCAATTACTGGAATGACGTACTTTATAAACTAG
Source organism: Hesperia comma (assembly GCA_905404135.1). Classification (NCBI taxonomy): domain Eukaryota; kingdom Metazoa; phylum Arthropoda; class Insecta; order Lepidoptera; family Hesperiidae; genus Hesperia; species Hesperia comma. The sequence goes on along the minus strand of FR990025.1, from coordinate 12,428,681 downwards.
AGGGAATTATTGTCTGTAAACTATTATTCTGTAAGGTGATAGTTAGTAGGTACGTATGTAGGTATGAGAAAGAAATGTATGAAGGAGTTTTCATAAAGCTAATAGAAGTTAAAAATATAAATACTGTCATAAATAAAAAAAACTTAAATACTGGAGTATGTTTAAACTTAATACTTCGCTTAGAACTTGACATATACTTAAATAATATAATTATGTTGATTCAAAGTCTGCCTGGTCATCTAGTGAGGAATAGAAGGAAGCTAAGCGAATGTAATAGACGGTGTAGGTATGGTCAGTTTCGCATACTGCTAAATATCTCACAATGCACCAGGAAGCAATTTACGGACGTCTCACGAGGCTTGTAATCAGCAAGGGTCAACACAACTGTCGCATTTACGAGAATCGAGTTGGAAATCGTCAGGTGGATGTTTATGGTGATTTAAAATTATGATATCAGAATTTACTGCGATTGCGACTCAAAGGTTGTATTTATTGTTAAAAACTGTAGGTAAGTGGTTTTGTGCAGACGCTTTTAAAGATAATGTAATTGAAGCCTTTATATGTGCCTTTATATTCATGTATTTAATGGTTAAATTTTCATTTATAAGTTAGTGAAGCGAATGAAATTACATTTTAAACACAACAAAAAGAGATGAAAGTGGGTAAGACCGAATTTCTACTAGGGTTCTGAGGAACGTTTTTGTCCTTTCACACATAATGACTCTTATAGCAAAATCATGCTCGCAATAAATCATTAATACCAAAATTGTATTTGGTTTCACGTACCAAAATTAAACATTCATATTTAATCATAATTTCAACAAACTTCCAATGTCAAAAAATTAAAGAATTCGTACAATTTGCCTAAATTACTCGCGTTTGAAGATCACCGGATAAATCCGAGCGCACGTACATACTCTTTTCCCTTGAAACAATTCCCAGGAACAAACTAACGAAGCCAGTTAGCATAACAATATTCGTGTACCAGTCGTGTTGTTGGCACACGAATATGTACACCGGATTGTTCTTAAACAACTACGTGGCTTTTATGTAAATAGCCCTTTCCTGCCGCAGGGTGTGTGCAGATATTAAAAACCTTTGTTGAGGCGAGGCAATCTCGTCTTGTGACAACGGACCTGAATCTCATGTAAATGGGTAACAGTGTCGTGGGTTATTAGACTCGGCATGTTTCGTTTTTAGCACACCTATTTTCGAAAAGATTACCCTTATTTTGAGGAACAGGCTCACCTGTATGTTGCAGTGAATGAGGTAAGAGTGCTTAATTATTCGTTTCAAGGTTTTTGATGGGAAGCTGAATGATCGGAATTGACCAACTAGTAAGGCCTGCCACTTTCGTGATAAACGAACATTTTTTGGGTTGATTGAGATTTTGTATAATTAGGTATGTGACCTACCTACTAAAGTAGATAGGTATAGATATATGGTTGTCTATACGGGCTACAGTTCTTAGTCGGGAAATGCTGTTTAATGAGGATCTTATCTTTGACTATTAAGAATTTCTTGGATATGAAAATAATAAGTTGATTGTTAATCACACTGTATTTAAAAATAAAGTAAAATTCCGTGTCATCATAAGTTGCAAGCAGATGCATCCTCTTCGCGCCATTGCTTTGTTTATTTTGACGTTTATTAAGACCTTTGAAGGGACGCGCAATAAACCTTTAGCTTTAAACTGACATTTCATTTATAAGGATATTGAAATTTGCGAGAACATTAAAACACGACAAGACGGCGCACGCCAGAACTAATTTACATTTCGTGTACTTATTTCATTTTACAATAGCGCTTCGATAAATCGACATTGAACCTTACACCCCTAAACATAAAGATTTCATAAGAAGCCTTCGTGAAACAAAATAACACTAGACACCTACTTCAACATACGGTCGCCAGTAGTCATTTGTTCAATGATGGAGAAGACAATATTGACAAAAGACTTGCTCAGTTATGCAGAAAATATGCAAAATAAGATGCATTTGATTCCTGTGTGGTCTTATGGAACTAACACTTTAATTACAATGACGCGATAACAATTTAAATAGAAAATGTTTTATTAACACAAAAAATATCTCCTGGTAAATTTTTAGAATATTAATAAGCAACGCGTAGAATTCCGAATTCCATCAAAAATAGGCCGGTGGTTTAGCAGTGAAAACATCACAGTCAGACAGACTATCTGACAGACACACAGACAGACATGCTTACGCATTAGTATGGATGTAACTTATAGGTTAACCAAGTTAGTAAGTAGGCCCTGTCAAAGATCTGAAAGTGATGGTCTTATAAGTCATCAAGCTGCAGCGTTGTGATAAAAGATGTAAAGGATACGTATTTACTGATGACCAGTTTGATATAAAAGCCAAGCAAATAATGATAGACAGGCGAAAATCTGAGTTTTAGGTAGGAACCTTACCTTTCAATTTAGAAACTTATCTGACCTCTTGTTATCGTAATACCAAATCCAATTTCAATGAATAACTGATTATTTCGTTTGTTAAATATTTGAAATCATAACCAAACAGCCATGAGTTTTTGATACCAAAAAGCTCAAGTTTTATACATTTACCTAAGTAATTATACTGTTTCATTGGCTAACACATCTTTTGTAGCGAGAGCGATAAAGCAATTTGTTTACAGATGCTAATTTTAAAATTAACGTCGTGAATATAACAAACGTGCTCAGACTTGGACCACCATGCTAGTGCGCTTAGCGAGAGTGCATGTATTTATTCGCAAAGGTTATTTATTATTTGAGATTATACTCCAAATAGACGTAAAGCTGGCTTGTTGGAAAGGGTGATTTTTTATACGCCTTTGTTAAGGTTTTGCTGGAGTAAAGTAGTTCAGGCTGGTTTTATAAACTCAGTTTAATAGTTGCAAATGTCGTGTGATAAATATTTTATGGTTAGATTATATAAATTACTTTGAAATATATTATGTAACATGACTAAGGCCAATTTAAAGTTGACGGTACAACGGTGAGTTTTAGTGAATTAAGTAGATACATACTAAAAAACTAGAGGAAAGCACCAATAGTTTTACAATAACAATAGTTTTCTTAAGTCTTAGTTTTCTTAAGTTAGTTTAAGTCTCAGAAAAATATAACTTAACAAACACAGAAGAAATATTGTTCATTTGATATTACAGTATTATCTTAATTCAAAATTCTTTTCGGTGCAGCACGTGATGCAAGCACATGAGTTACGTAAGCAAATGAAATAGCAGTAATTACACAAATCTATTCGTAAGTTCCCAAGATTGCTACGTTGGATCCAAGGTCTTAATTTTCTGAGTCGTGTGTTGCGTCCTCTATTACTAGACCGGTCACAGACTCAGTATACGGAAGCTCGATTTAATTATACTCAACCGTTATAACGACAACGCTATCCCATCGCTCGACCAGTATTAATCATTGACTCGGTTGATTTATGTGATAATTCTATGGGATAAGATCTATCCTGGTATTATTAAGATGCTTCTTTCCCGATATCTCCGGTGTTGTACACACAAGTGATAAATGGATGAGTTATTGAGACGGTTGCGGACATTCATTAGGTAAAAGGAACTCGCGTAACAAGCAATATTTCACGAAGAAAATTTGTAACCGACGACGGATAGAAAGGCAGAACGTTGTAAGCTACTGGGTGTTGAGACATCTGTTGAATGTATTAAACAGTGAATACATGATGTTGTTACACGAGCTTTTCATAAATCATTTGAAACTAGGAAGTGTGCAAGTAACTAAGTAAAGCGTTAAAATTACTGATGATGTTGAAAAAGTTCTACATATAATAGGTATAGATTTGGCAAAAGTTTGAACACTTAAATTCTTTAAACTTAGTTAAATTTAGTTAGCTACACCAATTTTATTACCCAAATATCTTATTATTTTTTAAATTGAAGTGAAGAAAAAAGAAATATCCATCGGTAATATTATCTAACATTTTCCGAGTTTTGCTAATTTGACGAAAATGATCCCTGATGATTGAAAAACTCGTATAGTGCCAGTATGACTTGTATGACTAGAATTTATTCAACTAATTTTTACTTGTGGTAATACAATGGAATGTAAATTACCTTTTAACAACTCAATTTTTGGACAAAAATTTGGGCTTGTCTTAAAAATTAAGAAGAAAAAGCCGTGCCTTCTGGGCAGTTAACTCGTTGTTTTAGTGACTTGTTATAGCAACGGCGTTCGTAACAACATGTCAAGCGAGAAAGTTAGATTGACAAAATATTCAAATCTAGTACAAATTTGAATATTTATGCGTACAAAGGGCTTGGAAATGAGAGAAAAAATAAAGTCCAATGTTTCAATAACCCAAAAATACAATTAAAGTTGTAACGTTATAGAGAGGAGATTAAATAAAAAGAATTAAAAAGGAAATAAAGGATGTACTTCTCTTTCTTAGTGGGTCATAATAACACTGTATAAAAAAATAACCGAGTTAAATAAGTCACAGACACGAGAGAAAAGTCACTTAATTAAGAGAGGGGAGACGACCTGGAGTGCTCTTATAGGCGGAGGTCCAAAGCACCGACTCGGACGACGGAGGCCGCTGTGACTCTCAACCAGATGAGGTCGGGAGGCGTAGAGGTTGGCGCGCTACCAAACGCACAAGACGGTAGCGCGCGACCCTGGCGCGCAGCACTGCGCGCAGAAGCGTTCCACGCGGCAAGCCTCCCGACGTGGTAGACGGCGGCAGGTCCCGGGGCGCTCCAGACAGCGCGCCCGACCGGAACGATGTGAGAGTCGTGATGTCAAACGCACGCGTCCGCGAATGAGAGACACGGGTCGGCCCTGTGTGCACCACCGAATCAGAAGGACCTCGCCCGAAGAAGTCCTCCGAACACTGCAATGTCTGTCTCCACACTGCCCACTGCCCTGTTGACTCGATCCCTCGAATCTTCCGGAGCCGGCGTTCCTTTTTCAGATCAATTCTTTTTTTTAAATTTACAAATTGTAAATAAGTCCAAAAAGGTTACATGTAAAAAATAATTTGGATGAAAAGAAAAACTAAAGAGACGTCAGAGTTACATTGACAAATAGTGTCATTAAAGTAAACAAACATGTAATCGTATTTAAAGTTACAGAAATTTATCAAAATAAAGAAGGAATAAGTACTAAAACACTAAAGAAAAGAAGGTAACATTTACAATTTATAAACAGTCCTAGAAGTTAATAACAAAGTAATATTAGAATACATAATCAAAATACCTAACTCCAAAGTAAATTAAATCATTTAACAATTTCAGCTAATGAAACATTACAAGATTATAAAAGAATAAAGTAAGATAAAAGGATTACAAGGAATAGACACAGGCAAGGATATAAAAGGAAAGGAATAAAGAAGATAAAGAGAACAAAGAAGACAGACAAGGAAATAAAGAAATAAATAAAGTAAATATTACATATTATACCACAAAGTCATCAAACTGATAAGAGATAGCAATTTAAATGTGTAGTTTCTGCCGTTCTCCTAAATTTTGGAACTGAATTGCTGTTTATATCGATTAAAAAAATCGTTCAGTTTAGCAACTAATTCAAATGAAGGATTGTAAAATACATCGTTTTTATAAGTGACAATACAAGATATTTCATTGTGCTAGATATTTAAAAAATTACAATTTTGAATAATGTACTTGATAAGAGTTTATTTGATTAAACATTTTTTTAAACATGTTTTAATATCTATTGGGTTCAAGCTGACCAACAAACAGCGTTAAACCCACAAAAGAGTTGGTACCTTCACTACACTGGAGAAAAAAGTGAAAAATTTAGAATCAAATAGCCTGTTTTTAACACTTTGACGAGTAGGACTTTATATTTATTTCCTGGTTTTTCCTTAGAACTAAAGATCACTTCACTTTAATTTCCTTCGCTTAAATAGCTAGAGCTTTTATTACCTTTACTTAATTAGAAGTTGTCAATTTATCGTTTATAGTCTACCAGTTTAGTGTAAGACGCAATCGTTCGATAATAAGTGACTGGGAACACATTACAGTTCATGTGTTTGTTTTGCGCCAGTATTTCAATAAGTGATGGTTAAGAAAAGCAAGATTACACATGTTGACTGTGAGCTAATTGCATGCAACTTATACCAAATTGGAAAAATCGTTTATGGATAAGGAAATCGTTTATCTGTATATACTGACATTAAGACTTTAATTATAGTCGTATAAAATCGACAAAGTAAAAGGAATAAGAGTACATATCCGAGGAGTGCGTATCATCCTTCTTCGATAGTGAATTTGTTTAGTTTTAGTGCAATGTTTTAGTGTGGCAAAATGACATCTACAATTTTTCCCAATTAGGACAGCAACATTTAGATAACGGGATAAGATTTTAAAATTATACGAGGTGTAAGTTGCGTCCAATTATTTATTATTTATTAAAATTAAAACATGAATCGTTCAATAACAAATTTTAACAAGGCAGATTTTAACAACAAAAACCAACGAAACATGTTAAAGAACTATTCTGTTTACATAATTGGCATTTGGTGTGATAATACTTGAAAAAATACGTTTTGTGGGTATCGATGTATTCGTAAAACTGCAGCTTAAGCCAATTACCTACGCTTGTGTATTGACACTGGTTAAAGCCTTTGATGATGTGTCAAGAACTCAAGATTGTTGGTATCGATGACTAGTGTAAATGTGACAATAGACACAAAAAATATCTAGCTACGTATTTATTTTAATCTTTATTAATAATAACTATGTGACAGAAAAGAATTATCAGATTACTATGTACATTCTTGATAATGTTTTCGTATGTGCTTTTAACGACCTCAGCTCAGTATTGCGTACCATTTAAAACGTTATACATTTTACAAAGTTAACGGATTACGTGCTAAGAGAGGTTTTTCATTACAACTAACTCGAAAAGAAGCTAAAGTAAATACAACGACTCTCCATAGTCGATAGATAGGAAGATAGTAACAAAAAAAATCGCAAATCGCTTTTACCAGAGAGCCAGTTTTTAGTCACTACTTCATTCATGACACTTTTAGTCGTTGCGCCATTATCAATGTCGCCAATAGATTGATGTTACCATTTAAGTACCATTCTTATGGACCATCTAGTCTTATTCGGCTTTTGAGATAAAATATTATTCCTCCCACAATAAGAAAGGAGTTGTACTGTAAATGATGAAGAGTAAAAGTAGTGACCAAGTTATAATGAATCACCAACAATCTTGTCAACCATGGGGACTGACAGGATTTAAGGCATTGGTCGCTCATTTGCACGATTTGGTCGTAAATTCTCGTTTGCGACGACTTTGACACTTTTATGATAGCACCGGTATGATGATTCCTATCTCTATGGATGATCCTGACATTCCCAACTGCGCTTCATAGACTTTTGTGACTTGTCAATTTAATATGATTTTCTATTATCTTTTTATTTCTTAAATGTTTTAGCATTGTATCACTATTCTTGTTTTACTTTATTAAAACAATACCTTTTAGAATTAAGACTTTCAAGCATAATTTCTGAACATAGTCGATACTTACAAACATTATGCGTAAACGGCCTTTTTATTTGTGAACCAAGACCCCCTTTTCGATCGGATAACCAATTACACACACACAGTATACTCAACAAATAACAATAACCTAACCAGTACTTTGCCTTATTTTATGCATAATCGAATCAATTGGCCAACCCTCGTAAATTGTTTTTGTTTTTCGTTCGATAGTTAATCGAATAATGAATAAATAATACACGTCAGCTGCTCGATTGATTGCATTTAAAATTTTATGCATCGTTGAGTTAATATATTGCATGTTCACACGCTATACTAATTTAATAAATCTCGATTCGACACTTTCGCTGTCCATAACTATTTTGACAATAAAATTAATAAAATTTATTCTGTTTCACCAAAGAAAAAATACCTAGTCATTATCTATATCTATAAAACTCAAAGGTGACTGACTGACTGACTGACTGACTGACTGACTTATATAGTGATCTATCAACGCACAGCCCAAACCACTGAACGGATCGGGCTGAAATTTGGCATGCAGGTAGATATTATGACGTAGACAACCGCTAAGAAAGGATTTTGATCAATTCTACCCCCAAGGGGATAAAATAGGGGATGAAAGTTTATGATTTTCGACTGATTGAACTGAACGTACAGCCCAAACCACTGGACGGATCGAGCTGAAACTTGGCATGCAGGTAGATGTTATGACGTAGACATCCGCTAAGAAAGGATTTTGATCAATTCAACCCCTAAGGGGATAAAATAAGGGATGAAAGTTTGTGATTTTCGACTGATTGAACTGAACGCACAGCCCAAACCATTGGATGGATCGGGCTGAAATTTGGCATGTAGGTTGATGTTATAACGTAGGCATCCGCTTTTGATCAATTAACCCCCTTTCGACTGATTTAACTGAAATTAAAGATTGGAGCTACTATGATAGGTAAAGACGTCCACTTATAGACGATTTTGATAAATTCAACCCCCCTTGGGATAAAATAAGGGATGATGGAGGATGTAAATGTATTAGTTTGAACCTATCAGTACCTAATGGAACGAAACGGGGGTGAAAAATTGAATGGGACTTAATACAATTTTCAAGATAGAAAGCTGAAAATTGGTAAACATAGCTACACTTCATTTTAAATAAAAAATACACTATTAAGTTTTTGTCGAAAGTACCTTCCAACCAGTAAAAAACCGGGTGAAATTTGTTTGGTATTTTTAGTACTTTCTGAGTTAGGGACAATAATGTCCAATGAGTAATGTCCAGTCTTTTTGTTAAGATTAAAAAATATGTGCTTCAATATTTTTTAAAATCACCCCTAAACTTCAAAATATATGGGGTTAAAATTAAATAGAGATTTAACCCTCCACATATTTATACGGGATGTGAAATTTGATTAGGACATTTCCACGGGATCGTGAAGTGCAAATTCATGAAAAATAACTTTCCCTGATTAAGTTATGCTAAAGATGTTTAACTGAAGTTGTTACTAAAATTTCAGCCTGAAAAAATAGTATTTGTAAATAAGTCCAAAGAAAAAGCGCTCTCGAGTTCAATAAAAATGCGCGATATAACCAAATTTCACGCGGGCAAAGCCGCGGGCGGAAAGCTAGTATCAACATATACTCATTAATTGTACTTGAAATATTACTTCTTACTACTTGGATACGAGTTTTCACCCACGGTCATAGAAAGTAACCGCTAAACTGGTCATTTTTTTGCAAATCTTCAAAGATATCCTCTTCTCCACAAAAGTGAGAGATATTTATAACAGGAAAAAAATCATCATAATAATTATCTCTGTACACTTCTTTCCACTAATTAAAATACGGCTAAATGGTTTTGTTTGTAGTGTAGGTTTTGTAGCTAGTGGTATCATTAAGTACTTACTGATTTGCTTAATACCAATCGGTTGAAAACTAAAGTACATTACTCTCGTCTTAAAAAAATTTCAAATGTAGATAGGCTAGGGTGGTTGCTAGTTATCAAATTAGACGCGTATGCTTATTAATGTATGTACTTGATTAGTTTTAAGTTTGTGTTTTGTGGCAATAAACCATTATTATTTATTATTATCTATTGTTCGTCACCAAGAATAATTAAAATTCCTGAATACCTTTGTTGCATTAACATTTTGCATACATGATAACAGAACAAAGACCATCGTTAGTCTGTACCGGTATTGCATATGCCTTTCTAATCTAGCAAACAATATTCCCTTTGTACGCGGTTCCAAACTCATCTCATGCCCGAATCTCAAGAGCACATACCGACGTTGAACTGAAGACGCTTTACAGATTCACTTTGAAGCTAGAACCGTTTCGAAAATTACCCACTGCCCCGCTCATTTCACAGGCTGAATCCGATGGTTCAAGTCAGCAGTGATTTGGGTGCAGACTAGGCATTCCCTTGTTCATTTAATTTAAATATGCCATCTGTCTGTCCAACTGTGTCTTGAGATAATGGAACTAATAAACATCACTGGACCTTAGAATCGTGTATTATAAATGACATCCCTAACGGGCAGGAGATGATAGGAGAGAAGATTGGCTTGAATTCAAAGGCGGATATTTATAACAAGTAACTCAATAGTGTAAGGATTTGAACTAGGAGAATAAATTCGTGAACTGGGAAGCAGGATATAAGGTACCTACATACATTATAATAATAACATAAGTTTTCGCTTCACTTCGGACAACATAGCAACTGGACCTGAAGATTTTTTTTTACAAATCTTACACAATGTTATAATGTAACGAAACGATGGCTGGTCCGCTATCTAATTCTTACTATGGAAATAAAAGGCGGTTGTAATCTGTAGAGCGATGGAGCTGTGGCGAGCGCTAGTATTGAACTGACGTTTTTCTTAAATTTGGGAGCAGCACGATTCCTTATTTAAATGTATTTTCTTCTTAATTTCTACGGGTTGAATACTAGGCTAGCCACAGCTCGTACAGACGAAAAAGTTTTATTTATTAAAAAACAGATCACAGATAATAACAAAAAACATTAAAAAATTAGTCGTGCACAAAATAACATAACAGATTTTACACCTCAAATTGTTTTGTGAGTCACTATATCAATTAAATAGCAAATTTAAAATTTGCCTAATAGGTTTTTATAGTATCGCGTAATAGAAATATTTCCATCCGGTAGGATGGACTAAACCTACAGGTTTAGTCAACATATTTTAACACACAGTCAAGTATAGGAAAAATCTGCGTTTATTCGTAAGAATATTATTCTCAAAAATCTATATTACTCCTAATGAATACTATATATGCCAAACGGTAATCACATATTTTTATCTCACCTGGCATCACCTCAATAACATCATTACAGATTACTATAATGCATTTATTTAATTGAAGCCACTTTAAAAGTCAATGTGATTCGGAATCTAAGAGTGGAATGTAAAGAGCTATAAGCAACTGTATAAAAATAACTTTTTTAACACTCCATGAGAGTAATTTTGAGATGTGGCTATACTGAGATCTTATTTAACTTATCTGATGACTGATCCTTATCCACGGTTCTTTTTTACTTTTACATTACTTGCTTGATTGAAATTGAAAAAACACTTTTTGTTTCCATTTACTTCATCCGTATAATCACGGTAGGCTATAATTACGCATGTTAGCGTACCGACTTTAATCAATAAGAGAGCAAAAACAATGAGTTTGAAGTCGAAATTTACATGTTTAATTTCAAGTACGCTAACATTACCGGTAAGGCCAGCCTATCGATAATTATAGGGCTTAAAACCAACATTGGAAATTGAATTTTTCTGAGTGGAGACGTAGTAATTGCAGAGCAGTCGCTCACGCTGACGCAAAATTAAGTCGGACTGCACCTGTCTGACGCAAATGCTTACACACACTATCTAAGTATACATTTACAACATACAAAAAATCTAGGTATAAGTATAAAATTTGTACCTATATAAAGTGTTTTTGTGATTGACTGATTCACGCAGAGCCGTCCCTAAACTACGAATGCTATATCAAAAAAAATTGGACAGTAACTTGCCGTAGCCCAGACAAGTATTAAAAAAGAAATTCTACATAGTTCTTAGTGAAAATCGATCGATTTCCATCATAATCATGATTTTTTTGTGTAACTGCCACGTTTATCTTAAAATTTTACCTGCCGTGAATGTAATTTGTTTTCTTAACTTTTCTGTACTCTTGTCACTATCACTATATGTCAATATCAAAAAACAAAATATTTGAAAGGAAAGTACTATGAAAAAGTGGTATATGTATGTGGTATATGTATGGTAATATGAAAAGTGGTATATATACCTACTTCTTTACATATGGGAGTAAAACGACATTTTAAATTGATTTTTTCTGGACGGAGACGCAGTAATTGCGCCTCTGTCGGTCTATCTGACGCAAATTGTGTCGAACAGCACATGTTCACTGCAAATATTTACAGAGCTAATAAAGATCAACTAAAAGAAATTACACGCTCACACTTACCTATTAACAAACTAACCAATTAACTATGTAATATCATTCTGTTAACTGGACACACCATCCTAAATCCCTAAATTGAGGTTTTTCTAGGTCGGTCACATTTGTCATGGGCGGTGGCAGAAGGGTGGTGCTGCATGCTCACGTATTATGTTTTACATTACTGTTTTGTTTTTTGTTAAAAATTTAATATATTTCTTAACGGTTTTTAAGTATATCTTTGGACAAACCTCAACACAGGTGCTAACCTTGCTAACATTGAATAGGTGCATACAGAACTTAAGACCGTGGACCAAGTTTAAATGGTTAAGTTTTTAATCAATCTCCTTACTCCATGCTGTCATGTACTGTTAAACGAATAACAAGCTAACTTTGCTTGGGGGCGTAATGCAATTGTTTATTAATGAACATTGCACAAATCACATTAGCGGCAGCCCTAACTAAAATATAGAGACTCCACAACACAGAAATACAGAATCACATTTATAGATATTACCAAAGGTTTCACACTAGCAATTACCAGTAAATTACCTGCATCCCTTATTAATCTTACGGAGAACGCAACAAATGTATGAGAGAAACGTGTACAGGATAAAAATTCTTATGCCATTGTAATTCAGAGCATAATAGCGCAAACGGTTATGACAGATAGAATAATTCGTTGTAGTTCGGTTCGAGTGCGGTGTAGCTTGTTTAGTGGGTGTGTAACTAACATCTTGCGGTCACCGAACATTATCTCTGCTCACCACATAACCGCTCTAACGTCTTGTTAGCGGAGACAATTTACCGGAGAGATTTATTTTCTTTTTTTCTCCTTGCCACGCTATTTATTTTTTCTGTCGGCTGCATTACGCTACTGTCATTACGTTGAAGGACACAAGAAATTAAAATTTAAATTCCGTTCATTTCATACTTACTTTAAGTTTTGTACGCACTTTTTATATTTATGATCACAATAAATATGAAGGTGTCAACCAAAAAAATAAAAATGACAAGAATGATGAAGGTAATGTTGGTTTTAATTAGCGCCATTTAATATCGTAATTGACGAGATAAATGTATATTTGTCTCACTTACAATGAACAGGAAAAGGCGAGACAACATTATAATAAAATATTTTGCTTGTAGACTTGATTTTGATTTGTAGTAAGTCCAATGAGCTGTTTTGCTAGTTATTAATTCGGCAACATGAGGCGGGTAGCGGAACCAGTTTTCTATGAAGTATGAGATAGGAAGTCGAAATCGTTTATGGTACAAAATAGCACAGCATTATCGTGTTTATTACATTGTTATAACGAATACAATGGTATGAAGAATGTTAATCACTATCGTTCTCGGTGTCGCCTTGGATAAGTGTCTTGGTGTAGTTGATTAAATATGGACATTTATTTCGTAGAATGTAACAATTCTCATTATAATGAGATACTGTAGTACATTATTGTCACAGTGAGGTAGATGTGGAGATAGGGAACCAGTTTATTTACCTTAAGTAAGGTTAATGTGGTTCCCGGATATGAGACGCGTTCAATTTCAGGGTTGACTAGCAACTTAGTAACCGTGCTCGCTTTGCTTCGGGGTAACTTTTTATTTTTGTTAGTGAGCCGACAGACGTGTACAGTAGCCTTCTGATAGTAAAGTCACAATGGCTCATATACTTCAGTAATAGGTATCTACCAAGTATCTACCATAAGTATCATCGATAATTGACGGTCAAGAAAGAAGGAAGAGAAAAAGAAGAAGCTACTGGATCTTAAGAAAAAAGCTCTAGCACAGCAAGTCATTTGGCAGATGACTCTGGCAAAAGTTCAGTTATATACGGCTTCAGCCCTACCTACCACTTAACATTTCGGACAGAAGCTAATTTCTGGCGTCTTTTACGGCACGGGACATAGATCAGTATAGCCAAAAAGTATTTAAATCTCTGCTCTGCAGTATTGGCCGAGATTTAAAACAATGTGTTGGTGGTAGAAAAAAAGATTGAGTTTTTTAAAAAACATAGCTTTTAAAGTGAGCCGGTGAAAAAACCCTACATGTCGCCCCAGCTAAATAAAATACTACGGTAAACTGCATCTGGATTAGTTAAGCTGTTCCTGAAAGGACCTACTGATAAACTAAGAGACCGACAGAATAAAATGAAAAAAAAATCATTGGTAAGAGGCTTGTTGAATAGATAAAATGTATGTAAGTATAGATGATAGATCAGTTCAAATTTCAAATATCTAGTTACATATCTGAGAGTTAATAGAGCGTAGGTACGTTAAAGTTATGTATCGTAAATATACGATAACTGTAGAGTACTTAAATGGTGTACCTAAGTACAAAATATAACCGCAGATGACCAGTAAATATAAATATACACTTACATCAAAACTTAATTAAATTAAGACAAAGATAAACCTAAGACTACAGATACTAGAACCGAACCCTAAGTTATCGAAGCAACGATACACCCTCTATTTTAATTTGTTCTATCAAACGAATCCCTCGCACGTTATAAATAAGCGGCGAACTGTCGCGACGATTCTACCCGCAATATTTCAGAGTCAACCAACGTATGCCTTTGATGATCGTGCTTATGAATATCGCGATCTCACAAGCCTGACAGCTAGGATGTGAACGAATACTACGCCACGGGAGCATTTCTAAAATATGCCACGGCAAAATTTACACGTCATACGAGTTTCAGCTTGAAATAATGTTACAGTACAATGCAATACTTTATTGTATCATAGTGGAATTCGAATAACACCGTTTTGAAAACAATATTGTTGTGATACTACCTTATTGTAGACAGTAACGAAAATACGAGTACACTCTTTGTTGCACAATATAGGTAGGGCAATATTATGTAATGTATATCACACGTAACATTTATGTTTATTATTAAACTAGCTTTTGCCCGCGGCTTCGCCCGCGTGGAATTCGTTTCGCACGGGACACGCGCACGGGGGAAGTGGGGGAGGGGGTACATCATCAACTATCTTCCTGGGAAAATTCATCTAAATCGTTCATGCGGTATAGATTTTTATACAAACTTTTATCCCCTGTTTCAAGCCTTTAGAGGTTGTTTTTGAAAAAAAGTAGCCTATGTAACTACGTGTGACTCTGGGTCTTCAACTATTTTCATTTCGAATTTCATCCAAATCGGACCGGTGGTTTAGCCGTGAAAACGTCACAGACAGACAGACAGACAGACTTTCGCATTTATGATATTAGTGTGGATATCACAATTAAAAATATTTTTAAGCTATAGACAACTAAGTACTAAAAGTAAGTTTGATTGGCCTGTAAGCACATTAATAAAGAGGTTATAGCCTGCGGCCTACGTCGATTCTAAGTAATCGACAAAGTTAAGCAACTGCGAGCGTGGTCAGTAGTTGCGTGAGTGACCGCTAGTGGTAGAAATTTCTTAAGCGTAGTCATTTCGAAGGCCTTCCGAATTTACTTGGAGACCAAATATTATTGTGTTATCTATGTACTTTATCTTGCCTACTTCTTTTTGTTTCTGCATTATTAAAATAATGAAAATGATTTTTTTTTCAGATTTTTGTAATTTTGTAAGTAGGTACTTATAGCTATCCTGTTTTTTGTTCCAGTAATTCAACTGCTTTTGATTATAATTATGTTTTACAGATTCACACACATCAAATAACTAACTTTTTTGGAGTGTTTAAAATAATGTGAGTTAAATTTAATGGGTTTCCATCTAAAATATTTTAAGTATCAGCTAAACTGACGAGCTTGCGATTGTGTCCAGAGCAGCCTAAATGCAGTTATAAATTACAACAGGATATCCAGGTCTATACGGGTCAGTGACGGGCCAACCCGGTTTAATGGAAGATATTGTGAATTTCAGAGGATTTACACGTTATACAACAGCTTAACTGGTAATTTAAACTTACTGAAAATAGGGATTGCGGAAAATAGGGATTTTAACTGTGGTAGTCGATGTTCAGCGTTGGATTTTTAGTAAGGTGGTCTGGATTTGATTCTGGCGTCATTTATTTCAAAAGATGATGTGATTTAATTACAGAACTTATTTTGGCTACTTTTAAGATACCTAGTAATATTTTTTGAACTTTTAACTATCTTCCTCCTAAATGTTACTTTTGTTTATCAAGCCATTTTTGATATTTTGTGAAGAGAGATGGACTTCTCGATTTTACATATCTGTTCAGATTTAAAAATCTAATGGCTATGAATGAAGTAAGAACTCATTGTTATAATCGTACCTATAGTTGTAAAAAACCCGTTAGCTACCGTTAATTAACCAAATTTATGGTTAGCTACCTATAAAATGCAGTTATTAACGGTTAATTATTATGCTACCATGGCAACGAAAAAGGGTAAATAATCTTTTCTTATTGTGTAGTAAACTCCTAGGTGAAGTGATAAATCGTTATCCGAAGGGTAAAGATTTCATTTAAGATTTTATAAATCTATACTAATAATATAAAACGGAAGAGTTTGTTTGCTTGTTCGTTTGAACGCGCTAATCTCAGGAACTACTGGTCCGATTTGAAAAAATCTTTTTGTTTTTAATAATCTATTTATTGAGGTAGGCTATAGGCTATACACCATCACGCTACGATCAAAAAGAGTAGAGCAACAAGTTTCTTGTATTTAACCGTAATATGCATAAAATGCAGTTAATTAACCGTTAATAACGAAAAATGCATTTTTAACCGCTTGGTTAAAAACGTTATTAACCGGCTTCGCATCTATAATCGTACCTATAATTAAAATACTATCATTAAGTATTACTCAATCATACTTCAATCAGCTAAACTTGTAGCCAAAGAACCAATAGAAATTAAGTTAATTAATCAATCAATCGGGAAGACGGCATTGTTATACGTATTGTTTGACTCACAAAGGATTCGCTACAATGCTCCCTGTCTTTAACAAAAGCTATTGAACTGTTCACCTTATTCACATTTTACTCCTTTTGTATGCATCCGTTTGCGAGGCATCTCGGAGCCGAGAGGAACAGGTCAAGTGTTATTAGAATAAAAAATAATTATTGAATTTGTAAAGTTATTACTGCATGCAAATAATATGCATAACATAATTATAGTACCTAATGAAGAACGTATAAATAGAACCTAAAATTAATAATTCTCATTCGTTCTATTCTGTTTTGTTCTCATTCCTTTTCTCGCTCTATGCTTCCTTGGTCATGGGTAACATGAACAATGGGATAATACAAAGTTACAATAACTTTCGAACATACATTTGCCACCACCGGAATCGAATCTGGACTGGGATCCTTCACTTCGTAGGCACTGTCAACTAGGCTTGACGGCCGTCACATTACTCAAAGAAAAGTTCTTATTTTTCATCAACGCGAAATAACGTTTTCGTATGAACGTGGTGTAAATAGAAAATGGGTGAACTATAATTTTATTTAATTTATTTCAGTACACACAAAAAATACAAAGAAAATTTTATTGTGTAACAAATGAAAATATTAAATTGTATCATTTGAAAATTTTACTCTGTATCAAATGATACACAATAGGCGAAACGCGTGTTGTTGGCTCACCTCATTTGAATTTGCATTCCTGCCCTCTCTTGTTGCATATCAGTCATATTACGAAAGCTACAATTAGGTAAATTGTTTAATAGTACCTACACCTGTCAGCATACTTTAATACGTTCTGTACGTTCCGAGTTTCCATAAAAATGTATGGAATTATGTTTGGTTATCGTAGAGTACCTAACCATTGCATCGAATGAAGCAATCTTACTATTTCCATTTAACACTTCTAGTCAGTTACTTCTTACGTAACGTCTAATTGGGTAAGTTTGATGGCAATGACGTCATAATTAAGGAATTGTTAGTAAAATAGGGTAAGTACCTATATAGTATACACAGGTAGATGTATATAGACTTGGGACTTTTAAAACTATTTTGTCTCATAGTCTCATCGTGCAAGTGATACCAATATTTTGGTTCGTGAAGTCTTATGGGACAAGTCGTTCTTACAACCGGTTTTAATAGTTTAAGTCTCTTATCGCATTTACTGAGCGGGTTCTTTTTTGTATCGTCTTATCGATCTTTAATTAATTATCTCTGATAAGAGATAGATAGAAGAATCCACCTGAGCTATAGATTAATTTACTTATTTCAAATGTACCTATTAGGTCTGGTATAACTTACCTGTTTTTGTTTAGTAAAACGCAAAAACGTACTATGATGTCCTGTCTTTGTCTATGGTTATGATCTGGTATTTATCAACTTTAAGGGCACAATAGGTTATTTAAACATTTATTTGGAATTTACGTATTAATATTAAGTACCTACTTTAACATGTTAATACGAATTCTCGAGTTACATGCATTATAATTGATGATTAAACGAACTTACCTAAGTGAAGTTCTATCATAATTATACGAATCCTCCGTCTGAAGAGATAAGATTACTTGTAGTAGGCATCCGCGCACCAGGAGGTCTGACACGATAGTTAAGAGAAACTAAAAACATAAGCAGAAACATAATAATTTGTAGCTATGGTAACCCTGGATTTGACATATTCATTTAGTTCAGAGTTGCTTGTTTTGTACACTTTTTATTTTATTTTATTTACAAATTCACCATTGGGTAACTTGAAAGGGAGGGAGGGAGCTTATCTCTTCAGACGGAGGATTCGTATAATTATGATAGAACTTCACTTAGGTAAGTTCGTTTAATCATCAATTATACTTACCTCCGTCTTCGAGATAAGATTACTTGTAGATCTTTAGAGATGTGATATTTGTAAATAAAAATAACCAAGATTATGTTTATAAAATTGGTTATATTAATGTGATCAGCAACCATAAACAGTTTAGCAGTACATAAAAAAACAACAGATTCTAATCCTCGCTCTTGAAAATAAAATAGTGTATTCATTACACATGCAAACAAAAAATAGAATAATGATATTAATATTTAGCAACTTAATATGGTCATAGAAAAAACATTGTTATTGTCCTCAATCAAAAAAAAAATTATTTTGTAAGAGCGAGCAAATGCAGAGGATGAATCCGACCAACCAGCATTCAGGCGTATAATATCGATATTAACAATATTTTTATGTGCTGTACAAGAAGATGCAAGCACAGTTGAGTGAGCGGTAAATATATTTGTATTTACGCCACCTTTATTCAAAATTTCCTATATCCATCGACTAATTGATTGGGAATACATTAGTTTAAAAGGAATTATATAAGTAATAAACAATTCACAATGCTTCGTATAGCTTTTGTTTCATTTAAATAGACAACTGACTTGTTGACTTTTCTTCAACCTTTTTTTTTTTAATTCTGACTTTCCTTTAAAGAAAGGCAATATTAAGTTATGTTGCATTGATCCAATTCGTGATGTTTTGATAAGATCTGGTATATTAATCGTTATTCTATTATTATCAAATATCTCAATATCTTTTACCTTAATTTAACTTAACGTATGTACTCTGTGTGCCTTTACCAGTGCTAATAATATTACATTATTTTTCTTGATAAATTTCTTAAATAAAATTAAAATAGGTAATTTTATAATTAGGATACCAGCTTCCTAAAAAATTTAAAACAACTGATGGGTTCCAGGTATCATTATATCATGTCAAAGATGTTCGGAGCCGGTAAAAGCCCCTCATAATTAAAGATCAAGCAGATCTTTAACTTTTCAAAATACCGTACTGACTACCGGAATAAAATGTTTTAGTTAGAAAGGAAATTTCATAAGGAACTGAAGCCTCATAAATATTAATATTATGGTTTTTACAAAATGCAAACCATATTTTTTTTTAACAAAACCGTAATATTTAACTACTTTCCGATATAAAAGCACACATGACGTCTAACGCGTTGCGAGGGATTCCTCTTAGAATTAGCGCCGTGCCCATAACTTAGCAGCTACTAGCACTACTTTCCTCTGCAGATGGCTGTTGAAAACAGACAATAAAAAACCTTGGTATTAGTACCAAACTACCAAGTACGATCATGTTTTGAAAGTCATTGTCATAAATTTTGAAAAATAGGAAACCATTTTTGGGTATTAGTCCATACGGAATAACAACCACGCCCTCAGCCTTATCGAGAATATTTTTCCATAAGGTCTTTGAATTGATGGAAACTGGAAAAAGAAAAGAATAAAAAATTTAATTTATCCAACTAAAAGTAAAAATAATTGATTGCCAAAGCTTCTTGGTCCCTTTGCCAAGAAATATGTATAAGTGCCACATTTTGAATGTAATCTAGTGGCGAACAAATCTATATCGGGTTTTCCATAATGTCTCATGATTCTGCTGAAGGCAATGTCAGTTAGTTCCCATTCGATATCAGGATGTGATCGTCTTAATTTTGCATCTACTACGACATTATCTTGGGAGCTGATGTAAGAGGCGTATACAAAAAATATCTTCGGACCATTCCCATAGCCTTATCGTAAGATTAATGAGATGCAGAAAGCGTATACCACCCCTTTTGTTTATGTACGAAAAACCGTTACTGTCTGTGCGATGTTTAATATCTGACAGTTACTTAAATTGTTGTTGTTGTTCTTCTTCTTCCAAGACCACTCACCGTAGGGATTTGTTGAAGCGATGGCGTAGCTTGACGTTCAGAAAGTGCTTGCAAAAACCCACTTCGAAGAAATAAATAATTTGAATTTGAATTTGTAAAAGTTTTTTAACCAAAATATGCGGCTAATAGATCGAGATAAATTATGTGTTTCCGTTTTTCATCCTCACTCAATTTTCCAATAGCTTTGTCCTTACCACATGCCACCCCCCACCCTTTTTTGCTGACATCAGAAAATATATTTAAACAATGAACCATTTCTTATTGGATTAACCGAAATACTAATGTTCCAGCCACCAACCAGTCTCTTTTTAAATATTTAGAGGTATTTTCATGTAACCATCATAATCTTCAGTTTTTGTCTTCCAGGCTAATATTTACACCGTTCAACCAAATTGAGTTGCAGGGCAGGACGAGGTAAGGAGACCAGCTAATCTAGCGAATTGCCGTAATTTGCAATCTCTTAACTGCATAACATTCAATATTTCCTTGATTCCTTGTGTCAATAATGAAACCTAAATATTTACAAACTGTATTTGATATCAAAGAATTCCTTACATAATTAACTAAGAAATCCAATGATTATAATATAACTATTGTATGAGTTACAATTTGTTGACAGCTACTCTGTCATTCAATTATGAAACATAATACTATGTATTATGTTTAATATGATATTATCATGTGAATAAATTGATGATATAATATATCCTAAAGATCTTAGTAAGGACATTATTAGTTTCATCAGCTTTGTGGAAACTAGTGGAGCTATATTAAACCCAAAGAGCAAATCATTAAACTCATATGGTTTATTAATACTTATACGTACCTAAATCTTTATACTTCTTAAATTGATCATTTTAATGTTGTCCTTTAGTCTTCCATTTTGAAATGACTAGTAGAAAAACAAATTTAAGTATTCAATAATTTTTAGCACAAAACGTTTTGTACCGTTTGGTTTAGGTACTAGAAATATGCTAGATATTTATTGATTATTACATGGTGTATATTCAGATATAGCACCCAAAAACAAATCACGAATTGCAACTTGGAAATCATTAGTTTTACTTGGATTTTGCATGAAAAAAACAAATTCCTGTTTTGGGGTTATAAAAAAAGGTATTTTTTATCCTTCACGAACCCAAGATAAAATAACAGCGTCATTAGTTATCAGGGTCCATCTGACATAGAAAAATGACAGCGGATCAGCAGAATAAACCTACCTCGACTATTGCCGAGTCGACACACGACCGCGCGAGCACTGCGGCTGTGCCAGCGGCAACTTGAGCTGTGGTAGTACAGGTTTCTGCGGAAGCGCTTCGTAGAGCTGCGACGTTGTTGCGCTGCTGATTTCTTCCCTGCTCCCATCTGCCTCGTCAGTGGAAGCAGAGGTCTTGAGTTTTTAGACCTGGGCTGATCAAGCTTATTTTGATGGAATGATTTAACTTGTGAAGCGGTCTTCATCTCAGCACCGGATCTATTAATAGCTTTTGTTGTTGGCTGTTTGCTGATCATGTCAGCCACATTTTCTCCAAATAAAAAAGTACTTACCTATCCATTTTAGTAGTAAACAAATGTTTATTCATCTCTTTCTAAATAGTAAGTAGAGTAGATAATACAAAATTACGTCGAAAGATGGAATCGATGTATTGAGAATCACACAAAATCTTGCCCGTGTCCAATAAAAGTTTTATGATATTGCTGCCTTTGTTTTGGCTCGCAAAAAAAAACTGCTGTTAAGGTCTGACTTATGCAAGTTACAACAACAGCTTGTTGATTTTGTCTTCAGTGAAAATGTGCTCCCAACAAATAGCTAATTCAGCCTAAATCAGTGGACTATAGCTTATATTGTTAGTTGAGGTCTTTCTCAAAAGATGGAGAAAATTATCATCCGATGTAATTTGGAACCTTAGATGATTCTGCAGGCTTTAAGGGTGTCTCTGTGATAGAATTTGAAAGTAGAGGGTTATCCTGTGGAGACGACTGAATTTGCGTCTTGTTATTAACGCTCTCAGAATCCGGAGATCTTTCGACTCCTCCAATTGATAATCTACAATTAATAATATATATGCAACAGCATACCTTGATTGTGAAGTATTAGAATATCCTTCAAGGATAAACTTCGAGTTTAAGCGTTAACCTGGCAATAGCAGACATAAGCTCTATGACTTATGCTCAGCAGTGGCGTCGTGAAGGTATTATCCCCAAAAGATAAACACATCACTTTTGTTAACAATGCAATAGATACAAAGGCGATAGTCCCTATAAACTATCCACAATGTATTTTAGCGTGAAGGTAACACTCACTAATGAAGTGTACACAACACAGAATAATAGTGATTACTATTTCCAGTCTTGTATTTTATGTCATTCATTATAATAAGCTTCTTATATAGTTCCTTTTGGTTCCTTTATAATCCGTACCATCTTCTTATCTTTTATAGTGACATATCAAAATTTGAATTTTCCGAAGATGAACCATTATGATCTTCCCGACCGTTTTACTATTTTTCTTAACAAATATTCGTCCTTTTAAATTTTCTTACATTTATATTTGGGCATTTTAGGAAAATATATTCTTTAACTATCAATAAAATTATATTTTGTGAAAAAGATGTGTCAAAACGACCGAGCACGAGAACACGAATGAATATGTCAAATCCAGGGTTACCATAGCTACAAATTATTATGTTTCTGCTTATGTTTTTAGTTTCTCTTAACTATCGTGTCAGACCTCCTGGTGCGCGGATGCCTACTACAAGTAATCTTATCTCGAAGACGGAGGTAAGTATAATTAAGTATAACTTTCAATTTATCTAAAAACTTCTAAATTTTGCGTTATGGTGCGTACAGACTATATAACAAAACATGTTATAAAACACAGTTATATAACATGGTTTATAAATGTGGACGATATGTCATTAAAAAACACATTGTGTCTTGTTATATGTTTCATTGTTAGACAACAATGTTAGATAGTGTGGACGTGTTATAAAACAGAAGTTATATAACATGTTACATAATCTGTACACACCCTTAGAATCAATGAAACTATGTATTACCTATAGGACGAGCAGAGTTCGAACCTAACTGAAGCTGAGAAGGCCATGCTTTCGATCGAAAATGCTCACGAGTTGTCCAAACGCCATTGTTTTGTTTATTAATTCAATTAGTTTTATGGTAGTGTTTAAAATAATGCTCATGGCAATTTCATAGCGCAAATACGGTCGCGACCCGCTTTCCGCTTTCTGTCGCACGACGTCCTTTCCCCGATTGACCTAGGCCACGAAACTCGCGTAATTTTAACTGAAAATTGTGAAAATAACAACGCCGTGATTCATAAATTTGCTAAACAGAAATATTGTTGAATTTTATTTGGTATTCAATAGGTTTTCGCGGTAAGCCTTTCAAATAGGCTTTCAAAAATGCTTTTTTGCTCCGATTACTAAATTCACTATGGACGAGTGAAGGTCAGTTGGGAGTAGTAATACAAACTAAGAGATAGTCGACTAAAAACAATGTATATTATGTAAAACTCTTGCGTTACTGAGTGACTGACAGACAACATACAGCTGAAACTACTGAAAGGAAAAAGCTGAAGTTTGGCATGTATGTTCCTTGGGGAGTGTAGGGGAGCACTAAGAGAGGATTTTTGGAAATTCCGTCCCGAAAGGGGTGAAATAGGGAGGTGAAGTTTAAACGAATTCCACGCGGGCGAAGCCTGCGGGCGGAAGTCAGTTATATAACAAGATCGTTTCTTATTACGGTTTGAATGGTGTAGATACGAAATCGTTTTGGATGGTACTAAACAACGGTCAAAACACACAAATATAATGTATATCAACCACACGTTATCTATCCCTTATTGACGATAAAAAAATCTAATTTTATCCTTGTCAATTGATCGGTTGATCGGTATTTTTGACGATTTGCCGTACATGTTCATTACATTACATTACATTACAATTACAGTACATTAAAGCTAGTTCATGAAAGGACCACATCGTTGTCCACAGTAAGCGACAGATAGGTCATAAAAACAGCCTGTTATTGCCGTTAGCTTAGTGGCCCAGCATGGAGGTCGTGAGTAGAACTTAATTGGCCCGGGGCCGGCGGCGCGGGAAGGAGATGCATCACCGCAGTATGGAACGCATAAATTTTGGCCCGGAATTGATTGTGGCAGTTTTTGTAGTTGGCCCGGTTATGCCGTTGTCGCTGGTGTAGCGCTTATTGTTGAGTTATTAACTGTTGTTGCGCTTATTTTTCAGCTTTAAGTAAATTTAAGCTCTTAAGTATGTTTGGATTAGTTAGTTATCTTGATAGATTCAAAGCCTATCATATAAATATCCACTTACGACTTTTTTCAGAAGCTAATCTATCTATGCACTATAATAAAAATTGATGTTCCGCGTGTAGGTATCTACTGTGTGCGTATTTAGATAAACGTTTCTGCCTAAAACTAAAGAAGAAAATGTTATTTATATTATTGTTGTCTTATAATCAGAGGTTTTCATGACCAAATAAGTATCGTAATTTGCAATTAAATCTATTTAAGTAAAAATAAAATAAAATGCATACCTATATATTATAAAGGTAAGTAATTTAACAAAATGCATATTTTGATGTATTTATAATGTTTAATTTACCTAAATAAAAATAAGTAGGTATGTTACTTTTGAATATATCAATTAATTAAAAAATGCTGGAACATTACTTAAATATTTACAATAGCACAGTCTTTAATAACATAAGAACGTATTTCTCACTAGTAAATAAATGCACTATTCAATAAAGATTCCTGAAGTGACATTTGAATAAAATAAAATAAACAACACACAGAAGGACAGCAGTAGCGCGGTTCGAAGCATGTTGACACATTTGACGATAATGTGCGCTTGCCCCGGTGCGATTGGTCTAAGATATCAGAAAGATCTTGGAACGGAATAAGATATAAAATACGAGATCGAGCGGCGACTGAGATATCCAACATCCTAATTAGGTATCGGTAGTTAAACTAACTCGTCCTCGATTAGTTTTGTCGGTGATGTTGAGCCTTTCCATCTTAAAGTAGGTAACTGGTGGATAAGGTAGGTACACTACGTACTAAGGTAAGGTAAGGTAAGTACTAAGGTTGATGAGTGCCACTACAAACTAGATATTTTTGACGAATGAAGTAACGTAATGGTTTTCTCCAATCTTTCAACTATCTGCATACCTTAAAAATTACACGTATCGGTTGCTCCGTTTAAACATAAAAGAAAGACGAAGAAACTTTTGCACATTATTAGTATGAATTAAAAGCAACTTTGATCCTGCTCCTAAACAGAAATCGTACAAGGATTCAACAAGATTATTACAGAAACCGATTTACAGGAGTTACGTAAAAATCCTCGCCGCGCATCACTCACATCTTGAATCCTTGAATCCATTGCTCATGAATACGAAGCGGGCGAACGGCATAACGAATGCACATTTACATTTCATCTGGTACAAATGACGCGAACAGGTCGGTGTGATACAGTATGTCCTCGTGTTATGATCTCAACACGATCGTTTGCAGAACACGTCTTGTTCAGTTTTCGCTCGATCTGAACGGACGCATCGAATAGCGATTAATGCTTGCGGAATGTTTTATAATGTATTGTTTGATGTTCGGCCGTATTGGGACAGGCTACGTTATTGATCAATATCCCATACCGGCATCTCAGGGCGTCGTAAGAGACGATTGAAGATCATGGTAGAGTTTGGTGTTAAAATTATATCTATCATTATCAATTTAATTCCCAAGTGATTAATAATAATCAACAAAACATCTATGAGGTCTACATTTTCATTTCGTTTCGTCCACCGACCAATATTAACTATAAGGTTATTGTTATGATATTTATAGAAAATCTCGATCAACTATGTTACCTTTTGATGATTGTAATAATCCACAATAACACGCATTTTCTGAAAATTTCAGGCTTTAATATAATATTATGTTTATATACCTATATTCATTCAAAAGATTCCCTGTGACAAACGGTCCAATATACGGGACCCTAAAAAAGGTGGACACTGATTGTCTTTCATACGCGAGGTTCTTTAAAACAAAGGTAGTTATGTAAATGACCGGTACTGTCAAGCGCTGTCCTAATATAAAAACGCTTTGTTTCCCCGTCAGTCTGTGTGTAGACGAGCGAGATAAGGAATTAATTGTCAATCAGACTTATCTTTGATCTTGTAATTACCTACGTTTGCGTATTCAACGAGCTTGCACCCGTTGAGTATGTGTAAAGAAAAAGGATTAAATTAAAATATTTGATTAAGACAGGGGTTTGACTCGGAGATGATTATTAAAATAAAGATAATATCTGTTTGCTTTTGCGTAACGGAAATTGATGCGCCGTAACGGAATTTCTTAATTAACCATTGTATTGTTTGATTTGCGATTGACAGTTTTATAGTTTAGTTAATTGTTAATTAGTTAAGACAAGCGATATTTCTCAGTTAATTTTTAGACACCTGTTATTGTTATGTTTACTGTAATTCTACGATTAAGGTTTCTTTCGTCATAAATAGGTAATTATAATAAAGATCTCACTGATCGATGTCTGTACATGATGATTTCTCATGATTTATTCTCAAAAATGTCGAAATCGGGTCAGCATATTTTTATTGTGTATTTTGTTGTTCTAGGACTCTAGGTATTGAGGCAGAATTCCTATAGCGAAGCGGGGGCGGTAATAAATCGTACATAAACACAAAATTTTTAAACGAACATTTAATTTATTCATGCTAGTCCTTTGTGGACTTCACATTTCAAAGCACCCTACCTGATTATAACGTCATGTCCGCCATGACAGGTCAATCAACCCGTCCGAAGTCTGGACATATCCCGCCCAGTACATTTACGCTGTTTATTGATAATACTTTAATTCCAAGTAATTACTAGGCATCCTAAAATGTTTTGTCCTTATAGAATGATTGTTGGGGTTACCTATTAATTTGCATTTTAATATTGTGGTATTTATTTCATGTAATCTTCTTGATGTTAACAGCCGGCAGCCGGCGTTGTGCGTTGTCCACAGCGAATATTGTTCCTTATACTCGTACATAATACCTTGTTTTCTATGTTGGTCTATAAAAACTATCTTTCATCTCAACGGCGTACTGATCAAGCTTCTTACACCTTAGGCACTTCACACACGCGACGCGTCTACGATGCGACTCCTGTCAGTCAAAAGTGTCAGATACATACAAATTTTGGGTTGCGTTGCAGTCGCGTAGCTCATGAATAGTGTTGTGTGAGAAGTGCCTTAAACGTTAGATGTTAAAAAAGTCTCCCACCAACTGCACTGCGCCAACTGCACCTTCAAAATTAAAGTCACCAAATTAATGGTTTTTCTAAAGACTACATGGAATATCTCATTTGTAAGTGTGGCCGGTTTATGTGCCATTAATCAGCAATCAAACGTAAATAGGTGTAAGTGAGTCAAAGCAGTTCGTCTTGTTTAATTGATATTGATGTGACGTTTGCGTGGCGAAGATATACAGCTCGGCTTAATATGGTATTTGGGACTGCATCCAAGATATCTGGGGCGTAGTCTACATAAATGAGACATTCTGATCTAATTCAAAAGCATAAATAAGAGCAGTGACGACCTCATGTCTAAGAAAGCTCATAAGTAACATGGTATTTTCTTGATAATATTCATTATGAATAATATGTAGTTTTTCCATTGCAATAATTTTTGTTTCCTAGTACCTACATGCCATATTAGTAGATATAGTTGTCCTTGAGTAACGACATAGGACATTTTTATCTCGGATACTAGAGAACCGCCCGCGCTTCGCTTCGGGACCCGTAGGTAACAGCCGCGTAGGTCTCGCTCCCGTAGGAATTTAAGCTAAAAAGTAGCCTACTACTCGCTCTCTACTTCGCGGTCCGGTGGACGGGTGTGGAGCGGCACCAGGTCCTGCAGATGCGGGAACCGCGACGCGGCGACACGCCCGAACATGTTGCGTGCCAATCTCTCGATGAAGTCGTCCAGGCTCTCGACTCAAAGGTCCCACTGGATGACGGCGTTCCTGACGTACCTCGGCGCACCAGTCAGCCGGCGGAGCGCAATCACCTGAACCGCACGCATCCTCTTGCGCTGCGGTTCGCTGGCGAGCGCGTACCACGCCGGTGCCGCGTACGTGAGGCGGGATCTGATGTAGGTCTTGTAGACCCCGAGCTTCAGTCCGAGAGGGAGGCTCGAGGAGAGCACTGGTTTCTGCCATCGCGCTTCTGGAATTCGCGACGGCTTTCGTAACCTGTGGCTTCATCGAAAGTCTTCCGTCGATTTTGCCCCCAGGTATTTGGCCTGTGGGGCCCATTGGATATCTTGTCCGTGAAGCTCCAGAGTAGGGTCCCGCCTGTTGAGGTATCCTCCTATGTTCACGGCCTGCGTCTTCCCGACATTCACCGACAGTCTCCACGCGGCGAGCCATTCGGGGAGGGCATCAAGCGCACGCTGCATCTTGACGATGGCGTGGGTTCTATTCAGCGACGTGGTGATGTACGCCACGTCATCGGCATACAGGGCAAGCGACGCCCCCCTGCCGCCGGGATGTCGTCGGTGTATCAGGCGTAGCAGACCGGGGACAGGCAACTCCCTTGCGGGACGCCGGCTGCGATCGGACGCTCGGTGGATTCGGCGTCTTCAACCACTACTCTGAAGCTTCTATTTTCGAGGAAACTGGAGAATACCTTAACGGAACTCCGGGGCGCCGACGACTGCGAGATCTTGTAGAGAAAGCCGTCGTGCCAAACACGGTCGAACGCCTTTTCCATGTCGAGGAATACTGCACACACGCGTTCTCTCTTATTCAGAGCCGCGGTAACGGTGTGCAACACCCTCGACAGTGTAGCCGTGCTGTTCAGCGGCATCAAAAAGTAGCCTTCCACTTCTGTTGGCAGCTAGGCTATTCCACCCCGGATGCTTGCAGTTCCAGTCGCCCGCGCATACCACCGGTGTCGGCGAGTCCAGCAACTTGCGGACATCAGCCAACAGGATAGTGCCAGCGGGCGAGCGGTACACTGAATACAGCCGGAGCGGGGAGTTCTCGAGGCAGAGCTAAAGTAGCCTATTACATTTGACTTAAGTAAATTACATGTAGTATTTGATAGCGTAATTCAGAACTTGCAAATGAATTTTATTAACGCCATCTGTTAACAACTCCGAAAATAAATATCTAGCAACTAACAAAACATCGATCTTCCCATGGGAATGGGATGTTTTTCCGCGGTAAAAAGTAGCCTACGTCACTCTCCACCCTCCTAACTATCCCCACACACATAAACCTTACCATATAATAGCTTTGTTGCGACGTGAAAGCGTCACAAACAAACAAACAAACAAACAAACAAACAAACAAACAAACAAACAAACAAACAAACAAACACACTTTCACATTTATAATATTAGTAAGGATTATCCCTTAGTCGTGTGAAAAGGGGAGAAGGATATTATAATATTTTCGTAATATGTCGGTACCCTTTATTGAACTTTTAAGTTACATTTTTACTAAAATAATGAAAGTAGGTAATCGCCGACAGTCAACCATCCGATCTTTTCGCACAATGGGAGTTTAATTTTCTTCGCATTCTTTACGGTTATTTTGACGTTGTTGAGGGATATTATAGGGGGATAAATAGGCTTTAAAAAGTTGTTTGAAAATCAGTTGTAAGATTTCCAGATACCAAACCGCAAACATCAACCAGTTTGATATAAACATGTATATACATATGTAGGTAATATTTCACACGCAATATCAAAGAACACATTAGTTATCGCATATTTGCATTCCTCAACATTGTACCTTCAGTCACGATCAGCTAAACAAATATTCCGTATCAATTTGAAGATGCAACCGATTCAGCTCGCAAATTGCACGATGAGCTAGAAAGTCGGCCTCCGTGTTAGGTCGACAGAGAGGTCTTCTTTCTAGGACGAACAAGTCTATGTCAATAACTTCCATAGATTTTCATAGGGTTACCAATACAACTGCGTGTTGCAGGACTTAATTGTGTGTGAATATATCCTTATATCACTAACGAGTCTTAGGACACAGGAATTAGTGGTAGGTGTACAATAATTTCAATTGAAAATTTACTTAAATTCAAGTATGTGGCTGTAATAAAGGATTTCATCACAAGTTTAATTTGAGCAATTCTTGTACCACTAAAATTAATTTTAGACATTTGGAACCGCCCTCGATTTGCTTCGGGATCTGTATCAATCTTAGTGTGTGGGTAACACTTAAAAAAATGATAAGACGTTATTGTGTAAATTGACATACCTTATATCATTTTTATTCACAAACTACATTCAGTGGAAGCAACACTTAATTTTATTCCTATTATTTTTATTTATTAAATATGATATTAATATTAAATATTTCTTATTGTAATAGGTAGGTACCTAATCTAGGTTCACAAAGGGCGGACTTAATGCCTATACGCATTCTCTCCCAGTCAACCCTGGGCGACAGTGAGAAGAATAGTGGCAGGTGTTAACAACAACACAATAAATAAATAAATAATATTTAAAATTTTAACTTATAAAAATGGAATAGTCTAAGTCCTTTATGCCGTTTTTAAGATTACTGAGAAGAAAGGCACCGATTGTGTGGGTACCTTTATCATAATAAGTGTTTTTCGAAATATATTCCATGTAGAGTTAGTAACCGTTTTCCGGTTTGCGTGGAGCAATTTCCAATAAGAAATTAGTTAGATATAGGTAATGCATATTGTAGTTAAACGACAAGTAGAATGATTTATTATTATTATGCAAAATTACACACCTAAGACTACTAAATTTATATAATAAATAAATAGATATCCTTAAATAAGTAACGACTATGGTGTTCCTATAAGCAGACCATATTCGACTTGCGAGTTTCTCTTTCCCAGCGTATATTTTCATTGTCCGTGTAATTAGGACAATAACGGCATAGAGAGGTCATTAATTTTCATAAATTTGTGTCGTCAACGATTACTTCCTCAACTTCAACCTCAACAAAACGTCTGTTGTGCGGTGTGCCACTGACTAATACAAGATGACTTTGGAAACACTTACGTAATAAAATGAGGGAAATTAGATTTATGAAAAAGATTTATTAAAGAATACATAAATAACAGAGAAAAGGGAAACTCAATGTTGAAAAAATAGTCTATTAAAATCGAGTTTTTAATATTTTCTTGTTTGCACTTTAGGTAGATTTAAATTGTGTAATCAAAATGAAGCCACAAAGCAAAATTCCGTATAAAAATGTTTATAACTGTTTAATAGGTTCATCTGGTGTGTACCTTCAATTTCAGATATGCATCTTATAGTCCATGAAGAAGCGAGCTTGTCCCTAATAATCGTCAGCCATTGCGCGGATTATGACGTAAGTATTTATTTTTTACGCTCCCATTCAAGTAAATTACACATAATTTTACTGCGTGGAATCGCGTAAAGACCAACAAGCAACCATTTTACGATTTTATAGTACTCGTAGATGCTTTGGGCTCTTTGCGAGTCAAATTGCTCATTCGAGATTTTTTATTATCGTTATTTCGTATTATTCGCTTATCTTTTCTTTCTCTTACAATATCTGATATATTGAACTGAAATCTGTTGTATAACTGCTGATATAAAAGGTAATGAATTGGTCTCCAATATTTTTTACGGATTTAAGTAACAAGTGAACATGTAGCGCAAGCTAAAGAAGGAAAAGATCGCAACAAAAATAAATTCAAATCTATATAAACTTAAAACACTTTTACACAAGCGGAAAACTGTAAATTCACACTTTTATTTACACTTTTATTACTGACATAAATGTTCAATATTATTCATATTACGGAATATTAACTGAATGATAATTTAATACCTACTTAATGTAAATATCATTATTTCATTTTTACATTCAGTAGATACTTATTATTTCAATCTCATTCGAATCCGGTCGAGATAACCCTTCAAATGAAAATGTCAACATGATGGAGTCATTCGCGGCTCAGTTTTTAAGGGATTCATTTATAGCTGTCGTATCGCATTCTTTGGTGTTGTAGTCGTTGGATTCGATTCCAGCAAAACACTGCTGTTGCTAATGTGATTGTATTGATAAATATTTATAATGACGGGGCCACTTTTTGTTTTTCCCAAGTTCCGACGGGAAAAAGTCAAGTTACGTGTGGTTGATCGAGATTCCGGACTACTATGACCGCTGTGATGCTTGATCGAATTTGAACCATAACGTCAATACTAAAAGAGATGCTTTTGATAAACAGGTTGCAATGTAACAATCCAGTTGGGCGACTACTTGTTACTTTAAGAAATGATTCTTTGTTTTAAAGCAAATAAGCTGGCATTATTTTATTTTGTTAAATATTACTTTATGAAGTCAAATTCGAGTTCATTCATACAAGTGTTTGTTATATTTTAAAGATAGATTTAACCCTTTTCAACTTACAAACATTTCTTATTTAACTAACACGGACTAGAAAATATCAAAAGAAGTTAAAAAAAGAGGCAAATGAGTTACCTATCAAATTTTGTATAGAAAGTTATGAAGTACATTGGCTTTGGTGTAGCTACAATTCCAAACATAGTAATTTTTTTAAACATTACCTATAAACTAATTGTATTCATGAACAAAACGCATTTGTTCTTTCAGGTTTCATGAAGTTTTTGAGCTTGTTAAAACTTTCGTTAATACACGCTACTAGCGCCATCTCCTTAGGTATTGTAGTACTAAAATACTTCCATCGGTTACCCACAGATGTCTCTTACGTACCTTGTAAGCCTATGATTTAATTTTAGCATGAATGATATTTTCGCAGTTTTAAACTGCAAATAATTTGAAGTTGATAAAGGCTGCTTTAATAATAAAAATAATAAAATACATATATATCATTATTTAAAATAACAAATGAGTTAATAGTTTCATGTACTACCTACTTATTACCTACCTATTTATTTTTCAGTGTAAATACTTAAATATTGTTTCCATCTGGTAAGGCGGGCTTAGTAAATATATTTTTTTTGCGTATTGATCGTTTATATTACCTCTATTGTACGTAGAACCTTTCAGCCAAATTTTCATTAACTCCAAGAAGTCTGAAAATTTGCACAGAGGTCAAGAGCCGACTACGATCCAATGCTGTAACAAACATGGCCTAAATGACACGTTCTGAAATGGTTCCAGTCAAGGGAACTCTTCTACGGTTAACAATTCATGAACTTCAAGTCGGCACAGTGACTAATATTTTTTGCTTTGTATTTATATATAGTTATATATAGTTATTTACTTATATCTACGAGTTTGTTTAATAATTTTCAAATTATTTTTTTTTTAATTATTCCTCAATACAGATTTCTAGTACTTACCTAAGTCTTATTTTTGCATTATTTTCCAATAACGAATGTAGAAGAAATTACCTTATAAATATTCAGCACAAACAAAGTTTTTAATTTAAGCACTTTTTAAAATACATTACCGATCAGAAATAGATTAGGTAAAAGATTTTAAAAATAAACGTCGACTTTTTCTAAAAAATCCTGACAGCCAATTTTTTTCTTCTAAAACGTTTTAAAAACTGTTTTAACTGGAGACACGTTACAAATCGAGTAATTAAGCCTTTCTAAAGAGCAACGTGGACTTATGTTCCGTTTCCGTTTTTTAAATTAGATGCTTCTAAGTTTGAAACTGAAAAAGCATTCTATAAATTCGACGTTTGAACTCTTGGATTAATTGCTTTTACTTTTTTATTTATTGCTTTTTTCAATGTGTTATTGCTCTGTCGTAGTTATGTGGATATCAAAAGATATCGAAGAATAATTGTGTGATTTGCCCAAGTACTTTATCTGTCGTAACAGCCGGTTACACATTTGTGGAGACAGCCATCTCTGTCCTCAAGGGTAGCAACGCATCTGTGACCAAATTAGAACGATACTCATAGAAAAAATTACTAACTCACTAAAAGTTCCTGTCCTCACATTTACTAACGAATTAATACCTACCTACTGTAGGTATATCATCTGTTAACTGAACTAACCATCCTAGTTCCTAAATAGAATCTTTTTTAAGATTGGTCAGTGTCGGATCGGGTTGCTATCTTAATTTCATAAAAAAACAGAAGTACTGTTAGGCTTGATCAGTTAGAAAACATAAATATGCAGTTTATAACATAATTTTGTTGTTTACGTATGTTAAACACATTTTGAAATTAGAACTCAAAGCAAAATCTCGATTTCCATGTATGTAGGTATTTGATGCATTGACGAAGACCTATGGCCTTCCTCGATGATGCTGTTTGTGAAGCATTTCTCAAATCTTATTAGTATCGGGAATAGATACTAATAAGACCTGTGATACTGTGGCAAATATGTGTGTGACTGTGTGACCTCTCGCTAGGGACGTTTTGTTGGCTAACAAGTTGATAGCGACAGACCGGTGATTGCAATTAAACTATCAGCCAACACTTTAGCCTGACAGTATTGCTTGCATTAACCTGATTCGAAGGTTGACAATCGTACGGCTAAGGCGACCCTGTAGCCTAGTTGGTAGCGACCCTGCCTGCGACGCGAAGGGTCCCGGGTTCGATTCCTGGCCGGGGCAGATATTTATGTGACAGATAAATATTTGTACTTGGGTCATGGGTGTAATTGTAATGAGTTAGTTATACGTGTAGTCCATGCCACCCGCGACATAGGTAATAACCTACTGCGGGGTATGTATGAGTGTGTTAGCGTTTATTTAAGGCTATGTTCCAAACATAACAGAAAAATAACAACAACAACAATAAAATCCTTTTTAATACACCCAAAATACCTTATTACCACCGCGACCATCTTAGTTTTTTTATAGAGGGTCTTCTTAGGAGACATCGAAGACCGAATTATAACTATAAAGCGTAAGGTAAGCTGCTTGTTTGCTTCCTTAAAAACAGTCTTACCCAAAAATATATTAACAGGACTAACATTCCTTGCCCCAGTCTTTCTATTCTAACAAACTAACCCATTAATGTTCTCACACCATCTGCTAATTTTACTAACAATCCTAGTCTGCATTTGACTCTTGTTCTGTGTCCGTCTGTAATATGTCGCAATTTTCATGGGTGACAGCAGAAGGGTGGTGCTGCATGCTCGTTTGCTACCTTGATACGATAAAAATACCTATATTACATAGAATTGAGTAGAGAAGAAGGCATTATTGATTATGAAAAAAAAGTTAATTTGTGCTACCTATATTATAACTATAACTAACTTATATATTATTATTATAACTATGATAAAAGGACTATGCAATAAAGAAACATAAAGTTTGGCTGCAATGCGTAGTGACAAGTTTGTTACCTAATCCGACGTTTGTGACTTTTAATTTGCGTGTGAGCATAACGCTCACTCGTTAACTTAAAAAAAGCCAACAAATAATACTCGATAATATTATTTTGAAATACGACATGAAAACGTTTCATAATAAATTAATATAATTAGCGAATTTCATAATTACTCTTACTTAACGTATCATACAACATTGTTATCCTTTCCGTAGTAAATGACATAATTCCATTCCATTCCATTAAAAGCGCAGCGTGTAACTAATCGTTCCTAATTAGGTCATACGAGTGAGAACAACGCATTGGCTTCATTATTTAATGGAATAATGAAATGACAAGCAATTTTACACGCGGGCATTATTCTATGTCAGTGCCTGCAATAAACATCATTGAATCATGTCAAGAGTCGGTGTAATAAATTCGGGTAGTATTAAATACATAATAATTAATTCAATAGTTAATGTTTTGGTTGAAAAGCTGCATAAAAACGTGTTTACTTTGTCCTGTTGTCTGAGAACGGTTTGGAAAAAGCCTGAAAGAGAATGTCTGCTGGGAGCGCGGATTTACTAGCCATCGTAGAACTAGTTGTTTATTATTAGCTTCAACCGATTAATGGCATACTACTAAGTACAGGTCCCTCCTCGTAACTGAGGAGGCCTAGATATAGGTCATACTCTACCACGCTGCTCAAGCGCGGATTGCTTGAAAGGTCACTGGTCAATACATGTTATGAAACTTTTTATACGACCATAAGGCGAAGGCCTCCGAAACAAAATAACGAGAGTCAATGGTTCCCACTAAAAGAGCCCCCAAAGGAGATGTTTCAAATCCGGCCCACAATATGTACAGTACCTCGAAAAATCGAGAAAAATCCATGGAATTCGGGAAAAATAAAGATAAATTACCTAAATGCATACTTTTCTGGTACAAAAATTGTATCTATCATTTAATTTTATCAAGTTTCAACATGGCGTCTTACCAATTTGTCATTGATCACAGATCACGAACTGTCTACTGTCACTTTAATATGACAGAAATGTACGTACATATGTCAAACTTCAATCAAATCAACCAACGTGACATGTGATGACAGCTTACCGCCATGACGGATTTTTGTTTTTGTGTTGCAATTTCAATTGTATATTTTTGTGTTGTACCAAAAAACTAAACCAATTTGAAGTGATTGGATAGTTAAAAACTGTTTGAATTGCGATTCTCCATATTTTAGTATGGTGTACAAAGTGGTGGCCGGGGCTCCATACATTTTGAAACGACTCCTTTCCATTTAAAAGCCCAAAGGAGAACATCAGATTTGGGCCTGGAGCGAACAGCTTGTTCAATACCCTCAAATAATCTTGCATGTTTAAATACATCCATTTCTTATTTAAAAATCTAGTTACATCATATCATTTAAATATTAAACGACTAAAGAAGATTCTATGTGTGCGCGGTAAGTATTTCATTATTCCCATCATTTTCCGCAAAAACGGAATATGCACAATGTGGTAACAATATCCTGGATCTAAAAAGCGATGTCTCATGCATGTTCATATTCCAGGCCCAAGGTCCTGTAGAAAGTTGCTGGTCTTCTTTCCATTTGGGCGCTCTTCTTTATGTATCTAGTAAGTATTATTTTACATCGATGCCTACGAGGAACGAAAATACCCCAAGAATTTGTTGATACTTGTGGTTTCAATTCAATCACTAGTGCTTAACTCGATTGATCTGAGGCGAGAGGAGAAATGGTACATGACCATTTTAGCACTGGCAGAAATAAGTTATCTTAAATATTATGACTCTTCTCGTAAACTGAGATCTTTCTGCTCTTTAATGCTGGAACTGCTAGTATGAAGGATTCCTATGCGAGACGAAAGGAACTCAGTCCAACTACGGAGGAAGCCTGGTTTCGGTGCTGATTAGTTATTCGTATCTTTTAAATTAGCTATTAAAGTCAGCATTATTTTTAGTTTAGGTGTTCCTTTCAGAATTTCTTTAAACATAACAGCCATGACTAAATCAGAAATATTAAGAGTGGGTATAATCTTAAATAATCGAGCAAGTGAACACTTCCTCTCAGAACACTGTAATTCGATTTACTGTATTGTCCTACATACTTATACAGTCGGCGGGTCAGAGATTACAATATGTCAATTGTCCACCGTAGAATAGAGAATGGCCTATTGTGTTGTCGCGTGTATGGGACACGCATCTCTTAAATTTTCTACATATTTAGTACTGTACCGTGTTATTTGCCGACAAAAATTAATATACCTCCGTTCCATTTTTGGACAATGGACTATTATAAGAGGAATAAGAGGTAAAACAGCGGTGATAGCCTAGTGGTTAAGAATTCGGCCTACTATTCGGAGGGTCCGGGTTCAAATCCCAGGGCACGCACCTCTGACTTTTCGGAGTTATGTGCGTTTTAAGCATTTAAATGTCACTTGCTACAAACGGTGAAGAAAAACTCTCGCAAAACTCAAAGGTGTGTGAAGTCCGCCAATCCGCACTTGGCCAGCGTGGTGGACTATGGCCTTAACCTTCTCAGAGAAGAGAACCATTCTCAATAGTGGGCCATGTTGGGTTGAGATGATGATGATGATGATGAAGAGGCAAGAAGTTTCTTTTATTCCTTGTACTACATTTTTTACTAGTAGGTACTAATAGTACTTTGTACTAATGGTAACAATAAAAACTCATTATATTCTTATAGATGTTATTACTTGTTCGTAAAAAATTCAAACATATTATATTTTTTTTCTCGAATATCTTGCTAACAAAGTCATTGATCGGTAGTTTTCATTAAAGGATACCCTTTACCTAAATTATATAAACTACTTCTGCATACAAGACATACCCACAACGTAAGATAAATCTAATATTATAAACCCAGATAACAAACGAGACGATACATCACTTAAATACATGAAAGGACTAACAAGGTAGAAACATCATAATATAGTCACCCTTTAAAGCTTGGTAATTTGCCGT
Organism: Hesperia comma; assembly: GCA_905404135.1. Classification (NCBI taxonomy): domain Eukaryota; kingdom Metazoa; phylum Arthropoda; class Insecta; order Lepidoptera; family Hesperiidae; genus Hesperia; species Hesperia comma. The sequence continues at coordinate 12,389,763 of FR990025.1, read as the reverse complement.
ATTTTAAACTAAGTTTATTGGGGCAGTTTATAGTCAATCTGTCCCCGCAGGAGACACCTACGCTCAGAGAGGATTGGATTAAGTCAAACGTTATTGACTAGCAGGTATTTTATAGGGGTACCTCAGATTATATACCTAACACCTCCACAAATTATTATTGAATCACCGTCACTGATTATTTCAAAGGTAAGATCAATTGCTTTAGGTATATCTGTTATAGATTTCTATACCTACCTAGCTTAATAAAGAATCCTACATGGGGTCACTAATAATAATATTAGATATGTATATGATGGTTCTCGTGTATAAACTTCACAAAACACTAACCTTACGTGGCGACCATTGAGTAATTTTAACCCGTCTCCTCAGTAGCAACCACGGGTTAAACTGATTACCTTTCTAAATATTATGTTTGGTTTATTTTAAATCTAGACTATACTTATGGCCATATTGCACATAGGTACATATATCAAGATGAGACCATCACAAACAAAGAAAGGAATCACTCATTGAAAAGACACAGCAATACGTAGGTATATCTACCTACATTAATACATCTTGGTACCCATGTTTTAGAAAACAGAACATAAGTGAGCATAACAGCGTGTGAAAACCACTTACCTCTATCAGAACAGGAGATAAACTATTTATTACTGAGAACAAGATTTTAAAATTACTGCACCGACAATCTACCTTAAATAAGAACGTTCTCTGGGAATAGTGATGTCACATAAACGTTTATCGACTCTTCGAACACAATTTGAAACAATTTTCCGAGATAATGGAGTACCTAGCCGAACGTCCCACGCCGCTGTGTCGTAAACTTTACGGCGCTGACATTACTATTGGGAGACTGTTGGATAATGTGACCGGCTCTCTGTTGGACGTACAGGATCTGGTTTAATTCCAAAAATAGACATATAAAGTTATTATAAGTTTTCAAATTTTTTTAGTTTTTATCTCATTAATAATTATGATTTTTACCCATAATTCGGTTTGCAACCAGCTCATACTTGACGTGACGAAAGTCTTTCAATGGAGACTTCTAGCTTCAAGATATTTTTCCTTATTTTCTTTTTCAAATGAAATTTGTTTATTTCTATGTTCCCTCAAAATAAGGCTTGTCTTGTTTTCCCGAAATATTGACTGAAAGAAAATTCAATTTTCCTTCCTATAATGTGATAGGTATAGGTACCATTTCATATTTTGTGATTGAAACCCCGATATTCCAAATAAGTTGCTGACACAAAATCCTATAGCTGTTTATTATAACAGTCATGTGACAACCAAAGTTGGGTGGTTTCCAAGTTAGAAGTCCATTTGGCAGGATTTTGGTTGCAGCAGATGTTACAAGCTATACCTACCTGGCGACTGCAGTGGACTTCAGCGAGTTGTTAGTGCTAACTATTCGATATTGCATCGTGGTTTTTACATGACATTTGAATCTAAATCATAATAGTGACGTTCGTTACCTAACTACGGCATATGCCAGGGATGGTAAATATTTTAACAGGCAAACAATTGGCAATATTTGTGTTATTTAGGTTATTAATAACATTTTAGTGTATTAGAAAAAGGTTTTACACTATCAATATTATTATAATATTAAAATAGACTACACGATTCCAAAGGACATTAATTATAACTCTGAATAGAAAAGGCTTCGTCACTTGTTAATTCGGGCTGAATCTTTTAAAGTACCTATGTAACATTTATTTGTAAATAACAAATAGGTATACTTAGGATCTTTAGAGTTCAAGTTCTAATTTAGAAATCTGTACCTACGTCAAATTGAATCTGTGTTCCTACAATTTAAGCTATATCGATATAAGAAGCTAGCTGTAATGATACATTAGGCAATATTGGCATATGCCTTCACTTCGCATAAGTAACTCTTGCATTTGGTTAATAATATATGTATTAGTACGAGGCATGTAACAAGCCAGTTGGGCGGTGTCCAAGTGAGGCCTCCGTTGCATTTGGCAAGACCCTAGAAGTAGCAGATGTCGCACATATCAATATGAACTTATACTTATACTTATGTATGTTTTAGCGATATCAAATAAAACCATTGATCTTGTTCTGAGATTACTAGATCAAAACTCCCTAACGAAATCCTGGAAAAAGATTCATGCACGGCATTTACTAACTCCCTAAATTTTTTTTATTAATGAAATGCTATTATACAATAAAAGAATACCTGGATTCGACGAAATGACGACATGGCTTTAAAAATGACTATTGAATTATATAAAATGAATATTATTGTTATTGTGGCTTATGTTGTAATTTTAATTTAATTTAATTTTAATGTTAACTTTATTTATGACGATGATAATGTAATTTATTAAATCTTGACTCTATTTTATTTAATTTAGGTAATGTAATTTTTAATGTAATTTTAATCTAATTTATTTTGTTTAATGTAATTTAAAAAACTGTAGACATTTAATTTGTTTTTATGTAATGACATTGTATTAATCAAATCTGTCCTCCTTGACTTTGCAAGGCCCTAACGGGGTTATTCATGCACACACAATGAAAAATTGTACCACCTAGTTCGTAAGCATGATGAGCAATAAACGATTATGAATTATGAATTATAATAATTCAAGCATAACAATTAAAATTATAAAAGGGCGAGGTGAGCCCGCAACTTCGTTTGCGCATAGGAGTATTTCCGGCGAAAATCCCGATCCCGCGATAACTCTGCGATTTAAAGAGATGCCTGATGAATAATTTTACAAAGACCAAAACTGTGTTTGATATTGAAAAGCTAACACATTAAAATACTAGGTAAGCTCAGTAGGTACCTAAGTATTACAATTGACATGGACTGCACAGATAGCATGGAATTAACAGCTATGGCCGTAAAACAAAAAAAAAAACAATATCTGTTTCATAAAGATCTAACTCGGCTGGGAATCGAACCCGCTACTCAGGCAGGACCAACTAGGCCATGGCATATTTCTTGATTTTATTGCGTAATAAATTTTTACAATTGGCGTAGGTATTTTAAATTATTTTTTCCACAAAGCTAAACCTATAATAGTTTTCTAAACGAAACAAAATTTTGACGGACTCAAAATGATTTTGCTTGCTTCCAAATTATGATAAAAGTTACGTATATACCTATATTTAATTTTTAATATGTAGTATATTTTATACTAGGTAGGTATATACAAATAATAATATACTTTATTTTAATTTAACAAAACTTTCAGGCTATTTCGATGCTTGAAATAGGTTAGACGTAGGTAATTCCGTAGTCATTTAATACGGGTCACACGACTAGCCAAGTTGGACGACCTCCAATAACAGATATTTGCCAAATGATGAGTTTTGAAGAGGGTTATGTATGTCGAACGGAGCGACCATGGAGCGACTCTCAGCGTATGTCGCTTTTAAAATTTGCATTTCTTTCGTCATTTAATTTCTCAAATTTCTTATGGTTTGATAAGGAGCTTATTACAAATACTGTTTCAGACCATGTTATTAGAGTATCTGTCAAATCAATATTTACTTATCTTTTGGATTATTTCGGTTTTAATCGAAAATATAATAAATGCCCGAAGACTTAGGAAAGGTATACTTTGCGCAAAAGCTTAAGTTAATTTTAGATACCCATCCAACAACTACCATGTCTGTAAGTGCTTAATCCAGTTATGATTATCTACAATTGTCAGTATTTCCGTATACTGCCAGTATTTGTTCCGATTTATAAACGCATTGTAGTCTATGATTCAACAATATCTACCAAATAAAGCTCGTTCTTAATAATTGAGCAGATGTATTTAAAGTCTGCCATTGCTGTGAATCTTATAATAAACGAAGTTGGACGTCCTCCAAGTGGTTCTATTATACATATTTACAAAAGTCACTTATTGTTATAGTGCCTAAGTTTATAGGTTTCAAGGAGTTTTTGTTCAATGGTATTACTTAGACATAAACTTTGTAGACCTCTAGATACCTATCTAAATTGGCGAAATTAATGGGGAATCATAAATGCGTCTTCATTGAACTTAGTATAATTATTTGACATACGTATTAATTTTTTTATTAGGAGTTTGTAGAAACTTATTAAAATGAGAAACTTATTCTTTAAGAACAGCAATAAAACCAGTTGCTTTGCAAAAAAAATTGTTTAGACTAAAATAGTGTTTCCGCTTAAGCTTTTTTCAACAGCTAACAAACAAACAGACGAGCCACCTGTTGGTAAGTCACAATCGCCCAAGGACATCATTAACACCGAAGACGTGACGTCAGCTAAGAGAGAAGGAAGAAGAAAGAAAGAAAGGGTACTAAACAAAAAATAAACTAATCAATTTAACTATTGCGAATGACCCATATTGACCCATATTAATAAGAAGAAATTTCATAACATGCTAACCATACTGAGAAAGATAAGAACCATACTCACAGTAGGAAAGAATAACGAATATAAAAAAATGCATTATGTTTCTTTGTGATACAGATTCGGATTAATTTTTCCATACCGAAAATGAAATATCCTTACAAATATGGCCGGGCACATAAATATTTACTCCTAAGTGAAGTTCGCCATCTTATGTCATAAAGAACATTACGTAATCTGCATAAAAAGTTTGAATGGCAAGGATGAAAGCCTCGTGCCGCGCCTGGCATGTAAATTGCTTTTTATGTGCGCTAATATTGACTCTTTCACTCACTTGCTATTGCTAGGTCGTACTACGCATATGACACTGTGTTGCGCATATCGGCATCGCCTATATTATCGTATCTAAAATCACGCATAGATCAACTGATTCTTCCCATACAAAACTACTTCTCTTATAACTTGGGAACACCAAAGTACAAAAGATGACACTTTGATTTGTCTCAGCAGTCCAGTTCTATATTTTTCGATGTGGATCTCAATGTTTTAATTAATGTTTCGCGCAGATATAGATATTATGTATTACGAATGTCATTTTTAATTTTATCCAGAGCTAAATGTTGGGATGGAACGAGAAATTTTAATTTAATTCTGATCTGAGATTAACTATTAATTACAAGTATTAATTAATTAATTAATTTATTTATTTATTTATTTACTACAGCTTCACATTCCACAGCTGAATTGTTTTAAAAGCATTAAAGGAAATGCAAAATATTTTTAATAGATTTTGGATTCATATAACGAATTAAAAAAATATAAACATCTTACAATATCAGCACAGGAATTCCCTATGAGTGCGTGCGTGTGTTGTTTTAATCCAGTAATACAATCATTAAAATTTTATAGAAATGTCAAGTTACTGATAAAATCATATTTCTATTGGGTGTAAATCTAATTATACGCTGACAGAAACAGAGGCCAGAACTTTCGTATCAGGTTATTATATTCAGGAGAAAATCGCGCGACAAAATATTCGCAGGGGATCATTTGAGTGGGAATTTCGGATTACTCCAATCAGAATCAAGATAAGAATTCAATTTATATTTCCGGACAATCCCCCATTCCATTTCGGTTTTAAAATAAGTTCGCCCTCAAAGAGAATTCGATTGCAAAGCTGATCTTAATCGCTACCCGCACATTCATTGATCTGATAAATGTTTGTCAAAACAAACGTTTTGTCCGAAATTATTTAGATGGATGTCTTATTAATTTCGAAGTCTTCGCTTGTTCTCTCAATTAGATAATTGATACCCGTTAACGTCTAGGAATTATATAAAATTTTGATAAACAATATTTAAAGGCAACTTAGGAGAAATGTGGTAGATGCAAAAGATGGCCCTTTATGTGTATTTATAAATTAATGTCTGTATGAAATAAATGATTGAAGTTTAAGTTTCGACCTAGTCAAGAAATACTTTCGAAAATTGTAGTTTTAAAATCGATGTTTTACATTAAATATCGCAGTAACCAAACAGTTCAATAACATTTGACTCATTGCTCCTGTAGGAAATGCACACTTTGACAGGTTCTAGATTTACCTAACCTTGTTTCGAGTCAATGCTACTTAGCACGCCATGTTTTGTGTAGGTGTAATTGCTAAGTAACTATTACTCTATGTTAGGGTTCTTCTAGACAGTGATTTGAATAATTAACTACTGTTGAAAGCACAGGACATTATAATGAAAAAATAGGTAACAGATTTGTTGTAGCCTCTAAGGTTTTTGTTAAAATGTGATTACAAGCATCGATTTCAGGACATTTTTCTTCCATGAATCTAATAGATTTTAAATGTATAAAAAATTTGAGGAAATATATGTGCTTCATACACATTACACAAGCTTGCAGCTCAAAATTGTTAACGACAATTCTAAATGCAGAGTGTTTTCTAAGTGACAATTCCTAGTGTAACAAACAAACAAGCTTCATTTAATATACAAAATCAGACTTCTAACTCAAGCAGAGTGTTCTATAAGATCCAGTATGCCCGTAGTTCTGTGCAAATGTTTGCTGAATTGTGCAAGTTGGCTAAGCCATAGACTCCCACGCGTAACTGACAGTTACTTTCAAAACAATTACTCTCCATAGCGCTTCCAGTTCTTAGATACATACAGTTCTGCGCTTCAAACAGCAATAAACGGAAATATTTTTAGAAAACGTTCGATTATATAAAATTTTATCTGTATCCTCACTAGCCATTCATCTGATTCTGTGACTGACCTTAACAATAACTGTTTTGAAGTTATCGATTGAATTTTGGATAGATCGGTGAAATCCACATGTTTTTGTGAAATGACCAGTGGTTCTAACTTCTAATCGGAATCCCAAATTGTTTCTTTTTATGCTTGGCTGTGGTTAACGAGGTAACGTAACGAAGTAACGATTTTGAATTTAGCCGGTAATTCTAATTTTATGATATTTTATGACATTGCGCCAATATATCTACATACTTTTCATAATATATTTAAAAAATAGATCAACTCAATTTATCGTCGTTCAAGTAAACTGAAGGTGACGTCCGTATGTCATTTCGATGCAGTGAAACACGTTTTGTCTATCTGGACAGACATCATCACGATTCCACAATTTGCATATAATGACTACTTAAAAAGCGACTAACATGAATTGTATGCCAGTTAGTCCACTGTATATCATTCGAGATGTCAACGCTTGATACTTGATTACTTTATTGCCCTTTGAACGTTTTATGAATTAAAATTGTTGGTAGTTCAAGCATTATTACGATTAGTCATAATATAATTTGCGATAGTCATTGAAAGCATTTCAGTTGTAACGTTGATGTATGGGAACTAAACATTCATATTTGGGTATGAATGCATTTTTGGTGCAAAATGTAATATTTTTCTGAGAGTTTTGTTATTTTAGGATATCTAAAAGCATGGTTTGACACTTGCAATGGTCTCTTATTTGAAAAATTACGCGACTAGATTATTTTATTATACCCTATAAATTATACATATATCATACATACTAAATATTATTATCACTTGCTTTAGGAAAGAAAATGTAAGGAAACCGCACACCGAAAAGTTCTTGTAATGTTCTTTAAGGTTTCTAAACTCCGCCAGTTCGCATAATATGCTCAGGATTATGACCATGATCGTATGCCTTAAATTTTGACAACAGATCCTAGCCTATTAGTCAGATAAATGTGATAATAACAGATTGAGTGTGTGTAATAATATACTGAGTTAAGTTCCGTCAAATATTTTTTTAATAATTAATTATTGACGTATTTCCTTAAACCTAATTGCATTGGCTGTTTCCTCGTGGTCCTCATACTTTGACCTACTAGGAGGATCATAAAGTTTATGTTCAACAATATAGTTTTGATGTTAATAACAAAAGTAAAACTAAACAGGATTAAAACTTTAGTTGTTACTAATTCCAAAGTGCTTAAGTTGTTTCACATTATTGTACAACGCTAACGTTAGTCAAAGTAAACGAAGTTTGATCTTTCACCTACGTTATTTGCTCGTCGGTAAGTGTAGTTCGGGAAACTACACTCGAGTCTCGTCTCGGTCGAGATATAGTTCGCCTGAGGGGCTTCGTGATGACGATAGTAGGTGGGCAGGTTTTGTGCACGATGACGACGTATCTACTTACTACATTTATTCTGCTTTGCAAAGATTCCTGCAATTTTTTAGCAAGTGACGTGGAAGCATCTTTAATTAATAATGCCTTATGTGCCGATAACTTTTGGTATATCAATGTATATCGGAACCTTACATTGTATGTATGTGCCATGGCATCATTAAACTTACTATTATTTGTTGTTATTACATTATTTATTTATTTTAAAGATATCGATTTAAAAAAATAGATTACATTACTTTTATGGATATTGAATTTGTGTGATTGTGCAATCTCCAAAAAAATATTTTTCTGCATTAGGTACTATCTTCTCAGATACCTAATATACTGTTACCGAATAATACTCATAAACTTTAGTGATTTCAGCGGAGAATTAAAATGTGTTAGGGACATATTAATACCTTAATATTTCGTCTTTTAAGAGTAACTTTCTTATAATAAAACTGTTCATTGCTGCCCTTGGCCGTGAAAATACAGTTATAAAAAATTGCTTAGCTTCCAAAATTACAGTCTATATTCCTCTCCCCGGGGATTATGCGCTAGGCAATTGTGCTTCACTATTCCGCACTTATGCTGTAATCCGAACATTGCAAAGCCTTTTGATCCTGTCATAGGCTACAAAGGCACGAATTCAGTGCGCTAGAGGATTGCGAGGCTGTTTAGCGCAGTCGCCGTGTAATCCCGGATTAGCTCGACGTGTTGTGAGAACGCCACCATGTTCAAACGCTAATTGGACTTGTCCAATTGATGTAGTCCAATGTTGCATATATGAAACTAATGTTACACGGATTACATTATTGTATTCAGTTCTAAGTACGTTTCATTATGCTGATTGGTCATTAACGTTTAGACTAAATACACCAATTTAATTTAATTGACAATAGTTACATTTTGATGTGTGTTATTAATTTAAATAGTGAGCGTAGTAGAATAGCTGCAGTGGTGGACTATAAAACCAAATTGGAATATTTCATGTTAATTTTCGACCTAAAATTATAATTAAATATTTAATTGGATATTTTATTGTCATACGAATTTAAATACTTTACACACTACTAAATGCAGCATATTTTGGTAACTGCTATTGCTATTCATTCTCTTTATAAAACTTAGTGAGTAAGTACTTCAAAGTCTTTTGATCTTGTCATAGGCTACAAAATGATCCTGACGCAAGCCGTAAAGGGACAAATGTAGTGCGCAAGAGGATTGCGAGGCTATTTAACACAATCAGTGCTTAATCCTGGATTAACTCAGCGAATTTTCAGCTCCTCCGTCGATTTACCCTTATTGTATTAAATTGTATTATGTTTAGTTAGTTATCTGAAGAAATTCATTAGGTTATAAAAATTAAATTAAAAATTTAAAAAACCCCCGACACAAACATTTAAAAAGTAAAAAATAATATCTCTAAAAATAATACGTCGCGTTGGGGGACCGCTCCTAACTACTCATTATCTACGATTTTTTTCATAAGTATCACATGCCTACCTACTTAGTCCTTTACCCAAGACTTATCATATTTTATCAATATTTTTTTGTGTTAAAGTTAGAAGTAAATGGAGCGGTCCCCCAACGCGACGTATTATTTTTAGAGATATTATTTTTTACTTTTTAAATGTTTGTGTCGGGGGTTTTTTAAATTTTTAATTTAATTTTTATTTTATACTTTTTATAGGTAAGAATATTCTCGATTAAGTCATAAATATTCTATTACTGTGCCCTTTCATTTGAGACCCCACACGAGTATACTTGCATACATTCGGCTATTCTTCCCCGCTTTTACCCCCCATAACTTTTAAACGGCTCAACCGATTTTCATAAAACATATTTTAAAATATGCGCCCGTAAGTTCCCTTTAATACAAAAAAAACTAAATTGAAATCGCTTCATCCGTTTGGGAGCTATGATGCCACAAAGAGACAGAATGAAAATTCTTCCCCCCTTTCAGCCCCAATAACTTTTAAACGGCTCAACCGATTTTCATCAAACATATCTAAAAATACGCGCCCGTAAGTCCCCTTTAATACAAAGAAAACTAAATTGAAATCGCTTCATCCGTTCGGGAGCTATGATGCCACAAAGAGACAGAATGAAAATTCTTCCCCCCTTTCAGCCCCAATAACTTTTAAACGGCTCAACCGATTTTCATCAAACATATCTAAAAACACGCGCCCGTAAGTCCCCTTTAATACAAAGAAAACTAAATTGAAATCGCTTCATCCGTTCGGGAGCTATGATGCCACAGACAGACAGACAGACACACACACACACAGACACGTCAAACTTATAACACCCCTCTTTTTGCGTCGGGGGTTAAAAATAGAAAAAATTTAAATGTATGCTGATACCTTTCCATACATTCAACAACCCTAAAAATTCCACTGCAGTACCTAACTTGCTTCTAGCGTCTTTCGTTTTGACCGGTCCTGAACATCAGAAGGCAGCGAATGAACGCTGTTCTCTTCCGGTTATAAATCCATCTGCACGATTTTAGGCTTCGATTCCAAGACTTGGTCCCCATTCGAGAACCTTTTATCCCAAACGGTTATCTCTTCTTTAAATTATGTGGTCAGCTCATTCTTAGTTCAGCTAGTTAATTCCTCGAGATTTATCTATTTATTACCTCTGCTTTTCTACGAGTTTATAAATTCTGATTCGATCATAGAGAGAAATACTGAGCGGATTCTTCTCCACAGCACGCTGAGGGACTTTAAACTTGTGGATTAGGTCAATAGCAAAGCCAAAGTGGAGCTGTATGTCATCTCTGATGGTACAAACTTCTTGAAAACTTAGGACATCAGGAACATCCAAGATGGATGGATACATAGTTTCAATTTTACAATGTTTTAAATACTATCAAAAAAGATTAGATCAATAGATTTCCAGATCCATTCTACTGACAAATATTACCGCAGATTACTATCGATGAAAATAAATTTTACACGTAGAAGTGCCTCTTATCGTGAGATGTGTGCCGGAGCAGAGAAAGGTACAGATGGATATATGAATAGACAAGCAGAAGGATATAATTAAAGTGGAAGGGGTCGTTTTTGCCACTTGACTGGTTATAACAATAGACGTTTAATGTTGCAAACTTGGGAGCCGGTCCACAGAACTTACACAAAGTATGACAGTGACTACTACATTGTTAGCCAGCAGAATATACCTAGTGCTTGTTAAATAAATTATGATACCAATGATAACTAAAAGTAGTAGGTTATTATTTTTGATTTAAAAGACGCATCACAATTTTTTTTCTTTTAAGAGCTTCGGCTTTATGAAAATGATTTATTTTCTAAAAAAATCAAATCTATTCCCTATTCTTATTTACAAACCATATTAAGAGCGTCACGTTATGAATTACGATGTCTGTTACTCTGTGAAGTATTCAAACAAGATTAATATCATAGCCAAAAAGACTTTAAAGATTTTTTGTCGATATTAAACTTACTTCCCGAAAATCATTTATAACTTCTTCCATTAACGGTATACGAATATGTAATAAGATGGTACTGTAATGCGTAGCTGAGATACCTTAATATAAATAAGGCTAAGCATATTTAAAAAGGAGTACCTACTAATAAAGACTTCATACAAGCAATAGGTCTCTTAATAAATCGAACCTGCAAACGTCATCACAGTACGATTTCCATGAAAGATTTCAAATATAAGCATTTGGTCAACTATTTTTACATCCATTCCGTCGCAAGTCCAGTTCCATCCCGAACCCTAATTCGGGAACGAGTGATTGAACGGTGTAGGCATTTGCCGTTCATTGTCTGCGGCATACGGGCTGTCGAGGCGGCCACAGTCGGCACCATTTGTCAGTCGAGATCGTTTGTCGTACGGCAGGCACATAACTAATTGCTGCTGTAAATCGTTCTCGCACGCGCCGTAGACGTCGTCGCGCGCTATCGCCTCCGATAGCCGATGAACGGACAAACTGGCGTGATTCCCTTTGTTTTATGCGACAGAGTCATATATAGACTTGTAAACAATGTTCGTGACGGTTGAATGGCTGTTTCGCAGTTACTAAGCAGATAGATCGGTCTTATTCTACATAGTAGGTGGTTAAGTTGTGAATGTATTGCCTCCTGTTGTATTTTGCGTTGAGTTGTTATAACTTCGTCAATTTCTACTTATCTGTTGATTGCTTTAATTAATATTTGATTTGAATAATACTCATTGTATGTCCTAGTTGTTTGTTTTGAAGTATTGGTTGTTAGAACTTTTTATCGATAAAATGTTAAAAATGTAATTGTTGTTGTAATGCTCAACAATTCATAAATCTCCAATTCTATTTCAGTACACCAGATCGGTGACCGAAACCGGCTCACAATCTCCAAATTTGTGGCTTCGACTGTATTGCGGTGGCTAGAATACTGACACCGATTACAAGCCGGCAGACAAGGGGACGACAGAAGTGACTCCTTGAGCTTGATGGTAGGGCTGAACCCCGACAGATCTTTGTGACTCCCGCCAAACGACTTGTCGTCCGTCCCTACACGACTTGTCGTCCATTCCCACACGACTTGTCGTGTTTCGGCCGGACAGGTCTTTTCTTTCTTTCTCTCCTCGCTCACATCGAATCGGCGATGCCTTTACGGTGACACCTCTGTTCGTACGTCGGCAGTAACAGAATAAATACAATAGGACAAAGTAAAGTAAGTATTTGCTTTGCATTAGCTTTAAAAGTTCCTTTACATTGTTACACTTTTCATGTAGTTATCGATGGGCTCCAAAGTTTCAGGCTAACAGATTCGTCATCAAAGGTTATTGGGTGTTTTTGATCCGGTCGCATTCAGTCATTTCACGCAATGTTTTTATTTTGATCCAAATGCATGGGGAAAAAAGTTATGCGCTTCTACGTAAACGTATATTTTTCAAAATTATTGATTTTTAATTAAAATGGGACCACACGGCAGTTATAAGCTCTCGAATGTCGAAATAATTAGTGAAATCAGTTCACCGAGTACGAATTTATAGGGTTACACATAGGAAGAAAAGAAAACATACAGATGAATCGAGAACCTTCTCCTTTTTTGAAATCATTTAAAAATCTGTTGAATAAAAAGTGTTTCACTTCTCATTGACCAACAAATAACATTATTAACAACATTTTATACACTTAAAAGCAAATCTTCCTTTGCTAATAAAACAGCTCTCCCATGCTTTTGAGCAATGCGACTCATTTCATTGGGTATATAGTATTCATGGTCGTTTACAAACTCCTACTAGTTTCATTACTGAACGCCGAATCACCGGTCCGAACAAAATCTCTCCCTCCCCTTTATCTTTAAAATAACTTTCAAAATTTTTCAGTTGCGAAAAAAAGACAGACTTGGCTAATTAATTATAGGATTGAGTGTAGAGTCGGTATAACAAAGTGAATTCAACAATTATTTAATGTTGTAAAATAGGTAATCAAATCAATTGCTCACTGAACTTAAAAAAACCTACAAGATGCAATTACCTTATTAGAAATTTCCCAAATGGAAAATCAACGAGCATTAAGGCTTTATTGCTATTCCGCTAAGCTATTACGGCTTAAGTAGACATAGAGCGTACATAGACACAGTCAATTTAACACATAATAATTCCGAGCGAAATTGCTCATACATAACACGATAAATGTTAAAATACCTAAGTAAGAGCGCATTTACAAGTAAACGACTGAATCCATTTTCGCAGTTTTGCTAGAGTCAAGGGCGGGGGTTTATTCTATAGTATTCGACTTATTGTTTCGAGAGCCAAAGCCGATTGCGTCTCACGCATGAATCATGATAAATGAAGCGCAGGTTTTCGTCAGATTGACGCGGGGTGTTCGCGCCTACAGGATGACAGTCCCTGATCTGCTAATGGACGATGCAGGGAATTTTTCGTTACTATTTTGGAACAATCGGCATTATAAGTGACAGAATTCGTTCGTACCGTATGTAAATATATTTTGAATGTAGGTGGGAACTTAACATGTTGTGAGTGTTTCCGCTAAATTCTTAACAGATTTTGATGTCTTGTACCTATACCTACTATTGTGTTTTATGAAGCTTAGGAAACGATGTCACATATTTGCGATTTCAAAAATTGTGACTTTGGAGTTTATATTTAACAAGTTGTGCCCGCGAAGAGTTTTTCCCGCATAAATCTAAATCCGGGATAACTTAAATATTGCTCCACAACCTTCTCTTTCTACGAGTGAAAGTCTCATAAAATTCCGTTCAGCCGTTTCTGAGATTAGCGTGCACAAACATACAATCAGTTACAGATTTTTTATAATAATATATTATATGGGTAAAGATATATTTTACCAAGATTGAAATTTTTGCATGTAATTTTCTCTAAGCCGTCTACCCCTTGTGTCACAACATGTCACATTTTGTTGACCCCCTCACCATAAACGTGACGTAATTTATGGATGGCCCCGTGATTGCGTGACATGTTAATGTTTTTCAGTAATACCTAAAACGATCTTAATTATAGTAGGTACGCCTATTAATATTCTTTATCTTTTGTTTCATTGTTTACGTATCAAAAAATATTCTGTAGGTAACTAAGCTACTACAAGCTACAACAAGATAGTACAAGCTACTACAACTACTATAAGCTACTACAAACTACTACAGTAAATCTGTATGTGAAAAATTTTGGTAAACTTATTCAAGATGTGATAGTTCGAGCAATCCACAAAAAATCAGCAGGGTGGATTTTTTGAGAAACAGTATTCAATACATCTAATTTAAAATCAACGCCTATTTTAATACATCATAGAGCCCCAGCAAACGGCGTATTTAAAAACGCGCCGAGGTCGCGCATATACGGGCTTCAAACGCAATTCGAACGCAACCTTGTGTTAGCTTCATAAATAATAATGTTTTAATTTAAGTTTGTTTTGCATAGGTTTTATTTTAGTTTTTAAAAAAGATTATGTCGTGAAGTATTTTAAAAAATGTAAATTATAGTTCAGTTTCAGTTCAGTTATATATTTTGTAATTTAGAGGGAAGATGAAGGGAAAAGAGGCTTTAATCGGCAATTTTTATGAAAGTAGTAGTGTCTTGAGTGAAAAAGAAAAATGTTTTTTTAGACAGACCTTGTCATAGGAAAAGATGGAAAATACAAATATTCTATTGAAGAAAAACAGATTGTTTTAATAACTATTTAGTAAGAGTATACATCAATTCAGAAGCTGGAAAACATCAAGGGTAGTAGGTATAATATTATTTATATCACCTTGGTGTGATCGTACGCCCACAAGAAGGTACGTTGGTTTGATTAAGTCGAGTGTTATAACTGAGGGTTATTATCACTATTTGCATCATTTATTTGCATTTGTTGGTTTTATGTTCGGGTTTCGGCTGTAGTAATATCCTAGTAATATCCTAAAGTACATAAATCAGAAAACATGCAAATAAATTTGACAAAATGGTGTCATTATTTCACAGCTTACTAAGTAATATTTTGTTATTTGTTATCATTTAAGTTCATGTTATAACATGGTAAATTTGTTTTTGAATGGATACTTGCTTCTATAAATATTTCAGATAATTAAATATTGGGCAAATTAGCGAAAATGCCTAATATTCGATCTGGAAGTAGACGAAGCTCCGATCAAAAGCATCGCGACCGTGTGGCGGGTGTATCCTTGAGGCGTAGCCGGTCACGAACACCAGCTCGAAGTTCGAGACATCGTTGTCGTTCGTCGGCGGCGTTCCAGAACGAAATGCGTGGCTCCAGGGGGCGGCGATCTAAAAGATCGCCTTCGAGACCCGAGTCGCGGATAAGGAGTAGGAGTAGGTCGGCCGTGGTACCTACATCGCAGCATCGTGAATTGGCAAATAAGGAACATAGAAGTCGTAGCATGCGGAAGCGTCGTAAGTTGCAGACTCCTCGTAGAGACACCGCGTCTCGTGAAGAGTCGCGTTGTTCAGTACGGCCCACTGTCGATATCAGATCTAAATCAGTAATGATGAAATCTCCGTCCAATAGTATTGTTAATAATGAAATATTAAAATGTATAAAAGAGTCCTTGCAAACTATTTCATCCGTAAATCCACAGGGTAAAGACAGGTTCAATAATAACAACGTTGTTCCGGAATTTGATCCCAAATTGAAAAATCAAACTATAGTTACTTGGTTAAATAAAGTGCAAGAATGCTCTGAGATTTACGGTTGGGATAGCAAACAAATTGCTCATTACGCTCTTCCTAAACTAGTAGGTACAGCTAAGAAATGGTACGAAGGCCAGCCGTCACTATTACTTACATGGGACGAATGGGTTGAAAAACTGAAATCTGCTTTTCCTTCGTATGAAAATTATGGTCATCTACTTACGGAAATGCTGGGAAAAAGGGCAAAGTTTGGAGATGATTTGGAAGAATATTACTATGAAAAGTTATTAGCTTTGAATCGATGTGGCATAGTAGGCAGGAATGCTGTTGACTGTATTGTGTATGGAATAGATGACAGGTCGGTAAGGTATGGAGCTGAGGCTGTAGGTTTTGAGAATGCTGATAAATTGTTGGGTTATCTGAGAGGCGTAAAACACGAGCGTCTAGATAAATTTAAAAAAAAACAGGTGCCTTCGGTGTCCGATGTTCCCCGTCAGTCTGTTAGAAGTGATTTGGGTAAAATACTAAAATGTTTTAACTGTCATGAAGCAGGTCATTTGTTGTCAGCATGTAAGAAACCTGTCATCAAGTGTCAAAGATGTAAGCGTGCTGGTCATGATAACCCTGGTTGCAATAGAGATGTATGGGTGGATAAATCTGAAATAAAGACGTTATGACTAGATATAAATTTAGGTTCGAAAGTAGATGAAAAATTTATCAAGACGGTAAAAGTCAATAATATAGTGTTGGTTGGGTACGTTGATTTTGGTAGTCAATGTACATTGATAAAACAGTCCGTCATGAAGGAAATAATACCGCGTGAAAAATGGGCAATTAATAATTTACCATCTCTTAAGGGTTTCGGTAATACATATGTGACTGCTTTGGGTAAAACTATGATTTCGTTGTTTATTGATAATGTTTGTATTAATGTCGAGGTTGTGATGGTCCCTGATAATTTTCTTAGTTATGATATACTTATTGGGCAAACTGCTACAGAACAACCTCACATATGGGTATTTAAATCCGATAAGGACTTAATGATTACTTACAAACGAATACAAGACGACGAGCGACTGGTTTTAAAATCTGTCAAAAATGTTGAGGCGGAAGGTTGTATTTCTATTCGGATATTTACCGAGACAAATTTCAGTGGAATAGTTTTTGTGGAAAATGGTTATCGACTAGACTACCGTGTAGAAATTGGTACCTATAATATAAAAAACGGTTATGGACATTTAACTATTTTAAATTTTGATAATAAGTTAATTAGATTTAGAGAAGGTCAAGTGTTGGCCCGTGCTTTTACTATGCAAAGGTTTAATAATGTAAAGAATGTTAGTGTCATAAAACAAGTACAAAACAAAGCAGATAAGATTCCGTTTACGTCGAATGAACTTAATATTAACGAAAATTTAGATAATAATCAGAAAGTTAAACTACTTTATACTATAAACAAGTACCGAGATTGTTTTGCCAAAGATTTGTCCGAACTTGGAGAGTCAACCACCTCAGAAATGAGTATTCAATTGACAGATGCGGAGCCAGTCGTTTATCGGCCTTATAAATTGAGTCATTCGGAAAGAGGCAAAGTAAGGTTGATGATTGATGAACTGTTAAAATATAACATAATAAGAGAATCTCAATCTCCATTCGCAAGTCCAATTATAGTAGTAAAAAAGAAAACCGGTGATAAACGGCTTTGCGTAGACTATCGGGCACTTAATAGGAAAACGGTTAAACAACATTATCCGTTACCTCGTATTGAGGATCAGATTGATCGTTTGGCTGGGAATGAATATTTCTGTGCTTTGGACTTGGCATCTGGTTATTATCAGATTCCATTGACTGAAGAAAGTAGGAGTAAGACCTCGTTTGTAACGCCCGATGGGCAGTTTGAGTTTAATAGAATGCCCTTTGGGCTGGCAAACGCGCCGGCTGTTTTTCAGCGAACTATCAATTCCGTTCTAGGCAATTTACGTTTTGAGTTCGCATTAGCTTATATGGACGACATCTTAATACCCAGTAAAACATTCGAAGAAGGTATCGAAAGGTTAGAAATTGTGTTTAAAAAATTTAGAGAGGCAGGGTTAACTTTAAAGCCACAAAAATGTTATTTCTTCCAAAATCACGTCGACTATTTAGGTTTTGAAGTTTCTGGTGAGGGTGTAAAACCAGGCATTAAGAAAATTGAATCTGTTAAAAATTTTCCTAAACCCAAGGACGTACATAATGTTCGACAGTTTATTGGGTTAGCTAGTTTTTTTAGACGTTTCATTAGGGGTTTTGGGGAAATAGCTCGCCCCCTTACCAGTTTGTTAAAGAAGAATTCTGTTTGGGTTTGGTCACAAGCTCAAGAAGAAGCGTTCGACAAATTAAAAAATGCTCTTATATCGAGACCCGTACTAGCGTTGTATAATCCTAAACTTGATACGCAAATCCATACAGACGCCAGTAAACACGGTATAGGGAGCGTTTTATTGCAGAAACAACTGGATGGAGTTGTTAAACCTGTTGCGTATTACAGCAGACAAACTTCGCCTGAAGAATCCCATTTCTCTTCGTATGAATTGGAGACTTTAGCGGTCATTGCTGCACTAGTGAAGTTCAGGACGTATGTTCTTGGATTAAAGTTCACTATCGTAACTGATTGTAATTCGCTTAGAGCAACATTTTTAAAACGGGATATGATACCAAGGGTTGCACGGTGGTGGAGTTTGGTTCAGGAGTATGATTGTAACGTAGTTTATAAATCAGGTAAGGGTATGATTCATGTTGACGCATTGAGCAGAAATCCAATTTCTGAAGATGCAGGGATAATTCAGGCTATTGATACTTTTGATGTCATGACAATAACAGATGATTGGTTGGCGACGGTACAGTTGGAAGATTCTGAGATACAGCGCATTAAAAAAATCCTTGCTGATAAACAGTCCGATGATTTGTTGGAAATACGTAAAAATTTTGTCCTTAAGCGCGATAGAGTGTATAGACTAACTGAAGATGGATTGAGGTGGGTGGTGCCAAAGGGATGTAGGTGGCAGGTACTTCAGAAAAATCACGATGAAATAGGGCACTTCGCGTTTGATAAAACGTTTAATAAAATAAAAGAACATTATTGGTTTCCACGTATGCGGAAATTCGTTAAAAAATATGTGAATTCCTGTTTAGAGTGTTCTCATAATAAATTACCGGCAGGAAAGAAACAAGGTTATTTACACCCTATACCTAAGGAAGCTACACCTTTCCATACCATTCACGTTGATCATGTTGGCCCCTTTGTAAAGTCGAAACGGAACAATTGTTATATTTTGGTGATTGTGGAAGCGTTTACGAAATTTGTTGTTTTAAAAGCAGTTAAAAATACAAAGTCAACATCCACCATATCAGCTCTTAAGGACTATTTTGGGATATTTGGGTTGCCAAAGCGGCTAATTAGCGATAGAGGAACTTCGTTTACCAGTGCAAAATTTAAAACATTCATTACCGAAGTAGGTGTTCAACATGTAAAAAATGCCGTAGCTTCACCCAGAGCAAATGGTCAGGTGGAACGGTATAATAGAACAATTTTGGATGCACTAGCTTCACAAAATCATGGTAGAGACGAAAGACTATGGGATGAGCAATTAACAAATGTGCAATGGGGATTAAACAATACAATTAATAAAGGTACAGGTAAAACTCCCTCTGAAGTTTTATTTGGGCTCAGGCTTACTGGTGTTAATGAAGGTAGGTTGGTTTCGGAAATAAACAGAGACATAGATGAAAGTGTTCCTAATGACAATGAAATGGGTTTGGACGCTAGTTTGCGTAAGATCAGGGATGAAGTAGATGATAATATAAAAAAGTCGCAAGAAAAACAGAAAAATAGTTTTGATAAAAAAAGAAAAAAACCATTGCGATTTAAAGTTGGAGACTTGGTAAGAGTAGAAAAAGCAACACACACTGTGGGTAAAAGTAGAAAATTGTTACCCAAGTGTTCAGGACCGTACAAAATAATTAAAATTCTGGATAACGATAGGTATGAGGTAGAGGATACTCCAATTACACGGAAAGGATCATCAAAATACAAGGGTGTTTTTGCAGTTGATAAAATACATCCATGGCTTTGTTTTAATGATAAAGATAGTGATTTGTCTAGTAATGAGATAATGTCTAGAATGTCGCCACGACATAAAGTGCAATGTGCGCGACGAAAAGTGCAATGTGCACGACACAAAGTGCAATGTGCACGACACACAGTGCAATGTGCACGATGCAAAGTGCAATGTGCACGACACACAGTGCAATGTGCACGATTCAAAGTGCAATGTGCACGACACAAAGTGCAACGTGCACGACACAAAGTGCAATGTGCACGAAGCAAAGTGCAATGTGCACATAGTATATAAAATGCAAAGTGCATAATAATTGTTTAATTCTGGAAGGCAGAAAATTTAATTTTTGTTAATGAGATTTGTTTATGTAAGGTTATTTTGCTAAGTTGTTGTTCACGAGGACGTGAAAGTTATCAGGATGGACGAATTGTTAGCTTCATAAATAATAATGTTTTAATTTAAGTTTGTTTTGCATAGGTTTTATTTTAGTTTTTAAAAAAGATTATGTCGTGAAGTATTTTAAAAAATGTAAATTATAGTTCAGTTTCAGTTCAGTTATATATTTTGTAATTTAGAGGGAAGATGAAGGGAAAAGAGGCTTTAATCGGCAATTTTTATGAAAGTAGTAGTGTCTTGAGTGAAAAAGAAAAATGTTTTTTTAGACAGACCTTGTCATAGGAAAAGATGGAAAATACAAATATTCTATTGAAGAAAAACAGATTGTTTTAATAACTATTTAGTAAGAGTATACATCACTTGTAACGCCGCTACTGCGCAGATCTCTCCCCCTCTGTACGACTATCAAACGATTTTCTAACGCGCTTCATACGCACGTTTGTATCGCGTTCAACGTGCGTTCGCATCTACAAAAACGCAAAAAGAAGCGTCTATGGCGCAGACGACTTACGTTCGTGAACGCGTGTCGTCTGCACGTATAAAAATACGCCGTGTTCTGGGGCTCTAAAATGTAAATTGTCAATAATATATCCAACTCTTTAATAACCGGTAGTTCCAGACATTTAATCAAATAAACAAGAAAATAACAACAAAATAAGTAAATAATAGCTCTTTTTATTACCTTTTTTAAATATCTTTCGAGTCAAACACTTCCATTAAAGTTTTATAACTGTCTGAGGTAATCTTTGTACCTTTTTATTACATATCTAACTATTAAATTTGACAGCGATAAAGACAATCAATACTTTAAATGGTTATACATCGCTGGAAAACAAATGTGAACTCAATAATGAAGAACATTACACTGTTTTACAGCTAATAAACGTATTTTTAGATGAAGCAGGATAGCTGGTTTTAAAAGTCCTGGAAATAATATTCCAGGAATCACCTCTTTTAGACTAATATTTCGTCAAGCAAGCTGTTTAGTAGACGGCGCCAGGAGCAAGTGATATATCGTTTAATTAATGTCATCTTCAACACATTTATGAGGAGGACATAAGGCTCAATTTCCCATGCTTCTTCAATAATATTTAAAGCAAAACGCATGCTTCAAGCGGGCCGTGACAACGGGATCGCAATCAAAATTCCAATGTGTAAACTTTTCAAAGACTTGTTTGTGGGTTTTGATGTGAACTTCATTAAAGATTATCGAGTTGATTTATCATTAGCGTTAACTTCAGTTGAAATTGCCACAATTACTTGATAATTATTGCTTGTTATTAGCGGGGAATGACAATTCCATATTCTCGGTGACTCAAGTATATAATATGCGTATTATACAAAATACGCGTATTATAAAAAAACATAAAACTAAAAAAAATTAATGGAGTTTATATACATACAGAGCTTACGGTTTGCAATTACCATAGAAAATATCTAATTATACATAAGATATTGGGTACCTCTATAATTCTATAAGTAATAAACATTATTCCGCCTTCTAACCCCGCCTTGCTCAGTTTATGGAAAGTGTGTAGATCTTCTAAGATAGAATATAAGATGAACTAATGTGCAATATTGATGAACTATTGCATGTACTTAATGGATAGCATGAGAATGTTATAGTTTATTTGTAGTTGAATATTACTTAGTGACTTTGAACGTAGACTTACTTACCGAATAGGGGAGAACGGAGTTTCAATTCTTAACATAGCTTTAATCTATGAGCATAATTATAAGAAAATAGTTTTTGCTGTCCCCAAGATAAAAGTATAAGTATCTATTATACTAAGCAACGGTCTATCCTTTTATGTAGCAACAATAAATTTGATAGAAGATAATTTCACAATCAAGAGATACGCAGCAACAAATGATTTCGTTTGATCTCAACTTAAAACGGTATTATTCAATTTAAATCCAACACCCATAGGCGAGCCCTGCGTCAATCACAATGACGTCAGTTCGGTAATTTATAGACAAATCCCTTTTATTTGCTGTACTGCTGTGTGGTCGATATGACTGGAGTTTCATTGGCATGCGCGACCATGCTCATGCTACGTTTTGACAGCTTAGACCTTTGCCCGCACTATTGTTATTGGCTTATTAATTGTGTAGAGTTTACAGTTAATCTTTGAAACGAAGTGCGTCACTAACAAGATTTAAGTTTTATGGTACCTAACCTGACCACGCGAGACTTTAAAAATAAGGAATTTTTAATTTTTGACGATGCTCATAAGTCATAACATAGCTCCTGAATTTAGTATGGTTTCCTATAATCAGCAGAAATGAGATTTTTAGGCTACCTTATTTATGTGAACAAAGTTACATAATTATTATTATTTACTAGAATTGGCTTAAATCATAACCCTCGATTTGGCTGAACCTTACTTAAATACCTAACTAAGTTAACATATCGACGGCAGCAAAGAACACAAAGACATCTGCAATTTTGCCAAAATCGTTTTTTTGCATAATTCAACACAGAATTCTTTGTTTTATCTTGTG
Source organism: Hesperia comma (assembly GCA_905404135.1). Lineage (NCBI taxonomy): Eukaryota > Metazoa > Arthropoda > Insecta > Lepidoptera > Hesperiidae > Hesperia > Hesperia comma. Next base: position 12,366,630 of record FR990025.1, on the reverse strand, counting down.
ATATTTTTTTTTCTCGAAAAATGTTGTTTTTTTCACCAATTTTTCAACGTACAAAAAGACATCTGCACTACTTATTAAAAATTCGACAAAGTACAAACGGACATATACCATTTGTCCTTGTGTACGTCGCGCAATGCGGCGGGCCAGCTGTCCTTACGAAAATAACCTGCGAAGTCTCGAGGCTCTTCAGCAAGAAAAAATGTCTGATGATGACTGCTTGCAATTGGAATAATAAAATAATTGAAAATTGAATCCGGAAGTGACATTCAACCAAGCCACAAATGTAAAAAATATTTATACCTTTTTTTCTATCTTTGTTGGTGTGTTTGTTACCCCATAACTTCGTGGTGGGTAAACCGATTTTGATGATTCTTTATTTCTTTGAAAGCTGGTGCTTTGAGTGTGGTTCCATACAAATTTGAGCGACATCTGATGAGTAATTTTGAATTTACTTGAATAATGTGTAAGGATGTTTAGTAGTGTGTATTTATGATTTTTTCCTAATAACTTTTTATTGAGTGTTCAGATTTTAATGATTCTCTTTTTACTTGAAAACTGGTATTTGCATTGTAGTCTCATATAAGTTTGAGCGCCATCTGACCAATAGTTTTTGAATTATCCTTAATAATTTTTATGTTTGTATGTTACCTCATATCTTACTACTTAGAGTTCCGATTTTAATCATTCTTCTTTTAATCGAAAGTCGGAGCTTTGGGTTAGGTCCCATTCAATTTGAGTTCCGTAAGAATAGTAGTTTTTGAGATTCTTATGATATGGAGGTAGAAATAGGTAGTAAGGGAAAATATCGAAGAGTAACTATAACGATTCGTAGTTATTTTCTCTGAAACTATACTTTTTATTACTTTATATGACAAATATAATTATTAAAAAGAATCATAAAACTTTTTTTTTAATTAAATATCCTAAAACTCAAAATAGTTTAGGTATATCTGCAATTATCCAATAGCTTTAACTTAAGAATGCCGAAGTAATATGAGACAACTGCAGTATTTTAATGACAATCATAATTATATTTGTTTTTTTTTTTATGAAATTGGTTATTTATGATCAATAACAATAAAATTCAATCATTAAATTAATAAAATAGTTAAAGAATAAATAATTATCGGGTCCCAAGTAGAAACGAATATATGGCAGTTGACTCAATTTGCTTGTTTTCTTGATCCAAGTAGAAAAAGACATCTAGCGTATTTTTAAAAATAAAAGAATTATTGGTAATTTACCTATACCAAATAATAGTTAATATTGTAATAATTAACTATTCCAAAATTGATGAAGATATCTTTGTAATTGTTGAAGTTATACAATTTTTGCACTAAAAACGCTCTCCTGAAAACTAACGTTTTTGTAGATGACCGTTTGTTCTTTGCTGCCGTCGATATTGAAAGCCAACACTCAAAAATAACTTCATTAATTTAATCTCAATTCTGATTTACAGTCATGCTTTATGTACCTAGGTATTTCATATTTAGGGCGGTTTCAGATTAGCGTATTTTTCTGCGCGTAGGTATACGGTTGTTTCAGCATACGCGATTACACGCGCGCTACAAGACGCGCTTCATAAATCGAACGCGTGTAAACTGGCATATTTCGGCATGTTCGCTCGAACTCGAACCGGCTTAGGGCGTATTCAAGTAGAACGCTGGTTACCGGCGCCGATCTGCCAGCGCTTATCGGTAGGTACTGGTCCGTCGAGATAACCTCTACATAAAGCAAGCTTGTATAAGCAGGAGCTGGCTGGCAGTCTCTGAATCATTGATCTATAGGACTCTGGATTAGACACTAGAGCAAAATAGCGTGCCTGACAAAATTTTAGTGAAAAAAAAAACATGGCCGATTTTGCTAGTATTGTGCGCACTACGTGAACGGAAACAGTATCGATATTTGGTTTTATGACTTACGATACTTAATTGATTCAGGCGTTACTTTGCGGAACTCCATTATTACACTCCATTATTACAAAGATTGTGACCGACCGTCGTAGAGTCTACTTACCCTGATGATGCCCTGTTTTGGGGCGAAACACGTGTTGGTGGTGGTGTGTATGTTGGTGTATACATTCTTTGTTCGTTGCATGTTCCTATGTGGGAGGGAGGGAGGTGCTACTTGCATGAAAGTATACACCATCATACATACGAGTTTGCTCGCGGATTGTTGCAAAGTAGATTAACATCTAATCTGTACTTACGATACAACAGCAATAATACATGTCGTTCGTCTTTTTTTTCATTAATTTAAATTTTCTACTTGAATACGCCCTTAGAAGCGCGTCAACAAACGCTCGAGTTGCGCGTGTGCCAAAACGCACACCAATACGTGCCTACATGTGCTTCCAAAAAAGATCTTATACACGCGTAAAATACGCTAGTCTGCAACCGCCTTTATAACAAAAGTTTAATATTTTCTCCGCAGTATTATGACCATTCATTCACTATATGGAGTCAAACAGACGCGTTAGTGAATGAAATGAAAGTCACGTCCACGAGTAATGTAGAAATCATCCCGTTAGGTAGAGCGAGATATTCCTTGGTTAATAGTAAGAAGCCTCACTGATCTCGAGCTGTTTGATGTTATTTGTAATAACCAATATTTAGAAACTAAATCAAATGGAATTTACGACTGGTGGGCCGTTGTTTGCTTCGGGGAATCTTTTAGTGTCCAGTAGGTACCTACATACACACAAAGATAAAATATTTCGATGGTATTCTTAATTCATTTTTATATGATACGGACGCTGAATGTTATGTACCTAGACTATGGTCTGTACGCCTAAGGCAGTTCTCACATTACGCTATTCATGAGATACGCTACTGCAACGCTACCCAAAATTAGTAGATATGTATTTGACACTTTTAACTGACAGAAGATGCATCGTCCTGTCAGTACATAGTGTCAAATACATACTAATTTTGGGTAGCGTTGCAGTAGCGTATCTCATGAATAGCGTTGTGTGAGAAGTGCCTTATAGGTATGGTAAGAGGAGATCATAGACCCAGCAATATTGTGAACGAATAATAATAATTATTGAGAACAGTAATTCTTAATTCGACTGTATTTTTTTCGTTTTAATCCAAAACTGGTGCTTGTCGTATAGTCTTATTTAAATTTGAGCGACATCTGACGAGCACTTTTTGAGTTATCTTTACATGTCGAAGTAAAAGACGGTATTTTTTGTAAACAGTTAATTATTCGTCCTTTGTATGAAAAAAATAAACACGAAGGTAAAGAAAGAGAAGGTAAAGAAGAGTAAGTAAAGAAAGAGAAGGTAGAAAAAGTTCAAATATCACGATCACAATGTCGATCAGATTTCAAACGTTACTTACACCATCGCGTGGTTAACAGCATCGTAAAATTTCATGATAGACAATATCGTAAGCACTCCGCATGGCATACTCTTCCTTTTCAGGGAACCGCTCGCGTAAAATTAAATGCCTTTTTAGCTACTGGTTCGGATTGTCGGGCGAAGTAAATAAAGTTAAAGTCCTTGAAATAACTTTTACACTGCTTACTGCTTTTTATTTTAACACAATCGCGTTTTAATGTGCGTTATTTGTTTTAAAATGTCACTTTTTTAATCTGTTGTCAAACATTAACAATTAAAATGAGTATGTACTTCTGTAATGTATCTCTAAAAACGATTTAAATATAATTTTTTTACCCAGTAAGTAAATTAAATAAAAATGTGCTGAGTGAAACATAAACCATTAAAACACACGAAACTCCATTTTATTTCGATTTTTTTTCGATAAAAAGATCATAAAGATAATAAAGAAGTTATTTTAATTATTCATAGAATGTATTTATATATTTTCAATAATAAATTATCATTCTGTATAAGTACTAAGGCAATTTTTGCACACACAAACACAAGCTGTCTTGTAAGCCAATTAACTAAACACGAGAAAAGGTATCTCCGAGTTGAGCATTAAAATTTCACTAAATTTTAAAACCCTAGAGAGTATGCAGGCGCAATATTATATACAGGCGCAAATATTATATACAGCCGACAACCTGTATACTCTTCAAACAGTTCTATGTCCGAAAGATAAAGCTTTGGGAGTGAAAAAATGTTGACATACCTTCAAAAACGTCCTGTCTACGGTCGGCTGGAATAATAATTGGAATGGATCCTGATATACGCAAATTCGTTTGCAAAATGGTCGTATTAGGGATAAAACACGCACTGCATATTATCTTGTCTGTTAAATTGGGACTTTTATGATGTTATGAAAGAACCCTCTCCGAGTATACTTTACGGGATAAGTAATAAAAGCATAGACATAATAATATTACGAATGCTTCTTTATGCAGATAGAAAAGCTTTTTGTATATCTTGTATAAGATTCTCGGAATATTACAAAAGCGGGAACAACCCTTGATCTTGAAATGGGAACGTTAGTTTGTCGGTTACATAAAATGTATTGTTTGTATAAACGTTTTTCGTTTTTCTCGATTCCGCTATATTAATAATATTATGTATAAACCAGCGTTTAGGGTTCTATACCTAAAAAGATAAAACGCACACTTCATAGGAACCGATATCAACTATCAAAAGATTTAATATTCTGTTAATCCAGCATATTATTTTGACCATCGTAAGATAATCAAAATCTACATTTTACTTTCCGTTGACCTCGATTTATTAAAATTTTGAGATCAGAATTTTCAGTACAAATAAATGAAGTATCCGAAAATGTTGTAGTTTGTAGTATTATCCTTAAAAAATAATAATAAAAGGAACGAACTAATTAGGTACTTACCTGCAAGTACAGAACCCTTTGGTGCTCGAGGCTTTTTGTAAATGTACCTAGACTAATTTAAAAGGGATTTTAACTTAAAAAAGAATGTGGATTCTTTCTCCTACGTCGCTTCTGTTCTCTTGGCTTTGAATGTAGAAAATAGCTTTATTAAAAAATATGTTAAGTATGTCTTACAAATCATAGAGTATTTATGTTATAGTGACTGTTGGTAGATAAATAAAAAAATATTTATTTATACTATAGTTCATCTTGGGAAACAACAAAGGATATTTTTATTCCGGAAATGATCCCCTCATGGATTGAAAAGGGGAAAGGATAGGTAATGGGCACTATTAGTCGTCCATTCGATTTTCCGTCTCATTGGCGCGTTAATTTTCTCCGGTACCTATTTAGAGTTTTTAGTTTTTAGACGTGTTGACTCCCGTACAAAAATTAGTGATCTAAAAATGCTTACTTCTCCTAAACTCACTTGTACATTGCTGTAAGTTAACACATCATATTTATGAATGTATTATATATTACATTTATTGTAGATAATCATAGGTATACATAATATAATATATGTTTAGATCTTAATATTTCCCAAACTCTCTACCGCGTCAAACGATTTACATTTAACCAGTATGTTTCACCATAGGACTAGACGTCATAGACTGGCTCACTAAGAAGATTAGTCACTGTCTAGTGCAAAGCTAAGGCTTTGTAAGGTTTAGTAGGTAATAGTTGCATGAATTTTGTGAAGTGCTATAGAAACATAATGGGCGTTTTTCCATTAGCGCCGGTGCCGGCGCCGAGCCGGTGCCGGAGAAGCAAAACTGTATGAAAATGTATGGCTCGCTTTTCCACTTACCGGCGCCGGCGCCGGCCCGGCAATGAGTCCCGCCGGCGCCGTCGCCGGCTGGTTGTCAAAAGAGAGTAGAAGGGCAGTGCCGAGCGTGTGTTGTATGCGCAGCACTGGCTGACATGCCTAAAAATCCAAAAGCACCAGGAAGTATCCTTCTTCTTAATTTTCAGATACAAATTCTCCAACAAATAGTTAAATGTTTCTTTGGTCATGCGAAAATAGTTGAAGAAATTACTGGGGTCCCTTTTCAACTTTTCAAATAGGGTATAATATGCTCCTTCTAAATATCTGACTTTCAATATTGGATGAATCCAGAATTCGACATCTCTGTGTCGGTATTGGCGTCGTAGATATAAAAGATATAACAAATATAGTCGACGGCTTGAAGATACCATTGTTATATTTATCTACGCGTTGTACTTTGCGTGTTGTCGTGCTGAAGTCCGTGTCAGTACTGTACCACTCACCGGCCATAAGCCGGCATCGACACCGGCGCAGTGGAAAAACGAAGACCCGGCGCCGGTGCTGAGCCGGCGCCGGGCCGGTGCCGGACCGGCTAATGGAAAAACGCCCAATAGGTAGCCTCGTAACCTCTCATTGTACTTTGGAAAAAGGTACCTATCTCTTAGTTTTTTTCAAACATGATAAATGTACAGATATCAACCAGTAACAGTTTTATTAGGTATATATAGAAAATATTTTATAAATATTCATGAATAGATGGTTTTATATTAACAACACAAAACCTATGTAGGTACATATTTTATCGTATATTCTTGTAATAACAGATAAACACCGAGATTTATTTTTCAAATATTTAAATTAAGACTTTAAGAGAGTCGAATATCATAATGAAGTGTTACTGTTCCCCCCCCCCCCCGTATTGTTATATTATTATTATCTTTATAAAATTCTCTGTATATATTTATAATTTATATATACATATTTACATATATCATTGAAGTTTTATTGTTTATTTAGTATGTCTAATGATGATTCTGAATATTATTCAGCCAATGACAGTTATTCTTCCAATACAACGAGCGACCTTTCTTTTAGGGATCCTGAAACCCTTGGGAACCTTTTAGGCAATGCCTTACCTAATTGTTAAAGAACAATTAAATATTAGCGTTAAATATTTGTCACCTAAATGCACAAAGCATACCAGCTCACTATGCGGACCTATTGGAGTCCTTTGGTGCGTCTGACAGTCCTTGTATTCACGCGTTACTCATATCAGAGAGTTGGTTGAAACCTTCGCTACCGACCACCTCATACAGTCTACCGGGCTTCGTCTTAGTACGAAACGATCGCATAGGTAAAGGTGGTGGAGGTGTCGCCATCTATCTGCGTAGCGATATCCCCTACAAAATAGTCTCCTCATCGCCTGCAGAGTATTCGGCATCAGCTGAATTCCTGTTCCTGGAAATTAAAGTCAAACGCGCCAAAGCCCTTCTCGGAGTTGTATATTGCCCGCCTGCCGTTGACTACTTCTCCAGACTTGAATCAGTTCTTGAGGCTCATTGTTCTGACTATTCGCACGTTATCGTAATGGGTGATTTTAACACTGATCTTTTGAAGACAACTTCCCAAAGTAGTAAACTTCTAAATCTCATAAAGTCCGTAAATTTGTCTATTCTTCCCTCGGGACCTACTCACCATAACCTAATTACCGCCGAATCTTTGCTGGACTTGATTTTAACATCCTCCACAAATCTTGTTCTCTGTCATGGCCAATTATGTGCTCCTGGATTCTCTAAACATGACGCCATCTACCTTAGTTACAAGCTTAGACCGCCAAAACAAAAGCCAGAGGTTATTATGATGCGCTGCTTTTCACGTCTTGATACCGATGCTCTTTTGCTTGACGCGGCCAACATGGATTTCACGAAGGTTTACTCGGCTCCATCGGTGGATGAGAAAGTTGCGTATCTTAATAATTTAATCCTGTCATTGTATGATAAGCATGCACCACTGAAAGCGGTCAAAGTGAAAAGGCCACCGGCTCCCTGGATTACCAGAGGGGTCCGCATGGCCATGACTCGACGCGACAGAGCTTTTCGCAAATTTAAGCGGGATAGGTGTGAAGACAACTGGAACAGCTACAAAGTTGCGCGGAACAAGTGTAACCAAATGGTAAGATCAGCCAAAAGACTCTATATCGTACGTAATGTCTCTGACTCTTCCCCGGCCCATATATGGAAGTTTCTCCATTCACTCGGCATTGGTACAACCTCTACTGCCAATAAAATCTCTTTTTCGGGTAATGATTTCAATGCTTACTTCACTGCAACACCCTCCTTGGACACTTTGGTGAAATCATCAACCATTTCTGAAATATCTTCCATGGCCTTTCCCCCTTTGGATGGCTTCTCATTATCTCCTGTATCTGCGGGCGAAATCAACAAAGTCGTATCCTCTATTAAATCCAATGCGGGTGGGTTCGATGGGGTTAATAGGGTTATGATAATGCCTATATTACGCTACCTTCTCCCAGTTATAACACATATCATAAATGAGTCCTTGACGATTGGGGTGTTTCCCGCGCTTTGGCGAAAGGGCCTAGTTATACCTATACCTAAGGTAGCTAATCCCACCTGTCTAAAGGAATATAGGCCGATATCACTGTTGCCCTTTCTTTCCAAATTATTAGAAGCTGTTGTGCACAGGCAACTTTCCGCTTACATATTTAAGAATAATATACTCAGCCCGTTTCAATCTGGTTTTAGGCCTGGGCACAGCACAACAACTGCTCTATTAAAAGTTATAGAGGATATACGGGAGGGCATGGAGGGTACAATGGTCACCATTTTGATTCTCATCGACTTCTCTAACGCCTTTAATTTGGTTGACCACGGTATTCTCCTTGCCTTGCTCGCAAGACTGCAGGTTTCGCCCGCATGCCAGGCGTGGTTTTCTTCGTACCTCAGTGGTCGGCAACAAGCCGTTAAGGTCGATGGGACGCTATCCGACTGGTATAACTTGTCCTCTGGTGTACCACAAGGGGGAATCCTGTCACCTTTGCTTTTTTCCATATTTATTAACTCTCTCACTCCCCTTCTTGACTGCTCTTACCATTTGTACGCTGATGATCTCCAAATCTACGCCCAGGCAGACATAAATAATGTGAATTCCGCTGTCAATATTTTGAATATCGCACTGGCTAGAGTTTCTGGCTGGTCACAGAAGTTTGGCATTAAGATCAACTCATCTAAATGCCAAGCTATCATTGTTGGTAGCTCTCGTCAATTGGCCAAGTTAGACCTTGCATCAGTGGCACCTATTACGTTCGAGGGCTCGACAATACCGTACTCCCCAAGTGTAAAAGATCTTGGGCTACATATTGATAGCGACCTTGGGTGGAGTACCCAAGTCACTGAAATTTGTCGCAGTGTCAACGCTAAGCTGACTTTTCTTAACCGTCTAAAAAACTTTCTCCCCGTCGCAACTAAGGTTCATTTGGTGCAAGCGTTGATATTTCCAATAATCGATTACGGTGACGTGTGCTGTCTGGATCTCACTGAAGCCCAACTTAACAAGCTGGACCGACTAATTAACAGTGCCGTTCGTTTTGTTTTCTGCATACGTAAGTATGATCACATTTCCAGCTACCGTTCTAAGCTGAAATGGCTTTCGATTCGCGAACGTCGGCACCTAAGAGCCCTCTGCTCACTCTCCTCCATCCTCTTCGACCCCCTTGTGCCAGACTATTTAAAGTCAAAGTTCCAGTTCCTATGTTCCTCTCACGACCGTCAACTCCGCTCCTCTGAATCCCATCTTTTATCCTTTCCACTACATCGATCCGGTTTTGTCTTCAATTCCTTTGCAGTGCAGGCAATTCGCTTCTGGAATGGTCTTCCTAGGGAAATTAGAGGGCCCGCTAGTAAACTCACGTTTAAAAAAAAATTACAGGCTCTCCTTCTAGAACGTCGCTCGTAACAAAGTCATCGTTTCTCTTGTACTCATATTTATCATAAGTAAGATACTTATTTATATATATTATATATTTATTTTATTATATTGTATTTATTATAATATGTAGTTTGTATGTGTTACTTATATATAATATTTATTTTATGCATTTATTATATGGATATTTATATATATTTGTATTATACCGCTCATCGTGTCTTCTCTGTTTGGCCTAATGGTTAGCTGGTAGAGAATGCATTAGCATTAAGCTCGCCATTTGTTCTTCAATATTTTTATATTGTGGTCAATAAAGTGTACATTATTATTATTATTATCATTTGTAGGTACTCATGCGACCTACATTACTATTTCAGGTATTCGTGGCTTACTTTAAAGTTTAAAATGTAGTTCTGACACTCCGATAATGCCTTTGGTATCTCATTGTTCTAAAAATGAATAACAGAAAGTTATTTCGCAGTAACATTACACATTCATAAGGAAGTCTTTCTTCGTTTATATAACCGTCAAATGAATGTTATTCCGCAGTTTTTCAGACCACGGAAGCGAAGTTCTGTTTATTTTAAATTATGTATTCCATAGGAGCGAAGCTCAGCAACAAAGAACACAGAGTAGCGTTGTAAAACATCTAACTTATTTTATAGAAACATTGCGGTTCACAGAATAATTTCTGGGTTCAAGTACTTTTCAATTATAAGTATCGACTTAATGTACATATATTTAAAACGTTTTTTTAAAGAATTGAGAATGCAAACGAGTAAGCAGCACCACCCTTCCGCTGCCGCCCATGACTACTGTAACCGACCTAGAATTTAGGTAGGTACTAGGATTAGTTAATTAGTCCTATTAATAATATTAATCATCATCGCAACCCATAATTGTCCCACTGGCGGGCTCGGGTCCCTTGTCAAAAAGTGAGAGGTCCAGTAAATACTCCACTACGCTATCCAAGTATGGATGACAGTCTTCACATAACTTCGAGTCCGTTACAGAGAATTCTCAGTTGTGTTTCTCTTCACCAAATCTTCTCGATGTTTTTCTTCACCAAAGCGAGTGAATTTTTTAAAATTTGTGGTGCGTGCATTATTCATACCACATCCTGTTTGAGAGTGCGCGTTGAAACCACATTGCTTTCATTGTAATTCGAAAATATAATTAATCAAATTCGTATTTATCATACGACAAAAAGCATTATTCAATTTTAAATGAGAATTAAATTAACAAATTTTTATACCAATTGCGTTTCTTTGATCGTTAATTAAAAATAAATTAAAATTCCTTTAACACATTCATTTAATAAAATTTTAGTATACAATTTCAGTATTCATAATAGTGAAGAAAAAATTACAGCAACACGCAAAACGTATTTTTACTGTACAATGAATCCGAACTATTCAAAGCACGAGCTTAACAAGTGTCAATGCTACTACAATCGCCTCACTAGGTCTTGAGGTCAAAACGCTACAGAATGCGCCGGAACAAAAATTCAAATTGTTCAAATTTTCATACAGCAAAATGAATGAGAACTCGCTCGGAAACCTTATTCCCGGAGAGCTTTTACAGTTAATGGACAAAAGAAGAAAACACGTTGTATCTGAAAACAAGACTTGAGGCCTTTGACGACAAAATGCACTCCGGGCTACAATCGATAGACAATGGACTGTTTGGCTTTTGTTCGCATAACGTAAAGCGCTTTTAGAAGTATCTAGAAGTTCTTTGATGTCTATTACTCGCTGAAATGCATTGCAGTTGTCCGCGGACTCCGTAATCAGTGAGGTCGTCATAGCACTGATTTGTTTCTCCTAAGGGAATTCTGTTTTCTTTTATGTCCAATATAAACACGACTTCAGTACATTGTAGGTATTTGTTTGGTCTAAAATCATTTTGGTTACTTACTATCTCCGTGCTAGAATCAGTCGCCGTCATCACTATTCCGGGTGAGAACTTGAGTATTTCATTAATTTGTTCTTTCATGTTCTTTTCTTTTAAGACGGCATCAGTGGTGGCTTTGATGTCAGGACAATGTCTATGATGTGTTAGTTAAAAAAAATAGGAATGTCCGTTCGACCTTCGCTTCCTTTCGAAAAATCTATGTATGAGACATTAAGCGCCAAAAATTTTATGAGATGTGCATTGCTTAAAATGGACATTACAAGCAAAAAATTTTGCTAGGTGCCTAATTATTACATAACTTGTTATTTATTATATTTGATAATAGCTTTTGATATACGAGATACTTGAACGTACAGTCGCTTGTAGTACATGTTTCAAGTTGTCTAAATTACGAGGAAAGAATGACCTGTTAACATATTGTAGATATGTTCTTGGAAATATTGCATAGTTTTTAGCAGACCTCGAGACCCTCGGGTAATACAACTTTTTTGTAGGTCGAATAAAAGTTCAACTCAAGACCGGCTTATCTTTGGTTATCTGTAACCTGATGATTACAGATAACCAAACTGATAGTATTAGGTATATCAATACATGACATATCAATGAGCAGTGTTTCTTGTGTGATTTTTTCGGAAACAAAGATGAAAATAAGTAAGCATTATTCAAGTTGGCGGTCACAAATAAAATTTTCTATAATTCTCAGACACTTTTTCTCCAAAACTGATTGCCAATAAAATTTGAAGTCTTAAGTCGTACCTCCTTCTGCCTCGTAATATCCTATTAACGTGGTACTTATAAGTAATGAAGGGAAATTCAATGAGCATTAGATTTCGGCGCAGCAATTTCAAAAGCCGATGATCCGGTTAAGCATGAACACAAACAATCAAATTTCATTGGATCACCCCTCGATTTCCGTCAGTGAGACATCTCTAGAGAAATAAAATAGCCTCATTTGCGACTCCAATGCAATCCGTTTAATTCGTTTCGCTGCAGCCCCTCTAATGATTAGTCTGAGGCGTTTGGGATTAAAAGAAAATTAAACATTCGCGACTCATGTCAACCCCACGAAATATAAACCACGCAAAGATCGTCATGCATCTTCGAGGACTCTTAAATAAATAGGATTAAGGATTGATTTGCTCCGTTCTTTAAAAATTTTAATTTTGTGTGGTACCACCGCAGACAATACGGGAGACTAGCCCCTTAAGAATTTATTCCACGTTTGGGGTGTTCCTTTGGAAACGCTTGCTGATTGTGCGGCTTAATTAAACAGCATTATACCGAATCCAGCCGTCTGCAGCAATCTGTTCGAGTATTAAAATCGTATTTCTGCATCGCAAGTGCTTTGATTTTTTAAAGAATTGCCTGTGGTTATTACGGTAGGTATAATTAGTTTGAAATTTGATAACAAAGACATTAAAATTCAAAGTGGAATCTGATGTTAACGTAAAGATTATTCAGTTTTTGTTTTGAATTATATTAATGATTGAGGAGAAAGTTACAAGTATTTTAAAATGTTTTGTCTGATTACGATATTTGCGTTCGTTGTATATTTTTACACGAAATGTTGAAATTAAAATGCATTGTGTTTTAACTCGGTTGCCCTCTGGAGGACCGCAAATGCGAACATTCAAGTAATTACAACTTTTAATAGTATTTTAGGGATAACGCTTTGTAAAAGAACCAAGAATGGGTTTGCAGTGTTGCTTTGAAATCTGTTTTGTGCTTTTTATTGCTTTTTTCAGAATTTCACTACCTAATTTCTATCAATGAAATATTTTTTTCACAGTTGGAGATTTTGATCGTATTTTCAAATGTAATTGATTTCGTTAGAATTTTAATTTAAACCATTTTGATATGAGTATTCACGGTATACTTATTCAATGCCGATATTATGATCCAATTACAAAAATGTTAGATAGTTCGATTTTCTAAAATTCAAGTATTTGATATTTTCTATGTAGGTAGGTACTTACCGATGAGAAAAAATGTCGATTTTTAAGATCAAAAAGCAAATTGAGAAAGACTCATTGTAAAAGATTAGCAGGAAATCCTTGTAAGGAATTTTTATTTTGAAACATAAAATTTGTTTTATTGTAAAATATAAAAGTTGCTATTTAAAACCCAGTATTATTTACATAGATATATTTTTTATACCAGTGGAAAAAACACCTAGCTGAATATACATACATTTTTAAATTCCGTTATTTATGTAGTGACAAAACGTCCGAGATTCTCTGAGGGGTGGGGGACAGAATAAAAAGAGAATGTGACGCCAGAGTGCCTACACGAATAACGGTTTGTACCGGGAAGGCTCTATTCAAATCTACTATCAATCATGGTTCGGTGAGGGCCATCAATATAGCAAACTTGCTCTCTCACGCGCCTTTGTAAGCGCCGTTAAGAGTGGCCCGCCAATCACACGGGTTCAACGATATTGTGCAAATTCCTTTTTCTTTCATATTCTTTTATACAAATAACAGGATAGTGTCCGACGTATATGAATAGTTACGTTTTTTCGACCCAAAAACGTGTACAAGATGAATAATTATGAATTATGAAAATACACAAAACAAGGGTATCATATTATGTTATTATATTCTTATGAGGTGGCTATTAAAATGGCATTATTCGGAAGTTTTTGCTTATCAGACGGGTTTGTTAACCTGGCATTTCTTCTTCTGTCAAATATACAATAATAAATGTCTATTAGGTACAGCATGCGAACCATACATCTAAATGTTATCTCGAATTAACTTAATTGAGTAAAAAGAACACGCAGACTTACCTACAGACAAATAGGCAAATTTTCGATAAAATCACTGATAATTATAGAATCTATCTAGTTTATAGAAAAATCTAGCTTATAGATTAATCGAAATTAAAGATAGATGAATTTTTTAAGTTTACATAATTTTAAGTCAATACAACAGAAGAATTCCAAAAGACATTCCTAAATGCGAACACACATAACCGTACATTATGACAAGTAAACTAGACCTAACGGTACCTACACTTGTATTTCTCAAACTTATTCATTTCTACGCGTGTTACAAGTTGTCCAATTCAAATACGGAGTCAATATTGGTAAAGCTGTTAGCACTGTTGACAGTAACACTATAGCATTGGTCACGTGCGGGGCTTATTTGACTTCCAATAACTTGAGATTATATCAAACCAATACCGGAGTTTATGAATACTGAGACGGGCAATTTGCTTTAAAATGAGATTCAATCCTTCAAAGGAAGGTGGATAAGATCTAATTTTGTAATAGTGATAACAGTTCGATATTAAGATATAGAAATGAAGCTGTAGTTTTGGTTCCCTCTAACCGATTTTCGGGTAATATTGTTCAATTGCACAACTAGTTATAGCTTTGGATGTACAAATTAGTGGCCAAACTCCCAAAAAAATTGGTGCGAATCTTGAAATTCATAGATAATAATATATTTTTATTAGTACTAGTGAACCGTTTTAATTTAAACAAATAGCTTCATTATTGCACAATTTGCAACTGATTAGATTTTCGTTAAATAAATAAATATGAGTTTAAACGAGGTTTAGTCGAGAAATATATTGTATTCATTTGTACAGGACGAAATTCAACCTGATCATCGTATGAAAAGTTCAAGTATGATTTATATAAATACAGGCCACGATATTAACAAAATAATATGTCAAATTGAATTTAACATCACCTCCACTCAAGAATAACAGTTTTACAACCGCAATGTTGTCAATACTCGAGAGAAGTGCTATCGATAGCTGAGGCGGCACTAGAATCCCGTTTGTAGTGATGCTACTCTAAGCGCAGCCATTCAGCAAATACCACTTTTAGAATTTACTGAATTGACTTTCGCACCACAGGCACAGTCATGAAATGGTACTTTAACGTAGAATTAATATAAATATGAAATAAAATGCTTTCTGATATCGTAGTATTTTTGTTGCTGGACTTAGGTTTCTTTGAGGGTTACAAACCATAGTCGCATGGTGACCGAGTTTGGTGAATTTTACAACTTTTTAAGAACTTTATTGAACAATTCAGGTAAGCAACTTTTCTCTCGCCGTAACAAGTGACATATCGTTTTTAATCATACGTAAAAATAAGCGTGTGAAGGATTGGAACACAGGCCTTTGCCCGGGAGTCCTATGAGTAAACTTTTTTCTATCGCTTTGTATTCGCAATGGTTACCTCGTATCACACTACGAGTTACGAATATGATCTTTCATTTAAGCCACCTAACACATTTTCAGTATGTCCATGCTTCATGATATAACTGGTAACATGTTCTACCTATTTAGGTAAGATTTTTAACTGTATCGAGTCGAATCAAATGTCTCAAGAGGCAGTGAGAGAGAAACTGATATGTGCTTAACAATTGAGCTATAGTCACGCTAGCTAGCTGCTACCCTCTAGCCTTAACTAACCTTACCTAAGTAAGTCTTACCTAAATAAACTTATTCTTACCTAAATAACCTTACCTAAGTAAGTCTTACCTAAATAAACTTATTCCTGCCAAGACGTTGAGAGATTGAGCACTTTCTTTTTTCAACCTTCTTTCTAGACTGGCAACCCATCAGTGACTTCTTGATGTTGCAATGTCAGCAAGTGAATACACGGTACTTAAGTAGATACCTGCTTAATTTTTTTTAAATGACACCATGAATTGATAAATTGAGAAACGTGGTTTGGTAAACTTCATTTTATCAATTTTCACAGTTTGTTAACTGGAAGTCAATACTCGAGCGAAGTGCTATCGAGTAGCAATTGAGGCGACTCTGGAAACCTGTCTGCGATGATAGCTCCGCTAAGTGTCTGCCCACGCAATGTCAACACTTGCGAATATTGAGACGCCCACTTTAAATCTTTGCTCTGCTATTCGTTACGCTGCAGCTTTTCTGACAGCGCTAGTTACCGAGTTAAAAGTACAGTGGCGGTGTAATTTCATATGGAAAATATTAAAATAACCTTGAATTTTAATACAATTTCACATTAAAAACTTCAAATAATAATAATCAACCTTTATCTTTTATTTTTATCGTGTCACAGATAAAACATAGAACGTTTTACACTAAAATTATGTTCCTATATTATATTCACAATCTCTCAGCTCCCAGTCTGTTGATACTTTTGAAACTTAACAATGACACGTCCTATAGGATGAAGTCCTTATAACACCTAGATTATATTAAAATATTCTTGCACGCCCAATAATTATCCTTAAAACCGGGTATAATTTACGTAATTATACAATGTTAAAGTCGAGTAGTTAATACATAAAAATATTTCATAACCAACTTGTCTCGTGTCTTATTATAAAATGTAATTTCATATTGGCTCTTCAGCAAGAATGAACACTGGAACACAAAAACTAAACTGTGAGAATCCAGTCTAGCGTAGGTATGATGTATGTCGTCGTTATTAAGAGGAAGCGCGGTTTATGTTTTGCTTCAGTATAGAGACGTTTATTTATCTAGTGATATTGAAACCTGTAGCAAAATATGAAATTGATTTCGTTATTATAAGCGTTCTTTGACGCACGGATAAGAAATACAATTTGTAAGTAGGTATTATAAACACGTTTTGCTTTGATTGTACCTTGAGCTGTAATTTTATTGATATTTGTAGTTTTATACTAGTGCTACCTACTATCTTAGCACATAATATACTCGTATTTCATTCATTCCTTTCATTTAATAAATTATACATATCTATTAGCTATTATGATACGATTTAGAAACAACAAAATGCTTACAAATAATCAAACGTTATTACATTACAAATTACATACTTAAACGTGAAAGGTCTACAATCAATTCATATTTTGTATAATAATTATCTGACTATAAACATACCTAATTATGTATATTCCCTAATAAAGTTAAGTTGATACATTTTATATTATATCTAATATGTATCTATAAGTAGCGTTGATAGTGGTTTGGATTTGAATATTAAAGACAAACTTAATTTTATAACCAACATATTTCTCTTATATCTTAACATAGATAAATTCTCGTCTAAGCAACAGCTGTGATAAGCACTATCTTAATAAGGCGGCGTTATAATGGTGGTTGGAGATTTTATAACACATTATCATCAACAAAACACTACTTTTATGGTAACTTACTGTTTTATAGTTTCATTTTGTGGGAACCCAGTTAACGTAATCAGTGGATCACAAGATCAAATGCAGTTAGTTAAGATAATTGAATTGCTTGTACGTAGCAAATTTTTATGGTCTATTAGGTAAGATAGGGCTGTATAATGTCTTTATTACAACCATATTTGTCTAGCTGCTTTAAAGTTTGGATTTTGTAGGCCAGGTTTATTTGTTACGGTCAGTATGGATGTATAGGTATCCGGTTTTAGATGACGAAGTTTCGAATATTTCACTGTTTGACGTTTTGTTTTGAATTTGTTCGACAACTAACAGAAAAGTTAATATGTGGTGCGTGTGTTATTTCACATTTTTTTTGCATGTTTTATGCTTCATTTAGTATATTTAGGTTTATAAGTTGCTAAGCAATATTTGATATATTGCTTACAACAACATGCAACAATGTTTTTACAAGTGTTGTACCTAGTATTTTATAACGACATAGATGACGTTTTACTATTCTAAAGCTGGGTTGATATAAAATTTAATATTGGCATGAAGTTTCATCATTTGGTTTATCTGATTCTGTTCAAAAATATATGTGTATGATACAAAAAGTGAATTCTTTAAAAAGGAATGAAGCCAACATGCAAAACAACAAGTGCTTTGAGCTAAAAAGTAGTCAATAAGCTTATTATTCCCATGAAATAAGTCCATTCAGAAATATTTAAACCAGTTATCAAAAAGTCGGATAACCTTTGTAGTTATATTACTACGAATAATGTGAGTCATTAAAAAGATACCGACTATATAAGCAATGTTGGTCTCGGAAGCGACCAATGAATAATGTTTTTGTAAGGCTTACGTTGAAGTTTATTGCGATCCTTTAATAGAATACGTGACTTTTTAATCTATCGGTGTTCTGATCTGTGAAATAAAACACACAACGCGATAGTAATGCGACCGCAAACGGTGTTAACTTGACGTTTTAATGTCGAGGGTGATATTTTTCTCACTGAGTCATCAACCGCGCTTTGAAACGAGGACCATTGCTAAGTGGTTTGGTGAAATTATGACTCTGCTATATTTTATAATAAAGTAGATATAATGAAGACGCAATAATATTCAAGTTGCCACGAGAAGCGTCCTACTGCGTCCAAAAGTGATCGACCGTAAGGACGGAAGTACATAGTACTTGGATAGGCGAGCGCTAGTTGCAAACGTTTCTTGCGCATTTCCGTGCAAAGGAGGTATCTTGTAATAACACTGAACTCATTAAGCCTAATTGGAGGCCTTTGGATGACGAAAAAATCTTTGATACTGTGGTTGGCAGCTAATCCCTTCAGCGATCTACGCTAGAGCCACGTGGCGTAGTGGATATGCTCTTTGGCTCCTCAGTGATAGGTAATGAGAAAACCGTGCTTAGTAGTAGACTATTAATGAATTAACTATCACAGAATTAAGTTCTTTATATTTGCTAAAATATTGCTTAGGTCGATGACCAAATTGAATTCGCTTTTAATTGAATGAACTTCTTTGCTTAATTTGTTAATAAAGCCAATCTAGCGTATTATAGAAACTTTAGAAGTCCAAGATTGTCTGAGACAAATATTGTTGCTTGAATCTGATATTTAATCTTTGTATTTCTTTCTTTGCGCGATGTTTCATGCTACTCACCGAGCTCGTATCGAGAAACTTGGGGGCGACAATATTATGGAGCGTTTTTATTATATTGCAATAAATTGCTTGCTACACCCAAAAAAGTAAAGAATGGAATCGTGAACAACCCAAATGGTGTTATAAAGATCTACTGATAGTGAGACCGCAAAAATGTGTTCACGGTCGATTAGTCACACGTCTTACTAATTTAATATAACTTCCATTCAAGTAGGTAGGTATTTAAGTGTTTTTTTTTTCTTGATCGACTGCCCAATGTCTACTGAATGCTTTGGTTATCGATAAATTTAAAATAATTTCGTATTTTTTATGTAACAGTGCCAGTTAAATTCATTTAGTAGGTTAAAGAAAGGTACGGTAATTTGAGCTGATTTTTAATGAAGTTTTTGGTATATTTTTTCAACTTTTTTACTGCTTACAGAAGATCGAGAGGGCATACCTTATAATGAAAAAAATGTGATTTATAAATATACCTACTGGATATTTCCCAAATATTTACAACAAAATATTTTAACGTATTATTTTCAAATTAGCTAAGAATTGAATGACGAATATCCATCATCTTTCGCAACATAGTATACTTTGTTACATGCGAATGAGACAAACCCACAAAAATTACTTTCTTTCTGTAAAACAATATAGCGAATATCTCGTTAGGTACTCCTATTTTATTACAATGAAGGAGGCATGAACAAGAACTTACATTATGCTACTTAGTACATGCGATAACAAATATGTAGACTATAACAAGTAATAACATTTATCAGATGCCTACACAAATACTCGTTTCCCTCGGGAATCCAACAGGGAATCTAAGCGCGGAACCTGTTGCTCCACTGCATTGTATGATGGAATCGAACTATTACCATTTCCAAGTAAGTACGTTGGGGTAAGATCGGCGGTGGGGTAAGACCGTTGAAATCAAATAACTCGCTATTATGGCTTTATTTTTCAATGTGAGCCACACTGCGCGAAAGATCATTTTGTTACGCCCCACCCCGCAGTGGTCGCCAGTCGCTCCTGCAGGACGGACGTGTGCTACGTGCCATTAAAGTCAACAAGGTAAATTTTCCAAAATTTTTGTCCATCCGGTCTTCCACCTTAATTTTTTATTGAATATTGTAGCGAAAGTATAACTTATTTTATTATTATTTTGCCTGAATACTAAAATGTAAGCAGCGGTAATTAGATAGAACTAATTTATATCCGTCTAACAACTCTGCAGGCTGAAATCCGGTGTTATCCCTCTCGAGTGAAGATCGGATAAAAATATCCGATCTTAACCCGTGATGAAATTTTGCAGCGGTTGTCAAACTTTTATAATATATGATTAAAAATCAAAATAGAATAATAACTAAAATCTGACTATAGAATAAGCAACGTAACTTTAAGTAGGTATCATATTAGTTTAAATGCATACATCGTTACTAACAGTAAACTACATTTGTGATATATTTGTTTTTGGACAAATAATCGTATTTATATGTGTATCTATATGGATGTATATTATATATATTCATATACAAGATGGATACCACCATTCAACAATAAATGAAACCACGAGTCCAGCTTCATGCAAGGAACATATTACATTTAGTAGATAACACCTAACATCATATTTACAAAAATGTTTTTTTTTTTCAAAAAAAAAAACTAAATAGCACATAAATACAGGAAAAAATAGAACAGCCTATCTAAACATCGGTCACTCACTTCTTCGCAACAATCTTCTGCTATTACAATAATAATAGTTAAAATTGAAATTACGTGTTGAAATTTTGAATAAGTATTGAACAAAAATTGCTGTGGCTAAAGTAAAGGAGGTATTTGATTGAAAATCTTTTTGGTGGCTCAGGTAATCATTAGGTACATAAAATTAAATTTATTGTTGTATTGTGGTAACCATGCTGTATATATATATATATATATATATATATTTATTTATTGTATTGACATTATACTGTAAATATATATTATCTGTATGTATATGTTCCTTCTTCAGGCATCAGACAGGTGGTTAAAACTATTGTATCAACATTATGTAAAGAAACTGTCAATAAACGATTATTATTATTATTATTATATTTTCAATTCTTTTTATCATTACACTGTACACCCTACCAACATTTCTTGTTTTTTCCCTTTGCCATCTTCCCAAAGGTTATCTGGAAGAAATCGCTATTGAGCGATACGATCGCCTTTTGTGCACTACTTATACTAATTATAGCATAGTTTTCTTATTTATTACTATGGTGTACAATAAAGTGTAATAAATAAATA
Source organism: Hesperia comma (assembly GCA_905404135.1). Lineage (NCBI taxonomy): Eukaryota > Metazoa > Arthropoda > Insecta > Lepidoptera > Hesperiidae > Hesperia > Hesperia comma. Next base: position 12,345,121 of record FR990025.1, on the reverse strand, counting down.
TAAAAAATAAACAAACAAAAATATAAACTATTCCTTATAACTACCCTGCGTATTTTTACTATGTTAATGCGATCTTACTATGAAGAATACTCTGCGTAAAGAAGCTTAGTTCAGTATTCTGTACCCATTTTTCATTATTATTATCACACGTCTGTTTACACTAGGACCATATTACTTACTACAACAATTTACTTACAGATGCCTCGCAAATACTCAAGAAAATCATTGCGGGCCACTTCATATACAAAAGAGGCGTTGCAAGTCGCTATCCAAAAAATAATTAGTAAGGAGCTCACCTATGCAGCTGCTTCAAAAATATATGGTATACCTACATCCACACTTAGTGACAGGATTCTAAAAAAAACAGCAATAGTCAGCAAAACTCTTGGCAGGCCGACTGCTATTCCAATGGCATTAGAAACTAAACTGGCAAATTGCCTTCGTACAATGGAAAAGTGGGGATGGGGTTTATCACGGGAAGAAGTACTCGATGTTACTCAGGAATTTATAAGAAACAATGAAATACAAACCCCTTTCAAAGATGGTAGACCAGGACCAGACTGGTTTATTTCTTTCCGTCAACGCCACAATTTGTCAATAAAAAAACCACAACCTGTAGAATACCTCCGAAAAAAAAATTACTGATCCTTTCATCATTCATGAATATTTTACTCTTCTCGAAAAAACACTCCTCGAGTTAAATCTCTCTGATCCCAAACGAATCTGGAACCTTGACGAAACATCAATTTGTCTCGATCCTACAAAAACAAAAGTTGTAGGTGCTAAAGGAGAGCCTTGCATACGTACAACATGTGGGAGCGCTAAGGAAAATGTTACTGTTTTGACTACTGTCAATGCAGCCGGACAAAAATTAGATCCCATGATCGTATTTAAAGGCAAATACATATATGAACAATGGATGTTAGAGAATCCTGAAAAATACGATTTTGAACTTGCGTATGCAGCCAGCAAACGAGGCTGGATCGAAACAGATATTTTTTATAATTATATGCTTAAAGTTATTATACCTAACTTGGGTGAAGAAACACCAGTATTGTTGCTGTACGATGGACATGTCAGTCATGTCGATGACAGAGTGGTAGCTTTAGCAGTAGAAAACAATATTACAATATTGAAGCTTCCTGCACACACATCGCATTTATTGCAACCACTCGACTTGGCTGTGTTCAAATCTTTTAAACACATTTGGGATAAAAACCTTGTCAAATGGCAACGGAAAAACGTCGGCATCAAATTAAGAAAGGAATGTTTTGCCAAAATGTTTGCTGAAGCGTGGCAGGCAACCAAACCAGAAATAATCCGAAAAGGCTTTGAAAAAGGCGGTATTTACCCTTTTAACGCCAAAGTAATACCACAGCACAAATATGATCCAGCAGCTTATGCGCGATGGCAAAAACAAATATCTCTGGCGAGTTTTAAAGAACCGAGAACTCTTACACAATTATGTATGGATGAAATAAATAGGAACATGTCTTCTAGCGGCTTTAGTTCTGTTACAAATATTGCTCGCTCTAATGTTGCCACTTCTTTCGAAGAATTACTTCTAGATAAAGTTTCAAAAACTCCTCAAAATCCTCAGAACAATATTGCTAAGAAATTGAAACGAGTATCAAAAGGTGCAGAGGTGATTACGAAATCTTTAATTGAAAAACAACAAAATATAGGATTGATAAAATTGACGAAGGAAAAAGATAAGGCGAAGACAACAAAACAGAACCAAAAAGTACTTAAGTCTAAAAACTGTGTAGTGGAACCTAAACCTGGGCCTTCTGGCATTCAGAATAAAAACATAATAACAAAAGAAACCGTAGTCAATGAACCTATATCATCTAACAAGACCAATATTAAGTTGTGTGCTTCTGGAAAAGGGAAAGGAGTAGGTAAAAAGACTAAAAGGGGCAAAGAAAATGATTCAGCAGTGAATACATATAAATTAGGAAACGAATGTGGCCTAAAAGATACAACCAAACCTGCGAAAATAAAGAATACAAAGAAAAATTTTAAAAGGACTAATAGCACTGGAACTACAATAGAAAGTATTAACATGGACAAACAAATTGATTCTGATTTACTAGATGCCTTGAGTGATATATTTTCTGACTGTGATAAATGGACTGACCTTAAATGTTATGAAGAAATAAAGACTGACTTAGAATTATCACTAAATAGAGAACAAGAAATCGAACGAATTGTTAAAGAAATACATGACATGGATAATCAAACGAAAGAAGCAAGTCAAACTAAACCTTCTGACATCCAGAATGAAAACATATCAACAGAAGAAATGGTAATTAATGAGTCTATATCATCTAAAAAGGCCAATATTAAGATGTATGCTTCTAAAAAAAAGAAAAAAGTAGGTAAAAAGACTAAAAGGGACAAAGGAAATGATTCGGAAGTGAGTAAATATAAATTAAAAAATGAATGTGGCCATGAACCCACAATGAAAGCTGTGAAAATGAAAAATAAAACGAAACTTATGAAAAAACGTAAAAGAACCGATAGCACTGCAACTACAATTGAAAGTGTTCAGATGAGCGTACATAGTGATTCTGATTTACTAGATGCTATGAGTGATACATTGTCTGCTTTGAGTGATACATTTTTTGAATGTGATAAATGGACTGACCTTAAATGTTATGAGGAAATCAAGACTGACTTAGATTTATCATTGAGTAAAGAACAGGAAATCGAACAAATTGATAAAGAAATTCATGACATTGATGATCAAAAGAAAGAAGAGATAATATGTGAAATAGAAGAAAGTCATACCGAATATCCAAACACACAGAAAAATGATAAGAATAAAGTAACTATATTATCCTCTGTAAAATTAACACCTCAAAATCAACCTTTCTACAAAATCCATGGAAATTTACACCTAAACCCAATTGATAAAAATACAGATTTATTTGTGAACCAAAAGCGAAAATTGTTGCAAAGTACAAATGTTTCTAATATACCAAAGAAAAAAACAAAGAAAGTTGATTCAAAAGTAACGACAAAATCTGAACATGATTACAGCAAAAACATTTTTCAACATTGACAAAGATGATGACGTTGGGAATAAAAAATATATTGATGGTTTGACGACGTACAATGTTGGGGATACAGTTCTTGTAAAATATTTTAAAAGAAATTGGACATATTACGTCGGTATTATTGAAAATAAAAGTATTAATTCTAACCCAAATCTGTATACAATAACATTCTTTAAAACTACTGGCAAAAAAGACAACCTGAAATTTGTCATTCCCAAGCGTAAAGATCAAGACTGTGTACCCGACTCTAATATAGTTAAGGTGATCGAACTTATACAAATAAATGAGGATCCTGTGGAATTTAGTCTTATGAATGACGACGACGAAAATTTCTTTTGATGTAAATATTGTTTACATTGATGATAGTAGAAGATCCGAATCTATATCGACATTCACCGGGTTGATAATAGAATCAAACTTATTTTATAATAAATTTCGTATATTAGAAAATATATTAAAAATGGGTTGACAACAAAAATCCTGGACAGAATATTTTTAATTATTTTTTAAAAAATGATTTTCATAAAATGTTGTACTTATGATGAAGATAATAATGATGCTTGATATTACTACTTTTATAGATACATACATAAAGAATTAGTAAGTGGGTCATTCACTTGTAACAATCTATGACAATTCTATTAGAGACAAATGTCGACAGAACCTAAACTTTGGGAACCATTAATTTACAATAAGGGGTAAGATCGGACAGCCCGAACGAAAAAAAAGACGAAAAAAAAGTAATCATCTGGAACATCTTTGTTCGTAGCCTTATATAGATTTCATTGATATCATATTAAAGCAGAGAAAATATCGGATATATCCTTGTCATACACCTTGTGTTCTTCACAATAGAAACGGTTTTAAATTACTGTCCGATCTTCCCCCTTAATGACCAAATTGTGATTATACTCATAAAAAAATATATCGAGTTTTTCTAAGCGTATAAATAATAAAATATTGAGTGTACGAAGAGAAATGCTATTTTAAATTATGCTATGTTTATTCATCATCCGTTTGCACTATATTTCATTGACATAGCACTTACTGAACTCCCAAAATTAATTTTTTTACAACATCCTTCGAACTTGTCGTAAATCCGTCCGGTATTCCCCCAACGTACCTATTTCTCTAGAGGATCTTGTTATGAGTGCTCATATTAATACCACTATGTATTATTTTCATAGTCATACGTGCGATTAAGAGCTCTAATCACGTATACTCTTAACAACATGTAAGTAGGTACTATTTTGACTGAGGGAACTACATAGGTATGTCTTTTTTCGAGTTTTATTATAAATTGTTTAATTTTCAGTACAAAGGCAATCTCGTAAAAGAGAGAAACTTGCCATTGTAAATAAAATATTTATAGTAGGTTGTACACCTAATATGATACACACGACAATTTTTTTTGTAAGGTTTGATAAACAAAACGTATTCTTAAAACCTTAGTCATTTTTTCTTTTTCTGCATCGAATAATCCTATGAATAAAAAAGTTTCGTTATATAGGTAAAATTAGTTTTTGTTTGTTTTGCAACAATACCCTGCCACAATGTAGGCACTATGCTGGTAATGCACTTTTATGTAAGAATATTATTTTAAAGTTTATAATAAATAGTACGTAGTATAATAAAAGAGGGATTTGCCAAGCAGTCCTAAATGGATAAACATTATATTTTGTTGTTCGAAAGATCAAACAGTGCCGGTGGTCTTGTTTACATTTTTTTGCGGTATCATGGTCCTTAATTATATTTATTCAATGTCAAAATATTCTTCAGCCTTTTATTTTGTTCTGGACTTAATCTTGACGAGTAGTGTTATAAATTTTTTACCTAAAATTTAACTTCATTGCCTAAATTTATAGCCTCACAAGTATTAGCTCTAATATAGTCTAAAAGCTTAATTTTGGACTCCTCTTCTGCCGCGATAAGGATTGTTGTGTTTTATTACAGGTTCAAATATTTATGTGACATGAATTTTTCCCGTATTTGTGCGTATCTACATAATACTTGTATAGTATGTAGATATTGATCATATTTTGTGTATAATTGTGTTTGTCTATATTGCTTGCTACCTACCTCGTTATTGTGGAAATTTGTCTATGAATAATAAAGTTAGTTCAAGAGTTTAAATAAAAATGAATGAAAACAATAATGTATATGCAATAGAATATTTTTCCTTGATTGTTTTTTAATATGAATATAAAAAAAAACTTGTTTATAATTTAAACAATTACCTACTTACCAAACTTTGAATTTAATTTCTCTAACACCGAATAAAAAAGACTCGAAGAAAAATAGGTTGTGTTATTAATGTTCAAACGAGTAATTTAATGTGACTGTTTCGTTGATTTGTTTCGAAGTTGTTATTAAAGCGAAATATTAAAAAAGATACGACCGAACATTACTGGTAACAAATTTATTTTTTGTATATAATTTATTGGCATGAAGTTCCTCGATATAGTATGTTGGTGTTAATTGGTATAAAGCATAATAAAATGGATTAAGGGAGGTTTGCTTTACCAGCAGATCACATGCATAAGGATGAAACTTGTTGACATACAGAAGTAAAAGCTGTAGACAGATTGAGTTGGCTTAAGTGGGAATAGGAACACAACATCATTCGGAGGTCTGATAACAGATACCAAGTAGTATAAGGACTTAAAGGAATCAATAGGGAACTGCGAGAAAGTGGCGTTGCACCCAGTCGGAATACTGCCAATCAAGAGAGACCTACGTCCAGTACTTAGTGAACGTTTTAGGGCTAATATTATGTAAATACAGCGTACTAAATTAGACAAATATCGACGGCAGCAAAGAACAAACGGTCATCTACAAAAACGTTAGTTTTCAGGAGAGCGTTTTTAGTGCAAAAATTGTATAACTTCTACAATTACAAAGATATCTTCATAAATTTTGGAATAGTTAATTATTACAATATTAACTATTATTTGGTATAGGTAAATTACCAATAATTCTTTTATTTTTAAAAATACGCTAGATGTCTTTTTCTACTTCGATCAAGAAAACAAGCAAATTGAGTCAACTGCCATTTATTCGTTTCTACTTAGGACCCGATAATTATTTATTCTTTAACTATTTTATTAATTTAATGATTGATTTTTATTATTATTGATCATAAATAACCAATTTCATCAACACAACAAATATAATTATAATTGTCATTAAAATACTGCAGTTGTCTCACATTACTTCGGCATTCTTAAGTTGAAGCTATTGGATAATTGCAGATATACCTAAACTATTTTGAGTTTTAGGGTGTCTAATTAAAAAAAAGTTTTGTGATTCTTTTTAATAATTATATTTGTAATATAAAGTAACAAAAAGTATAGTTTCAGAGAAAAAAACTACGAATCGTTATAGTTACTCTTCGATATTTTCCCTTACTACTTACCTATTTCTACCTCCATATCATAAGAATCTCAAAAACTACTATTCTGACGGAACTCAAATTTTTACGGGACCTAATCTAAAGCCCCAGCTTTCGATTAAAAGAAGAATGATCAAAATCGGAACTCTAAGTAGTAAGATATGAGGTAACATACAAACATAAAAATTATTAAGGATAATTCAAAAACTATTGGTCAGATCTGATGCCGCTCAAACTTATATGAGACTACAATGCAAATACCTACCAGTTTTCAAGTAAAAAGAGAATCATAAAAATCTGAACACTCAATAAAAAGTTATTAGGAAAAAACCATAAATACACACTACTAAACATCCATACACAATATTCAAGTAAATTCAAAATTACTCATGAGATGTCGCTCAAATCTGTATGGGACTACACCCAAAGCATCAGCTTTTAAAAAAATAAAGAATCATCAAAATCGGTTTAACCAACACGAAGTTATGGGGAACAAACATACCAACAAAGATAGAAAAAAAGGTATACATATTTTTTACATTTGTGGCTTGGTTGAATGTCACTTTCGGATTCAATTTTCAATTATTTTATTATTCCAATTGCAAGCAGTCATCATCAGACATTTTTTCTTGCTGAAGAGCCTCGAGACTTCGAAGGTTATTTTCGTAAGGACAGCTGGCACGCTGCATTGCGCGACGCACACAAGGACAAGTGGTATATATCCGTTTGTACTTTGTCGAATTTTAAATAAGTAGTGCAGATGTCTTTTTGTACGTTGAAAAATTGGTGTAAAAAACAACATTTTTCGAGAAAAAAAATATCACAAGATAAAACAAAGAATTCTGTGTTGAATTATGCAAAAAAAACGATTTTGGCAAAATTGCAGATGTCTTTATGTTCTTTGCTGCCGTCGATATGCTAAGGAATGATAGAAAAATCAGTGGCCAATTTATCGGGAGCCCCTATTCTGCTTGAAGGTCTGAAGTGTCTGTACCTTTTTTATATAATTTGATAATTTCCAATAACTCATAGAACATAAGTACCCATCGAACCTCGGAAACGCTCAAGAAATTTAGCCATTAGTGGTCACCCATCAAACTACTGATCGCGCACGAAGTACTTTAACTTGGTCGGTTATTTATGAACGACTTAACTCCTCGGGCTATGGTCATTTATTTACCAACCTCATTCTAACTCTGTTCCAGATGAAATGCTATCAGTAAGGATTGAGATAGATCTTTAAACTATCTGTGTGATGAACCTAAGTGTGCTTCTGTTTATTTCAGTGATGATTGTTGAAATTGTTTTCCATGTGCTGGGTACCTATACCTAAGTAGGTAATAAAAAAAAGAAGTGAACCAATTATAATAAACATTAACCTAAATAAGGTTGAGATGATGATAGTGATGATTATTTGGTGAGCAATATTTCTTTTACATTGCGCTGCCCTAGTACTTGAATGGCCAATCGACCAATTTTGTCAAAATCGTTTTTTTATTTCAAACTATAGCAATTTTGATTACGCGCCTTACAATATATATTTTTTGTTATTATTATTGACCTAACTTCTATTATTTAGCAAAAACAAAATATCCAATCTCCCATATAAAATTTGTTTTAAGTGCTTGAGTGGTGTATGTCCTTATTTTGCTCAAATGAACGCATCCAAATATCAGTTTACGTGCTTGTTTGTCCAATCTCCATCGATTGACCAATCACGGCGAAGCATTCCGAAATCACGTGACGCAATTTTGATTTGTTATTTTTTGCTTAGTTTTAGAGTTAGCAGCATTACTTTAACAAAATTAAGCATTTATATTGTTTAAACACAGTTTTTTTGTTTCAAAATGTCAGAAAAAAAACGGGACAAAGTATATTAAACTGAGTAAAGTGGATTTTGATAGATACGTTGAGATTTTATCGATTTTCTGTTGTTTTAATTCGTTCATATTTATTGTATTTACTTAGGTGTTGTACACAGGATGATTTTAATATGTAGTATGTGAAGTAATAATAAAAACTAGGACTTGGATTTATGTCGGAGTGTTGGGAGTCGGGGGCACAAGAGTAGTATACTTGTGATAAATCTTTTTTTACCCGTAGGTAATAGTATTGTTTGTCCCCGCCTGCAGCACCATGAAGTATTTTATGTTGATATTGTGACACTTGTTTTTTCTTCTGAGTTCTTTTGTAATCAGTCGAGTTTTTTGTTTTTATAATAATAATTTTATTTCAGACTTTTTAGTGTTTTCACCGAAAAATTCTACTTTTTGGGATGGTTTTTGACAATTTGTGTTAAAACGTGTGCCTAAACGTTATATGATATATATATATATTTTTGAAAAGGTCTTTTCACGATCTTTCATTTGATACCCATATTGCTAATATAACAAAAAACTCAAGATTATCCCCTCTTTCTTCCACTTTCGGGCGCCATTTTGAAAATTCATATAGCCTATGACACTTTCACAGTTCTGACGAATTCAGCGATTCTTCATATGTCGAAATCCGTTCAACCGTTTGGGCTGTTTGGCGTCACAAATAAATGGACATACATACAAACATACATACACTCGAAAAACATAACCCTCCTTCTGACGCAGTCGGGTAATAAATTATTTAATTACTATGTGTTTGTACACATTTTGATTCAATTTATAAAACAACATAATATGAAAGGTCTTAGGGCCGCGGGACTCGGGGCCCCCCGACCTGTAGTAACTATTTATACAATTTTATATACGATTTTATAGTATAAAACATAGCCTAAATTCATGACACTAAACCAAGTCTTGTCGGAGTCAAGTCTTGTATTCATATTTGTAACAAGTCATGTACAGAAAAATGTGGTATAAAATTGAACATACTGTATTGCACCAATGATGGTAGTTTGGACAAATAAGCACAAAACGTGCATGTTATTTTAGGGCTCTATCTCCATGTCACTGTGCTCAATCTCCATGAACAAAATTTTGTTAGAGACGTTTTAGCCAATCTCCAACAATAAAATGAAAAATAGTCATTACTATTATTATTATTTTAAATTACTATTTTAATATACGTAAATAAATGATTCATGTATCTAATTCATAAAAGGTTTTAGTAAAATTTTTAATATTAACCTTTACTAATTAAAAAAACGTCTCCTGTAAAATTTTAATAATGGTCGATTGGCCATTCAAGCACTAGGGCAGCGATTGAGTATTTTATTATATTAGTAATTGGGCACTTATTGTGCAAATCCACATAAAACATCTACGTCACATCATTAAACGCAACTGAAATATTCAAATTTAGTCATACATCTTTCGAATAAAACAAATCCTTGAACAGAATTATGGGATGCATATAATAAATGTTCCGTGCCAAATTTATCGTGTTTGTTTCATAATAAAATATATCAGGGCTTGTTAGCCTGACGGGTTATCGAGGGAACTATAAAAATAATTACACTGAACAAAAATTTGCGCCCGCCGAGACCACCCGCGGGTTCTAACTTGTTAATTTAGTAACTTCGGTAGTAAATAATATACCTTACGTATCCTGGCTTTCATTGACTTGAATATGTGATAATATATTCTTATACCTAAACCGACATTTAAATTGACATTCAATTTTTTACTTTATTTATTTCTTCTCTTGTAATGTGGGAATGTTCATATTATTATTTGTACCATTATTTATCTTCTTTTCATTGCAACATAAGTAACATAACATTCATGATAATAAAAATGAAACTTCCCAACAACTATGTAGGTATTTTGGGCAGATCTCGTTTTAAGAATCCGTACGCAAAATCCACCATCAACACATCTATGACCTCTAAAACCTCCGTAGAGACCAACATTACATTTACATTTGAAGACACGACTCAAAGTTACAGTAACTTCAGTTCCATAATCAACAAGGACAATACAAGTACGTGAGAAGTAAACGAAGTTAGGATTAAATTAGCTTAAATAGCACCGAAGTGACCCCAAGAATAATTTAGCAGAGGCTTTCAGTCGGTAATGAAGAATAGTGCTCTCTGGATAGCTGTTTGCTATAAACTTGGCCCATTAAGATATTACAACCTTGAGTTTGTTTGCGTTGAGCTCCGAGCGGCGCATTAGTGACTTATTGTGGCTACTGAGCAACGCGGCTTGCGATTCAGATTTGCGGCGTATGCGACTATTTATTACACTTTGGTTTAGGGTTTACGAGTATTTTCTGGTAGTAGGTGTTGTTGTATTGCACATAATAACGTCTAGTATGGCTTTTTTCGCCTGAGTGGTAAATGACGACAAAATACCATTAAAATGATCCCACGAACGTAGTTGCTCTTAAGTCCGTCTTTCTGGGGCTCAAACTGAATTTCTTCTAAATCAATCCATCGTCAAAAAGTTGTGAAAACACTGGCAGGCATATTTCAGTTACTTTCACGCTTAAAATATTAGTAGGTATTGTACCTGCAGTTTTACAGACAATAAGGATAGAAAAAAGGGAAATAAGACTAAAAATTTATGAGTAAGAAATGCAAAGAATATAGTTAACTAGTAAACCCGCCCTCGCTTCGCTTCGGGGAACCAGTCCCTTCAAAAATCTCTATAAATAACAAATAATGTTATTCCGATGTCTAAGTTACATACCTGCAAAGTTTCATGAAAATCCGTTCAGTAGTTTCTGCTTGAAAGAGTAACAAATCCACATACACACTCACTCACTCACATCCTTACAAACTTTCCCATTTATAATATTAGTAGGAAAGGAAGTAGGATTGTGATTAATTAGTATGTTAAATATGTATACATATAAGGTATACTTATTAAGTACATTTTTCAAGAACATTTTCATTTTAAACAGTAATATAAGTTTTAAAGATAAGTACCTATTTAGTAAGTTCTCGGCTTTGTTTTGATAGTTTTATTTGATTTTCAGTAATGATATACTTATTATCATTGATGCATAAGTATCTAGATGGATAATCGAATCCGCGAAGACCTGTCAAAAAAGCTGCGCCAACTATTGGCGCAGAAGTACTTTCCCGCCAATTAGTGCCGATCGCGCCGCTTTCGTGTCACTACGTATTACGCGCGCAATTTAAATAAACAAATAAGAGGGATAACATGACGAAATGTGCTATTAAACTGTGCCGGAATTATAAAGGAAGGGTAAAAAGCTCAAAAAACATCACATATCATAGGCAAGTAACCAATAAACATATTTTTAATTAAATTTCAATTTTGATTTTTATTGTAACCAAATTACGTCATTTTTTTGTCAGTGTTGCTAGTTTCTATTTTTATGCTCCCGACTTAACATCATTTTTGTGGGTATATAAATTGGTTTATGGTTACGTGTATATTATTTAGTTCATGTACTTTTATAAATCGATTAAAGAAAGGTGGTGTTTACCAATAAGTTTGTGTTTATTTATAATAATATAACATTAATATTCGTATGTTTATGAGCCCATTTTAATGATTATTTTTGCATTGGGTCGAATAAACCACTTTTAAAGGTACAAGAGTAATGTGAAAAGGAGACGATCCAAAATTGTATGTAGTCTGGGCCTGGTTTTGTACCAGTGATAAAATAAGATAAAAAAGAAAAATAAACCATTTTTGACTAATCAAATCCACGAACTCATCTTTATTTCATTGCAAAAAATATTTATTAACTCCACGTGACGAAATTATTCTACATAATGGCGGGCAGCAGACCAGAGGATTCATAATTTTTGACGTATGACGTTAGCTGTCAATATGCCTTCTCTATGCTTGAACAATGGCTCGAACTCAGAGTGAAGGACGCCATCTTGCAAGTGTTGCAAGTAGTACCTACCGAATAACTCGAAATTAATTTTATTTTAGCAAGTCATTTATTGCGATTTGTGAATTTATTATATTTTTAATGAACTTTCTGTATTTTTTGGTTTTTCATGGTTTAGTGTACAAGATCAGGCCCAAAATGGACCATCTCCTTTATTTATTGAAGTTTTTTTTAATGATATGCATGTAATTAACTTTCCAAGTAATTTTTTTATTAAATTAGATAGGTAACGTAAATAATTGGCTCTTCTTTAATTAAGTTACCACCTCAAATTAAGCTAAAAATTTGAGGGGGGGAGGGGGCTGACGCTCACATCTTCCCCCCACCATTTTTAAATCTAGGAAATGCATACTTTTTTTATTATAAAAAAATCAAGTTTCCAAAAATTATAAAGTGACTACCTCAAATTAAGCTGAAATTTTTTGGAGGAGAGGTTGGTGACTCCCCCAACTTTCCCCCCAAATTACTTTTTCGCTATTGTTAGTCCTGTTTGCCTGTTTGGCTGCATCTTCCGCAGCGCCGGAGATGTCACGATTCAAAATTAGGCCCAAAAATCAAATTAGATCTACTTAAGTTATTTATTTTTTATAATGTAGTTTAAAACACACACACACACACACACACACACACACACACGTCCACACACACATATACATACACTTAAGACTTCGAGCGCTTACACATTAACCAATGAGACCACATAACCTTAAAATTTTTAGAGATTTAGAAAAATAATTTTAAAAAAGTAAGTACTTTATGAGAGCAATATTTAGTTTGGGGGGACGAATGAGAGTGTAGAACCCGTCCTCCCTTCAAATTTTCACCTTAATCTGAGACGGTAACTTTACAATTTTAGAAAAGGAGATGGTCCATTTTGGGCCTGATCTTGTACACTAAACCATGAAAAACCAAAAAATACAGAAAGTTCATTAAAAATATAATAAATTCACAAATCGCAATAAATGACTTGCTAAAATAAAATTAATTTCGAGTTATTCGGTAGGTACTACTTGCAACACTTGCAAGATGGCGTCCTTCACTCTGAGTTCGAGCCATTGTTCAAGCATAGAGAAGGCATATTGACAGCTAACGTCATACGTCAAAAATTATGAATCCTCTGGTCTGCTGCCCGCCATTATGTAGAATAATTGCGTCACGTGGAGTTAATAAATAATTTTTGCACTGAAATATAGATGAGTTCGTGGATTTGATTAGTCAAAAATGGTTTATTTTTCTTTTTTATTTTATTTTATCACTGGTACAAAACCAGGCCCAGACTCCATACAATTTTGGACCGTCTCCTTTCCAACTACAAACTGCGTAAAAAATATTAATTTAATTAACTTAGCTGGTTTATTACAACATTAACATAAACAACTGTAATTAAATTAAGTAGGGTTTTTTATTTATTCATGAAAATAACCACTCCATAAATTAAGTTTAATGTGTGATTTATGGGAAAATTTTAGTAACTGGTATCATTGATCACGCAACATAGACACTAGACGAACGTGAAAAACATCGCCTGCACGCACACATGCTTGATATTGTTGCCGTGTTTTTTTTGTCTTCATTGTAGGGCGACGCTCAATCTACCTATTTATTGCATCATTGCTTATTATATTATTGTTATTAATTTTAAATGCGTGCACAAAGAGAGACCATTACATTAATACAAGTAAAAAGACAATGTAAAACATGCAAGAAGTCTATAAAATAAATATATTTTATTTATTCTTACAATTTCAAACAAGTTTTGAAATTTTAAATTATATGCTAATTATGAACTAAATCAGCACTTACAATTATAAACTTATGTACTTACTTACATCAAGTAGCCTTATGCGACTAAATTTAAATTATGAACAAAGTGCAACAGCTAGTCTCTGAAAATTTTATTTGTATATCGCTTAAAGATAAATAATAGCTCTGCAACTGTTTGCACAAAACTTGCTCCATTAAGATATTACAAACTTGACGTGTTTGTGCTCATCTCCAAGCGACCCGTGGATGACTTACTGAGAGCCGGAACATTGGCTTACTCTATACAGATGTTTACTATTTCAATGTATGATTATTACGCATATAACTGAGAAGTCAGGAGGTACAATTTAAACTCGTATTATAATGACAATATCCGTTTAATAAGGTAATAGGCAGTTAAGAAGTTATGTAATGTGTTAGCATTAAATAAGTTTATGTAAAATAAGATCTTAGATACGACCCATCATCATATTAGCCTTTATCCATCCACTTTTGGACCTAGACTTCTTTATACTACGTATACGTACATTGCGATGTATACGTATCTGGGTATACCTAAGTAGTAGCACAAAAGGAACAGGGAGTTAGTCCCTCTTCTGTGCCACTTATATCCTAGTCTGCGTGAGTGATCTTACTCAAGAGGAGACGATTTGTAAAATGCACGAGTATCTTCGATAGCTAGGGATATTGATGTAATATTTTCTACTCTGTTGTTTGAAACCATTTCTAGATTCTTATCTTCGTTTACACTGGTCACTTAGACATGGTATTGCTTGTTGCTTCCACTTGATTTATCAATGTTGTGCCCAAATATGTATACTGAGTAGGTAGGTATAGGTGCCTACTTAAAGGTTTCAAAGTTAATTCGAACAAACTTAATAAACACCATAAATATTGATATAAAATATGCTTACCTATACAAACGCCATCTATACAAAAACCCAATTAGTCATCTGACAGAAATTTGAAAATAAATCACTAATAGTTTTTAGCGGCTGTATTTCACTTCCAATATCTGTATATTTCGTGTCCGATTAAAACGTCGAAGCGAACAATTTAAAACAGTTATCATAACAAACATCGTAAATCGTGTACTATCTTTGTTTTTTTTGATACGACGCCGCTACTAGTAAATCATTGTTATCGGCCCAGATATAAAATAATTAGAAGTTTGTTTAATTATTCTGGTCTATTACGGTACACTATTACGATTAAAAAGTAGATAAACTAAGTTCAAAACGATCCGAATCGTGTGAATCGATGTAATTACCTATTAGTTTTGGTAATAACTTGATTATTAAATTAGGTAATAGATATTTTATTTATTAAAATTATTGAACCGAATAAGATAGTATAAGGTTACGTTCGTAACTCAGACAATAAACAGTGTAAA
Organism: Hesperia comma; assembly: GCA_905404135.1. Lineage (NCBI taxonomy): Eukaryota > Metazoa > Arthropoda > Insecta > Lepidoptera > Hesperiidae > Hesperia > Hesperia comma. Next base: position 12,329,700 of record FR990025.1, on the reverse strand, counting down.
CTGAAATGCGAAAGGAGAACAAGTAAAAAAAGAAAACATATAGTATACCTATCTATAACTTAAATATAAGGATTAATTTTCATATAAAAAGTTAGTCATGAAAACATAAAAAAACAACTTGGTTCAATAATAATTATATTATTATAAAAAATCCTAACTTTGGTAACAAACTATCATGTGGGACGCTACTCAATCTAATTCAACGCGTAAGTTGAATATTCTGAGTAATAATACTTACAACGTTGACTCTCTAATTCACTTTAAACTGATGAAATATTGCCGTTCTACGTAAGACCAAAGCCCTCTTAATCCCTAATTTAGTCCACACTAGTCCACTTGGTCCCCTATGTCCACTCGATCATCCTCGAGTTCGCGAAGCTCCCGTTTCAAAGGCGAGACCTCTTGGAAGTCATTCGATATTCTGAGACCCGTGAAATTAACGCCCATAACGATGTTTCGTGCGTTATAAGGTTTTATGAGATGTTTAGTTGTTATGGTTTTATATTACTGCAATCTTGAACTTCTCAGAAGTCGGTTTTTTATCTATTGTCACATAGTACGGAACTTTGTATAGGTTAATATGTTTATTATACTTGTATATGAAAACAGTTAGTGATTAGGTACTACGAGTATGTTTTTGCAGAGATATAGAAAGTATAATAATAATTTGGTGGAATAATTATGTAAGTAACACGGATTCTTGAAAGGAGATAATTTTGCAATCAATTTGCCTCAAGTTAGCATTTGAAGAACCTTTATAAAGTTGAGCGACTTCATTGCATCAACTGTCGGTAATCATAGAAATATTAAATAATTATAGGTAGGTACCTATATTAACTTCATGTTTATTTCGATTTAACATTCATCACAATCGTTGAAAGCTCTTCAAACATTCAGTAAATGTAGCTGTCGAAATGGAAATGGGGCATATTGAGTGCAATCAAGTTAATTCGCATTACTAATTTATTTTACCGACTTATTTATTTAAGCCAATTTTATTTGCTTTAATCTTTGTCGTAAACCTTTATTGTGCACAATTTTAAAGTCAAAATCGGGCAAACGACCACGACAACAATATTTCAAGTAAAATTTGAATCTTAAAGATTCTCAAGGAGCTTAAAGTACTTTAAAATTAAATGTATAACTAACCAGTAAATAAGAGTATAAAAAGTTTTTAGTTGGGTGACTTACGATAGTTTACAGTCATGATAAAAATTCTCATGATAAACCTTTTTGTTAAAGATGAAAACAAATTAATGCTAGCGTCAATATTTACAAATTATAAATTATTGTAAACTGCACGCTATGTGTTTTAATCTATGAATTGTATACATATCAAAACATAAACAATTGTTTTTCAAAGCAAAGAGAATAACGTAACCGAAAAAAAATATCAAAAATAAAATTAACAATAGAACAAAACCTAATCGTTTCTCACAATAATAGAAACGTTAATTTAGTACTCATAGTTAATTATACAGCGATTATGAATGCAAATGTGTTTCTGATTACAAAATCGGACAGTGGCAAATAGGACGCGCAAACTACTCCGTTTAACCCCAATCACGGACAGGGTAATCGCGTTAATGAATGCCACGGCTACTGCCCACGATTTCACGGAACCTTTTTAAGGCACTAGTGGAATACGCGACGCATTGATTAGTCCACAAGCCACAAGTACACTGATCTGATTAGGGATAGTCTGGTGATTTGAAAGCTAATCTCCTGAATGAATTACTAGAGTTTGAAGATTGTTATGTAAAAGGTCACTAAGGAGTATATACATAGCAGTCGTTAAGCCATGTCGTAGGCCTTCGGGCAGCATGAAAACTTTCGATACTGGGTTGGCCACTAACCCCTCCTCCAGTCTGCACTGGAGCAGCGTGGTGGAGTATGCTCTAGGCCTTCTCAATACTGAGTAGAGACCCGTGCTCAGTGGGTCATTAATGGGTTCAAGGAGTAGATAAGTTACCTGATTTATGGTCAGTATGTACAATGTACAATGCAAATATTTAGTATCGCTGTTGCATTATATTCCAAAACCAAAGTGACGGAAGTAAGGCAGCAGATGAGTAAGCAGCACCACCTCAGACTTCTAAGTGAAAAACCTTAACCCTTGAAGACCTTAATAAAAAATAACCCGTAGTGTGTACACCATTTGCATCTACAAAAAAACTTTCAAATTTTACGCGTATTAAAAATTTGCTCACCATCTTCGATGACGAAATATTTTGGAAATATGTGTATTGGGTGGGGTATTCACCCCAATCTACCCGACTGTCTGGATAACAAGCATATTTTTATGAGGCAACTAAATTAGTAAATTCAAAATACTTCGTATATGTATTTGGATTGAGCCAATCTTAATATCAATCCATAATAAAGCAGTCTGGTAGGTTGAAAAATACCAGAACTTCAAATTAGTGAAAATAGGAACAGATATTAGGGGTCGATCAGCCGTCTAAATTGAGGACTTTTTGCCAAATGAAAAAATGCTTTCACTTCTGCAAATTAATTAAAAAACCATTAAAAAGTTATGCAGAAAACGACAATACAAACTGGCTTGGTCCGATTGTAGATAGCTTAATTTGGGAAATTAACGCAAGTAGTTTAACGTTGAACTAAATTTTCATCCAATCTCGGCTGAACTGTATTGGTTCGGTTTAACTCGCAACCCTACTTATTAGCACGGGTTAAAGGGATCGACTTCGCCTCAGAGATATACATAGAGATTGTAATGAGGATTAAAAGCTAGTTCCTTAACTTTGACTGGTATATGTATTGTTTATATTATCTATACTAGTTGTGCCCGCGACTTCGTTTGTGCGTAGGAGTTTTCCAAGTGAACTCCGCTCCCTCGGGAACTCCGGGATAAAAAGTAGCCTATAATATGTTGCTGCATAACCTCCTCTATTTGGAAATGAAAATCCATATTGGAAATAAAAATGACCGTAAAATCCTTCAGCCGTTTCTGAGATTTGCGTGCACAAACATACGATCAGTTACAGTATTATTAGATAGATAGATAGAAGATAGATAATTATTTATTTATCCTATTGCAACATGAAGGAGTATAATGTGTGGATTTAATGGCTTCGACCCATTAATGGCCCACTACAGAGCACGGGTTTCTTCTCATTATTGAGCCAGCGTAGAACATACTTCACGACACTGCTCCGTTACGAATTGCTGCTGGGTTAGTGGCCAACCCAAGTATCGAAGTTTTTCATGCAGCCCCACGGCCTTCGACATAGCTTAACGCCTACTAGGTACCTATCGACAACAACCGAGACCAACGGCTTTGCGTACCCTTAAAGCGCGACTTAATGCCAGAAGGCATTCGCTACCAGTCAGGCCGGGGAGCTAAAAAGAAGTAGCAAGTGCATACCATGCAATGACAAAAGCTTGATAAAGATAGTTAATTTATGTCTTTACATAGGAGATAATATAAGTAGTGTCAAACACTTAGACATAATTGTGAGTGCAACCTGTTACTGTGTTTGTTGAAACGATAGCGTAGTTTTTAACTAAACTAGCGGTCCGCCCGCGGTTTCACCCGCGTGGATCCCGTTCTCGTGGGATATATGCATGTATTATACATAAAAACCTTCCTCTTGAATCACTCTCTATCTATTACAAAAAACCGCATCAAAATCCGTTGCGTAATTTTAAAGATTTAAGCATACAGACAGACAAACAGACAGACAAAAATAGCGACTTTGTTTTATACTATGTAGTGACAATACAATAATATAAGTAGGGGAGACCGGGGTAAGATGAAGTTCGGGGCAGGATAGGAAATAAGCTTTTGTGTGTGAATGGTAATCGTGTTCGAACCAGCGACGGCGCTATTTGCACGAACTTTCCTCTCCGCCTCTGCGTCTGAGCAGAGCGAAGAGGTTAGAACATGTTTTTGCATGACCGAGAGAAAAAAGTGAAATTGCAAGTTTTTTATGCGATACCTAGTTCAAAACCTGATGTTTCGACATGTATGTACTTGACTTAATGTATTGTTTTAATCCTAAGCTTATTGTAGTTGTTTAAAAACATTAAATTGAGACTAGATTTTTTCGCTGGTAACGTTTTTGGTTAGAATCGCTTCATCTTGTTTGCCTACATGTGGATCGGGGCAAGATCATCGGGGCATAATGGGATACCGTTTTGCTAAATAATAAAAATAACATAATATATTATTTTCTTGTAATTTATAGTTAATTCAGAGTCAGAAAAGCTCGTGAAACTGATGATGTCTGAAACTGATGATTATGGAACTAAAAACGCATTTGAGACGACTTTAAACTGTTTTCACAGCAGAGCGAGACGATGAGCTGGCGAAGTACGTGAAATCTATGGAAGCAAGACTTTTTGGCAAAACAGGAAAAGAGCTTCGTATTATTTACTTATCAGTAAGCTCAGCGGAATCACATAGATAATCTATTTAACATATGAAGATGAAGAGGCACATATTTGTGAACGCTGTCTATCCGATTTAAATGTGTACTCGTTTTGCCCCCACAGCGTTTCCCATCTTACCCCAGTTATGGGGCAAAACGGGAAATTTTCTGGGTTTATTTTTTTCATTATTTGTAAAAAAAGTTTTGTGATTTTTCGTGCTACAATGTGTAATTATAAAAGACCAATGTATAATTGATCCCTCTATTGTTAATTAATTTTATTAAAGAGTTTAATTTTTCTAGTATAACGAGTTTTGTCTTAGCTATCTCATCTTGCCCCGGTCTCCCCTACATCGTTAAACTGGTTTCAATACATTTATAATAAAATTCCTTTCGTAGTACTTTTAATATTTTTGCTTCACTCATATATATTTCAAAAGCTTCATATTTTTTTATATAATAAAATCACAAACAGCCACGTTTATTATTACACGTTTTCGATATCAATTTGGAACATATGAAACAAAGGAAACATGTTTATGAGGTCTTTACGATGTCTCAAGTTGCGGATTTAATTTTGTATCGCAGTCTACACTCGCGTTATAAGCAGTGTGTACGAATGATATAAAGTTGAGAAGGATTTATGAGAAGTTTGTAATGGAAAGTATTAAAATAAAAGTTTTCGAGGCTACGACTCCTACGAGTATGATTTCTTAAATATCTTTTATATCTCAAAAAGTTATGATGATTTAAAAATGTTGATTTATAATCTGTTTTACGACTTTTATAATATGACTGTGTTGTCAAGGAGGTTCTGTATTCTGTATTGTGTATTCTGTACCTATTTTTTATATGTGTAGTGATTCCTCCCGTCATTTTTGAAATGATTTTTTGTAATTTAAAGCTGGTGCTTGTTAAGTGGCTCCATTTAAAATGATGTTAAATCTGACGAGTAATTTTTGAGTTATGCCTAATAGTACATGTTTATATTATTTGTCGATGTAAAAAGAACAATTATAGACGTCGGTTTTTAATTCAAAAAAATATTACTTAGCGAGTATGTACCGACTCTTACAGTTATGTTTGCATTAAATTATTTATCCTGAAAATTTAACCTTGGCGCGGGCTCTGAGATCAGTGAGATCTTAAATTTTGGTTCATTCTAGTCAATAATAAAGGTTTTACCTAATACAATTAACATTTATCGACATTATCGAATAATGTTTCCATTAGAAGATATAGTACGCATTCAATCCGGACATTCAATAGTTCGTCGTCATGTAATAAAATGAGCAATCGAATGGAGTGTGAAAGCGAATGAGAAGCCGACACACGTCCTGCTTCCCTCTCAGTCACCGGGCTAACTTATCACGTTCTAAATAAACACAAACACAGCTAACGAAGTGCCGAAGGAAAGTTAAAAGCGACTGTAGAAAAGGAGTTTTGATCCTACCATTTGCATGGGTTAGTTTAATGTGAGTTATGTGGAGTTTTCGACAGTTGATCGAGTATCTAGTGAGTAAAGTTATGTGGTAATTCTATGTCGGATTTCTTATTGTATTAACGAAAATGCACATAATTACGAAATGTTTCAGTTCAGAACCTGACAAAAGCTATATTTTTATATGTTTGTTTAAATTTGATTAAGTACATTATTTTTATATTAGAAAGATTATGTACAAATGGCATGGATATTGATAGTGTTTATTATGTTTATTTAAAATTAAATTTACTTATTACTTTCTTACGACCTGCCTAGTTATTGCTGGAATAGTTGTGCCCGGGACCTCGTTCGTACATAGGAGTTTTTCCTGCGTGAATCCAGATCTAGCGGGAACTCCGGGATAAAAAGTAGTATATATATTGCTCCACTACCTCCCCCATCTCCCAGTGAAAGACCCATAAAAATCTGTTCAGCCGTTTCTAAAATTAGCGGGTATGAACATACGATCAGTTACAGTTTTATTATAATATGTATAGATAAATTAACTATACGATGATTTTAACTAATCGAGTTAATAACGAGTATTTATGAAGTTTCTAGAGTAGGGGTTATGAATTTATTAATGTTAACGAAGCACTCGTCGCACCATTAAATCATATCTGACCGAGAGGCTAAAAATGTGTTCGATGCGACAATGTTTATTTTTAGTCGCTGTCGCTCTGCCTAGCGGATTCTTTATTCGAATATTGTGTAATGAAAATGATGATACTGAGTTTTAGAATTTTCTCAGAGTGATGATTTTGCGCTGAATTCAATGACATATTACCTCAAAATTTGGCATTCTTGGTTACTGTCATCTAATCAAAGCTAAGATATATTTGATCAAGGTAACTTCTACTAATATCACTAGGCTTCAATCTGGCGTTACTCGTGCTTGGCTACAATAGATCAGCAGTGGTATGTGGGATGGACACCTATGCCCAATTCAAACAAAATATAACAATTTTTTTATTTTTTTTTACTTAAAATAAGTTAATGCTGACAACGATCCCACCTGATGGTAAGTGGCGATGAAGTCCAAGATGATGTACGCACTAACTTATAGAAGCCTATTCACTCTCCTCTTGAAGACTCCCACATCATACACAGGCGGAAACACCACGTTGATTATAATAAACAATAATTGATATCTACCTACTATTGCTTTTAACTATGTATTGTATTTAAGAAAACACCGACATTTTTTATGTTAATCGCTGAAAAAAAGAGCAGACTTGTCACCTGATGGTAAGTGGTTAAAAATTACCAACTACAAAATCGATAAGTACCTAGAGGTAACTCAAAGTGCACCCAACAGACTAGACGCGAAGCACAAGCTGAAATTGAATGCAAAAGGAATCAAATCAATATAAAATCGGGTCATCCAATGCAAATTTTAAAATCATACGTTTAGAACTGTTTATGTTTCATTTCTATAACATAACAGTTTTAACGACCGGCTACTTTTAAAATATTCAGAAACACGCAATTTTAAACTGAAATAAAATATGATGAACGGTTTACGCATACGATCTGATAGTATGGCTATTTTAGTAAGGCATGTTTCTTTTCTTTCGTGAATTAATGTCTGTTGATTGGCCGAATGGGAATCGTTAGGGAGATAAGTATTTCTTGTTTACTGTCAAAATGTATGTCATAAATTCTAACATTTAACCATTCGAAACATAAAATAAAATCGTAGAGCTTTAAAAAGATAAATTAGATTAATTCATTATAAATAAGTAATAAACAATAATTCTATTTTAGTTACGGTAGGTATGTTACACTTTTCGAATGTAACAAAGTTCTACGTTGATATGCTCGTATAGCATGATTGGAAGACCAGTGATGTGATGGGTCGTTTTGTTACGTTTTTTAACGAGGAAGGTCAAGTCTCATAGCACTTTAAAACTGTAGAAATACATACGCCTAATGAAAGACATTTGTTTGAGCGCCGGAATCATTAATGTTAGTTGTCATGTTTATTAATGACACTTTTACTTTTTGGCCCAGTAACTTCGTCAAGGAAAGCGACGGGCGATAAACTAGTAGGTATAAGGGCTGATTGAATTCGGTACAGTAGCTGGCACCAGCATCACTGGATTGAACAGTGCTGATCCAGTGCAGGAATGAAGTGGTGCTAGCGCCAGCTATTGTTTCAATGTAAATTAGCCCTAATTATATTACGTATTATTTCCCGTATATTTTTTAAATAACGTCCTTAAAAATTTATCATTACGAGTCAACGATATCCGCTTCAATAAAAACCTTTTCTACTCTAGTATCGCCTGAGTATCGCTACTCGGATACCGTTAGCAGTAAAGCAAGTTAAGAGAAGGGAGAGTTATTTTTACATGACTTTAATTGAATATTTTGAGAAAAAGCTGATTAGTTGCTGACGAAAGTTTTATGATACACTCATGTCGCTATGCATAAAGTTAAGATATTTTTATTTATGTATTGATGTATGTACAAGTTACCTCGTAAAAGACACATTTTATTGGCATCAATAGCTTTAGGTTAGTAAGTTGCTGTTATATTTTTGTGGAAATGCCAAATTATACAAAATTTACTTTCTTATGCTTACTTATTTTCCCAAATATATTAATTTTCTATTTAATGATATATTTATAGCTTTTTTCTGTTAATTTAAATGAAAACACACAAAAACGAATATAGAATATAGATTTTTTGTTTCAGTTTAACTATAAGATTTTTTCCCCTTATCGAGGAAATAAAAAAAATCCTCTCTCAGTGCTCCCCTACACTCCCCAAGGAACACGCTGGCCAAATTTCAGCTTCCTGCGTCCAGTAATAAATAACCTTCGCCTTTAAATTTTCACGAGTTAAGAGAGTATAAAGTTAACTAGCATCAGAATAATTTGCAAGATGGTCATCGTTGAACGTGTTATTCAAAGCGGTGATGTATACTCGTACGTTCAATCGAGCACGGCTTGTATTTCATTATTAAGGGGACCAATAAAACTTCGCACGCTGATTGTGACCAAGAATCCTCGGGTCAAATCATTTGACTCCCATTTCTCTCTCGTTCTTCACTGTTGCTTCCAATCTTTTATTTCATTCCAATGATCTTAAGTCTTAGCATATTGGTGTAAATCTATATAATTATATAAAACTCTTGCGTTACTGAGTGATTGACTGACAGACAACGCAAAGCCGAAACTACTGAACGGAAGAAGCTGAAATTTGACATGTGTGTTCTTTGGGGAGTGTAGGGGAGCACTAAGAGAGGATTCTTGGAAATTCCACCCCGACCGCCGCTACCGGAAAGTAATTGCGCCCTTAGACACCAGTTTTCCAAAAAATAACCAACTTCAACATTGACAAGTACAGATAACTCGAAAACTCATAGCCAGTGGTCAAAACATAATAACCAAACTCGGTTCACCCAGTAAAAAATTATGAGATTACCACAAATAGTCATCAAACTAATGACTGATATGTCACTACAATAATAACACACACGTATATTATGTAAACAATACGTATATTATGTACCTCAACTACATATTATGTTACAGGTTTATACTGATAAAAATTTAAGCATGACAATAACAGTATTTCAAAATCTGTAATAATTAAAACCCTCCCTAAATAAAACAACTTAAATATGTTGATCACAGCAAAGAGAAAATAAAACTTAGGTACATAAACCAGATCGAGTGCACCATATTATGAACGAAAATTAATGATAACATAGTAAATAAAACAAACCACAAGCAATCGACAGGACATTATGGTCAGAACAGTTCATAGACATGGATCATTAACTTCAAATAGGGCTCAATATCTGATGTCAATCAGTAATGCGGTTATGGCAAGTAGGTAACAACGGTGTTACGCATGTGAACATTCATTAAAATATGGGGATATTATGTTTATACAAACTTTATGAATTGGGGTTGATATGTCCTAAACAAAAATGTCATTTGTTAGTACTTCCTCGAACATTTCAATTAGTTACTTATAGTGCTTTTTAAGCACCTAAATGTCACTTGCTACAAACGGTGAAGGAAAACATCGTGAGGAAACCTGCATGTCGGAGAGTTCGCAAAACTCAAAGGTGTGTGAAGTCCGCCAATCCGCACTTGACCAGCGTGATGGACTATTGCCTTAACCTTCACATTCTGAGAAGAGATCCGTGCTCAAATTTGGCCCTAATGGGTTGAGATGATGATGATGAGTGCTTTTGACGTCTCTGCTGTGTACATTTTTAAGAGCTAAGGGCAGCATGGACCAGCATGCAACACAACCCTTTCGCTGTCCTTGCGCTGAGAAATCTAAGAAACGATAAATATAAAGTTGATAAATAAATAGCCGTGACAAAAATTGCAAGTCTGAATGAGTCCTAACAATTGTGAAATAGCGGATTGAGCGCTTATGCAATGTTTATTCATAGACATGCAGTAAGATCATTTGTGACCGTTCCAAACGTTGTTCTTAATAGATGGTAACTTGCTATATCAATAGTAATTATTTCAATCACGACTAACAAAAGTTGACCCAGTTACGGACATGTGTAGCACTACCATTTTTCATTTGGTTACTTTAATCAACACCCAAATAAGTATTGCTGTTGATGAATGGAATAAAATTAAATCGTTATTTACATAATAATTAAATGTAGGTATTGCAAATAGTGCAATTGACAAAGGCTATGTTTAAATTTCGTTGCGCCACAATTGTTACATTCGAAAGGCATTAATTTGCTGAAAAGTAGCTTTACCGACGGTTTTTATTGGGGAATAAAATGTGAGCTTCTATGAATAATATTATTTATTTATTATTAGCCAGACTATTTTGGGCCAAATCTGATCCCCGGACGGGGATCATGTTGTTTGACTTTCAATGAATGAGAATTAACTTTGAAATATGAGTAAGTAAAATATTAAACGTATTTTGAAACTTACTTTTCATATTCTCAAGTGCTGTCATAACAATTCCTATTGTTGGCGCGCCTTGGCCCCATTCGGAATCACATGTAGCACATTGCTTGGATTTTCTCAAATTTATTTATTTACATTGGAATTAGGCGATGATGTTGTACGTACAAGAGGTTAAGCATGAATATTTCGATCGCTATAAGATATTTGGAACTTATGGCGACCTTTTTTACAAAGGAAGTTTAATTTTTACGAACCTCAATTTAATTGATTGATTTAAATTGATTGATTGATATAAAATAATCTTAAAGGACCAAACCCATATCGACCTATAATCGAAGAACAGCTTAACTTGTACTGAATTCAAAATAACTTCAAACATTATGAAAGTAGCTCTGTAAAATGTTAATTTCTGTAAAATAAGACGAAGTTTCACACACTTACGAAATGAATTTTATCGTTACGCGATTGAAATAGAGATGTGCTCGGGCGATCATTTTGCACGATTACGATATACGAATGGATGTGAGCTCGTGCTTACCCTATTACTCCATACACGACGTTTAGTACAATTTCAATCATGTTCGTTATAAAAGCTTACTGGGTGTCACGATTTCGCTTTGATGGCTCATCATATTTCATAACGTAAGTAGTTGAAATACGTATTTTGACTACCGAAATAAAATCATGGCTAATTCGGCCTTGGCATGAAATTCGGAAATATTCTAAAATGAACAACATCGTTTCGTAATTCTACAATAGCATCATTAGGATCACTTATGCTTGTATTGGTCATATTGTAACCAGAATTAACGAATGCATGAGGTGATGTAAGATGTAAGTATTTTGTAACTACAGTACCACTCGGAGTTAAGTTGTGATGTAAGTAACAGAATTATGATCAATATTAATTTCATTATAAACTTAAGTTCTTTGTATGAGGCTTGGAATTGATTTACCTAACACAACACCCCTGAGTAAAGCCTGCTAATGAAAATACTGTTAGTGAAATTATAATGTGAATGTTTATATTTCTTTATTATTTTGTAGTAGTGTTTCTAAAATTTCGCATTATTTTGTAGTGGTGTTTCTTAAGTTATCCGCTAAAATTACTGGTCAAATCAATAATCAAACAATTTGTAGGTACTTCTTAAAATGGTAAAACTGTAGTTCTACCTAAACTAAAACTACTAGGTATGTACCAACTTTGTTTAGGTCTTCAATTTAAACTTAACGAAGTCCAAATTTTATGAAACAAGTATCTTTAAGAACCTGTCGTCTTCTTAATACACTTCAGTAACAAAAAGACAATAGTTTCAGCATTTCTTATGAATCCAAGTTTTAATCTTGTTCACACATGAGACCTGAAGAATAATTACCTACTTGTGAAATTAATAGAGGCGTGTTTCATAATCATTGTTTTCACTGAAAAAGATCTAACCTCTTTCACAACCCGTAAGTTGTGAAAGAGTTTTTAGATCGGTATCAGTGAATTTGTTACAAAGTTAATATTTATCATAGTATCCCTTTGCACTATTTCCATATACCTATTAACCCCTTCAGGACCATAAGATATCCAAAACTATTTATGAGTGTGCGACTATTTTTTTAGTTGTTTTGGACGTAAATTAAGGATATATTCCCGTAAAAACGTAACAAGACATACAGTTTTTCTGATATTTTATGGTAAATATTTTTCCCTGTGGGCCATAAAGGTAACCAATATATTATATAGGTTTATTTTATAAGTCTTTTAGTTATTGCTTTTTAACATAAAAAAAATGAATAATAATTATAAGAAATTATAAATAATTTTAACTAAGGTATTCTGCGCAACAATATATATATTTTATATGCGTCGCTTACATAATATATCTTTTCATTTTCTCTGCTTTTGCATATTCAGAGCTGGCTAGTTGCATTTGTTGCCGATGCGCCGGTTTTCGGAGGAGACTAGAGATGGCCTTGATGGCTGTCTACAGGTATAATAATTTTTTTAGAGCTCGTGCTAAGTGTTGGTGATACTCTAAGAGTCTAGACTGCTCAAAAGTAACCTTTCCATGCGGTGCGCTTCATGCAACTGTGCGTATACTAAATACGCGTTATTCATGGCTATATCGACAATAATATATGAATAAAAAAAAGCCAGAAGTAATATTTTCTTTTGGCTTTGCTATCAATCTCATGATTTGCAGTGGTCCGTGAGGGTCATACCACCTACATAAACTTTATATTCATAATACCATACTTTAAACGAGCAATTCTTGTATATTTATTTATTTATTTATTTATTTATTTATTTATTTATACCTATATATATAATCACGATCTCGGAAACGGCTGCAAAGATTTTCATGAACGTTACAGATTAGGGGGTTTTCGGCTCAAGGAATCGATTTATCAAGGTCCCAGGTTCGAGAAAAGCTCGGTTCCCGTTTTTTCCCGATTCCCGATGTTTTAAAAACATCATACTGACGCCATCTATGAAACATTAAGATAACTTCTATGAGGTACGGTTTGTTTGTTTCAGTAGTAACTAGATGGCGCTCGAATATATTTTTGTTCGGCTAATAGATGGCGGAATTCCTCGTATTTCTTGCGATTCATACTAAATATAATTTTCAACCGAGCAAAGCTCGGTCAACCAGGTATACCATATAATCGGTGCCGGACAGTTTATGTTTATTTTTTGAGTTATGCGTCTTGAATGTCCTGATCCGATTACACTGAAACAGTATCTGCCATAAAAACAACAGTGGTCCAATTTTATACATTTTGACCAATGAACTGATGGTCCTCTTCATCTAATTCAGTTTATCTTCTCCATTACTATTATCTGCCTCATGGCAACTGAACTATTTCTTTACCTCGAAGAAATTTTCTGAAGGTTTTAGCCGTTTCCGAAAAATATATAAAAGTAAATGTAAATAAAATGCAAGAAAACAATAAATTATGAACGCGACTACATATTACACTAATACTACAAAAACAAACCTTTATGGACCACAGGGAAAAATATTTACCCTAAGATGAATCGGTATTTTTAGGTATTTATGCTTATTATCTGCAGTTCAATTCATTATAACATTAAACTGAACTTACCAAAAAACTAAAAAACACGCAAGAAAATACAGTAATTTTATTTACACAAGTCCAAAAACTTAAAAATGATACCAAGTTCAGCCCTCGAATGTTTTAGTGTTAGCACAAAGGAAATTTGATAGTTATTTTCTTTGTACGTGCTCAAGAATGCTTTTACTATATTGAACATACCTTCTATTATGACATTCATTAAAAAAACATATAGATTAAGTTATATTTAACTGTAGATTACGAATTTTAAAAAAGGGAAAAATATTTCCCTTGGTCCTGAAAGGGTTAAATATTTATGGTTCATTGACAGAGCGATACACAGACAGGTGCTATTTCAAACACCACCCTATTTAATTATGTATCACATTATCGCACAAACAATGGTGTGAATATATTGCCTGTTTTTGTACAAACAAACTTTACATCGAAAATTTAATATAATTGCCAGCTGCTATATTTAAAGCTACTGCATAATTTTGTAGTGAAACATTAAAATGCTTATTTTAATTCAATATACCTTTTGGCAGTACTGGCATATTGTATTACTACATATTTAACAATGGAATCTTATATTTTTCATTAAAAAGCACATTTCTCAATCATTAGCAGAGCCAACAGCTATTTATTTTGACGTCGATAATCCTTATATCTCAATCTCAAACTCAAGATAAACTGTAAAACCGGTTCTTACTTCTATATCATTAAAATATATGGGCATATAAAACAATTTTGTAACGATAGCACGCATAATCAACACTTAACTACTAAAAATCTATTATTAATTCATTAGAAATCGGGAAGATGGAGCGAATCTGTGAAGTTATTCACCATTTCACAGAACCAGTGAACGTAAAGTTAATCACACGAACTATAAACGTAATGGTCTCATTTAGAAGTAATAAAACCAACCATAAAGTCTTCATGCGGTATCTCACGCATAGTTATACTCAATGGGGCCCAAATCGGTCGCAATTCGACTTGATGATATTGATTGGACCATGAAAAATCTGACCAATTGTTGCTCACTTCAAACAATATTTTTTATTAGAAACAGCTTCCCATGAATATTAATATGCTAAATGTGTTTAAATATTGAACGCCAGTTCTACTCGTGGCTTTTAGTCATCTTCTAGTGGCCACAAAATGTCTTAAATTAAAATGATCCCAAGGGAACATATTATCGGATGAAAGAGTATCTATCCTAAGTCCGCTCCCAAGTCGAAAACTATGTATCCTTACCAAAATATTGGAATCGCTTCAGCGGTTTAAGAGTGAAAACTTAATAGACAGACAGTTATTTTTGCATTTAGCTTTTCTTGCTTGAGCTTTTCACCTTTCTCAGTGGGTACCAACTGCAGGGCAATATTTTCGAAAATCTGTGGAATATTTTACGCTTTTAGTTCTGATGTGGTGTTGTACTAAGTATTTAGTATATTTGTACATAGTGATAGAATTTAATTAGATGTGCTTATTTAGATAGTAGCAAGTTTGCTGACTTCGGCGGCATTTAACAGAATAAAATAATAATGATATTCTAGTATGGTGTATTAACCAATGATTAGCAAGCCCGTGAAGATCTGATCAATTTTGCAAGAGTTTGTTTGGAGGCAGATTTAATAATGAAAGGCGCGTGTCTTCATCTTCCAGTAAACCGCAAAGTCACTCGCTCGAGTGACTTGTAATAAGATCGGTAGACATTGATTTTGATGAAGAAAGAAGAAGTGAAGAAACACACCGATGAAAATTTTATTGTTTGAATTTTATATTCTCTACCAATTGCTCTTTTTTAATATTGGTGCTAAATTTTCAGTCTTTCATTTTGGCTACAAAACTTATTATAAACAATATCTTTCCCCTATTAACGGCTTCGTGGGCTCATGTACAAGTACTAAATTGTGAGTGGTATTGTATTGTACCTACTTGTATTGGTGTATTGTAGGTGCTAAAATATTCCATTTCACAAATAAATTCGAGTTATTCCGGTCTGATCCTTAAAATGAGATCCCGTAAAAAGATTTCTTACTCGTCTCAAATTAAATCTTTATTCACGCCTATAAGATAACTGTTAACTGACTTATTGTTTAGCTTGTTTAGTTCTCAATTGCAGTTCTTTATAGTTTTTTTGTTCAACTGAACTTGTTTCAAGTGACAAAACCGCGGCGCGTGCAGACTCCGGCTTGTAACCGCAAAATTACGCGCTCGGGCGAGCCCGCAAGTTGTAATATGTAGAATGAAAACGATTTTGTGTCGTCTTGTATACCTACTCAGATTTATTTATTTACTGTAATTTTTACAATTTTATCCATAGTCTCAATTTTGTTTGTTGTTCGGGACCTATGTACACACATCAAAAGTGTCTAGGGATCAACATATATTTTTGCAATAACTTTTCTCCTGATTGATATTAATTAAAATTTTCTTTAAGGATTCATCAAATAAAGTGTTTTCGTTTGTCACAGTAACGATAAACCAAGTCACCTTTGCATTAATAAAGAAATTTGCCATTTTCCTAATAAAGGGATTTTTGACATTTGAACCACTAACATTAAAGTTCGAAAAAAAGACTGAAATAACAGTTTTCTTTAAAATTTTATTGGGTAACTTAAACAATTAATAATCCGTGTTTCTACCGCGAACACTAACAACACAAGAACATCGGTTTGGCATACTCAAAATGAGTTCATCCAAATCACGCTGTGGAATGGCCGCCCATGTTCGTTGCAACAACAAAAAAAGGTCTTCTTGCCACTGGATACCCTCCATATTCGGCATAGCTCTTCTCTGTAGCATATCCCATGCATGCTCAATCGGGTTCAAGTCTGGCGACTGAGCAGGTCAGGGCAGGACATTGATGTTAGCTGCGGCGAGAGTCTGTCTTACAACTCTTGCGGTGTGCGGTCGTGCATTATCATGCATTAACTGAAATAAGGGACCGATTTGCACTTGTAGAGGAACGATGACGTCTGATACAATCGTCTCAGCATAAATTTGAGCGTTGAGGTTGCCTCTGATCCAAATCAACTCAGTTCTTCCGCCGATCCAAATACCCGCCCATACCATGATGGTTCCACCACTATAAGGATGGACTTCCTGGCAGGATTTTAATCGCTGTTGGCGTCCAGGGGTTCTCCAGTGTCGTATACGTCTTGTATCCGGTCTCATACCAAAACGAGACTCATCAGAAAAGCACACGAAACGCCATTGTTCTTCTGCCCAATTTCTGTGTTCAAGAGCCCATTGATATCGAATCCTACGATTGTGCATTGCTATAGGTGGTACCCGTAGCGGTCTTCGGGAATGAAGGTTCACTTCATGCAAGCGGTTTCTGACTGTTTGGTCGCTAATTAAGTTCCCTGAAGAGTGATGAAGCCTCACGGCTAACATCATGGCGGTTATTGTTGGAGCTCTTCGAGTTAAGATTTGAATGTATCGGTCTTGTCTCCGTGTGGTGCAGCGATACCGTCCTCCATGGCGCTCAGCCACGGTACCAGTGCTTCGGTAACGTGTCCAAAGTCGACTGATAACACTCTGACTTGTATTCAGAGCTAAAGCCACAGTACGTTGCCGGGAACCAGCTTCTATCATTCCCACGGCTCTGAGCATTTCTTCCCTGCTTAAATGACGTCGTTGCTCCATAATAACGTTGGTTTTAATCAGTAGTAGGGAAACAGTAGCACTAATAATGTCTTCAATGCGTTGTATGTTTTTATAGGGAAAATATTGACAGCTGATTTTCATCTTTTACTCGAATTTGATTGACAGTTCCTGATTCAAATTATGAAATGCACCAAAAAGGATCCATATAAATTTATAAAATCATAAATTTATTACAAAGCCACATCTCAATCTCAAGAAATCCACATAAAAATGCTTGATCCCTAGACACTTTTGATGTGTGTATATGCTCGTTTACTGCCATATTCATAAAATCTTTCCCTTAGGCATGATGCTCCGCTAAGCGAAACTTTGGATATGACTGGTGATTTGGATATTGTAACGCCTTTTTTTTCTGTAATTAGGTGTAGCCTCTAGGTGCCCTAAGTAAAAAAAATTTAAGTAAACACCGACCTGATAACCTCATATGTTGGTTCGCAATTTCCGATAACACTGCTGCAACGCTATTGTTAATTAGTTTACCCATCTCTTTGCATTCTTTTTGGCATAGTGGAGTTTCACTTGCACTATTTTATCTTGTTTATATACAAGTTTTCACATATTTTT
The DNA here is from genome assembly GCA_905404135.1 of Hesperia comma. Classification (NCBI taxonomy): domain Eukaryota; kingdom Metazoa; phylum Arthropoda; class Insecta; order Lepidoptera; family Hesperiidae; genus Hesperia; species Hesperia comma. Next base: position 12,311,605 of record FR990025.1, on the reverse strand, counting down.
AACCTCAAAATTTGATAAACAAACTGGTGTAATTGTCAAACCAATCTGATGTAATTGGCAAGTCAATATTTGTCAAATGACTCTGTTCAGTGACGCTGAGTGGCGCTAGTGTCGGGGTTGATTGTCGATGGCTTGGCTACTCATTCACTTGAAAAATTGTTATTCCAAAATAATTGTAGAAATTTCTGTTCTAACTAATTACCTTGTAGGCGTTCTTATTTTAATTAGTTTTCACTTTTTCGGAGGTCTAAGGATTTAAACCTTTTAGTGGACTAATTGAGGTTCCTCTAGGTCTATGTGAGGGTCTATGGAACTAGGTTTTAATTTTCGGACGAATGACCTTGATCTTGACAGCTGGCTCTGTGTATAGCGAGGTTAAGAAATTCGGGTGTTTATTTGGAAGAAAGTGGAAATGTTTTGGTCAAGAAAGCTGGACTTGACTGATTCCTGCTGTCTGTGTACAGTGACCATCGAGTGCGTTTTTTGGTGTTATTAATCTGTACCACACTGAACCGAGTGAGTGAATGTGTGAATATGTACGGGTAGTGGGGTCTTGGTTCAGCGACTGGTTTTGAACGCAAGGAACGTGGCTTCGTTCTTTCTATTCTCGAGCGGCGAGCGAAGCGGACCTCAGAGCTGGGAGAAGCCTGGGACCTACCTAAGTGCGCTGGGTGCCGAGTCTGGGAAGTCAGGAATACCCTGCGGGCAACGCCGCGGGCTTTGGCTGCGAATTTCGGAGCTGTACGTGCAAATTACGTGCGAATTGCGCGTCCAGTTGGCCGCTCTAAGCGGGCTGTCGGGGTCGACCACGTAAGTAGTTGATGTCTTGTTTCGTGGCAATTTTACCTATCGGTATTTAGTGAATTCGAGGTTATGTAGTATATCGTTCCTTGCAGTTGGGATTGGCTGAACGAAATAGAAAACCGGCAGACGGGACCTCGCTCCTCGTGCCGACCACGTGCTTTCGTGCCTCCAGTAGGGTATGTTTCCATGCCTTCATTTCTTTCATAACCTCTCGTTTTATTATCACTCTCTCTTACTGTAGATTTTAAATATCAAATGGGGAAATTATTGAAAACGTAGTATTTCATGTATAACCTAAGCCGTTGAACTGTTGGGTCCCCCGGCTTTGTACTTTTAACCTTTTGTGAGACAGCGAAAGAGTATTAATTAATTTATTCATTCCTTGCATTGTCAAATTAACCTTAAATTATCGAAATTGAACTCAGACCTAGTAAATTCACTCCGCTCTGGGATTTATTGTGGGATTCTTAGTGAATTGATGCTGATTTTACTAAGGGAGGTGATGATTCACTTCTTTAGTATATAGTTATTATTATATTTAATAATTGCCCTCCGGACAGATAGCGTTGCCGTCCGCTAATAATATCTAGTTATTCCATAATGTGTAACTTCTAACTTAACTATATACTATTGTCTTTAATACATTATACCTAACGGCTACTAGGTATTGGAATATAAATGAACTTAACTATATACTATTGTCTTTAATACATTATACCTAACGGCTGCTAGGTATTGGAATATAAATGTTTAAGTTTTGCTGTTTGTGTTCTTAAATGCATAATCTTTTAAATAATTATTATCATGAACCATGAACTCCTTATTGCTATATACAAGTGTAAGCGGTGTCTGCCTAATTAGGTATTATTATTTTTAACTATAAGGTGTAACTTAGACTGGATATCCCTATTCAGCTGTGCATTAATTATTTGTAAACACTTGAGGTGACACATGTTGTTTTGTGTACGCTTCAGGAGGCGGTTCTGTACGGGTGCTGTACGGGTTCTGTACGGGTTCTGTACGGGTTCTGTGCAGGCGGTTCTGTACGGGTTCTGTGCGGGCTGTACACCTCCTGGTGGCTGGTGGACAGATTGGACACGGGGTTAAGCTGGCTCCTGCGGCGGCTTTGGCTGAGCAGACTTTTATTTTTTAACTTTATTTAATATAAATTCTTTATTTTTGGGTGTTGGTTAAAAAGCCGAGGGCCAGTAACCGAGTGCCAAGCGCAGCCTAGAGTTACTATCTTATACCTATACCTATACCTACTATCTTATACCTATACCTATACCTACTATCTTATACCTATACCTATTATTCCTGTAACTCTACCTCATTTATAGAGCTACTCTACCTCATTTATAGAGCAACTCTACCTTACTTATTATTAAGTTATTATTATATTAACCTAACTTAATTACTTAAATATTAATTACTTACCGCACATATTGTTAAAGTCACAAGCGAGCCAATAGTCCAATCTATATCTTACCCGGGTGTACTGTAGTCCCCAAAGAAACTAAATCTTATTATTAACTTAAACATTAATCTAAGTATTAACCTAACTTTTGTCAACCTTAATCTAAGTCTTGGTCTTTAATCTCGTCTGGAATTTTCATATTTATCTAATACAACGTGTAACCACTATATTACACTATAGCAAAATAAACATTTTGAATAAGGCCTTATATTTTTCTTTATTGTTACACCCAACTCGATAGGGACTTAAATTTTTTTTATTGCAATGGCGACCTTGACCGGACGCTAAGTAGAACCTGAAATTTTTTTATTACAATGGCGACCGTGACAGGACATTTATTGGCTTCGCGGGTGTAACCTCCGTTACTGGTCTGTTGCTCACTAGCGGATTGTTGACTTTACAATTATTGTGCTTCTTCATTTTGCTGTGCTCGGTTGCTGCCCTACGGTATTTATTTTTTTTTGTTTTGTATGCTGCCATCTGAGTCTGATACTCTGGCACTTGGTGTTTAATCTTAAGTCTAAATTTATTAAGTACTATTAAGTATCATTAAGTAAGTTGCCCGGATACGATTACTGCTGATTGTTATACCTAACTGTAAAACATTATGGAAGAACGTCCTATCCGTTTTCACTTGTTGAATAAAGACGAACTGCAATACGAGGTAGCTATCCGCGATGGGGTCCCAGAGGGTACTGTAGAGCGTTTGCGAACTCAAATAAAGTCTTTAGCTAAAGAAATTCCGACTGATCAAGTAAGTTTCTTTGAGGGTGATGTAAGGCCGGAGCTTAAAACTATCGCGTCGAAGCTTACCGAACTGGAGGAAATCTGTAACTCTAAAAATTTCCTTTTAAAGAAATTATACCGTATCGAGGCGCTGGGGAACCACTTGTTCCATAGGTTGAGTAGGGTAGAGCCTGAGGAGGAAGAGGACAAGGCTTGGAAAGAGGATCTGGATAATCGCCTACTGACTGTCTTACAGCAATTGGATAGGATTATGCACACCTTCACAAGTAGTGTTGATTTTAAACCCAAGGTCGCTGACGTCGCAGAGGAGTTTGTCCACTCTGGAGGACAGATGGCGATGGCGCAGCCGGTCGTGACGTGTGATCGCTCTGCTACAGTACAATCATTAAATATTAAGTTTAACGGTAAGGGCTGTGTTCAGTCGTTTTTGGAACGGGTGGAAGAAATTTGCGCTTCACGAAATATCTCCCTTGAGAAGTTGTATAAGTCGGCTGTAGAACTTTTTGTAGATGAGGCTCTATACTGGTATCGTAGTGTTAAGTCGGAGGTGTCCAATTGGGATCAATTAAGAGCTTTGTTGTTGGAGGAGTACTTACCCTACGACTACGAGCACCGTTTACTCAAGGAGATTCGTTCTAGGACGCAGGGTCCGGATGAATCGATAACGGTATACTTAAGCATAATGCAAAACTATTTCTCCCGACTTAAGAAACCCCTGGACGACGACGAAAAATTAAACATAATATTATACAATATTAGGCCGTTCTACTCGACACAGTTGGCGCTTTGCGAGGTGAGGACGTGGTCCGACTTAAAGTCGCGTTGCAGGTTGTTAGAAGCTGCGAAGCAGAGGGCGGAAAATTTCACCGAACCTCCTAGGAGTACGGCGAACGTAGTGGTCCCCGAGCTGGCCTATAAGGGAAAGGCAACTCGTTCTCGGTGCGATGTTGTTTGTAAAGTAGAGAAGGTGGACAAGTTTTGTGTTCGTTGCAGGGTTAAGGACCATACACTAATAGAGTGTAAGGCCCCTAAGGTGAAAGTTTGCTTCCGCTGTGGAGAGAAGGGCGTAACGTCGAACGACTGTCCTAAATGTGTCGGGCCTAAACCCATACCTACACCGGTGTCTGTATCTTCTGTTCGGGTACAGCAGAGTAACTCTGTTACTCGTACCTCTCCCACAGAGTGGCGCGAGTGGTGTAACCACGTCCACTCTATCTTCAATTCTAAACCTTTAGTGAAGTCTGAAGTCTGTGTCACCAGTAAGGAGTGTGAGGATGGTCGTCCTTACCTTAATGTAGAGATTTGTGGTTTAAATAGTTGTGGTCTTCTGGATTCTGGGTCGGAGATTTCGATTATAGGAGGCGCTGCTATAGACAAGTATTCTGAATTTTGTGAGGTCCAAAAGTCAGACTCTGTTTGTTCGGTGGTTACTGCCAACGGATCTACTTCCCCTGTCAAAGGATTTATTTTCTTACCTGTGATAGTAAATTCTAGGTTACGGGTTATTCAATTTTATCTTGTTCCTGATATGGAAACAAGATTAATTTTCGGAATAAATTTCTGGAAAGCTTTCCAGATTGCGCCCGACATATTGCGTCTGACGACGCGGTCGATGGAAGAGGTTAGTAGGAAACCTCAAGGAGCGGTAGCTCCACGTAAAGGAGGCACTGTCCGTTCTGACGCTCTCTACATAGAGCGCCAGAGCATAAATAGTACGGTGCGTGAACGTCGCTCGACGTTGAGTGACGTTGTTTCTCTTCCAAATAAGACGCGAGTTCCTAAAGAAAGGAGGTCGCATAGGGTTCCCAAGGGAGTCGATATGTCTACAGGAAGTCTTTTAGTTAGTAGGAATGTTTGTCACAGGCCCACACAGTGTGCTAGCGTCTGGTCAGCTGGTTCACTGATTACGCCTCGACGAACTACTAGTGGTATTAAAAATATTTTTTCAGGCGAGCTGCTGCCGCCGTCTGAAAACTGTAAGATGTCTAGCTTAGGTACCGGCTGGAAGAAGAAATCTCGGGTAGGGAGTTCTGATTTAATTTAATGTCTGTTGTAGCGATGTTAGCGCTGGGGGCCAGCGTGAATTTTACTCTCTTCTGTCGCAAAATTCTGGCGAGTAGGGGGGTACTGTAACGCCTTTTTTTTCTGTAATTAGGTGTAGCCTCTAGGTGCCCTAAGTAAAAAAAATTTAAGTAAACACCGACCTGATAACCTCATATGTTGGTTCGCAATTTCCGATAACACTGCTGCAACGCTATTGTTAATTAGTTTACCCATCTCTTTGCATTCTTTTTGGCATAGTGGAGTTTCACTTGCACTATTTTATCTTGTTTATATACAAGTTTTCACATATTTTTAACCTCAAAATTTGATAAACAAACTGGTGTAATTGTCAAACCAATCTGATGTAATTGGCAAGTCAATATTTGTCAAATGACTCTGTTCAGTGACGCTGAGTGGCGCTAGTGTCGGGGTTGATTGTCGATGGCTTGGCTACTCATTCACTTGAAAAATTGTTATTCCAAAATAATTGTAGAAATTTCTGTTCTAACTAATTACCTTGTAGGCGTTCTTATTTTAATTAGTTTTCACTTTTTCGGAGGTCTAAGGATTTAAACCTTTTAGTGGACTAATTGAGGTTCCTCTAGGTCTATGTGAGGGTCTATGGAACTAGGTTTTAATTTTCGGACGAATGACCTTGATCTTGACAGCTGGCTCTGTGTATAGCGAGGTTAAGAAATTCGGGTGTTTATTTGGAAGAAAGTGGAAATGTTTTGGTCAAGAAAGCTGGACTTGACTGATTCCTGCTGTCTGTGTACAGTGACCATCGAGTGCGTTTTTTGGTGTTATTAATCTGTACCACACTGAACCGAGTGAGTGAATGTGTGAATATGTACGGGTAGTGGGGTCTTGGTTCAGCGACTGGTTTTGAACGCAAGGAACGTGGCTTCGTTCTTTCTATTCTCGAGCGGCGAGCGAAGCGGACCTCAGAGCTGGGAGAAGCCTGGGACCTACCTAAGTGCGCTGGGTGCCGAGTCTGGGAAGTCAGGAATACCCTGCGGGCAACGCCGCGGGCTTTGGCTGCGAATTTCGGAGCTGTACGTGCAAATTACGTGCGAATTGCGCGTCCAGTTGGCCGCTCTAAGCGGGCTGTCGGGGTCGACCACGTAAGTAGTTGATGTCTTGTTTCGTGGCAATTTTACCTATCGGTATTTAGTGAATTCGAGGTTATGTAGTATATCGTTCCTTGCAGTTGGGATTGGCTGAACGAAATAGAAAACCGGCAGACGGGACCTCGCTCCTCGTGCCGACCACGTGCTTTCGTGCCTCCAGTAGGGTATGTTTCCATGCCTTCATTTCTTTCATAACCTCTCGTTTTATTATCACTCTCTCTTACTGTAGATTTTAAATATCAAATGGGGAAATTATTGAAAACGTAGTATTTCACGTATAACCTAAGCCGTTGAACTGTTGGGTCCCCCGGCTTTGTACTTTTAACCTTTTGTGAGACAGCGAAAGAGTATTAATTAATTTATTCATTCCTTGCATTGTCAAATTAACCTTAAATTATCGAAATTGAACTCAGACCTAGTAAATTCACTCCGCTCTGGGATTTATTGTGGGATTCTTAGTGAATTGATGCTGATTTTACTAAGGGAGGTGATGATTCACTTCTTTAGTATATAGTTATTATTATATTTAATAATTGCCCTCCGGACAGATAGCGTTGCCGTCCGCTAATAATATCTAGTTATTCCATAATGTGTAACTTCTAACTTAACTATATACTATTTTCTTTAATACATTATACCTAACGGCTACTAGGTATTGGAATATAAATGAACTTAACTATATACTATTGTCTTTAATACATTATACCTAACGGCTGCTAGGTATTGGAATATAAATGTTTAAGTTTTGCTGTTTGTGTTCTTAAATGCATAATCTTTTAAATAATTATTATCATGAACCATGAACTCCTTATTGCTATATACAAGTGTAAGCGGTGTCTGCCTAATTAGGTATTATTATTTTTAACTATAAGGTGTAACTTAGACTGGATATCCCTATTCAGCTGTGCATTAATTATTTGTAAACACTTGAGGTGACACATGTTGTTTTGTGTACGCTTCAGGAGGCGGTTCTGTACGGGTGCTGTACGGGTTCTGTACGGGTTCTGTACGGGTTCTGTGCAGGCGGTTCTGTACGGGTTCTGTGCGGGCTGTACACCTCCTGGTGGCTGGTGGACAGATTGGACACGGGGTTAAGCTGGCTCCTGCGGCGGCTTTGGCTGAGCAGACTTTTATTTTTTAACTTTATTTAATATAAATTCTTTATTTTTGGGTGTTGGTTAAAAAGCCGAGGGCCAGTAACCGAGTGCCAAGCGCAGCCTAGAGTTACTATCTTATACCTATACCTATACCTACTATCTTATACCTATACCTATACCTACTATCTTATACCTATACCTATTATTCCTGTAACTCTACCTCATTTATAGAGCTACTCTACCTCATTTATAGAGCAACTCTACCTTACTTATTATTAAGTTATTATTATATTAACCTAACTTAATTACTTAAATATTAATTACTTACCGCACATATTGTTAAAGTCACAAGCGAGCCAATAGTCCAATCTATATCTTACCCGGGTGTACTGTAGTCCCCAAAGAAACTAAATCTTATTATTAACTTAAACATTAATCTAAGTATTAACCTAACTTTTGTCAACCTTAATCTAAGTCTTGGTCTTTAATCTCGTCTGGAATTTTCATATTTATCTAATACAACGTGTAACCACTATATTACACTATAGCAAAATAAACATTTTGAATAAGGCCTTATATTTTTCTTTATTGTTACACCCAACTCGATAGAGACTTAAATTTTTTTTATTGCAATGGCGACCTTGACCGGACGCTAAGTAGAACCTGAAATTTTTTTATTACAATATGTTGATATAATTTCTTGAGCGAATATAAAAAATATTAGTCTGGTCAACATTTTAAAACCTTCCTTTTTTGCGCTGTTGTAGTTGAGTTAAGATTCGTAGTATTTTAAATAGTAAATCATTTGTATAAAAAGAGTATATTTATTGACTACAAATTATAAATATTTGTATACTTGGTGCAAAATACATATTTACCATTATATTCAAAAGTTTTAATAGCTTAACGCTATCATCACTTTGTGGTTTCGTCTACCAATAGAGCCGCAGAACTCAAGATCAAAAATAGACCGCAAATGAGGTTCACATTCAAAAAGGTAAGCTTTCTTTACGAATGATTGCGTTAAATTGCACATAACGGATGCTTGGAAGGTTCACCAAACCGTTTAACATTAAAATTGCGATACCCGTTAGCGTTATTTTCTACTGGTGAACGAACGCTGATAAAATAATGAACTAGGATGCAATTTCAATCGAAGATTCTCTTACTTTCCCATATATGGGACGAAGCTCCTTTTTTGTTTGAGTTCTAGCTCAACTCGTCTACTCGGGAACGACTTGAACTTCAGGGCAGAACAAAGGATGATGTGTATGTACTTATATGAAAGTACATATATTATGACAGTATTATATTAAATACTAGGTAAATAAATTAAGTTAAAGTTTAATGGGCTTAGTCGCCATCTCGCACGAACTCGCACGTGACATAGAATCTTTTGTAACGAGCAGAGGTTAGTAAGTAGCATTTAGGGCGGCCACATACAGTCGGAATTCCGAAACGGAATCCCGAATAGGGTTGCAACCTTGCAACGATATATCGGAAAACCGATAATATTATAAGAAAACCGATAATATTATATTGTAAGAAAAAGCTAATGTTCAAAGCCCATACAGCCTTATCTAAGGTCGTGAATTATAGATTTTTTTCTTCGGATATGATATCGATATTATCATATCGTTATAACGCAGATATCGATAAAAATATCGATGTGTCCTCTTCGATATTATCGGTTTTCCGATATATCGTTACAACCGTATTCGGGATTCCGTTTCGGAATTCCGCATGTATGTGGCCGCCCGTAAAATATGAGTATATGACGTTATAAGCTGGTAATATTATTTTGAATAGGCATATAACTGAATAGCTTTATTAAAATTTTCAAAATTGTTTTACCACCCATCCTACATCACCGCTATTATCATCGGGTGGGATTGTTGTAATGCTCTAACATAAACCATATTTCGTTCAGTTTCTGATTGAGAAAGATCCCATGAATTCAATGAGGGTAACCGCGTGTGAATTTTCCGCTAGAGGCGCTAGTGAAAAGGGAGGTCTGTCTGTCACTTTTCGCTTGTCTGAATTTCATTTGTCACTGTTTATGTATGGGTGGGCTTTGACAGTATGACCGCCCTCTGCAGTGGCGCCAACTGGTGAGCACAAAAACGGTTACCCTCATTGGTTTCTCAGGATCAATGATTTATAGGGCAAACAAGTTTTTAAATAGACCTCTGTTGTTTTTTCTCTGATATAGGTATGTATTTATTCATTATGAAAACAATACCCATAATTAGACAAAAGACAACAAATATTCAATAATACCCAATTAAGTTAGATAGTCGTTTTGTCATTTAATCCAAGTCATGTTCAATCTATTGGGCATGAAACTTGATACTTTACTCACATGGCTGGCTCACATCTTGCTTATGGGATGCGACAGCGTACACAGTAGCAATTGAAGATCAGGTGACTGGCGCCCCCCGTTGAGAGAATCGAAGTTTATTAAAATACGTTTTCGGGGAAGAAACAAATAAAGAAACCAAGTGTGAACATTTTCGCCTCGTGCTTAGGATATCGTATGGTCGAGCAAGTTTACTTTGTATTGAGTTCCGTATACGTTTATTTCTCGTCAGTTATTCATAACAGAAATCGTTTTATGTGCACTATGTCAATTCAGTACTTAAGTACGTTTGTGATACGTATGGTTCTTTTCAGTTTTATAAAAAACACACCATATAAATGCATTTCCATTTATTCCGTTACATTTTAAAGGAATAAAAAAGTATTTAAAAATGTACCTACATACTTTAAAATAGTTAATTATTCAAAAATAATACGATCGACGTAGGGTATTTGTTATTCTGGCATTCGTTAATTACAATCCCATGCTTTGCAGGTGTCATATACAACGATATCCACGATAATATATTTTTTGTATGTATCGACTACAAAATACATAATACCCGGAAAATTCATTTTTTGAGAATTCACTCATACAATTAACTTGTAAGTCACTGAAGTCTTTCCAATTTTAAGTAGGTATTTAGAAAAGTCTATTAAATTTGTCGAAACTCTCAAAAATTTAATATTCATTTACATTAAATAAAAATTAAACATTAAACAAAAGATAAATTATGTTCAAGCATCCTTAATCTACCATCCTCTTTCGTGATAATTTTTTTGATCCCGACTGTATCAAAATACCCTTAAAATGTTTCGCCTCACTACTTTACAAGCCAATAAGTTGGTTCGGTGACTCTTAGCTCACTTTACGGTACGAGTATCGGTGAGAGTGGGTGTTAAATACTGCCCTGTTTATCGCCGCACGTAAAGTAAATCTCAGGAGACCAGGACATTGTCGCTTTACGGAGAACGAGAAAAAACATCGTGGTGGTCTTTAACACCTATCAACGTGCCAACACGCTTAATAGTGGGCCTCATTCAGGATATATGGAAGTAAAAAAGACTAGACTTTTTTGTGTTGTTGGAATGAGATAGAACCTATGCGAACTGTAGTGTAAGGAATTCTTATTTAAAATTAAATAAAAAATCTAATTTGACTAGTACTCGTAAGTAGGTATGTTGTAATAGAGAGACAGACTGAATAATATGATTGGATTAGTTATGTTTTGACTGAAAAACTAATTAGATAAGGATGTAATACGAGCATAAGTCATAGGAATTATTACAATCTTATTAGAGTTTTGAGATAGTTTTATTCTAGTTTGATAACATAATAATTTAGTTACATAATTTTGCGTGGTCTTTGCGTGATAAAATTATAATGACGAACTGCAACTCCATGGTATAAAGGTGAATCAATACAGATGAATCAATATGATATAGTCTTGATAGAGATAATGTCTTTCTAGACACTTCTGCGTCTGGTTACAGGGTACAGAATATTGAAATATAATAGATTTTTGATCACACTTTAATCACAGCTTCAATCGACAAACATTTTATCTCTCGTTTAAAATCGTATAAGAAAACAGGCCCGTGACCGCAGGCTCTATTTGCACCAGCTTCCTCGAGTTAATGACGTCATAAAAAATAAAAACCATTGCTTAGATCCCTCTCAGACGGAAAATCTGAACATTTTTCTCCTCGCGGCGAGCACTGACGTGGAAAATTACAATTGTCTCCTCATTTCACAAAAAGGCTTCCGCTACAAAATTGTTGCACGTTATCATAAGTAACAGGAAACTGGACCCCTTTAACTTTCCTGTTATTTGCCGTTTTTATTTTAACGGTAAACTAAAGCTTTTTTGAAGATATACCTAGGTTTTGTGGACCAAAATTCTAGTTATTACTTATTACCACTACAGTCTACAAATATAATAAAGTTATGTTTTGTATGGAATCAAAATAGCAAACGAGCATGTCGTACAGCTCTTCTGCTGACAACTTTAAGCGACCCAGAACAAGATTCAAATGGGAATAAGATTGACTAGTCCTAAGTAGAGGATGAAAGTTTGTATGAACGTAAAAATAGATTGCGCCCGATTTACTTCAAACTTGGAAATCACTTTTTTGGTTAATTATTCAAATAGGAACTAGGTACTACTCATAATTTTGTGTACTACTTCGAAGTGACCGATTCACGTGTGTGAAAGGCAATGTTCGTAAAATAATATAACAACGTTTTCACTGCTTATTTCGTAGAATCAGACTATTTCTACAAGTACGCACTCGAACACTCTTGCTTTTTATAAATATTCAATGCGGGCCATATATTCCGAATTCAAGCGTGAAAATTTAAAAGCACGGGCGTTTGGTCGCTTTACAGCTTGACAGTGATCAAAATTTATGGTGCATCGAATAGAAAATGAAAAAAAAATCGAATTCCGATTTCATAAGTAAGTGAAATAATACCCTAATATATTAAAATTACAACGGACGTAAGATGATTTTTATGTCCATTTTCATTCTAAGACTCTTATAAGCGTTTGTTGTCATACAGAACATGGACTTATAAGATCTGGCTGTTACAAAATCTAATTTTTAAATTTATATTTTTCACTACTCTTTGCCTGCGGCTTGACTATCGTAAGAGAAATAATGCAAAAATACTAAGTCTTTTTTATGGTATTAAAGTAACAAACGAGCATACACCAACACCCTGCCGCTGCAACCCATGACAACTGTGACTGACCTAGAACTAGACTCAATTTTGGGACTAGAAAGATCTCATGGAAAAAAGTATCCTTTGTCTTAGTCCAGGTCAAGTGCGAAATATGACCGGAATCTGATAAGAATAATATTTTATATCCCTTCTGCTGCCCTTTTCACCACGTTAAGGTCTCGGAAAATAACAAATATCCTATGTCATCTCCCAAGTCTCAAAATATCTCAAACAGACAGAGTTACATTCATATTCCTAATATTAGTATGGAAGTATGGATTATTGAAATTATTTGTACAAATTAAGTTTCAATGAAATTTTTGAATAATGCAAACTTCGTACAATTCAAATATCTTTTAAAGCTTAGTTATAAGAAGTTTATGGGATTTTAATTAATTTTAAGAATTATAAGGTATCTACTTTATAGTAGATGTTAGTACCTACTCTGCAGCTATTTAAATAGGTAGTTTTAAAATGGTAGATAGTGTATTTAGAAAAATCATTTTCATTATTTCTATTCATTTCACAATTAAAATTAAATTTTAACAATTATACGTGTGCATGATACAATTTAAACTGTGAGAGTAGGTATTATGCTTAAATCAAAACATTTAGTTACCTAAAGCATTATCACGACTACTTAAATAATAAAGAAATGAATATAACCGTAAATAAATACATACATATATTATCAAGTTTAAGTAGGATTAGCAGATGTAGGATTCCGTAAAACCAAACGATATTGACTAAATATTAATATGGTACACAATTAACACAATATTCTAAACAGCTCTTAACATAATCAAATAAATTACTTCTAAACCATAACGAAGATTGTAATTTCACAACATATTGATACAAAGCTAAGACATAAGGAAAACCTTAGCTTTATTCCTAAACTTTATTGCATTGGACATCTAACAAACTCTTCTAATACAATACAAGTGATATTTGTGCCAGAATAAAGGGGTCTTGGATATTCCATTCCGGATGTTTCATTTGTCATAATTTTGAAGCACATGTCCGTTAACTGTGCAGGATCAGAAACTTATATTAAATTAAATTAATATCTATTCATAATTAAAATATCTTTTGTTTATATAACGTTTATTATCGTACAATACAATAAGGTTTATGACTGCAGTTATCGGTCGTATAATATCTTTATTAAAGTGCAAACATTGTAACTTTTAAATGAACTGTCAAATAATATGCCAGTAAATTAAAAAATCTATGATATGAAATCAATTTTTTATTCATCGATAAAGGATCAGAGGATAGATACAAATAAGTATATAAGAAAATTAGCTTATACACTTTTCATTTCCCTAGGGTACCTACCGACAAAAAAACAAACTTTTTATGTCTGTAAAATCCAAACAGAATTCTTGGATGTTCAATAGAATCCATGTTACGAATATTGCCAGTATAACGCTCATGCACACTCCCCTATATAGATAATTTGTTCCAGCCAAGCATGACGAAAGAATGCTCAACGCCAAGTCAGTGCCACGCGTCCTCAGCGTAGCTTTTGATTTTTATAAGCATTCATACTTTGTTGTTCTATTAATTACCTTATTACTAAGCATTATGGTATTGATTGGAGACAATAATTATAGATTTTTTTCTACATCCATCATCAACTGTCGAAGCAATCTAAAATATAATGTAACTAGCTAATTTAATAGAATTTGGTGAATGTGATCCTTCTTTTGTCATATTTATTTGACACATATAAAATAAGCAAAAATGCAACACCATCCTTCCACTGCCGACAACTCAAATGGTAACCAACCCAGAACAAGACTCAAATTGGGACTATAGTTATTAGTCTAGTTAGCATAGGGTGTTATTAAATATGTAGGTTGGTTAGTTCGCTGGTACTTACGGAGAGTGGATGTAAGTAGTAATCCAGTTAGTCATTTTAGTAAGAGTCTCATTCTAATTCGAACTAAGATGGTATCCTAGTCCCAGATACAGTAGAATTGAGAATCGCCATTTTTTTAAAGAAGGTTAAAGCGGGAGCCATACCTTTCTAAATAGTAAACAATAACTCTTTTTTAGAGGCGACCATCACAGACCTCAGGGGTAGCAACGCATCTGTGACCGAATTGGAACAAGACTCACACTAATCATTACTAACTGGACAATACTAATATTAACTAACAGGAATAACTATCACTAACAGTCCCTGTCCTCACACTTATTAACAAACTAACCAACTAACATTCTAACACCATCTACTAATTGGACTAACCACCCTAGTCCCTAAATTTTGTCTTGTTCTAAGTCGGTCACAATTGCCATGGGCGGCAGCGGAAGGGTGGTGCTGCATGCTCGTTTGCTACCTTAATTCAATAAAAAAAAATTGTTTCGCTAAGTAATTAGTACCCATAAACCAGACTGTTAAATAGAATCATTTTCCAATTAGAAAATACCTAATAAGACATGTTAAAATTTTATAAAGGCTTAAAAAGCATTGAGTTTGTACCTAGTACCTACCAACGAAGTCAACATTTAAAAAATGCATCCTTTGCTTCACTAGACACTAACTTGTCAACGAATAATATAAAACCTCAAATTAATCTATTTTCGTTTAGAGAGTTCCATATGAAAAGGTATCAGCTGTAATATTAATACTCTTTACTTTTAAGTGAAATTAAATAAGTACTTGTATCGCTTCACTAGAGAAGCATGTTCTATATTATCTTCGTACTGATAAGAAGAGACATGGGTCTCTTCTTAGTAGTGGACCTTTACGGATTTGAAGCCAAGCGACTATGTATTAAATAACTAATTTTACTTAAATGCTTCATTCCTAAACTGTATCAAGATTAAACTGAAACAAACCAATAATATAATTGGTACCTATTTTCGTGTTCAGCAGCTTTTTATGGACAATGTTCAGGTATGTTGTTTTTCCATTAGCCTGATTAGAATACGAAAGAATCCTCAATAAATAACCACTGGATGTCACTAAGTATATTTCTGTTCTCACTTTATATACAGCTTAATAACTTATGGCATAATTATTTGCCTACAAAGTTACACACTTTTCTGTAATCAAAAGGACTTCGACAAAAAACGTTTTATTACTATCAATAGAATAAACTGAATACCATAACAATACCAAATTAAGTAATCCACAAAGATGTACGAAAAAGGGACCAATTAAATCCCCGTTTGATTTGGACGTATTTATTTTCAGAAATGCGACCTCTGATGTCCGGAACAGGGGTCGGCCCCACAAGACGGGAGACACCAACCGTAGAGCGATTCGATTAGGGCGCAATCCAAGGGAGCTGACGCTGCAACTACGCTCACTAGACCAAAATAAATTGGAGCTAACAAAACACAACTTTGATCGATACACTAAAGTAATAAGGCTCAAAATGCATTCATCAATTTTTCGGAATACTCTCCAAAGTTCAGGCAGTGTGTCATTCCATTTCATACACAACACTCGCAAAATAGATCGGTGACGAGTGTCGTGGAGCGCGGGTGCGTGTGCCATTTCACAAATATGAAATTGCTATATATTAGGGTGGCACGGCTTTTTGCTTTATGAGATTTTTTGACGGGCCCATTATTATGTTGAATGCGTGTGTAGGTGCGGTTGGTTTGTGACAAATGAGCGCCAAATTAGCAGATATACTACCAAAGGCTTGATAATGTCACATAAAGGATTTTTGTAATGCTCGTTGATCGATACAGATGTAGTAAATGCGTATAATTTTCCACCTTTAATGGTATTAGAATAAAATGTACAAACCAGCCACAACTATAATATTACCTAGTTTTGAGGATAGTTAAAAATTAAACACCCGAAAAAATATTTTTTATATGAAGTACTAAAGAAATATAGATAAAAATAAAGATTTATTTACGCTATCACTGTTATTGTTTTTGTTATTGTGTTATGTTAACTTTTGATGCAAAGAATCAGTAAATAGGTAGGCACTAATAAAAACTATTTGTTGACCAGAACTTATTCTAATGTGCTCTATAAACCATTATAATTTACATGATGTTTTTCCGTGGTAAAAGTTAAGATTTTCTTAAGTTTTATTTAACAATCTGTTCAATTATCAATATTACATGGAGCATATTACTTGATTTGAGAACTGTGTGATACTTCATTTAGTTATTCTCAAATCAAATTCAAACCTAATCCTGAAAGTCAATTCGCTCACCAGCTTCTCCAGAGCACCACATTTCATTCGAAAGTGATACAATTCATATCGTGAGAAACACTATTGTCCTAAAAGCGGAAACGTGTGGTCTGACTGAACAAACAATGGTCATGACAGCGCTAACTGAACACGACGACGAAAGTAACAAAATAGTCTAATTGGACGTCGATAATTTTAGAGATTTGCCGCGAAAAGAGGCTAATGGTGCCAATTTGTGATGTCTACAGGCTATTAGCGCTACATGCATTCACTTCTCTCGGTTTTGACGTCGACGGTCGTGAGATGGCGCTAGGGATTACGGTGCAGTCTCACGATTGAGTGGAGTGTTCCCTCGTATAATTTACTCGTCAAAAAGTGTCATACTCTTAAGTGCTTTAAATCCTTCCGTTGCATGTTTATATTGTAATTAAAATGTAAAGTAACGATTAAACATAATTGTTGACTACCTGATTAAAAATATATTAGTCCTCTCCAAATCTAAATACAAATAACGATCTATTCATAGAAATTGAATTCCCAATAGCAAATTATAGGAGCGAATCCCATAGTCACAATAATAGACGGTAGATTTATCAGCTAAATTCATCAGTAGTTTCCTGCAGCGAATACGAAAACTGAATTCGTTTGCTACGAATTGAATTGGAATTAAATGAACGCGCCCCTAAAAAGCAAAACGAAGAAGGGAGTGTGGCAGAAAAATAAAGATGGGTGGTTCTTATCTAGATGTAGGAACGGAGAGTTGTGGATTGTAATGAGGGGAAGGGTAAACGTGAAAAGGATACGGTTCGACCCGACTCACTTTAATATAATTGAAGTTAAATTTGTTCATTTAAATCGAGCAAGCCCTATTGATTTTTAACTGATAAAAACGCACAGAATGGAAAAAGTGCCCCATTGTTATTATTTGTGAGGGAACTTTACGTTGGAATAATAATTTTATGTTTGAATACTTTCGACTTCTGAACGTTATTTATTGTACATTTTAGAAGTATGTATACATAATTATGTATATATTGTTCGGTTATTTGCAAATGTATTTTATTAAATAACAAATTATTTAACAGGTACCTATCTATAGATATACCTACGTCTTGGTCAAATCATAAAGAACTGAAACCGAAAAATTTTATTGATAACTATTTTTGTTTCAAATAAATTAAT
This sequence comes from Hesperia comma, assembly GCA_905404135.1. Classification (NCBI taxonomy): domain Eukaryota; kingdom Metazoa; phylum Arthropoda; class Insecta; order Lepidoptera; family Hesperiidae; genus Hesperia; species Hesperia comma. The sequence continues at coordinate 12,293,870 of FR990025.1, read as the reverse complement.
AAATATAAATATTGTCTAGGTAGTTAATTTAACTAGCATAAATAAATAACGAGACTATAAATGGTGAGTTTTTAATGTTTCGGTTCAACTGAATAGAGACAATAATTGCTTACGAGCTCATGGATATTGAATAGCGTGTTTTAAATTCACGAACCAAATTAGAATTTCCACGTTTGGTAACAATTTGAATTGTATTTATGGGGCGTTGTTTCATCGCCGGCGATTCAAAAGAAGTAAGCGAAGAGAAGAATCTCTCTTGGAATAAAGTTCAATCCACCATCGTCCAACTAAGAACTAATAATAAAAGAAGAAATATCTATAAAAAGGAATTTCCTACAATTAATACAAGCTAGTGAGACTCGTCAAAATAACTCCTTTTATATCATCATCATGTCACTATATATAACATAGTCATATTAATTGTATTATATTCTGTGGTAGACACAGTGGCTATTCAACGTGAACTTTAAAAGTAAAGGGTAGGGTAGACTGGGTACGGTTAAAACACAGGACGGTTGAAACAAGACGAATATCTCGCGAATGGTTGAGCTGACAGGTAAGGGTTCAAGGGGAAAAAGAAGCAGGTGACAAGTCCAAACCTAAATCAAAGTGTTACATTGGTCACCGGGTGCTGTATATTTTTATAAATAGGCCTATTGTAGTTTAGCACCCAAAAGTAAGTATTTTTCTTTTAAGTTTCAAGCTATTATTATGTTAATCTATTCAAGTATAAATATTGAGTGTTCATTTATGATTTAGGTGAAGTTTTTAGATTACGGAATGATGACTAGTTTTAATAAGTTATTATTACTACCATTACTATAAACTTTCTTTTACCAAACTTCGAGTTGGGGACGGTTGAAACAGTATATGTGGGTACAGGTGAAAAAAAAACATATAATTTTGGTTTGTTTTCTCGATGCCGAATTCGCATAGTAAAGACTTTCATAGGGCAGATTGAGTTTATTGAGACAAATATGCATATACGAAGGTAAAAGTTGGAGATAAAACTATGCACTATCAACAAATTATTCGTCAAAGCCTGGTTACGTACACTGTAGGACTATTAAAACATTGAAGACCGATTAATATTGTCATACGATCATTAAGTCATACGATTATTATAATACAATTATAACTAATGCTAAATAAAGCATGTTGCTATATATTTTTTGTATATTTCGCGTGCGTTTCAACTGACCCTAGTCACTGTTTCAACCGCCCCTGGCATGGGGACGGTAGAAACAGATCGGAATTTATTTTCAAATCTAATTATCTCTAAAAATAGCACCCACCAGAACTAAATAGTATAGCCCTTTTGTAGGTAAAGATCCACTCTTCAATTTAATATGTCATCATCATCGTTCTTTTTATACTTAAACAACAAAATTACGGACAATTAAAGCCAAATCGTTTCAACCGTACCCAGTCTACCCTAATAGGTACGTGTATTTATTATTTATAGGAAAAATTAATAGAAGGTAAATCGATAAAAATACACCATTCATCCATGTTCTACGAAGTAAATATAAAGCCCGTGTCTTTGCAATTAGATGACCATAATGACCCACAAATGTGTTAAACCGAACTTTGTCCATTAGTGTTTCAATTGTCCAGTTCACGTTCAATTTCGAATTAATAGGGAACCAACCAGTCTAGGTGTTGAGGATTGTCGAGTGCTTGCTAATCACCTCTCGACTACGCACGCTCCGATGTCGACCAATTATAATGTGTAAAAGTAGAACGATATTTCATTCGCATCACTGGTGGCTTAGATTATTAATTATTGTCTAAGTGTGGCTTTCTATTTCATTTTCTTGATTTAAGATGTTTATTATTATTGTTTTTCTAGTTTACCAGTAAGATAGGTAGGTAATTAGAGGGTTAGAGATCAAATCATTAAAAATGTTGTCACAAACGTAATACAAAATTAAAATCAAATTTTTGGGATGACCTAGAATATTGAACTCTGTCTAACCCTACCAGTAACTGTAGGGTACCAGTGTTATAGAATATTGAACTCTATCTACCTCTACCAGTAGACTAGGGTGGTAATCAGTGGCGACAGAAACCGGCCCTTGCCGGTGGTAGGGCAGAACCCGTCTGACTAGCTACCCTCTTGATCGAGTCAACCAACAAACGACTTGTGTTCCGACTTGGAGTTAAACTTTAACAATATTGCATTATACTTACATAGTAGTAATGCCTGTATGTCAAGAAGAATGACGGCGACCATATGCCAACTATTTGGTGAATCATCCATTCGACGGTGTACATAAAATTAGTTCTCCTAGTAAACCTCCTCTTAGTTAACGAAATGTATCAAACTATTCAAACATGACGTATTTTGAGCACTGATAAATTGGCAGACTTTAAGCTGTACGATTACAAATTCTCATTCGTTATGCTGACACACAAAACACGAGTAGTCAGATAAATTTAGTTTCCCACGAATGACAAGGTAAGTGCACCTCAGCGCTGTTATAGTAGAAAGTGTGACGAAGTGACGTTTGGCTCAGTCTCAGGTCTCTGAACACAGCTTAGTTTGCATTTTAGCGCTCCCCCTGGCGAGGCTTTGATGCAACTATTTTCGGTTATTACCTGCTGTAAATACTTGCTTTTCCTCAGTGTAAATCCACATTATTTAAATAACCGCAAAAGTTTACCTTGTTTAATGTGTGGCATACAATACGAATGCCACAATTAAAAAGCCAAAAACGGATATGATTTCTGGAACAACACTCGTTTATTTCATAAATAACTCGTCATCAACAAGTCCCTTCTTGCCTTGCCTTGCAATCATAGCTTTAAATTCTATTATACATACAGCCGTCAGCTTCGGCTACCGCCCATGACTACTGTGACCGATCCAGAACAAGACTCAAATTAGGAATATGTACGATGGTTTGTCCAGTTAGCAGAGGGTGTCATTAAGAACGCTAGTTAGTCATTTCGTTAGTAGGTGGGGCAGTGACTATTAATGATAGTTAGTTATGTTACTTTTCGTACCGGAATTAACATTTATTTGTCATATAAAACGTTGATATTAAAATATAAAAAAATAAGTATATAAAACGTGTCGTTAAAATTATTTTTCATTAGCTGCATCCTTTTCATACAAAAATACTGTTGGCTGAACTGAAACCATTCATGTAGTTACAAAGTCAATAGATCATTTCTTCATTTCGCGATTTGTACAATAATTTTTTGCCGGTTCTCATAATCTGCAACACGTGTGGGTGTGGGAATAACACCGCAAACTGTGCCAAAAGAGCATCAACATTGTACAATATCTCTATGGATCTATCAGGTATAAATCCAACGGATAGAACGATACCTTAACTTTCTGCTACCTTAAAGAAATAAAATGGTGAAAGTTTCGATTATTATTTACCTCAAAGTATTAGGCCGAATCAATGGAATTTCCACCACACATTTTGCAATTTTGTAACTTGCACAATATTGCATGATTATGTCACAAAAGCATTCTGATTTATTCACACGCTCGTTATATCCGTGAGAAAATATTATAGATTTATCTGATGTCTTCCAACAGCGGGCTTCATTTAAAAGTGTTACTTTTAAGGTATTCGCGACCTTTGGAAATGAGCGGGCTTTCCCAACTTCTATTGTGCGAGAAATTTTGAAATTAGGAGATAAAATTAAAAATATACCCAGGTATGAGTATGACATAAATAGGAACATAACATAAGTAATTTAAAAGCAAAACCACAACATTTAACCTTAAGACCGAAAAATGATTGGTATTATTACTAATTTATTTCAATGACGGATTACGGATTATCATATAAAATTATATCTTAACGAAGTGAATAAAAATTTCGTTACCTATAATTAATTAACTTAATGGATGAACTCTCTCAGGTGTCGGCTTGCACGCAATATGCGAGTACAGGCGAATGATCTTGCTCCTTCATTAACCACATGGGGATAGTTGACAAGAAATTGTGCCATCTGGATACTAAATCTGATAGTTCTCATACGTTTTTGCATGTGAGTAAGTTGTGTGCTGCCTGGAATTTTTTGGAGTTTTATGTTACTGTGATTCTTGTAATCGTGAGAAATGTTGCCTGTACACAAAGTGTAGGTAGTGATTTTTAGGTACCTATGATTTTTTTTATTGAAAACTGTAAGCCCTAAACAAGATTTGTACCTCTTGATGTATGTTCTTAAATGAAATAACACTTAAAAACATAAACGATACTAATAAATAACACGATATACATAATATACATAAGTTCACATATCCGGACGTAACATTCAATTATCGAATATCGTAACGTTTTATTAATGAAGTTGACAAAACAAGACTAGGGATATCTCTCGTGGTCTTACCTATGTTCAGTAGGTAAATAAATCCAGGTTCTTTTCTTTTTTCTACTTCCTTATTAACTAGAATGTAATATCTAACACGCAAACATCAGTATCGCTAAAAAGTCAGCATCGATACATTACCGTACGAGAAAGAAGTAGGTAAGAGATTAAAATATTAGTATCAATATTGTTTATTGAATATTTAATACTGTAAATATTCCAGTACACGTCGAAACATCCCATCGTTCAAGAGAGGTCAGTAATAAAGTGACCCTCATACATATTACAGTGTCATAATACAGGAGTCAGGGATACCTCCAGGGATCCATTGATTCTGTTTTGGCATTAATAGTGTATTACCGACAACCGCGAAGCTCGCCCCTTGTAGAATTGTTAGGGCCATTACTGTTTCCCTAGTTTACAAATATTTTATAGTTAATAATCAACTTAAGCAACCGGGTCTAGCTCTGAGCGGATGATATGTAATGTTTTATGTGTTAAGAAACAAGTAACATTAATTAGGGATGCCTAGTTCCCTATTTCTGTTGTTTTGAGTTATATCTCTCTAGGTGTAAGTTATAACTCTGTAATAAATGTCTTTATTCCTTTGTACCATATCTTTAAAACATTACAAAAACTTAAAACTTATAATTAACACAATATATTTATAAGTTACACGTTCAATTTTAAGCAATGTTAGAAAATATTTTTATTAAATCTCAAATCGTATACCATCGACCTAAAATAAATTAATCCAAAAAATATACGTCCTTTGTAAGCCACAGATGTTATTTAGTATGTAAAATAATATGACAATTACTCTGTTAAATAGCATAGATATTGCAAAACAAAAGTTTAAGACTGAGCCGTGTACCTTCAAGGTTGTAGAGGTTTAAGTAATTTGATGGAGAGAAAAACTAAACGCTCGTGCACCGCACCTTATGATTAAGACGTCAGTAGAGTAATTTTAAATTAGGCATTCCGTAAAACAATCAAGTTTTTCATTAGGAACTAGCCTGCGGCCGCGACTTCGTTTGTGATTATTGTAGTAAGGTTGCTTCCTGTAATGAAGTTCATTTAATAATTTCTTTCTTCTCTTCTTTTTTCTTAGTCCTGATAAAGAGACGCTTTTGGTGTTATTGATGTCCATTGGCAACGGTTCCCATTTACCATAAAAGAAAGGAAAATTGGCCCTAAAAACTTGTTTTGAATATTTGATTAAGATACAAATCTCCGTGGCTTGTTTCATGCTAATTTAATATCCTATTCAAGAGTAAGGAGTAATTACTAAGGATACAAATTATAATATGAATCCACGGTAACTAATCTTACCTTTTTCTGTATCAATATCGGTGTACTAAAATCAGCATGATTTAATGTTATTCCAATCAATACTTTATTGCATACAATTTAATAATTATTACCGCATACTGTGTACACAGCCCATTGAAATTTATTTTATTATTGGACACTGGTGAATCGATTACGGGAACGCCATGTCATCGCAACTAAAAGCTTTGTTTAAATCATTGGTCGCGTCACGCCCACTTCGATGACTTTATAAAAGGGTTCCGCTTGAGTTGAACGATCTGCCTTCGACGAAACAACTTTAAGTGACGACTGTAAATCTACGGTAAATCGTTGAGGTTATTTTTTAGCACGAATAATATTTGTTTATGTCGTTTCTACTGTGAACGTTTGCTCTTACATATTTTATGTAAGTGACAAGGAGGCTAAGGCCCTGATGTGTAACACTACGTGATAAAGTCCCTGACAGCTGATCAGTAACTTATCTGTCACATAAACAACATAAGACAAATTATGCAAGATAAATTATCAGGGAGAGTGGTAAAACTGAAAAAAGTTATCTGCAACCTTTATCTGGTGGATATTATTATCTGTCGAATAACTATTTGACACTTTATTCGTAACAGTTGAAACTGGCCGTGAGAATAATAATAGTCTTCGTTGCTTATGGACATTAGTGGTATTAAAGACAAAGATAATATTCTGGATGCGCTTTCGGCCAAGAAAGAAGATAGAATTAGAGAAAGTACGGCCTTTCAAGCCCACAACTGGAACTCCAAATAATCTTACATCATGGCTGGAGCTACAGCTATTGATAGCTCACTACTAAGCCATGGTCTTTCCTCATCGTTAAATAGTCATACTTCACCACGCTACACCAATGCTGTTTAGTCACTACTAATTTCATGGCATTTACCTAATGTCATGAAATTGGTTAAATAAAAACATTAAATTTTAGTTGAAAACAAAGGAAAATAATTTGCATGAGATTATAGGTAATAAATACGTAATAAAATTGAATGTTAATTTGTTAAGGTTTTTCAAGTTAAATAGCAACCAGAAAGTACACCCTACATAGGTGTACAGTAGTCACGTTCAATTTGAATGGTTTATTGTCGTGATAGCATCGTTGTCGTAGGCAACAAATGAGATTATCCGAAAAATCTCAAACAATTTGAAATAAGTGATGTCTGCTGTGTAACTATTATAGGAATTTTAATTGGGTAAATGTTTTCATTTAGGAAATAAATTGCTAAATATATTTTTATTTGCTATTTGGTACGATGCTGGTAGGAACCATTATAGAAATAATTTAAAGAATGCCTAACACAGACGTGCCCACTTGTTTTCTCTTTGTCGTTGTACTTAATTGGTTTTTATTTTTACAAACATTGAATTTACTATTAAGATAATGATTTTTCTTTTTAAGTAAAAATGTAACAGGATAATTGGAACAAGGGAATAATAACGGTTGTCATAATTATGATGATATTTTACTGTGATTTTTTCTTATTACTATAAAATACATTTTTCATCGATGTCCTTAAATAAGATTTATAAAAAAGTACCTAACATGCATTTTTACACTATTAATGGTGGTTTAAAAGGATGTAACTTAAAAGTGAAAGATGTGCTTTATTTCAATGTCATGAACATGGTATAGCATGTTTAATTTATTCTGTAACATTGTTCATTAACTGGGCAGCAACCCAGCAACACAATTATATATCCAGTTTCTTGATGCAATATTAATGTTACATTTCGAATTGGGATACGGATTTATTTATAAAACAAACAAAACAAGTTAAAGCAGGTGTATTAAGGCGCGTCTGATTTTTAGATACAACTTAAGCGACTGTGGAAAAGACATTTTTCGTATGGCTGTATGATAATTAATCTTTGCTGTCAAATGTTAATTTTTAAGAAAGTAGTAAGTGAATAAGTTTATCTGGACTTGAGAAATTGGCCATGCATTATATAAAGTCAAATAGGACCATAATATTTAAAAATTGTTTTTCGGAGGTAAATTCGTAAGGTTATTTTTTAAGATTGCGTTTCTCAACACATCCATTAGTGTTGATGAAGATAGGTACTTCTTTCAAACAATTCCCAGTAACCATATTCATGTTAATTTCTTATGACTCATAATTAATTCTCGTGAGAGCTACAATGTTTGGTTCTGAAAATGATGAGTTAGGCATTGTTAGTGTTTTTATTAGACACATTTAACCCACAATTTAAATACTAGATCTCACCGTATACGTTACATTCATCTAATGCATTTTGAATTTGGAACGAGACGTAGACAAAAAATACAAAAGTGATTCAGCCTGAAGGCACTTATAATAATAAGGTTCCACATTTTACTCGTAACAAGCGTTGTCTACATCAATGCAGAATCATCAATTCATGTGAAAAGGATATTTTTAACGTGTTACAGATAGAATGACCCCCAGCGACAATCCCTTAATGATTCCGTTCATACATAAATTTCGTGGGCCGTGACCGAACCAAAACAAACTGCTGCCTGGTAATAATTAATGACCAACCGCATCTATTTTACGGTCGTTTGTAAAAAATATAACTAACAAATAACTTGATCAGAATGCACCTGCCCAAAACCAACATATTTTTTGGTTTGATAGATATGGTGTAATTAGAACCAAATCGGAGGGATAGGGGTAGATTCTTATAACATCCTGTCCATAAAGAGGTGTTAGCCATTCCTTTCCTATTCCGTCCACATTGACACGTTATCTTTCTGGTTAACTGAGTAAGTAAAGCGATAAGAACAGATATGATGAAACCTGCCTGGTGGAGAGTTCGCAAAACTCAAAGGTTTGTGCAGTCTGACAATCCGCACCTATCGTAATGTACAGTACCTTAACCCTCCCATTTTGGGACAAGAGACCCGTGCTCAATAGTAGGCTACGATGTGTTGAAGTTAAGACGATGATGTCATAGTACCTAAGTATATCAAATGCTACTTACGAACACATTTGGCCCAGACTCTATTTCAGTAGTAAACTTTTCATTACAGTTCTATTGCTAGTTTTTTGTATACTTTTACAGATTGTAATCAAAGCAGTCAGAAGTTGTAGACTTAACACTTTTTCAATCTACCTAATATCCACAGGGTGTCACACATCAAAAACATCTGCTCAAAACAAACTTTAGGGCTTCAGATCAGAATCAACCTGTGTGATAGTCGTGGCGTCTAAGCGGAGTTACATTTTGTAAGCAGGTGTTTCCGTTTTTTGTTAGGATCATCTGGCCTGGGAATATATTGTGGTTAGAGTATTTTTGCCACTTCATATAATTTGAATAGCTAAACAGAACCGCCTTTCGGTATGATCAAATCAAATTTTTATTTTTTCTGTGGCAACGGTTATCATATCAAAGAAAATAGCAACAATGCCTAATATTATAAGTTAATGAAATCACTAAAATTCTATTATTACCGTGGGAATTTGGCACGAAAAACAATAATCTCTTCTACTAAAGAAACCACTGACCTTGATTTTTATACACGATCAATACAATTTTAATAAGTAGTTTCAATTTCAAATGAAGTTTTCTTCTATAAACATTCTATAGGTTCATTACAAATCACAAATCCACAGCTCACCAAGACAAAACAACTGTAATTCGAAAAATATTCATTGAAACACAGATTAAGTGAGGCCGCACACCGGCACCACATATTACTCGCAACATATTTTTACGGGCGCCCGAATTATTGTGAAACATTTACGCGGCGACAAATGAATTGTGTATACATACGCACATCGGAAGCACAGTTGTAGCGTCTAGTTGTATTGTCTTTCATTTTCGTAAAGTCATTGTTCTCATTTTTGAAGCACGGCGCCACATAAAACGAACGTGTTCGATCTTCAATTCTTGTGGCGCGACAAACGCCTCGCCCCAAACTGCACCTACTACAAATGTGCCCTTGATGTGCAGGTTTAAATACAAATATAGGGGGGTGATATATACCTATGTCACGTTTCAGATGTGGCGCTACAATTATTGTAATACAAATGAATCTCTGGTGTGCGGCCGCACTAACAAAACCAAACAAATATCAAAAATGTATCGTGCACAATAATAGTTCATTCCTTTCCTTTCTGTCATCCATCAATAACGTACATGATGCCAATTATCATGTTATACGTGTAAGTTAATTATGCTGCTAACGTAGAAATTGTAAGTAATTACATGAAATGGTTTAAATAATCAGACATCCATCACAAGTGTTGACAGACTTGATGGTACTGACAGGTTTATTATTTGCTTTTAAACTTTTCCATTGACTTTATGCATCACAATTTGGATTAAGTCTTCGTTGCCATCTGTTAATTACTTATGAAATTTGTAACCCTTTTCACTGGTCAAGTTGAAAGATTCAACTAGATTTTCGGGATAAATATGTTTAGGACATTTTTCTGACCTTCCCTATATTTCTCTTAGGATTGAGTTGGCATTCCTCTTTGTAAACTTAAATAATTCTAACAGCCTTAGAACTAAGAAACATTAGTTGGAGTAACCTGCAACTCGTCATAATAAAGCAAAAGAGATTTTCCTGCTGATCTATAAAACGTAATTTAAGGAATCTTAGGTTTGCCTTCCTGGGATTTATTGGTATTAAATGGCAAATATTTGCATAAAAAGATTACCAAACATTATCGTTACCCTACTACGTATTTGATGATAATGGTATCCTAGGCGAGGCTTATAAGGAATCTTGGATCCAATATCTGTGATGTAAAATCTAAAAAAACTGTCAATAAAACTAATACATTTTCTTCAACATAGGCTTCGCAATATACGAGTTCTATTTATTGAAAAATTTTCTTCATTTTAAATTCTGCAGTTGACTTAATCTTAAGAATAAAGCGCTCACACGACGTTGGTATGCGGACTTCATTTGTATGTAAAGAGAATTCTTAGCGGCGCGTGGCCTGTAATATTGTACTATGACGCGAGTATTGTGACTTGGGAACTGAGTGTATTAATATATTTTAAGCATGATTCAAAAAGTAAAGCCACGTCAAATAAAGAGTAGGACGATGACAAGAACACATGACATAAATATAATATTATGAAGAATATTAAAAGGTTTTCATTTATGTTTGTGTAAATTTTCGTAATTTTGACTGAGTGAGACATAATTTTCCCTGTTGAAGTATATCTTTTTATATGGGTACTTAATATTAATATGATTATCTCTTTATTTTTAACAAAACTTTTACTAATATTTCAATAATACAGGTAGATATACTTTTTATTATTTTGCTTCCCAGTTTTTATTAATATTTTGTATATTAACCGATTGCAATAAAAGAAACACATATATTATCGCCAGCTTAAATTAGTGAAAATTAAGCATCAGAGCAGACGAAAATCTGAGAAAAAAATTGAATCTATTTACTTAGATTCTATATTCTCCCTGTATGCTCCTGATAGTATTTTATGTACTGGTAAGTATTGGATCAGTTGTAGTTTTATATAACGTCGGTTATTTAGTGCGAGTGAAATAAGAATTATGACTTAATTGTGTCCGTACAACACGACAGTATTTAAATACAAAATAGAAATTATAATAGATACAAGTTAAAACACCAACATGACCATAGCCTAGCATAATCATACAATGCGAACCCGCAATTATTGTGCCACATTCTTAGAACCCAAAGACAATGGTGATTACTCCACGTTGAGAAAGCGACGTGACATCTTGATCATTTCGATTTCTTTCAAATTATCCGCTATTACGAGTACTTCATTCAAATGAAATTGAGCTCTTGTGTTGGTTGAAAGTATAGGTGGAGATTGGGTAAGGATTGTGTTCCTCGATGGAACCTCTTCTATTGTGGCTAGGAATAGGATGTGTTGTTTGAAGTGCATTTGGTTCTTTATACGATATTAATTAATAGAAACAAACGATTTTTTTTTGTTTATCTGTCTGTCTGTTTTTCAGTTTTTCCGAGCTGATAACCGGAACAGCTGAACCATATTTTATAAGATTTTCATTGGATTATAGAGGAGGCTATATAGCCATATAGGCTACTTCCACAGTTACCGTGGGAACCGGATTAGCTCGTACAAATTATACAGTACGCTAATGAGTTTCCTAAATAATAATATAATGATACTTTAAAACCGGAAATGGAAAATCACACGAACGAGCTTTTTAGAGTCAGTATTGTTTTTGTTCTTCCACCTGTCTTGGTTGACGACTCGTCGGTGATCTCTTTGGTTTCACCAATATTCATGGGAGACCATAACCCCTTCCCGTCAGATGGCTTGACTGATTGTTTATCGGTTGTTTACATTAAAAATCACTTTATATAATAGACATTTCGCTGGCTAAAAATTGCGAGAAATAACTCTATACTTATGATTGAAATGTATAAAATTTTTAGACAAATGCTTACCTAAAACGTTATTTCATTCGATAGAAGGGCTTTAAAAAACTTCTGAGGTATAAAAATCAAGTTAGTTCTTGAATATCCGATGCTGTTGAATATCCCTAACGCTGTAAAACCAAACATGATTTTGCTGAACGTATCAATACATTTGTAAAGGAAATGGGTCGATTGCTGCAAATAGCTTTCGACTTCTCGAAACATTTTCCCTCTCAAACTTCGAGCTTAAACTGGATTTGTCGAGGTTTCTTGATATGGAAAAATACTTAAATAAAGAGTGAGCTAGCAAAATAAAAGGTGCTTGTATGGATTAGACAAAGGGTTCTTGACCTACATCTTTCTTGGCCACATGTGTCTACAATTCTACTACTATTAATTAGTTAGAATGTTGGATAGAACAGTAACTTCTACATGATTCCCCGACCCGAAGGGCGCAATGGTTAACATGCCAAATCTTTGTTCCAATGATCCTGGGTTTGTTCCCAGCGTAGAGAGAATAGACCTGAGCCCAACAATTTCATGGAGTGCGATGACGATGATGATGAGTATGAAATTGGGTTGAGGTAAATGTACGATAAAATTAATTAACGAAAATATGCTTTTACTCGTACGCCTGTTATAACTATTATCGTTTTTTATGATTTTTTAAAATTAATAACTCATTCAATCTTCCACAAACTAGTCCAAAGCCTGGATGGAAGGCAATTAATAAATGAAAATCAGTTTAGGATGGAAAATTCTACATTTAGGTCTTTTAAAATTCTAATCTTTACAAGAAAGACAAAAAATAAAGTTAACAACTCCACTAGTAGGAACATAAAGTGGGAGCCAATGGATTTAGAATTGAATCGAATTGTATTCTCTCAACGGATTCGCGTGAACTCAAAATTAAGTTGGCATGTTGGAACTTTTAAACTTGGAGATTTTCGATTTGTTGTTTTAAAAGAGGCACTCCTTTTTCATGGAAATTTGTTTTAAAGTTCCTTGATGGCAAATGATCACTATAGCTCATTTTTTGTCAGATTTGTCATCTTATGTTATCCTAATCATAATATACTTATACTTAAGGTGTCGATATTATTAAATGTAACTAGGTAACATAATCTATACATAGGAAATATTTAAGAATGAAATATAGGTACCTATAATTGAAACGGGACATCATAGGGCCAATAGAAGATAGAAAAAATATATTTTTGAAAATTTTATAATTATTTTTATAGGTAGTAAGGGCTAGAGGTATCTATACCTAAATGAGAAAAAGGCTAACACCCGTAAGTACTTACTGACGGAATACGAATTTACAGATTTGATTTTTCTAGCCAGCCAGCGCGCTTTACTTATCAAAACAAATTATTTGTTAATTTTTGAAAAAAAAAATTATACCTAGTAATTCTTGAGAGGATTAAATTTAGATTCATGCGTAAGATTTACTAATATTTCACTTCTTTAGCTTAGAAATCGTAACTTTTATAGATTTTAGGTTCAAAGTATTTTAAAAGTCGTTATTAACATCAACTCCAATTACTAGTTTTTACGTCTGTTTTCTACCCCAAGACTTTTGGGTAGAAATCGTTATCACTCCGATAAATTCGCCTGTTATGTTCATAATTGTTTGTAGTTAGTTATTCAATATAGGTATCTACATGTCTTTGTTTATAGAACTTAATGTATTATGTTGTAATAAAAAATAATTAACGTTTAAATAACGGTTTACGAAATTGAATTTATGAGGAACACAGAAAAAGATAGAATATAATTAGATATTATGGACGTTGTTTGTTATAGCACTTATGAAGGCTCACAAAATGCATCGAGACTCGAGACCGAGACGTTTCACTATACAAATACTATTTGAGTTTCCAAAGTGTTCCGAATGTTCCCGTTACAATGGAACTAACTTTAAATATTTGGAAGCACTTGATCTCGTTACATTGCGAAAGTCGAACTAAGTATCGTAGGTATTTGGAACAAGCCCGATTTGATTAGTTGCGTTTTATTGCCATTTATGGTTTATTTTGTTCCATATTTTAATTTAATAAAGTTGACCGTAGTAATTCAAGGAAATCAGAGCACATAGAGCTATTGTGAAGCTTTTGTTTTATGTAATAAGACAGTCCAATTAAGCCGTTGTCTGTGACTAAAAATACCTATTGGTTTCAAGTAACCCAGACTTCACCAAGGTACCTACTTGGTCTATGTCTAGTTATTTTATGTGAGTCGAGATGCGAATCTAGCTATTTGAGTAAAGACACTGTTTGGTTACCGACATCTAACAGCTTTTTGAGTAAATTTTAGCCTAACCTAACTAACTATAACTGTCAAAAAATCATGTAGGTATATAAAACGTTATTATTTATAACTTAACGTTCTAACGTAAGTATCCAAAAATATTCTTTTATTCCTTTTTATTCCTTTATATTGGGAACGTTTATAGAATAGGTACATCAATATGCTTTGTTAGTTTATATGGCATATAGGAATAACGAGAATAAACGCAAATGGACACCAATTCCCAGGAGAGCTGCTGCAATATCATACTAATGAACATTAATATTACTCGACATCGTGTTATTATAATTTTAACCTCTAGAAGTAAAGGAATTTTAAGCGAAGTTTGATTCGAAACCTTATTTGCAAAATACAAAGTTTGAATAACTCCAACGTTGCTTAAATAAATATATTTAAAACTTTTCGTTACTTGACCGCCCTATGGGACAGATTTCTTACGGTAAATTAAAAGAGTTAGTATAAACAAGAGCGTCGTTGCTTTAAAAGTAACATAACTTTCTGTAAAACAGAAAGTTAAGAATATTGGATTGCGGAAAATGTATTATTTCGACTCATAATTTATGAGTTTTTTCTGACATAAGGTCTCAAATTAAATATTGTATTGACCTAAAAAGTAAATATATTAACATAAAGAATATCATACATTCATAGTGGATTGATTCATTTTTCATTGTTAGATAAATTATAAACAAAATCCCACACCTTTCAGCATTTGTCCATAGAACAAAAATTAGAGCAGATTCTCACTTCTTCTCAGTCTATAACGCATTGCCAATAGTGAACATTTAAGGCTCATCTTAAAAAAGCTTACGTCAAATTCATTGTGATTCCATAACTTTTATAGTCGTTTTTCTAAACATTTGTAGTCGGTAAAAACTTCAAGACTTCTGTAACCGACTTAAATCGATAGTAGCAGTCGCGGTCAGTGGCAGAATATGATCCAATTATTGTAATGCAGTGACAGACGAAAAGATTTAAAATTCGAAATTCAAAATTGATAATATTATTAATAGCGCTCAAAGCATAAACGCCCTTATCTGAACTTTCAAAATACGAGTAGGCATCGAATTTGGATCCAACCAACTCCCGTCAATGTTGACGGAAGCGAGGGTCGCATACATTACTGTGGTTAAAGATAACGCTGAAAAATGGATCACCGAACCCTGATTGATTGAAACTCGGCTTACGAACTCGATGTGTTGAAACTTTGGGTTTATGTTAACTCTTCAACGATGTGACCCCTTGCCGTCAACTGACACTAACTTTTTGACGTGAATATAAGTTTAAAATTGTCTTGGTAATTGGGGATTTTAATCATGATGTAAATTCGTTGTTGGAACGGACATCTGTTTGAGTATATAGTATGTATAAACTACTTGCCTGTTCTGCGGTCCAAATTCGGCCGTCATTTGTTCTGACAAACGGTTGTTACGGTTATATTGTCTACAAACGATGACGCTATGTCAAAGGTGTGCGTCGTTAATGGTAGGGTGAATATTAAGTAAAGTATTAGTGTATGTTATATTTTATTACAATGTAAGAACGGCGATGTCCTACCCACTAAAACCTAAAGGTACTGACGCTGCTGCATAGGTTGTGCCGGCTACTCTCGCTCAACGGTCCCGGCGCGGCGCGGCGGCCACTGCTTAGGCGGCGGCTACGACATAGGGCGTTCAAACAAGTTGAGCGTTCCGACCCAACCGTTTTATTCTAGGGTGCGGAGGCCCACATTGGACCCCGCTCCCCCATTTGGAAGTCTCTTGGCTTCACCGTACACTGGCTTGCGCATGGCTACTGAGCCCCGCCACCACGACAAGGTGGACTTCCTCGGCGGGGATACCGAAAAGAACCTAACCTAACCATAGTACTTAATAAAGCTGTCTAAAGTATTTGTACTAACGATAAACAAGGAAACTAACATAAGCCATCGAAAACGAATCTCAGTAATAAAAGTATGTACATATAATTTAATGAAATTGTAAACGGGCTATAAAAATCGAGTTATAGTTAATTAATTAGCTCTTTTTACAAAAAAACATGTAACTTTCATCGCGACGTAAGATATAATTTAATACATACCAATAAATGTAACAATATCGTAACATGATACTCATGAATATGAAATACCGACAGAGCCAATTTATAAAATGCTTACGAGAAAAACATTTTATTTCGACATTATAACTCAAAGGTAATAACGCAATTGTTTATATGAAACTTGGGTGTTGAATAACCAATAATAAACCTCATTCTATTGTGATAGAATACACTAGGGCGCACGGAGTGTAATAGCCAAGTTTTGGGTAATATTAGACTGCCTATCGTGGGGGCAATAATACATCATTACATTATTAACTTATCTTCTCACCCTTGACAACAACAATGGCTGTTGAAATATTTGATATCATTATCCGTGGATGAAAGCCTCTTGAGGCAGTGGTATTCAAATTAAAATGTTTTAAGGAAGGTTAAGAATTTATGCAATATTTAGATACTGAACGTTTTCCGAAAATTTCTAAATTTTATTGTCAGTAAAATTACTGATTATTAAATTGTATTGAACATCGGTAAGGGGTGGTTCCAGGATCCGATGTACCGTTGTCTTTTTCAATAAGATTAATATATTTGATAGTGAACGCTTAATATGCTCGTGTTCATATTCACCAATATAAAAGAGCTGCAAACATTGGTGTAGAGGACCAAAAGTTACGAGACGTTTTCACGTTACAACATTTGAACATCGCTGCCCTCCAAAGTTTTACTGTGCTTTGTCATGCAATGCTTTAATTCAATTCATCGGTACAACAGGTGGGGTGGTAGGTTAGCATTTTAAAAAGGAAATCATGTGATACAGCGCCGTTTGTTTCGTAAAAGCGTGACTGGGATTTTATCTTTATGGCCCGCTGAGATTTCGGATAGCAATTTTTTGTAGATCCGTTACGGAGGTTTTATGAGAGAATGTCTAATGGCATGGGTGTAGGTTTAGAGCCTAATTAATAACGGTACTAGTTGTGATAAGTTATGTTATGACGGTAGTAAACAGCTGTGGTTTAAAGCGATGTAATCGCAATATTTCCAAAAAAGCGTTATGCCTTAACATTAAATTTTGGTCTTAAATGGATAGTAATGAGAAGTTAAGAGTTTTTGTTTAGCTGATAAAGTATCTTGACTATATTTGGCGAAAAAAGCTAGTTGTTTCCTGAGACTTAAAACGACAAAGAGTAAATATTTGATCGGTTTTTCTGACTGCTTGAGGAAATAGTAAAGCAGGAATATTACGGGTATGGAAGCCAAGTGAGAGATGATAACAGTGCATATAATGGGGACGCCGCGCCGCGCCGCCGCCGTAGCATTTTTTAATGTTGAGGGTGAATTCAAGATAAAGTAAAATTTTCATAAAGTTAATGACCATTATAATCATTGGACATCAAAAGAAATTGAAAGAATAATGAAGTAGTCATTTTAAACGTTACACAAATCCCAGAACAGTTGCATAACTAGGTTACGTTCTCTAGAATAATTGTAGAAATTTTCAGAAAACGTTTTGCTCTTCATACTGTCGGGCAACAATTTTAATTGTTCTATGTTTGTGAAAAGAAACAAGCCTCGGAACTGGGGCATTGCTGGTCGGATCGGTTTGCGGCACAAAAGACTCCGCAAATACTAATCTAGAACCGTTATTGTCGTGTAAAGTCTTTGAATTGAAAGCATCTGCAGCTACAAGGGTAAATACAGATAACATTATTTAATACACTTGTATTCCTTCAAATTGTTTATTACAGTGTTCAGTTTATTTTCATTTCTTTATCGAAACCATTTTGTTGGGGTAAATTGAAGGCAAAACTGAACATTGTTGGATCTAAATCATGTTTTTTTGAAGGACTTTTTGTGACACAATAAAATGCAATCATTTTTACTTTTTTTTTAATGTTTTTCTATCCACAGTCATATTTTTGTTTCGTTCACATCGTGCTCACGCCTTCGCAAAGACACGTAAATCTCATATTTTATCTAGTAGGTCATCTTACTTTGCAAGTAACTGTAGTGAGTGTTCGTTTCAAAAATTACCTTTAACGGATAATCCTAGCAGGGCGATAGATGCGCTTTATGTGAAGAGGACAGTTATGAAAAATTTAATACACCCACTTTGAGGAGCTTCAAAGGATCTTGTCAAATAAACCTCTTAGCGAATAGTCAGCGATATGGCTAGATTTGCATAAGACGGCGGAACGGCCGACTTGAGGGCAAAAGATCGTGTCTTGCATCTAAATAACGTCTTATGTTTGCAAATATTGACTCTTGTCCGCACCCTTTTAGAAGTTCCGATCCTTATTCACGTAATATAGGTTTAGTTAGTTTAGGTACTTAGAACCATCGTGGTTCTAACAAAAACCCACTATCTTCGGTGAAAGTAAAAACAAAATTTTAAGTTTTTGTAAAATCCACAACATCGCTCCGGATGAAAAAGTTGTAATCGAAAAAGTATTAAATTTTAAAAACTCGGTAGTTAGGGAAAATTGTAGTACAAATTCTAGTAAAATGTATTATAAAACTGCGACTGCGGTTTCGAGTTTTCATCAATATATTGCATTAGCAATAAGGGGTAATATCAAAAAGCCCACTGACGAATTACTTAAATGTGTCGCAACGTCCGCGCAAGGAATGTAGGTATGTACCTATGTATAAAATGTATAGCCCGGAATTCGCACGCGTCTCAAAGTCTGCCTTACCACAACCTGTCACCTCAAATGAATCAACTTCAACTACCTACTTTGTATGCAGTACTTATGCAGTTTTGCAAATCACCTGTTGTGATTCACCTGCGCCTTTGCTTCGTGAGTCGCGTGTTTGACGAAAGGATTACCGCCGTGCCTTTTAAGATGTTATCTGGACTGTCATTGAGTTCGAAAACGCTGATTAATTCAGCTAATAAAACTGTCATGAAATCAAATTATAAAGAGCTGTATATGAAGAGAGAGTAATTTTGTTGAAAAGAGCAGTAAAATATTATATCCCGTCTTGTTATCTTTTGTTTATTTAATACTTCAGTAAACTTGTTGTTTGTTTTTATAACTTACTAGCTGTTGCCCGCGGCTCCGCCCGCGTGGAACTCAGTGTGTCACAAAGTTATTCCTGCGTTAATCCCGACTTTAAGATATAAACGTCGGGGTTTTTTCATTCCAAACTATTATATTTTTAAACTACATTGGTAGTTTTTCATTCGGGTGCCAAAACATAAAGACCAGCTAAAGCGATGCTGACCCTCGAAAAAGCAACATAAAGTTGATCATGAGAAAAAAAGCCGGTTCGATTCCCGATATATGTATAGATATCCCGATATATAGATATTAATGAGCCCGCGACTTCATTCGCTCATGGAAGCTTTTCCCGCGTAAATCTCGATCCCGCGGGAAGTCCGGAACAAAAAGTAGCTTATATAATGCTCCATAACCTCCTCTACCTCCCACTGAAAGTCCCATAAACATCTGAACCCACGACCTCATTCCCGGGTATGAGTTTTCCCGCGTAAATTCCGATCCCGCGGGATTTCTGGGATAAAAAATATCCTATATGTTAATCTAAGTTACCCTCTATGTGTGTGCCAAATTTCATGAAAATCGGTTTAGTAGTTTTTGCGTGAAGGAGTAACAAACAAACAAACAAATACACAAACTTTCACATTTATAATATTAGTAGGATTTAGGTAGCTGTAAAGCTGTGTTGTAAGGTTTTAGACAGCTCACATAAACTTGATTTGGCTCATCGTTGCTCTTTCTTTTTGCAATTGTCTTCTTCTTTATTTTTTGCTTTAGGAGTATGATGAAAATCGCTTCAGTTCCAGATTCATATCCACAATAGACCTCAGCTCAATTACAGAAAAATAATGAGCCACCTATGCGCTGACATAACCCTAAGCTTATATTGTACTCGTAGTATTTGCAGAAATTCCTAAAATATTTTCTGCCAATAAATTGGTCTCATAAATATGTAAATGTGAATATTAAATCAATAATTAGCTAGTTCCAATTATATTTCCACTGTTCAACGAATCAACCATTGAAGCCGTTGAAAGCAGTAGGAAATGCATGAGTATGACGAATATCAAGAAAACGGAAATTCCTGATGAATGTACTCCGCCTAGGGACTTATCGTAACTCCAGGCATACGTACATTATCATGATTCACTTTAACATTTGCATGTCTTCTTGTGTCTAGAATGGGGTAATAAATTCATAATCTAACCGCAAAGGGACGGTACTCGAATAACGTATGGCCAATATTTACTTCGACACCACTTTCGGCAAGAAAAGTGTCATCTTACGATTATGAATCAGCATAGCCTCGCTGGCCTACGAAGAAATTACCAAAAGTTTTTAACAAAATATTTTTGGTGCCTGGTAGGTATACCTATTGTGGATGGATTGTGTTGTTATCTCAATTTGATTACGTTTGACAGTCAAAGATACATATCACAAGCAAATAACATTCAAGAACAATCATTCACCTACCTATATGTAGTTTTCATAATAATTATCCTGGGGTCTATCGCGAAGCCATCCGGGATTTCTTGTTTGACGGTTTATAAGTTTCATGATGATGATGATGATGATCCTCTTAGCCGATTTCGGCTACAGCGACTGCCAAAAGACTATTTATTAGTAAGGCCATCAAGTGTGAGGGCGAAGCTGGTTTGCCCTCTCATGTGCTCTCATATGGCTACAATAACCAAATTTGTTCTTGAAAGTACGTGCACATAGGCTGCACGTTAGCACACCGTTTACGAAATTATAAGTTATGGCAGCTGGTGGTCGCGCCTTTAGCTTGTCACGTTTACAGTCAAGCTCCTTCTTACGTCTCTCCTCAAATTCATTGACTTTTTGGCTTATAAGTCCCCTCCATTGTGAACGATTCTGCGCCTTGGTTTCCCATGTAGCAGGCTCTATGTTACACCGCTTAAAGTGTCTATTTTGGACATCTTTGAATCTTAAGAACTGGCCTCCACGTTTACGTTTGCCTTCTTGAAGTTCTGAATAGAATAGTCGCTTGGCAACCCTATCGTCCGCTATCCTTGCCACATGACCACTCCATCTGAGTTGACGCCGCATGAGGTGCGCCTCGATACCGCACACCTTAGCTCGACGAAGAACTTCAGTGTTCCGCACACGGTCCGACCACTTAATATTCATGATATCTCGCAGGCACTTAAGGTGGAATCTATCGAATGCGTGTATGTGCCTGCGGTATGGAACCCAGGTCTCGGAGGAATAAAGGAGGCAGGGGAGGACAACTGCCACGTACACTGCCACTTTTGTAGCAAGCTTAATGCTATGTGATCGGAAGACCCTGTGCCGGAGTTTACCAAAGGCTGCCGAGCCGGCTCCAATTCTATGGTTAACCTCCGCATCAAGATCACATTTAGATGTTACCAAGCTGCCTAGATATCTGAACTTTGTAACATGCTTGAGCTCGTCCTCCCCGAGATAAATTGGCAGCGAGGCTACATTTTCCGAGGCTTCGAGCGACATAACTTCGGTTTTGCTCACGCTAACTTTAAGACCATACCGACCACAGGACTCACCAAAAGTGGTCATTAGGTGTTGTAGCTCTTCTTGGGACTGCGCTACAAAGCACAGGTCGTCAGCATACATAATCTCTGATATCAGGGCAGTTGACGCTTTAGAATTAGCTTTGAGCCTGGCAAGGTTGAAGATTCCTCCGTCCATTCGAAAGCGAATCCGGACACCCGCAGGAGATTGCTGCAGAGTTTCTCGGACTACCACGGCGAAGTACAGGGCAAAAAGCGTAGGAGCAAGAACGCAGCCTTGCTTTACCCCACAAGTAACCTTGAAAAACTCAGATTGGTCACCGCCCGATGTTACACAGCACGTCATACCATCGTGCAGAAGCCGGATCATGCGAACGAATTTTTCGGGACATCCAAATTTCTCCAGAACTATCCATAAAGCTTCTCGAGGTACGCTGTCGAATGCTTTTTCAAGGTCTACAAAGCATAAATGTAGAGGCTGCCTTTGCTCTCTACTTTTTTCTTGAAGCTGGCGTACGCAAAATATTGCTTCACTCGTACCTCTTTCAGGTCGAAAGCCAAATTGGGTTTCCGGTAGAACAGCTTCCGACAGAGTCATGAGACGATTGAGGAGGATCCTGGCAAACACTTTACCTGCAGTAGAGAGCAAAGATATGCCTCTGTACGAATTACAATTTGAGCGATCACCTTTATTCTTGTACAGAGCACAAATACGAGATGTTTTAAACTCTTGTGGGATTTGTTCTTCATCCCACATACGACTGAAAAGTTTCCAAATAATGCAGTGCAATTGCTCTCCACCGCACTTCAGCAGTTCTCCAGCTAAATTATCTACCCCAACAGCACGATTATTTTGTTGGTTCATGATGGCTTGAACTACTTCCTGCAACAATGGCGGATCACTTAACTCATCTACCGTTGGTAGTTTCGGAATAGCGAGGATGTGTTGGAGGTCAGCTGTACGATCGACGTTGAGCAAAGTGGTAAAATGGTCAGCCCAGCGTCTCAACACATCTTCTTTTCTTGTCAACAGTTGTGTGCCGTCAGCAGATCTAAGAGGCACTTTGTTAACGAAGGTGTTACCAACTAGCTTCCGCAATTCACTATAAAACGCACCCAACTGATTGGTATCTGCAAGCAACTCCATGTGTTCAGCTTTCCTCAACCACCACGTGTCCTTCAATTCCCTCGTAAGTTTTCTTAATTCTTTGTTGCTTTCTTGAATTTTGTCAGACAAGTTACACCCACAGGCTACACTCTTTAAGAGATTCCGATGACTCTCCAGTTTCTCGACAATTCGACAGTCGTTTTCGTCAAAGCAATCCTCATGTACTCGTTTTTTCTCGCCTAAAGTAAGGGTTGCGACATCCAGGATTTTTTGTGATAGGTCTTGCCACTGCACTAGAGTATCATCGTTATCAACTTTAGATAAAGCTGGTGTTACTAAACTATTTAGTTTTTCGCGGTATGTATCGCGTACTGCCGCAACCTTTAGCTTATCTAAGTTTAGGCATTTTGGTTTAGCCCTGCATGCTCTTCGAGGAGGCTGAAGCCGTATTTTTAGCTTCGTCATAATAAGCCTGTGGTCTGTCCAACAGTTGGCGCTGCGCATAACGCGCGTTATACTCACTTGGGAGATGTCTCGTTGGCGCACAATTGCATAATCAATCAGGTGCCAATGCTTGGATCTGGGGTGCATCCAGGTGGTTTTGTATTTGGCAGGCAGCCTGAACATTGTATTTGTTATTGCCAGGCCAAATTGCATGCAAAGACTCAGTAACAGTTCTCCATTACTATTCATTTTCCCCAGACCGTGCCGGCCCAAAACCCTTGGCCAGGCTTCAAAGTCTTGACCAACTCTGGCATTAAAGTCACCGAGTATCAAAATTTGCTCTCTGCGGCGAATCTTTGACACACAGTTACTAAGCTCTCCATAGAATTTATCTTTGACACTGTCTTCATTGCCCATGGTAGGTGCGTACACGCTAATGACATTCAGGTAGTTATTATTTCGTAGATGAAGACGAAGTGTCATGATTCTTTCCGAGATGAAAACTGGACATTCTTTAAGTTTATTCACAATATCGTTCTTAATTGCAAAACCCACCCCCAACAGTCTCGGTTCTGAGGCAGGTAGACCCTTCCAGTAAAACGTATATCCACCGCCGCGTTCGACTAGTTCACCTTCGTCTGCGAGACGTGTTTCGCTTAATGCAGCCACATCTACATTAAAGCGACGTAACTCACGAGCCACGACAGCAGTTTTCCGTTCTGGGCAAATATTGTTGGAATTATCCTGGAGGGTGCGCACATTCCATGCTCCAAATATCATGTCTGTTGATTGACTTGTGTTATTTGTTTTGTAACGTCGACCACAAATTATTGGGATGCTTAGGCAGCTGTGGTGACTACCCCCCAAGTACGTGGGTGAACAATTTTTAGGGCACCTTTTCTAGCCCCCTCCCTGGCTGGGCAGGGAAAGCAGTGTCTCTCTGAATAGAGCTGCTTCGTCGCTCGTAGTGCTGCCGAACTCACACTGTCACCCCAATGCAGTGCAAAAGCGACCACTCTCCACGAGTCGCCTGTGTGTAGACTTTGGACAAAGCCGAGTGCGCATCACAACCCGACCTCTCTACCGCCATCCATCGCCACAGGACTTGTGTACTCAGTCCGTTAAACTTGCGCAGTCAATTGCGCAGGATATATTTAAGTGCACAAGCGGGCGCGCTAACCGCAGGTGCACTCTCTCGTCTAACTCTCCCTGGTCCAATGAACGGAAACCGCTACGATTGGAGGAGAAGTATGATGCAGTATCTAGCCGACGGTTTCTACTGACCCATACCGTCGCCCTGAGCCTTCAACAATGCCTTGCTGACTCGCCATGTCCGCCAAATCTCGATGCTTATCAGCGTGAGTTGCCTTCCATACCGAGCCAGACTTTTGCACTTAGCAGTGGGTATCTGCTTGTATAGCCTGTATTAAATACAGGCCCCCTCACCAGGTTTGGTCCACGGGCTAACGTGGCTTACCGGGGTGTGGCCGCTGTGTGCATAGACAGCTTACTTGGAGCCACTGGTGAGAGATTTATGAGCCACCCGAATAGCATGTCACCACTATGTGGTAAGCCGACATGCTAGTGAGTGCCCCACAACACCCCAAACTGCAACTGTTTCATAAAACTGCAATGACTCCTAAATAAACTACACTCACTGCAATGACTACTAACTTGATTATTGCATAACCGTGCTAATCATACAAATATTTAGTACCGATATGTTAAAGATAATAATATTCTGTGCATGTAACAATGGCAATAACGTATGGAGATCGTGATCGACGCGCCCAACTTTCGCACCATTCATGCGTACGACGAGAATGATGTCACTTCACACTGTCACAATGCGATTCTGTGTCATTATTACCATTTTAGGGCCATTATAGTAAATCGCTTTTATCAGAAGAGCTACGAGTAGGTAGTAAAAAGAGATGATAAGTGGTCACCGTCACAAATTGACATTAGCAACCTAAGATGTGTAGTTGGCTAAGAAGTAAGGAAGAGGAATAAAGAAATTCTGGCTCTGATATCCTCAGCCGGAAGAAGAATAATTGTTTGCTGGCTGACGTTTGTGGACCTTACCAAGAAGCCTACAGTGCCTTTTGAATTAAACTGAATGATTAAGTCCAGCGATCGCTTAAAAAATTAATCGTCCGATATGAAGAAGGTGCACCACGAGCAAAGAAATTCGATTTGGACTAAGACATGGGTCCAGCCCCCACAACCCAAATACATAACCTATGAACTGTTAGGTATAAAGAAAACTATAATTAGGGTAAATTTTGTAATATGATACGTAGCATTTCTTGAAATGTATTCCTATGCTATAATCATAAATATAAGATTACTAGAAAACCAACATCAGGTCATTAGTACGTCAAGACAACTACCTTTTGCGCCATTAACAAGTATTTATGAAGTTAAAGCGGGCCTTCATTAAAAAGAAAATTAAGCATTTTATCGGAACACAATTAATGAAATGTATTCTCTGGGACCCTAACAAAAACTTCTAATGATCATAATTTCCTCAATAAGGCTAGCTTGTTTAAGACCGGAAATATCAAATCATGCTAATTAAAAGTAAAACATGCCTAATAATAGCCTGTTGGTCATCATTTCTGCTTCAACGATTATGACATTGGTACCTGGGCTTTTGGGAGGATACCAAGCATAACCGATACAATGATTGACGACCCTAAAACGTACTAAGCGGTGACTTTGACTGCGATGAGTCTCAAGAAGATTCCCAGCTAAAACAGATATTTAGGTACAAATAAATGTTTATCCTCAGGTCATGAATGTTAGAAATTTCGTACAATTTATCACCATTATTGCAACTCCTCACTGGCCCACATCAGGGCAAGTGATTCCACTCGCAATGGCATAGCACGATGGCTAAGTGCGAATTGGCGGAATTCTTAGATCTTTGAGACCATTGTTAGAACCTTCAGTTGCGCAAGTTTTCTCATGACGTTTTCTTGTACCGAAGCAAGTGGTAATAAATTCTAATAAGCGCATAATTAAAAAATGTGTGTACATTATTTAAGCCAATTCGGGAGTGCAACCAATCGGTCATCTCTATTTGTACAAATTTACTTTTACACTGTTTATTATTATCGATTACAAATTGTGTATGTACGTTATCACTGTTTGACGGCCCGAATGGCGCAATGATTAACACGACGGATCGCTGTTTCAAGATTCCTGGGTTCGATTCCTAGCGGGGAGGTAAATTGAATTTATTTATTTATTCTTTATTGTTCCAACACAAAGTGTTACAATAGGCGGACTTAATGCTAAACAGCATTCTCTGACAGTCAACCTTGGGAAGGTGCAGAGAACTATGAAGGAATGATGATTTTTTTAATTTTTTGTTTTCGATCTCGGTGTGTCCTTATCGTGAGTGTAGTTCATGGCACTGACGACACCGGGAATCTTAGAGTAGGGCTATGAGTATGTAGCGTTATTTATTTATTTATTATTATTCAATGTACTAATTATTATTTCCATGTACCTACTTACATGAAGAGATCAGGAACATATTCGTTGATAGTGCAAAGAGTTGAGTAACTCGGCTATGAACTATGAAACGTTACTGCGCTGAGTTAAAGCTTTAAGGTTACAAGTTACAACTAGTGCTGAAGTTTTAAAGTGCTCTCCTAAGTATGGAAATGCTTATAAAATATTTAGCAGCAGTCACTAAACTGACAACTTTGAAAATAACCTACAGGTCACAGCTGTAAGTTTTTCCTTTGAACGTTAGTATGTGTATAACAGTTAAGCACCAAAATTCAAAAATTTATAAACTAGTACCAAAGATAATAAACGACTCGAATAAAGATTATAACTGGTGTAGTTGTTAACATTATATGACAAATAAGATATTTTAGTATTTATTCGTTTGGTATATGACTATGATGATTAATTTTGCCTTAGTTATTTGACGTTACAACGATGTTTACAACAAGTAGTTATTTGACGTTACAACGATGTTTACAACAAGTTTCTTATGAGTAGATAATATGATTCCTATTCGCCTGCAGAAGTTTTGGAGTTAAATTAATAGACACAATATGAAAGGAAGTAGATCCTAAATTAAAATCCATTGCATATTCCTTTTTTAAATGTTCTATACCTTTCATGTTTCTAGTGCCTAAAGTCAAGATTTGTAAAAATCAGGCTAAATTTGTTTGAATCCATGCTTATTAGCAATTATTATTATTATTACAAATGTGAAAGTGTTTTTGTTTGTTTGTTAGTCACGTCGTAACATAGCTATTATGTGGTATGGTTTATGTGTGTGGAGATAGTTAGGATGGTGGAGAGTAACGTAGGCTAATTTTTACCGCGGTAAAACATCTAATTCACATGGGAAATCGATGTTTTGTGAGTTGCTAGATATTTAGTTCCGGATTTTGTTAATAGATTGCGTTAGTAAAATTCATTTGCAAGTTCTGAATCACGCTATCAAATGCTGCATGTTATTTACTTAAGTCATAGGCAACTCATAAATTCAATTGAATTCGAATTCCCACGAGATTTTTATTTTGGAATAAGTCCTGCAAGCGAAGCTGCGGGTAAATGCTAGTAACTAATAAATTAGATAAAAACAAAAAATTCGAAATCGAGAAACAGTAGCACCTGTACAATTCAAACGTCCGAGTTCTTATAAAGAACTCTGGAACCAGTGAACTAAATCTTTCCTTGCTTTTTTAGAGCTTTCCAATGCGGTTGGTCTCGATATCCGACCGCGCAACAAAGACCATTTAAAAAAAGAATTCAAACCACAGTACAGGGCACGCGCCTCCACCGGATATTTATTAAACCAATGAAGCAGGAAGCATCTTTGTTGCTTTAATAGGTTCAGGATATCGTTATTTATACCTTTTATATGACCTAATATTTTTTGATACAAAATACTACGACACTGATTTTATTTAGGTACACGCTGAGACTCCTTATATGACTCGTAAATATTCCTTTTTTCAAAGATGTATTGCCAACTTTCAAAATTTAATCAAAAGAACTAAAATGTTAAAAATAATACCTACTTAATTCATTATAATAATATGGAATTAATTACGCATTTAAAATCGATTATAATTGAATCATAACCAGCGAGGTATCAAATGCATCAAGACAGTGTCAAGGGAAAGTGAAATATGAAACAACCACAAAGGACAATCTGAACATGCAAGTGGAATATAATCCTTACTTAAGGCTATTAGGTAATGAAGTTATAAAATGACATCTTATTAGCGCATGCATTTTTTGTACTATGTACCGAAATAAAAAATTAAGTCGTTCAAAATTTAAGGATACACCGTAAGTGTACTACTTATACCTACACAAATGTTAATATTTTTATTTTGGTCAAGCTTCCGCCCACGGTTTTGCCCGCATGGATTTCGTTTTATCCTCAGCCACATAACTTCTTTATTTGTTATTTTTATATATATTTGATAAAAAACACGCATTACAATATAATCCTGAAAACTGAATTAAAACGGATAAGCCGTTTCTGAGATTAGCGTGCACAAGCTATTCAAACAAGACATACAGAGAAAATGAAAAAAAAAACATTACTTAGGTTCTTTTGCGTATATACAGGCCTCACATTATCAATTTTAAATCATTTTTCCACGCACAGACAGCGATCAGTTACAGTGTTATTATATGTATGGATAGATGATATACATGTCGGAGGTAGTAAACCTATGGATACTGGTTTGATGCGATTATTGTGATTAAATCTGTACGCGATGATTAATAGTGAATCTGATAGCTGTCAATAGAATTGGAAAATAATAAAGTAAGAAAATGAATGTCTAACGCCGTGAAATCTTGTAATGGTTCCTTATTAATTGTAATACCGTGAATCTCTAAAAGTTGTTGATAAATAACGCGTGAGTCGCGAATGCGGTGGATCGATCGATAACATCAATATCGTAATGCCGTGAAGTATATCAAACATGTCATGATACCAAAGTAAACCCTAAACCGATTATAAATGCTGAGCCTAATAGATACCATTGAATAAAGCAGTTGTTTACGTGTGAATGGCTCAGAATCCTGTGTTTCATTTGATATCCTGAGCTCACATCCTGACGTATGAAAGAAGCCCACATTGCTTATTTAGTCAAGAATACCTATCTGGAATGTAAATAGTATGAATGACCGCCCACTCTACTATTGGACCCGATTTACATATATGTAAAAACAAGACTCACAATCCTTTCGCTGATTGAACACAATATTTGATAAACTATACCTGAGAAATTGACAGCCAGCCTTAATAGTCTCCTAAGAGCTAAAATCTGGACGAAAGCAACAACATCACGTCAACAAGTAATCCCAATAATAATCTACAGAGCAATCACTAAATCCCTAACTATTGACCGATTTACAAAACCAACAAAACGACCTAACTGATCAGACCACATCTCGTCACAATCACGTCCGAAGCATCGTTGGCGATGGGACTTGCGGTTGCGGCGAACTGTTTTCGGTCACGAATCCGTCGGCTGGTGTGTACGTGTGTTGCTGTCTTCGTTTCTGTTAAGCTTTCATTGCTATGTTTTCATCTTTATCCTCGTTTTTGTCGGGAAATAACATGGTAAAAACCTAATAAGTGTCTGCTGTATTAGCTTCTTATTTTTCCGACCTTTTTCTTAAAGGCCGAAATACGACCAGTGGCTATTTCATGTCTCATATCTCTAATTAATGACTTTAAAAAGCGTTGCAAATGCAACTCTATTTACCGTATCTACTAAAGCATTTCCACTAAAACAATATATTCAATTTAGTTTGATTTTAATATACCTAAGTGGAAGTTAGTCAACTACATAGGTAGCGGAACAATATTTAATGACTTATGGAAGAAAAAATAGACGTTGTAGGAAAAATTTGTGTTGAGGATGAATGTAGAAGCTAACATCTCAAAACTCAAAAATTCAATAACTCAAATATGTTTACTTATTTTTGGAACTCATAATGAGGCATTTAATTACGTCGTACGATACACTCAACAAAAACTTGATTAGATTATCAAACCAAGTAAATCGAAAACCGTAACTCACGTACACCGTGAGTCATCGTGAGGTCGTCAGGTCAGCTAAGCAGAAAATAGAAATAAACTAAATGAGCCTGATCGTACAGATTCCGAATTTTTAGTTTATCAGTAGGTATGATTGTTCTGAAGTGTCGAATATCGATGGGTCGCGCACGAAACTGTTCGAATAACGTGATTGAAACGATATCGATCACGAACGTGTTGCCTGTCTTGTACGTGTTTCTGCTTCGCTAATCGTTGCCACCTGCGTTGTTCGCGCTATTTTTATTCGAATGTCAGCTTCCATCACCTGTGAAATAACGTGAAATTAATTTGTAATCGTCGTGGAAGGAAGTTCGTCAAAACATTTTGTTAAAGGATTAAGTTTCTTGGTACTGCAACATCATGCGAAATTTTTTGACACGCCTTGGTTTTGTGACACGCAAGAGTCTGAAATTTAAAGGTGAATTAGGTAGGTACTTTTTTGGCGATGGGACTTTTTGTTACTTTATAAGTATCTTTCTATAGCGGAATACTTAATTTAAGTTATTTTCTCTATAATTTCGTTTTTGGTATTACTTTTTGTTATTTTTAGTGCTCTATAAGGATTGCTAACAGGTAAGTACACACTAAGTACAGACGTAAATTAAGCCTAAAATTAAGCACAGCTTACAAATGCCTCACTTAAAGTTGATAATTAACAGATCCCGAAGTCTAACAAACATCTCTTTATTCAAATGTTCTGTTATATCGGTAGTTTGTTTATTAACACCAATTTATGGTCTTAATCAGCTCACCCAGAATGGTAATAGGTAAAGTGTTGATGATCTTTCTATTAAGTAGTGATTGTTTGAAAAAACATAATCTAACAATCCTGCGTAAGGCTTCATTGCGACCAAGAAAGTGGAAAGATGCAATCGCAACATTCACAGTACCTAGTAATAAAATGATAATGTTAATTTAATTCACCATTATTATCTTGAAGAAATTTTCAAAATACAAGTATGGTAACATTATGAGAAAATATTAATTTATTTATAACGATCCATGGCGATGAAAAGTACCATTCATAAAATTGTAAACTCATCGATTTGAATTAAATATTCTGGTCTTTTGATTTGTCTATCATATGTTATCTCTCATCGTTCATCGCGTATACACATTCAGACACGTTGATTACCTACGTATACACAGTCCGTGAAGTTCAAACACTAGCAACGGAAGTTTGAGCACTGCCCGTCGGACAGGTTTTTTCATTAACATAAAAACAAAGCCAGAAATTCATTGAACGATTTCTCCCAAACATTCCTTGGTACCCGACCATCTACGTTTATATCTGTCTCATCTATTGGTAATCCTATAAATGACATCAGATAAGATAGAGGACACACGAACGGTGTCGTCTAAGTCGTCAATATTTTAAGCCACTTGGTAGATTAATATTGGCATCAGTAATCTCCAAATTAAAACAATTATCTTTCTTTGTAAGAAGATTTGAAGATGTTACGATATCTCATTAATAAAATGCTATCAATTACTGAATTAAAATTAAAACTAATTAATAACCTAGTTGTATATACTTATAATAAAATGACACCAATATTTTTCTCTTATTGTTTAATTTTTTAAAAATACTACATAATGCTTAACAATTTATCATGTAAATATTTGATAACATTTTGTATATAACCTACTTAAATCGTATACAAGAGCTAAGAAGGATTTTAAATTAAAACTAATTCAGAAATATTTCCCATTTTTAGGAATTTTCCCAGCTTTATATTTGTGATCACGATCTTCTACCCAAATACTGATTATTAAAGTAAGAAATATTGGCTAATTTACAAACAAAATATACTTTGTTTTTTATTGCCCTTCATACCTTATAATAATGAAAAAAACAAGCGCTCCAAAAACATACTTTACCTTCTACTACTTTACTATAGATTTTTGTAGAATTGTAAACTTCTTCTAGCAGCAATATCAGAGATTTTTACTTTAAAAATTATCGCTCTCGCGTCGCTTATCACAATGAACGCAATCGATATGCCTAATACCTTATACCGTATCGTAGTGATCTCTA
Source organism: Hesperia comma (assembly GCA_905404135.1). Lineage (NCBI taxonomy): Eukaryota > Metazoa > Arthropoda > Insecta > Lepidoptera > Hesperiidae > Hesperia > Hesperia comma. The sequence goes on along the minus strand of FR990025.1, from coordinate 12,261,272 downwards.
GTGACAATATACGATCAGAGACATCGAGCCGAATCTTGTCGGCGATCGCTTTGATCTGCCGGACGATTGTATTAGTTGCCTATATGTATTTAAATACCATGTATACAGATACTAAAATGTTGCATAAGTGAACTTTGAAGATCTCGGCTTTAAGACCAGCGGGTTGTATCGCTTGTTGATTGACTAAGTTATCAGCTGCGGGTAAGAGGATGAGTGGTCGTGCTTTGTGATTCAGAGGGCATGGTTTCCGTTGCTATTTTCAAAAAGCAGTCGTTAAAACTTGTTATAGAGGCCTTCGGGTGGAATAGAAATATTCGTCATATACACGACACGGAGCAGCGTTGTAGCGTAATTATCGTCTCATCTCTCTTTTTCTCGTTCTCAATTATCGCCGATATTTGACCTGTAACCAATTACAAAAGGCACATTTGTTATTCCGTATTGTAATAACACAAAGTGGATCATGTCTGTGAGAAATTGTCAAATCAATTAAAATCGGCAAAGAAAGTATAAAAGTATACGTCAAAACTAATAATATTGCATCTGTATTGTTTACTGTGCGTCGTGCGCCGCCGATTCACCCTCCCACAGCTGGCGCCCGAGTCGCCGACGACAAAGCAAATAAACTGTTTGCTTACAGATATATTGAATTAGTTTTAGGGCATTTCCTTGTTTGAGTTCTGATTAATTAGACTCACCTATTAGAGCGTGTCTGATAAAGAATGGTTTTCACTTTAAAGTAGATCGTTACTTTGTTTGTTTTAATGTGAAGTTCCGTTTTTAAACACGTGTAAGTGGAAGAGTTACGAATTTCGATAGAAATACATTATTTGTGGATTCAAAAAGATGAAGAGGTGTCCGTACATGAAATTCATTCATTATAGCTAATTACATAGGTACATTATTGTGGTAATTACGGACTATCTTCCAATAGACGGCATAGAATATTAGTCGTATGTATGAGAAACTTTTAATTTAAACATAGAAATATGTGAGAAAGAGATTACTGGTGTACCTACTTATAAAACAACAGATCCGAATTTCAAATGATCCTTATGATTTCTTAGAATACCTAATTGTCTGTTTATTTCTGCATTTCTTCCCAACAAAATTAGGAACGGCAGAAACAAAATTTATTAAACCAAGACAATACAAACACGTTATAAGGACCCGCGGGTTGAGATCCCGTATTTCTGGTATGCGAATATTATTTAGTTGGGTTTAATAAACTACAGGCTGTATATCTTTGTATGGCTCATGTATCCCTACTGTTTCCGGGGTTCTTTTACTGGTCGTATCAAAACATGCTTTTAGAATGACAATTTGTGCAACAGAACAGAATTTCAACCACGGTTACATCGGGAAATGACGTTCATTCAATTCGTTAAAATTCCGCGCGTTACTTTCAAACGTAATCCTTTACGCTTTGTCAATAGTGAGAAGGGACATTCAATTGTCTGTAAATGACTTAATGGTGGTTTCTACAAATATACTGTGACTAACGATGAAGAAATTTAATAGCAATTCCTAACCTACTACGTTAAGCCAATGTTAGCGTGGAAGGGGTCCCATCGATCCTTCACCATTACTTTATCATTATCATACTTTTAAAATACCTACTTATTATTAGCATTCTATTCTATTCTATTCACCTATAGGCGTACATTGTCGGGTGCCAGAGAAAACAGTCTTCTTTGTTCTTCTGGCGGGTTGCTTACAACTAACCGCTCTATTTACTAAGCTTTTAGCGACCCCAGGCCCTGAGTGCGTTTGGTTTGAGTTACCAATATTTTGCTAGGCCTTAACACCGCCATTACACTATCCACAAATTAGAAGTGACTTGGTTCGAACTTCGCTAAAATAGGTGCAGTCGTTTGAAGTATCTTATGCACAATCCGTATGTAATTTAAACTTATTTAAGTATAACTTTCTTCTGTACCTGCTTGCTCTATATTTCTTTACTATATTTTAACTAAAAATACGTTCAGTCTTAAAAAATAAATATATACAGATACATACTAGGTGAAACTCATAGTTCAATCCTCGACTATATCGTCTCTTCTTGTGTGACCATTTACCATTAAGTAGGTAGCTTGTCTGCTTTTCTTCAAACCTTCACATTCACATAAATAATTGATTTGAGATATACCTACCTTCCGGAAGTTCTGTAAGTTTAATTTGGAAGCATACTATTGAATACCTTCAAAATTGTTTATCTAGTCTGAATGTTGACAGTTTTATAAGCAACGAACAACAGGTTTATATTGATGTAATTTTTTCTTAATTTTAGTAGCCATTTTAGTCTCCCATCTGAGACCTTTTAAATTCTGTTATTTTTTATTAATTCAGCTAAAAGTAAATTCCAAGTTTCAAGTAAATTAAACGAAATATTTTTTTACATTCATCCAAAGTTTGACCCTTCATTTCACCCTTTACGTTATGAATTTTTAAACCACCTTTCTCAGAGCTTTTCCACTTCTAAGGAACCTCAGTACAAAGTTTGTTATTTTAGGTTCAATGGTAAGCATTTTATTGGGAAAATAATGTAAAGAAGTAGATTTTATTTGTTTTAACCAAGTTAGTACTATTTATTACAATAGACGAAGAAATCCAAGTTTATGATTTGATAAAAAATAATAGGTATATTTTTGTTTTTAACTGTTTGAAAAGTGTATTTGCAGACTTGGTAAGCTTATAATCGATGTACTGTTATTTTCTACAAGACAACACACCTGTATTTATTTGCTAAGTAAATGCTTCATTACAATCCCCACCTTATGGTGATTGTTGGTATAAACTTCGATGTTAGGTTACTACTAATTCAGCACACTAAATTAGAATAGTCTACATAGGGTACCTTTTCTCTTCACAACCATAGAATAATAAATATTCTAAATAGGTAAGTTAGTGTAAAATCGTCTTTACAAAACGAATAAATTCTAGGGGGTCCATGTACGAAGGGTCCGTGATTGTTAGGTATCCTAACTACGTATGTTTTAGCTGGCTTGACGCGTATTGATTAAAGAGGGCTTGCAGAACAATGGGGGATTCAAAAAGAAAATTATGACCCTCGTTATTAAGATGAAAACACTCTTAAACTATAAGTAGTTATAGGCTGGCAAACTTTGCAGCTTTATTTATCCGAAAGAATAAAGGGACCGATGACAAAGTAATATTATTTGGGTTATGTACCTACAGAAAGAACCTTATTGTAAAGACTATATTATACGTTGTTTTGAATCTGTAGAAAATAAATCAAAGGTGAAATTATGGAATGTATAAAAATAATTAATTGTGTGCTAGAATTAAATCCTCAGTGTTTAAATCCAACTAAACTCTTCGCTACTTTCTCTATTTTTAAAATCTAGGCCTGAATATTAATATTCTCTTAGTTTCACGAGTATGCTCATAGCTTATATTATTTTATTTGTACCCTGGGTGAATTCTCGGGTTAATTTTGGATGCCTTTCTTGTGAATTTAAACTTTATTGAGTGCCATCAACGACACATACACGCACAAGTATGAAAGTAAATTAATTTAATTTACTTTTTATGTTACTTTAGACTAAAACGGAAGTTAACCGGGAACATAATAGTGAACAAACTGAAATATCTGGCATTTCCGTAATTATCACCTCAGAACAATAATATAGGTAAATAAACTCATTACTGGCACCAAAACCGCAGGCTACCGCGTAAACAACTTGTAAAATTACCAATTTACTTTGATGACGTGGGCGTGGTAGAGTAGGCGTGGAGGGAATAAATACCACTAGATTTAAAGTCCGATAAGTTTTAATTACAAAATGATTAGTGAAAATAACAAAATCATTAAATAATACGGTAAACGCGTACCACGGCGTGCGTACCAAGCCACGGCGTATTTGGTAAGTTTTAAACAAACTTTAATTCGTAAAAAATAATGAATTTTGGAAGTTTATAAAATAATAAAATAAATAATTACAATACATTATAACAGGGAAACTTAATTTAATTTTCAAATTTAAAGACGAGATTTCAAAAAAACGCTCATAAAATAAAACAAAAAAATTAGATATTTCCTCTGTCTCACTGCAATACATTAATTGAAATAGAACCGACATACCCGTTCTTTAGAAAATAAATACACCGATAAAACAGACGTGAATTCTAAATAATGATTATTACGATTAAGAGCCCCCAATAATAATATAGTTCTTATCGAATATATTCTTCAATGACAATATATATCTACAGATATCAATCCGTTACAGTTTAATATACGAGTACGTATAAAACATTTAATAACAAGAGGCAGTCACGCCTATATAATCCTTTTGTTATTCGCTTTAAAAATCAGTTCATTCCCTACACGATGCTATTGACAGAAGTCCAAGTAAAAAGTATGACGAATCGCCGTGAGAGTCATCGGTTATAAAAATATGGCCCATTGAAATAACATAGTGGCTTATTGATAAAAAATATTCAACCCATAAATGCATATTATCAAATGACTTTTATTAAAATGAAGTACCCTCATGCTTTAAAATTACTTTATGTTAAAGAGCCGTACCGTTAAACATTATCGCGTACCATTACACAGATGAAGTATCAGAAATTATGTGGAGGTGGTGGTTTTTCAAAACTAATTTGATTATTGTCGTGTGAATGTAGGCTTAATCACCTAGAGATAGAATTTAGAGTTCAATGCATGGTTTGTATATATTAATTGCTGCATTTATCGTTACGATGTCACCAAGAATGCGGTTTAATTTGTAATATATTATATTTAAAAATTTGACACTGTACCTATTACTGATGTAGATGTTGATATAATATAATGTTGCAACTCGATATTCAAAGGAATATAAAATAAAAATTAAACTTCCTTCCTTTCCACTTCTAGTAGCAAAATGTTTCTTCGAACCAAACAACAAACAATTTGTAACAATTATTTTAAAAGTTACTTCAGAAAAATTCTCAATACTCTCCATTGTTGTGCGCTGCAAAATGCAGATAAAGTTCAAAAAACAAGTAAAGCCAGCAGATTTAAAACTGTTAAAAATTCAGAAAGCGCAGTCGAAGCGCAAACTATTTAAATCCAAAACGAATGGGACGCTTAAGGATGCTCACAATTGGAATAAATTTTCTAGCATTTGTACACAATATTTCGTCATTGAGTTCATGGGTATTTGTTAGAAGTTTTTTGATATCTAAAGCATTCAATCGGAATTAATGACTATTTGAATGCTATTAGTGATCAATACTTACCAGCATTGTGTTCCCGTGACCTCTAAAATGTATGTACGCAGGTGCAATTTATCAGCACACTTGCTGTAGTTACGAAATTAAAATTGTTGGGCGGATATGAAATACGGTAATCTTCAGGTACTTACATCATTTCAGCAATGATAGTTAGTTTGAAATGTACTTATCAAATTGAGAACTATGTATTAATGACGTGATTTACTTGAAAGTCAATAACTGTATCATTGCAATTTTGGAGTTTCATATTATTATATTGAGTGATAATCTTCCCTTATTCAGTTGCTCCTTACTGCAACACGGATGAGGCATTTACACGACTCAAATAAGCACTAGTTGGACCTTGCTGTACTCCTAATATACGTAATGTTTATAGTGGTGGCATCTAATGAAAGGGTTTTTCGCCTGTATCACTATTGCTCCTCTCTTTTAAGAATTAATAGTGAAATGTTTTTTTGCATGTTTCGCCTGCAGTATATTCAATTTCAATTAAACTCATCACATAAATATATACCCTAAGCACAAGTTTAAATTAAACTGCTTTCCAGAACTATCAAAACGGCATAAATATCTTCGCGTGATACATTATACGAATCATGTCAAAACTCAATACAATTAAGCTCTAACGAGAGTCCTAGGAACTGGCAGCCATTAGACAGAAACTATCCCTTTTTTCGCTTTATCGGCCCATCTAATTAATTAATACCGGTTTTTGTTCGAACAAGCCGTAATTCTGTCATCTGGCGTAAGATTGGCGTACGTCGGAACATCTCGATTCGCCCACTCAATGCTGTAATTAAGCTTGCAGCGACCTGACTTAATTCAATCGGGATTGTGATAAACAGCTGTTTTCATTTGCATTTTAAACTGATATTCAGCTGCCGTTTCAAGCCTTTGTTTATTGTTTGTAGATCTGGCTATTGTTAAAAGGTTATTTGTTAAGTTTGTTATGGTCTTTGTAACACCAAAGCTGTATTTTGCAACGTTTTACTGGGTTAAAATGCTACTAAAAACCAAAATTTGATACAAACACGCATTTAAATAGAATGCGTCTGGGGCACGCGAGTAAATATTATAATCCAGTCATAACATTGCATGATGTTGTGAGATCGTTTTAATTATAAAAAAAAATCATGCGTAAGCACGTATTCGGTTGTGATTCGTTCCGGGGGCGTGGCGAATGCGCCGGCGCGGCACACGGTGTCGTTGCGACTCGCGAGCGTTTGCGCAATGAATGACGCCGGCTCATTAAACCGGAACAAAGTTGTGTATGGCTCGGATACGTTGTGCTTATAATATGAACTTCGGCTTTTTATGAAAATAATACGTATACCAATATTTGTTTGTGTTATAAATTACGTGATGTAATAACCTGGTACGGAAGAGGTGAATTTTGAGAACTTGAATTTGAAGTTCATTTTTTCGGCATTATGCTTGTACTCGTATATTACTGTTGGGAACCGGTAACAATTTGGAAAATTTGAAATAAGTACATATTACAACCATCAATTGACAAGTAGTTGTGTAAGCTTCTTTTTCTTCATTTTTTTTTGCCGGCAATACATCTATAACGCCTTATTGTTAATGATAAATTGATAGATATATATCCATAAGAGATGGTAACAACTTAGCATCGTGACTATTTACCAGGGTTTCTCGTACTTAAAATGGCAGATTCTATTTACTAGCTCTATTTACACAAAAATCTGCATAATATGATAATTATACCTTATGTCATTTGCAGATTTTTTATCTTGTATATAAAATTCTCGTGTCACAATGTTAGTTACCATACTCCTCCGAAACGGCTTGACCGATTGTAATGAAATTTTGTATGCATGAATATGCATACAAAAGACCTACTGAAAGATTCTCAGACCTACTGAATGTAGATCTGAGAATCGGCTACTAACTATTTTTCATACCCCTAAGTGATAAGGGTTGTTCACCCTTAACATTTATTTTTTATTTTTGGACAATTTTTTTTGTTTTTATTTTTATATAATGTGGCATTAAAAATACATAGGTACAACCCTAAATTTTCACCCTTTTATCACCAACCCCTATTTTAAATAGTCATTTTCCTAGAAATAATTTATATGGCATAACAACGTTTGCGGGGTCAGCTAGTTTAAAAATAAAGGTTGGATTCGAATATTGATGATGATGAAGTATGTTAGCTTATACCTATTCCTTTTAATTTCGACGTGTGCGACTGTATAATCAAAATAATTTGTTTTTATTTTCAGTGTTTCCTGATCCTCATCTTGGAACGCTCACGTAGGTAAGTTGTTGATATAATATTTTGGGTAATCTAATCAGTAAATAATTAATTTTGGAACTGTCACGTGAGAAAAAGTACCTAATAGGTTATTAATAGGACCATAAATATTAAAAATAAATGGTTAAATAAAAGTCATGGTATACGCATTGAATATACAATACTTGTGACGGAATAGCAAAGGAAATGCATATAGCTGCAATTACGGCAAGGAAATGTTGCCCTTTCACAGAATGTGTGTCATTATCAGGAACATGAATATGTATACCTACCTATAGTAAGTTGTAAGTATGCATTTCGAACCTTTGAGTACTGTTTATAAAAATTGCACTACATTTGCGTGGTACCGACACATGAAAATGATCGCAATCAGGTCAGATTGCTACCTATATTGGTCAGATTGCTACTGATTGGTACCTATAATGAGTCATTGCTTTGCCGTTTGAATGGAAGTAAATCAGCGATGATATAGGTATAGGTACACAATTAATTATTTAAATTATAGGGTTAAGATTATGCACTAACAGAGCAAATAAGTTGTCTCAGTTAATGGGTTGAACCTATTCATGATTAGGTACATCGCCTAAGTAGCGATTGCAGTTTAACATATTATAAATATTCCTACTATGATGTAGTATAAATACATTGAAGGTATTAGGCATTGATCTACGTGAAGTGAAATCTTATATCTATACGCGTAGATGTTATCATGGCAGACCAAAGTTATTTTGGCTTTGTCTACATAGGCTATATTCGCAAAATGCTCTATTCTTAAAATGACCTGTTGCAAAATGATCAATCATTCTCACTCACGATTTCTGATTGTTTCATCGGTAGGTATTTCGACCCAGTTGCAAGGATCATGGTCACGGTCAAAACTTTGTAGTTGTACCTACCCTTCTGTAACGATAATATTTATGTACGCGCAAGGTAGTATAATATTTCTTTTGAATTTTTGTCTATATTGAATTTTACTAATTTCACTCATTTTCTTTCTCAAATACTTTTATATAAATATAAAACACAGTTACCTTTTTTAGTATATAAACAGGTTATACCTATAAATATCTTTACATTAATATAGAAAATATTAATTTTTAGATAAGTAGGTACGGCAAAAGATTCGCTGTTTAAACAATTTCTTTCTTGATTTTTTGATGAAGAAACTTTTTTGTGGGCGAACAATGCATAGTTATCATTAAAGCGCAAAAAATGCCTAATATTTTTATTTCAATTCTGTGTCGACATTCATAACAATGGACTGCGCCATATGGAGGTCTGTAGCTTTCGTTGTCGCAATTCTCATATTGTAGTGACCCAATTTGCCACACTCGCGAGATAAAATACGGCTCACAGATATCAGGAAGTGAATCGCCAGTATGAAAATTTGTAAAGGGCATAGGACCATTATACAAATCATCGGAAAGCAACCACGTCTAACACAGCACTCTTATATCATGACAAATAAATATCATGTGATGTGTCTTTTTTAAATTCATTCAAGCATGCTAATTAGGCAAGGGCTTGAAGGCAAGAAACTCATGCGAACTGATATCTGCTTTATTGCTACGTCATATAAAATCATCAATTATTAACGCAACAAATCATAAACTACAAAATTTATTAAAATGATCATACTTTGAAACTATACCTACTCAAACTAAATCTAAAAATCTTTCTCTAGTACGTAACATCAAAGCTTGTTCTAAAGCAAGAATTAGTTTAGAGAGTGTTTAAAGTTCAAGTTGCGAGAAAACCAGCTCGTTAAATGTAAAGATCTCAAAGTGGTACGCAAATCATATCTCAAACGATATCAAGATGAAAAATCTTAAGGCCAGAATATGGATACTACGAAAACTGCAAAATGTGAAATGCTTGAAACTTAAAAGGGAGACAGAAGTAATGTAATTAGTGCAAAAGCATTGGAAGGCATTCTGATGGCACAAGCAGTGCAAAAGATGCCTCTAATTGAACAGGACGGAAGAGGAATCAAAGGGAATGATTGCATTCCCCTAAATTCATGGGGACAGAGGAGAGGGTGGGATGCGATGCGTGGGCTAAATCTTTTGGGGAGTTACAATTGAGCGAAAACATATAGAAAGAACCGCACCTTGTATATTTTATTATATTTTTATAAATGAAAGTATTGATCAAGTAGATAAAGTATTTGAAATCTACATAATATTCTAAAATATTTTTTTGCTAGAAAATTTTTTATCAACTTAATTTAACGGGGGTGTTTTATTAAAATGTGTTCTTCATATAGCCTTCATTATGATGAGATGTGCCAAAGTAAAGAGTGTTGGCTATGATAATTCATTAATTGAATAGGTTGTTTCCCATAATTCTTGTTGTCCAAAGCAACAACGTTTTTACTTAAAAATCGAAGCCTGCCTAAATATACCTGCTAGGCGTGAAGTAAACCATGGCTTTGATTTTTTATAGTTTAGAAGCAGTAAACCGCTTATCAACATCGGTGGGTATTGGCGTTATATTTTTCAAATCGATTTAAATGAGCAACAAGATCAATTTCGACTCTAGACATTGTGTAACTCTGTAACAGAAGTCATAGTTCAGAGTGGAATCGCGGGACGCAAGCGAGATTCCGTTGCAGTAATGTCATTGCTAAGATTGCACCCAGAATTGCTTTATGTAATTGTTGTGGGGCTCACACATTCATCGTTCAGATATATTTTGGAAAGTAAGCTAATAAAGTTTCGGTTTCATTCTCCTAAAATTCCTTTTACAAAAGGTATAAAAATTCTATTGTAAGCTAAATTTGTAAATGTAAGTTAGTATTTTTTATGTTAGGTACTCCGCTTGGTTGGTAATATTTTAAGTTTTCTTGGTCAAAAAATCTTCAAAAAAATATAAATATTTATGTTTATTTATAGCAAATGGATGAAACTTTAATTTCTGCTGTTTTTAAATTATATTATCATTTTAATCCTCTATATTTACAGTTTCAATTTAAACATTACAACATTATTTTTTAAGTGAAGTAAATGTGAACAATGTTTTAAAAATTAACATCAAAATATTGAGAGCTTTTGAAATCCATTATTTGTCCTCTTCAAACCTAAAAAAATGCTTTTCAACTTACCACCATGTCATCAGCAAAAAGTTAAGTGTCATCTTAACTTAACCCTTCTTGAAAGACTTATTTGTGCGCAACTCTATAGATCAGTTATTGTAAAGAGACTATGTTCTAAAATTACGAATTGTTTAACCCTAGGTTGCGGGTGAATGCGTTATAAAAGATTTAATGTACCCGTATGTGCAAGAATTAATATACGAAGAGGACTGACATTGTTTTGAATTCTCCGTTTTTAAATATCTAGTGATGCCAAAGAACGTAATAAAAGAATTCCTTGAAAAGTCTCAAGATTATTTTTTCTCTTTGTTCTACATAATTATTATGGAGCTTTACGTGGTGCCTATGTGTTATTTAAAACATGTTTAAAATAAATCTTCCTAATGTTAATAATATTTAATAATATGTTGTATGTTTATACTACAAATGAAAATGTATTTATTTATATTTGTTACGTTATTTACTGAATACTTTTGGGATTTTGAGTGACTTTACTTTTACTCGCATATAATCATAAGTGACAATAATACGACTGATAGAATAAACAATATTAAATATTGCAACTTTTTAATAATAATAAGTATCTACCAATACCGTGTAATGTTTACCCATTCAAATTAATTCATTGAAAAACAAAATGACGACATCATCACTGAGAGAAGCAATAACATAAAAATTATCATTAATTAATGCTCAAATTGTGGATGTACTCGTATGCTATACAAACATTCACAGATAATACCAGAAGGGTTACAGATGTTAAAGTAATAACGAACAAATACGAGTATGAACCACTTCAAAGCGGTGCGGCATTCGACAAAGAACAATCTTATTTACGCATCGCTTTTATGGGAACTCTATGTAGTAGACTTAATATTGCTCATAATAATATGTTCCGGAAAGGATGTTGTGGTTTTCATCAGAATATAACTGTAAATGAAAAAAATATCTACATTTAGTACTCACTGAAGTTGAAATCCTTAACTGAAGTGTGGCATTGTTTTTCTGGGCAGTTATATGATCAGGACATCATAAAACCAAGTACGTAATATATTATGTTATGTTGAATATTGAAGACAATTAATAACAGCAATATCATATTTCCCACATACTTTATATATATTGATTTGATTTAGTAGGTAATCTACGTGCTCATTAGGATCTATATAATAATAAGCTGTAACAATTAACAATTATGAAACAACGCCCACAGTTATCCGGAGTATTTAAGAATAACATTGTGTATAAAAAAGGAAAATTAAAACAAAAAAATTTACTGCATCCCCAGTGATGTTGTCAATAAAATTGGAGGCTACATTCATTTGGGTGTAACAATAAGTTTCGTCCAATTTTACTTGATACTTGGAATCTTGGAAAAGATTAACGAACTACATACTCGTACAGTAAAAATTTAACTGGTTTAACTTGATAGGTAAAAATTATATAAGGCTTAATAGTGTCAATAGAAAATATTAATTTTCGGTATTTTTAACTATCCGTAAATTAGGTACGCGCAAATTACGATGCAAACTAAAAAACTGGTGCATGTTTATTTTACAGAATCTAAATTTACCTAATAATACAAATATTACTGAGATATTGAAAATTCATGCACCAAAGAGGGATAAACATTTGTATAATTAAGTCACGGGCAAACTTACCAATGTTAAATGATTGTACATTTTATATTGAAACTTCTTGGTATAACTTTTAGATGACTGACAAGTACCTACATGATTCAAGTCTATTACGAACATTTGTTTGGAATGTATGTCCATATTGATTGACAGGCGATTCGATGCGTGCGCTCAATTTAAACAATTTGGACTCAGCTCGTCCATTATGGGAACAACGACCATTGTAGTGTTTGAACAGTTTTAGTAATCCTTATAATATTGAAAATATGGAGTAGTTTCCGAACTACTCATAATTAAGACTTGTGCATGTAGGTACTTCGTTTTATATCATTGGTATTCATTAAACTAAAACTAAAAATAAAACTGGAAATAAAGGATCCATACCTCGAGAAACATCATAATATATCTCCGTATTCCTACTACTAACACAAAAAATATTTCGTTTAAATAGTCGTTAAAATAAAAAAGTTAATAGATTCGTTTTATTTCGAAAAACTGACCATGTCCTTATGACTATAAAATCGTACAATAAAAAGGCACTTCAGATTTTTTGCCAAAATTGATATCCACGCCTGCATTAAACTCCCCTTAATATTCAGATCCATTGTATCAGACACACGAATGGATATTTCAACTTTTTACTAAACACCGAACAAAGGTTATTTTCGTTCGTCATAAGAAACGTGGTTTATTTTACCATTGTTAGGGCACCATTTATCTCTGTAATTTATGGGGTAGCGTCGCAAATGCTGGACATATTTGCGTCGACGGCTTCACGAGGTTTGCTCATTGTAAGGGCATTCTTTTTCTGCACCGTGTTTAAGGCAAAGCCTACCAGCCTACCACTCAATTGGTCACAGGTACTGTTGACTGCCATTGTTAGTTGGTTCGTTATGCGTAAGAAATTTTCTCTGGTCATTCTACCAGCGGTTGCGGTGGCAATAAAAACATTTATCAGGTCGAGTTACTTACCAGGGTGTTAACTAACTGTCAAAGAACACCGCGATTTTTGTTTTTTTTTTAATATACCTACGTGGGTACGTTATATTATATTATAATATGTAAAAATTCCTGTCATAATGTTTAATGGATACAACAGGAGTTGTTTATCAAAAGAATCGTAATGTCAGGCGTTGTAATTCATGGAACTAAAGAGTAAGTTTTTGTAGCTTAATTATTAGGTACCTACCAAGAATTGTCCCTTTTCCCTTTACTAGCTGTGTATATGTTACCGGAAATGTATGAAACTTTAGTTGTTGGACTCTCAACTCTAGGAACTTTATACAATTCCTAGGAAATGTATACAATTCCGATGCTATTTAGGAAATGTATAAAATATTGTTTTAAAAAATATTTAATACATACATATTCTAGGAAATGTATACATTTCCTAGGAATTATATACAATTCCAATATCGTATTAGGAAATGTACCTATATGTCGTGGCCACATCGTAGATTTGTTCACTTCAAATGGTCGAATTTCATGAATGGGCAACTCAGTTTGGCCAGACCGTTAAATCGTCTACGTTTCACGATTTGGTCATCCACGTTTGGCCAATCAAATCGTAAAAACGTATAGGGCATAATTTCGAACCGTGACGTCTCCGGCGCTGCGGAAGGTGCAGCCCCTTCACCCTTGCGTAACAAAGCACAGACACCCACGCTCACCTGCGCAGCTTCGGCTTGCTGGTCTTCTTCGACAACCAGCCTCAGCCGCTCCGGCTCGCCCGGGTGTCTGCGTTTTGTTACAGCGGGCGGGGGCTGCCCTCCCTCCGCGCCTCCGGGTTCTAAAAAACACTCTTGGGGTTGGCATACAAGACTACGTGGAGTAGGGGTAGGCTAATTCGGTTCTGTAACCAATTCGACCTACCTACATCTTAAAGAATTTGACTGAGTAGTAATGGAAATGAGTATTCATTGTTTTACAAAATAATAATTTTTATTAAGGCACTCGGTGAGACAATCTGGTAACAATCAAACCGTAAAATATAATATCTTCATATTATCTATCCCGCATACCCATTAAAATCTTAAATGTTTTACATTTCCGATTGCTACTTAGGAAATGTATAGATATCCTAGGAAATGTGTCCAATATTATTTTCATCACCCCTATTCGAAAAAGACGACTTGGTTCGGACATAAGGGGTTCCAAAGTTGCTGTTTTCTATTCAGCGGGCCGGAATGAATTTTCATACAATTTTTCCTGCCGGCTAGATCTTTTCCGTCCTATTTTGAATTTAGAACATTTTAGTATTTTGCGCTAAAGAAATCGAACACAAATATTGTTATTGAATAAAGAATGTCTGGTTCGACGCGAGGGCCCCGCCAGCTGAATAATAAAAAAAGAAATCAAATTAAGATCGCTCGAACTATTTCCCGCGTTTTCGTGCATTTTTACGTATTGTTAGAAATTTTGTTTTGTTTTGAAAAAATGAGTTCTTCCAACGATAGTGAAAGTATCCTCCTGATAGTATAAAAACTGAAGCGAGTAATGTGATGAATAGTTTATTACCTGCGAAATCCCGGGAAAAATATTTGAAAGCCTATGATAATTTTTTGGAATGGAGAAATGCAAGAGGCGCCAAGAATTTTTCAGAAACTGTGTTTTTGGCGTACTTCCAGAACTTAGCCAAAACTAAAAAACCTTCCACCCTTTGGAGTATCTACTCAATGCTTAAATCAACAGTCAGTTCTAATAACGATATAAAACTGGACACATATTCGAAATTAATAGCATATCTGAAGAGGATGTCTGATGGATTTAAACCTAAAAAATCCAAAGTGTTCACAGTCAAAAATGTGGAGACTTTTCTTAATGAGGCACCCGACGAAATCTTTCTTGCCGTAAAAGTAAGTAACTATGTATATGGTGGAGTGGACTATTATAGTAAAATATAGCCATAGTGTTTTAAATAACTGAATAATAAAAAAAGAAATCAAATTAAGATTTCGTTTTCAAATTAAAATTAAGTTTTCGTGCATTTTTACGTATTATTTTCTATTATATATATATATTATTTTCTCATAGTGGGTGATGAAAAGTAGAGTGTATCACTCGGGTGCAAGTATATTTTTGGCTCGGGCGACGTACTTTGAATCCCTCGCTACGTTCGGGATTCTACTAAAGAATCCCTCGCTACGCTCGGGATTCTACTCTAGAATCCCTCACTTCGCTCTGGATTCAAAAAACGCCCTCGCCGAAAAAATATTACTTTGCACCCTTGTCATACAATCTACTATTATTTCACACATTTCCGGGAGATTTTAGGAATTGTATACATTTCCTAGGAATTTTAGGTACAATGACGGATTTAACACATTTCCGTTAACATATACATATAGCATAGCTTTGTGGTGTTTCCGTTATATCCATCCCCTTTCTATGTTTGTTCTAGGAATATTTCGTTTGTATTTGTATATCATTCATAAAAATATCATTAACAAGATTTTAGGAGATAACCAGGAATAAGGAAAATGTTGCTAATACAATACCTACTGCGTTATGGAAAATGTAACTGATAAATTGATTTCAAACACTGACGTAATTCAGGACGAGATTTTTCGCTCCGATAATTCGTACATCATTAATTTATTTGTTATCCGTGCGTGACTAATTGGACAAACAAGAGTTCTAGGAATTTAATGCTAAACCAATCTAGATATAGAAACATATTATTTGCCGATGTCGAAAAGTTGTATCCGAAATCACGAACTTAGGTTATATTTGGTCTCTATTTATAATCTTCCCATAATAATAGGTACCTATATTATGTCACATATGGAAAAAGACAGTGGTGTAGTTGAAGAAATAATATGTATAATAAAGTTTATTAAACCTAGATCTAAACCCAACTATATCCTATATTTCCAAATGCATTGCCAATCGTCATAATCTATGAATGTTATTAGAAAGTTAATTATTTTAGCATATCTTAATTAAAGATGGAGTTGAGACAAGCATCCGGATTTTATCTTTAGTTACGATATACAAGTTACGAGATGATAAGATATGAGAACGTGAAACGAATGTATTAATGCAACTAAGCAGTTCATTTATTTGCAGTCAAAGTACTTAATATATATTTGATTTAATTAAAGAGTTTAATTTATGTGACAGGGGCTGGCCTATTTTTGCTATCAAAAATGCTTGTTTTAGTACATGCATCTTTCATTTCCTGCAGATGGAAATTGTAATGCTTAAAGTATTGCACAAAATTAAATATTTTTACCGGCTTTAGAAGCAATAGGTACGCATATTATCACTTATCAGTACCTAATTTTGTAAATAGTGAGTTAATCACGATGTAAATAATGTAATATGAAAGCTGTTAAATTAATCAAACATTCTTATGCCTACATACCAACTTATTATATCGGTCGTATTAACAAATGTATGATTAGGTATACCTATTGAATTCATAAATTATCAACAATGTAACCTAACCAATTACGCTGATCGTTTTATTGCAAAATAACGAAGACATATCAAGACATTCGATTTTATCACGATAGCATTATCTCCAGTCAATGATCAGTTGCATAATTCAAATCGGTTCGTAATCGTTAATGCACTTGATGTTGTTAAACAACCCGAAATAAGATTCTTGTCGAGAGACTGCTGCAACTGTCACTAACACTTATCTGACTATCTTCGACACATTGGTAAACTCAGTAGACTTGTGAATCTGTTTTCATTGCCCTTTAATATACGTATTAATGTGTCGAGATAAAACGTTAAATATTATTTAAGAATAACGAACGTTCATAAAAGTGTAAGCAAAAATTTTTAAATCGCCTAAAACGCGAGTAAACTTTTGATATTTGTGTGTGTTTGTGACGGAATTTAAGCTACTGTTGTAGTATAAAATATATAAAGACAGATAGATTGCTACCAATGTTTCTAAATGTGTTGATAAAAATATCCGAAAAAATTTATAGCCTGACCTCGTTTCTTTTTTTTTGTCAAGAGCCTACAAACAAGTAAACTGAAAAATAAGTGATCACTTTTCCCCTGCTTGCATCAAATTCTTCACCGATGTGTTGACAGCCAAAAGTACGACACATGAAAAAACGTAATTTATCGCTTAATGATAATATTATTTAATTTATTATTGCTACGAAATAATAAATTAACTATAATTGGCTTTTTATCCTTCGATTAAAAGCCAGTTTATTTTGTAAAGTTTTACTATGTATGGTGAGTTAAATCTTCTTCACTTAATTTTTATAAACTAAAATTAATTTTCCCAGATCTAAGCGTCAATGGAAACGCGCATGTAACCAGTGCTCGGCAGGCAGCGACAAGACTCCGATAGTGCATTAAACAGCGACCGTGTAATTTAGCGATTAATTAAAATGCATACAACCGTGACCATTGTAATTACAATCTGTACAGAGCTTAGTAAAGTGTGCATGTACGAACTGCGTGTATGAGACGATCGTAAAGTTGTAATATCTTATTGTTTGCAATTTTTATTGCACAAAATGAAATGATTAAGGGAATGAGCTTGTTTACTTTTTATTTTAAAATCAAGAACTTTGTATTTTCAAAACTAAAATCGTTATGAATATAGTTTCATTTTAATTCAATTTTTTATGGAATTATAGTAGCAAACCAGCATTCAGCACCGCCTATGTCATTAATGAAGCCATCTCCAATATTCTTTCAGTTGTTTCTTTACCTACGCCCCGTGGGTATCAAATTATTTTAACCCAAGATCTCGCATCGAAACACCGGTGTAAAATGAACTGTTCCAAGCCTCCGCCGTAGAGGCTCCATTGAGCCGCAATTCATTTATTCCTAATGTAAATGTTATAGAAAATTTATGTAAATTAACTTTATTACATTACGCCTGATAGCAATTTACTGCTACATAAATATGAATGCCGCATACGGACTGGTGTTTACGTGTTTAATACGAATGAATGGGGCCCTTTTGCTGCATTGTAAAATTATAGAAAGTTGTATAGCCAAAGTAACTAATGGGCGTATATTACACCGTTTGAACCTTGAATCAGGTATTTGTCACAATATTTCAGTCGTGTGAAATTAATTTTATTAATCGTTATGTTACTACACTATGCGCCGTGACCCTGATTTGTGAGAACAAGTTCATTGTTAGTTGAAACGTTTACAAATGAACGTGTATTCATATATTTCGATTTTCATTTGTTTTTGTTACTATTGTTTTTTTAACCTATATAAACACCTTACAAGAATATGTTCGCATGCTGAAAGTGGAATAAGCTCGTATTATTAAGTGGGACAGTAAGGTATAGTTAACATGATCTGCCAAGTTTGAATTTTGAGCTCCATGTTCTAGCCTGGCGCTTTTTTAATCGCCTATCATAAAATATATGTGAAGGTATTTATTATACAATCGAACAGTCCATCCACCTGATGGTAAGGGACCACCGTTACCAATGGACATTAAGTAGTAAGTGTAAGTCTATTATGGTGCTAATGCTAACGTTCTGCCAATGCGATTAAGGTACATTTGAGATTGACAGCGTTATCTGAAAATGTACTTAGTAAATTTTTCTGACTAATTTAGCTTAAATTGAACTGCAAGCACAGGTAGGTAATAAGTTTGATTTTGGCCGAGAGTGCCAATTCCATATGCTCGATAACTCAAATATAGTCGTGTATGCGTTACATCGACAAAGTTCACCGTGATTATTAGTTTGTAAAACAACGCAAAAACAGCGACAATTCCGGTTGAGAAAGAGGAAAGAAAAATAATTATATTTTTCTTATATTTTCATAACATACCTACACTACTAATTATCAACAACATTAAATAAACACAAGTAATTAATATAACCCTGACTTCTATGAAACCTTAGATAAACTTGGTGCGAGCCTAACAATAATATTATTGAACATTGATTAGCGAGAGTACACAAGTGTAAGAACAATATTGGTTGAGATGTGTACTTGTACATAAAGTAATTAGAATGTAAATATAGACGCGATTTACATGTAACTAGGCCAATTAAGAATGTTTCTTAAGATAATATAGGCACTTAATGGGTTTTACCAATTACTTTGAAAGTGATAAATTAATGTAAGAATAGAGTATTTTCCCGGGGTTTCTCGTTATCTATATCTATATCACTAAATAGTATAAAACAAAGTCGCTCTCCGCCTGTGTCTGTCTGGCTGTGCCTTTCTAAGTTTTCTAAACCACGCAACGAATTTTGATGCGGTTTTAACCACTAGGTAGAGTATTTCTCAAGGAAGGTTTATACATATAGGTCTTATGTAATTTGCTATGCTAGGCTGTGTAGATTCCTCATTAAACTTAACGCGCAGCGAAGCGACAGCGGGTCGCAAGTATATGTATCTAAAGCGAAAGCGCACTCATCACGAAATAGGTTTCGAAAACATTGAGGTACTTTAGTATAATATAGTTTCTCAATGTTCAAAAACCGCTTGACGTAGGTATATAGATGTAGTTTAGCAGGGAATTAGATTAGAGTTAGTTGACGTCTGCCAAGAACGGATTTTGTCATAATCCACCATTAATGCGTAAAATAGAGTTTGAAATTTTGTCAATTTTAAAGCAGACTCGTATATTTTCTTACAGGACAATGTTTAGAAATAATGTAACAACTATTTCAAGATGTTTGGTAAATCAACCTCTATGAGGGTAGACTGAAGAATGAAAGTTTGTTTAAATAACAGTCTAAATTACTTCCCAGCGGGCCAAGCCGCCAACAGCTAGTACATAATAGAAATTCTTATATTAGGCCTATATTTTGTGAACCCAAAACAAATATTTATCAACAGGGTAAACATTTGTGAAGCCGAAAAATACATGGACTTACTGGGTAATTGACAAATAGACACAGGACATAAGTTCCAAAAAACATTTTTAAATAAATACTACTAAATAAATACATAATACACACCAAGTTTTCCCAAATGCCTTCCATAAATACTGTGCTTAATAATAATGTATAATTCAGATAAGCCTACTTACCTACCCAAGACTATGGGTTATTCCGGTATGATCCACACTACAAGACTATGATGTCCATACCAGTAGTGAGTTTATTACAATGACAAGGCATAAATGGTAATGTCTTGCTGAGAATGTTTATCAAACACGTTCATTTCTTACAATTCGTTCGTACCGATGACATAGGGCTAATTCACTGGAAAAGTTACACCTATCTATACATAATAACAAAATTGCAGCTGATGGCATTCTGAAAATGGAAGATGTTATGAGAAAATTTTATCTAGGGGATAACGCAGTAAAAGCCAAAAAGAGGATTTGTCGTCCAGTCCAATATTAATTTTAGCGAAATCTGACGGTAAGGTATTGTGTTATCTCTACTTATCGATATTGAAGTCTGTTATTTTTGTTAAAAGTTACTCAATTATTTTAAAGAAACAATTACTGATTTTTTTTACATATTTATGTGATCTAGGTACTTTAATTTTTATAGTTAGCAAACCAGCTGTTAACTACTTCCCTATTTTTATTTTATTTGAGAATCTTGCTAGTAATTTTCATTCTAACAAATGAGGAAATTAAAACGGACGTTTTCAATCCCGCCAATCTAACGCCAACGGTCTCAAATAGAGCAGTGCAGATTAAATCAAACAAATCAATTCTATTTGTTAAGTAAATGAGCGGCCACCCGTATGTGGCCAATGATACCTATCAGTACGTGTTAATAAAACTCCCCCTCATCATTGGCCCATTGTCTCTGAGATAAAGCAATTTACTTAATTAAAACTCCCACAACGTAGATCAACATGCAGCGTACTGAGATAAACATTTATAGAGACATTAGGGACTTATAAAGGAACTTGGCGGCTTTTTACCCGATTAAAGCGATGCCAAAATGAGTTACAATGTAAAGCTTGTGAAAGCGGAATTTTAAAGACAACTTTTGTACAGATGACATAAGCTTCATTATTGGTCTTAAGGGACTCATGTCATGTTTTTGTGGATGATGAGTTGCTTCTATCATGCTTATCTAATGAAGAGGGCTGAAGAACTAGTCGCTATACTAACCTTTCGACGCTATGTCAATTGGATATTTTTTAATTTTCGTTGTCCTATAGTTATGTACTGATATACCTTACGAAATATTTTATCTCGAAAGTTTTTATAGTTCGTCTTGAATATTTAATGCCTTAAAACTAAATAAATCCTGAGTTTCCGATGCAGGCAGTGTAGTAAGAGTAAGCTTACAAAGTAACCTACGACCACACACAAAACATTGATCTCTGCGTCCGGTTCCTTAGACAGGTGATTGCTTTCTAATTAGCGCTGCTATACAAATCCAAGGTTTTTAGGCAGCAGCAATTACTTCGAACATTTTCAACGATTTCATCGTTATGAGATTTCGAGTAATTCTTTAGTAACCAATCACATTAAATGTCTTTGTTTCAATGTTAGCTACATATGTAAGTACATACCTATCTATTAACATTCTAATCTGGGGAGAGACCCGTGCTTAACGGCGGGTCTTGATAGGTTGAGATGATGATGGTGATGTATTAAATCAAAAGTTATCTCCTTTAAGTATATGCCTGAATAAATAACTGTGGACGTGTTTCTCTCTATCAAATGGGGTGATGAATCAAAGAAAACAGAATAACAGTGAAGTCAGGATTTTAAAAGACTTGGAATCGGTCATTGAACCGATTCATAGTCTAATAAGTTAAATTCCATATCTATAAAACTTAAAAAAACTGATCAATAAACAGATAAGGAATGTCAAGTAAATTGACTTTCGGCTTGATATGAAGTAGGTAGTCGGCTATCCTTACGAGCAAAGCAAGCAACTTTTTTGTTGGCCATCAAAAATCATTCGATATTCTTAGTTTTTTATGTACGATCGACAAATGCGTTCGCTTGTATTCAAATGTATGGAGCTCCGTACAACCCAAACTGTATACAAAATTTCATGTCCTCTCTTATTATTTTAGTTACAAAGTAACAGGTACACGCATTTACTTAATACTACTTTCGTAATTACAAAACACTTAGTCAAGACCATTTATGCCATATCGAACGCCTCCACTATCGCATCCTAATTGAAATTCGAATGTTGGAATTTGGGGCTAACGGCATACATTATGGGATTTCCCCGCCACCCCAAATATTTAGTGGGGCTTGAGAAATCAATGTTCCAGTTATTTATAATCCGTTATAAATCGACCGTAGATACACCTTGCTGTGACGAGTACGATTTGTGACTTATTTTGAAGAATAACTTAAAATAAATAATCGATGAAGTTATGGACAATAATAAAGCGGACCGAAAATTACCAATTAAGCTTTTCGCACAAATATAAGGTTTTTGATATTAAGCAGTCAATTGTAATGGAGTTGCTATCTTTAATCCTTCTCGGACTTTTGTCTTCAGAGGATTATTTATATTCGATTATTATAGTAAGCGTTCATTTTGTCTTAATAAGTTTACATTTCCAGGAAGCTACCACTGGTCCCTCCAGTAAGGTATATTGCGCAGACGTTTTAAGCTCTCTACAAAGGATCCGGCAGCTTAACTTGAAACGAAGACGTCTTGCAGAAGTCAAATGCATCTGTATATTCAGGTACTTTGATCATGTTCTTGGTGTTTCCTAGAATACTGAATTTGAATGGATAATTATAATTAATAATAATTCACTATCTTGAATGAATTTGCTGCATTTTCCAGAAAACGCATCAAACAATCCATCCCATCCATTCTTCCAGCAATTCGTATTCTACGCAATTTTAATTGCGTATCAAAAAAGGATATTTTTGATACTGTTATTTCCTTGGACATAGTAGTATGATAGATTTTTAAAACTGTATTAAAGACGTCAGTATTACTGATATAAAATATTACATTGGTCAAGACAAGATTGTTCTTAGGTAGGAAGTTATTAGTCACTATTTCCTCTGTCTGGTCGCTCTCAGTCATAGTAGACATTTATTTTTGTATTCTACTCAAGACGTTTTAATTGCGTGTGGGTGGTGTTTATAAGGGGTTACCCTTGTTTCGTATAACAACTTTTGATATAATTTTAATAAATCGAACAACGTTTAAGATAATAATCAGTTTGTATAATATCGTTTGACATAATTTTCATTTGATCGAATATTCATTTTGTGTAATATTGATTGACATAATGTTCATTTCATCGAATATTATTTTATACAATGTTCATTTCATGAAATGTTCAGTTATAAAAGCCCTAAAGTCGGTTCTGGAACTCGCCGGCCGCTGCCACGGCACGCTCGCTTCGCTCGCTCGGCTCGTGCGATGGTTCCTGTTAACCTAACACGCTCGTCGCTTCGCTCCTCGCTAACCTAATTACATTAATTAAAATTAGCGCATTTGAACATTCGATAAAAAGATATTATTCGAAACAGATGATGATAAGAAATAAAATTATGGCAATCAAATATTCGATCAAATGAATAATTATGTGAAATGACTTTATTCCAACTCTGAAGCTCACATAGCCCTTTGGCTTGCGTTGATCCTATGTTATCTTCAAAGATAAGCAACTGCGGGTACGATCGGTAGTTGGATGGAGGAACGCTAGTGGTAAAAACTCTTTGAGTGGGTCTCGCTCGGAAGCAGGCAAAGAATTATGATCGACTAGTAAATCCGCCCTCGCTTCCCTTCGGGGAACAAGACCCTTCAAAAATCTCTATAAATTTTAACAAATTACATAATATATGTTATTCCGATGTCTAAGCTATATTACTGCAAAGTTTCATGAAAATCCGTTCAGTAGTTTTTGCGTGAAAGAGCAACAAACACACACACATACATCCTTACAAACTTTCGCATTTATAATATTAGTAGGATTAGTAGGATAGGATAGTAGGATAGGATAGTAGGATAGGATTATTGGTCCCGATTGTTAATGACAGATAGCAGTCGTTAAGCCATGTGCGGAGATGTTCGGGTGCCATGAAAATTTCTGTTACTCAGATTGGCCACTAACCCCTAACCACTAATCCCATAGTCCAAAGACTCAAATCATAATAACCCCTCCACCAATCCGCACTGGAGCAACATGACAAGAATAATACTCTAGCCTTCCTTAATGATGAATGATGAAGAGAGACTCGTGTTTAGTAGTAGACCATAATTGTTTTTCTGGTATCCGAGAGACCACTACAGACTTGTTTATAACTATTTATATATATAACTATTTATATATATATAAATAACTATTGAAACTTAAAACAAAAACTTCGTACGCCTTTTCAAGAAAATCTGTATATAATTTTGCATAAAGTTGTAATGATATTTTAAAAACCAAAAATGCTCTACCATGCGTTTGAAATAATGTGACATGACATAGTATCGGTGTAAAGTGATCCTTCGGCCTCTACATAAAAAAGCGTTACAAATAAAACGGACAGCTAACATCTGTTTGATATCCGCCGAATCCCTCGTAGTACTTAACCCAACATTTGCTTACGGTCACCCAAGTGGTCTATTTTATCAATCGTTTCATTAATCGAACGCTTATAATCACCAATTTTATTGTTTCTCACAGCTATAAAGCTCTCGTTCACTTCACGCGGCTCTCTGTTGATTTTAATTACTGTCATTCATGTAATTGCTTTGGGAGCCCACTTTCTACATAAATGCCTGTCCATTTCAAAACGCAAGAAGATTGTTGCACAGGAATTTAATAGTATCTGCAACAAAATATTACGGTGTTTGTTTGTAATCGTTTTCCATTATTATATTAAGCACTCGTTTAGGAAAATACCAAGAAAATAAGTACATCTATTGTGTTTACTTAAAATAGCAAACGAAAATGTGTTTTCATGGTTATTTTCATTACCACGATCATCATATTTTAATTGCTTCCTTTTATTATACACAATCGCCTAATTAACAAAAATATACATATATTAGGTAGTAGTTGTTGCTCCCGGCTATGCCAGTGTGGATGTACTTTTTACTGATTTTCAAACAAACTTCCATAAATAAATTTACCCCCTTCATGTTGATTTACCAAAATCATTGAAAGAGATTATCATTAACTTTTACCATTACAATAAAGACCAATTTTCATAGTGTTTGCTAAAATCGTTAAAATTTTCAACTCTCAACCTACTACTAACTGTCTACTGACTATGATGATTGGCGTATAATATGATGAAAGGCAGGAAGGTAGTTTACCTTCCTGCCTTTCATCTTTAAACGTCAAACGGTTTTCGAAACTTCGAGAAAAATCGCTTTAATATTTTTAGATAACAATCACATTGTCAATAATGCCTGTACCAATATTTCGTCTTTTCACATATTAATTACCTACCTCAAAGTTCCTCAATTTAACATCAATGGAACTGTGAACGATTCTCCTAATGAGAATAGAGCAGTCGGCTCTAGATATATTAATTGTGATTCTACTAATAAAAAGAACTGAAGAAGCAATTTATTTCAACGTGCTACTTTATTTTAAATCTGGTCGTAAACAAATTAGCGACGGTATGTGGCCGTGGATGTATAGCTGAATCTCCACTTAACAAGAATCAACTTTCTAATTTTAAACAATAACCTAATTCCTTTGGTGGTCAGAGAGCTATAAATCTAAAGGCACTCAAACAGAAATAGTCCATATGTCACCTCTTAAATGTTCTTTGAAGAATAAAACAAACAATATTTTGCTACCGTTCCAAGATAATTGAAGGTAACCAGCAGATGGGAACAATAGTACTTGGGCCTAACCCTATTATGTTTGCTCTAAAGATAACAAATGTACAATAAAACGTGGTTGGTACAATGAATTCTTGGTTGTTGTCCGGCTTCCGTTGAACTTAATAATGACAGAGACTACTGAAGAGCATTGTTATATTTGGAGCCCCTGGGCTTTACTAAAATCGATTACCCACTGAGGCTTTCAATTCTTAGAACAATGTATTTAGTTTGAACAATTTGTGTTTCATGTTTTCTTTTTATTTCTTGACATGCTTAGACAAAAATCGTCTTATGTCCTAAACAAAAAATAAAAGAACGATTTTGATTAATGAATTTGTAGTGTAATTAAAATATATACTTTATGACAATTAGCCATATGTATCACAATAATAAGCGTCTATGTTCGATAATATATCGTTAAAAAAAAGGAATTAAGGCATTTAAAATTCTCGATGTCAATCTGAATTTTGCTTAATAACATAAGCGGAAAGCAGGAGTTTGCGTGGCATACGATTAAAAGGAATTCCTTATCGAACGTAACCGCAATTTAGGTCATGATCATTGCTAAGCGGTCGATAAGTCTCTTCTCGCCGCGACCATGAAACAAATACCGCGAATACAATGCCGGTAAATACTTTTTTTAATTGTTTATTTTTTATGATGAAATATAATAATGTCTAAAATATTCAAAATATTTCAATATCAGTCATGTTGCAACAATCGTTTGTTGCGTACTGTCACGGTAAATAATAATATTACCGTGGTACAGTCCATCTTACATTCTCTAGTGGGAGAAAATCATAAAAGAAACAATTAAGGATATGAACACAAAAATCATCTCCAAATTGTCAAGGATGAAATACGCCCTTGCGATTAAGTCCATTCTTCCACTCTATTTATCTGACATTATTTTGGTGAAATTATTACCATTTAAAGTATTCTCAATAGAATTCTATGACAAGAGACAAAACTTTTGTATCTCAAAAACACAAAGAACATGGAAGAAAAACATCAGGTATATCGAATATCAATACGCAATTTATCTTTTGTGGACACCGCGACTTAGAATCTGTTACTGTGACAGCAAAAATAGTAGAATATTGCAACTAAACGCAATCGAATATTTTCGTTCTATTGAGTATGTTGGACAAAAAATTCCGCACAATTGCCCCTGTAACTTGAATACTGATGATTATCGGAGATTCGAATAGGCTTATCTATGTCACAGAGGCACCGATCTACAGGAGCCTCTGTTCAACTGTTCATGTATCCTCCCAATTACACGTGAAGCAAATTAGCTGAATAAACGATTGTGTTTAGCTTTTTTAAGCAAACTTAATAAAACTGAGGCATTAAATAAATCAAAATATTTAACTGATTTATAAAGAATTTAATATTTACCTATGTAAGGTTTATTAAAAAATATATTACCTAAAAATTAATGGATTGCTCATGCTACAATTTTTTAAGCAAATTATATAATTTCTTACATGGGTATATTAATTAAAACATTTAAAAAGTAAAAAATAATATCTTTAAAAATAATACGTCGCGTTGGGGGACCGTTCCTAAGTATTCATTATCTACGATGTTTTTCATAAGTATCACATGCCTACTTACTTAGTCTTTTACCTAAGACTTATCATGTATCAATATTTTTTGTGTTAAAGTTAGAAGTAAATGGAGCGGTCCCCCAACGCGACGTATTATTTTTAAAGATATTATTTTTTACTTTTTAAATGTTTATGTCGGGGGTTTTTTAAATTTTTTATTCAATTTTTTATTTTATACTTTTTATAGGTGAGAACATTCTGGATTCTGGATTTTTTATTTTAAGATTTAATATAAGGTCGTTTTATTGAAGTCTTTTTAAAAAATAGTTTAAATATTGTTTACCTGACTGTACTTTGTACGAGCGTGCGAGTTGATGACTGAATTATTAGGTAAATTCGAAAGGTGCCAAGCCGCACGATCGTGCGAGATTTTGTCGTGCGAGATGGCGACTAAGCCTTATTAAAATATATTACTTTCTTTTAGGCTTAGTTTCAAACAACACTCAAGTTTTTATAAGACTATAAAATCAGCTGTATAGTATTTTCTCTTTACTGAGAGCAAAATCACTTTCCAACGTTCTAATTCTTTTGTAAGAAGCTTTAACGATTCTTCACAATCACATTACACAATACTCACAAATTTTGACACAAACATGCGTTAACTACTTCGGCCTTCTAAAAAAGTTGATAAAAGATATAGAGTAAGTAGTTACAGAAAATATATCCCAAAAATATCTCGATCGAATTCCACACTCGACTTTATACAGTAACTTATGACATTGATTGATAGAGCGCAGATGGTAGCACAATAGGACTCGAATAAAATCATTAAAATGCTTCTGATCCTAAGAAAACATTATTTCAAAATCTTTAAAGAACAAAATTAAATGTTAATACAGGAATTTATCTAGATATGTGTCTACAATATTTCGCATAATATCAAATGATACGGCACCGATGATAATTACGAACTCCGTGGGTGTGATTAATGTACCGTAACCGTGTAAATTGGTGAAGACTATTAGAAACCCTTGAAACTGACTCCATAATGTGTTGAATGACATCAGAAACGAATATGCGAATTCAATAGTAATTTTTAACGGTAGGTGTGGCTTCTTTGTGGATATGGACGTTAAATGTCAAAAACTCACGATTTAAATGAAACTATAGTTGGGCATCTAACGGGCTTTGTCCGTCGCGTGCAAGTTTCACGGTAGATTCGGGGCGCTGGCTCGGAAACTTTGCAGCTGTCATCATATCTCGGACCGCGACAGCTCGCCTTTGTCCCCACGGATACGACTTCATATAAATGCAGTTTACGTGAATTCTTCAAATAGAATGAGCTCTCAAGAAATTAAGTCTCACGAAAAAAATATTCGCCTATTGTGAACGTTCTACACAATAAAATGTTGGTCGTATCGTTGGCGCATTAAAAAGTATTCATGTAGTATCTTTGTTGGGTCTATTCTTATTATTGCCTTGCAAGATATTTTCACACTCCGATGTTATCGTATTTATTTTGCTTTGATAATCTATTGTTCGTTTCATGGCATCATCGTTTAGTTTCTTGCTTTGTATTGGAAGAAAACGACATCGAAGAGGTTAAAGCATTGGTCACAATTAAAAGGGCGTAAAAACAATTGCAATAGCGGTAATGAACGACGAGTAATCAATGGTGAGTTTTCATTGTTGGAATCGGTAAAGCCTATTGAAGTTCTGCTTGATGGTCGAGGAAATGGACGCTAGAA
Organism: Hesperia comma; assembly: GCA_905404135.1. NCBI lineage: Eukaryota > Metazoa > Arthropoda > Insecta > Lepidoptera > Hesperiidae > Hesperia > Hesperia comma. Next base: position 12,232,024 of record FR990025.1, on the reverse strand, counting down.
TACCCGTGACGGCCTATTGCATTGTCTCAATCAAACGGCAATGAGCATCGGGTACGATGACCGCACTTGCTAAATGATGGGGAACTGACTGAGGATCGTGATAATGTGCAATACAAGAAATAAGTTTGAGCGTGAAATCTTCTCATACTTAAGTTTTTTTATTAGGTAAGTTATAGTTTTAAAATATTATCTTTAGTTATATTTTATATGCTCAGAAACTTTTTATTCGTGCCTAGACTCTTAAAAAGTATGAAAATGAAGCTTAAAGATTTGTCTTTAATCTACTCCTATTATTTTCTTCTTATTTCTTTACTTATAGCTTTGTGATTTATTGACGCCATAGTAAGTATTCCTACTTTGTTACATAAGAAAATAGAGTTACAATGTCAATTGTAACCTTAGTATATACTGAGTTTAGTTATTTGGTCATGTTTAAGAGTACAATAGATGGATTTCTGGTGCCAATGCTTTAAGCTCCTATACCTACTTGCTTTACTAGTAATCATTGAGCCATAGTGAAGTTTACTGTATCCATAATAATTATCTTTAACTTGTTGGTTACTGAACATTTCACTAATTTGCACCAAAACAGCGTAGCAGAATACACTCCTACACTCCTTAGAAACAAGGAAATGCCCGCTGTTATTGAGTTAAGTTTATTCAGTTATAATTTCTAAATTAAGACTTAATAAACACCAAGGAAGATCCAGCAAGAGTCCAATCTATTAATAAATGAAGTTGTGAGAACTGTACCAAATATAAGCTGTAGTATAAACGATACAGTCTCCTAAAACTGTTCAAGGGCCGTGAAACCCTTTGTTATGCGTTATAAATCTGTCATAGTCCTTGTTAGTAGACGCTTTGATTTTATACGATCAAAGGATCTCGTCCTCAGCATTCCGGTGACAACTAATTGGTTTACCTACACAGGCTTGGATAAGGCTTATGTCGGACTCGCGATTATTAGCATTTCTACTCATATTATTTACTCGTTTTATTCATAAATACAATATCTATGTCCATGTTGTATCTAGTTACAGCAGTGCACAGCATTGTTTTTCCATTACTGTTTGTTTGGGCTCAATTAGGTATTAAATATTATCGCATCATCTGTTTTATATCTGCCTTTTATGTGGGCACATTTTATTGTGTTTGCAATTATCATAATTGTGTGTACTAATAATATCATTCATAGTTTCTATCCATTATCACTCAAATCGATTTCTACACATTTTAATTTCAAAATATTATAATTTTATCCGACAAACATAGAGTCTTGTAATTTAAAATTCTTTCTATAACGAATCCATACTTCAAGCCATATTTCAAGGAAATCCAGAGTTTTTAATTTTGAATTATTCTTCTTCTCAGTCGATTCGTTCTTGATAGAACGGTCGTGGCCATCACGTAGTCACTTTCGGGGCTGATGTCACTCGCCTCACGATGTCGCGCCATCTCTCCCTGTTGGCTGTCAATCTAGTGCACTCATGTACAGCGCCACCCACCGCAGATTTAATTTGATCGGTCCAACGCATTGGTGATCGCCCGCGAGGTCTTACACCTTCTACCTTGCCTTGCACAACAAGACGCTCTATAGAAGTTTCATTTCTTCTCGAAACGTGGCCGAAGAACTTTAAAATTCGTCTTTGTGCGATAGATGATAATCGGTGTTTGATGTCAAGTTCTTTTAGAATGGATGTGTTGGTTCTGAACTCTGTCCATGACACCCCGAGCATTCTTCTCCAACACCACATTTCCAAAGCATCTATCTTTCTCTTCTCTTTCTCGCGTAAGGTCCACGTTTCGGAAGCGTAAAGAAAAATGGGGAATACCAGCGATTGAACAAGTCTCAGTTTAGTACTTCTTGCTATGTGGCGATTCCTCCATATTTTCTTTAATTTGTCCATGGCATTTCTTGTCATAGACATGCGTCTTTTTAGTTCTTCCATACAGCCGCCACTGTTACAGATCAATGCACCCAAGTAGATGTAGGATGAGACGACTTTGCAATTCGCTAATTCAGTCACATCAGGTGCATTATTATTGAGACGGTCCACAATCATCACTCTGGTTTTTTTGCGATTGATCCTCAGGCCGAACTCAAGACTTACACGCTCCATCTTCTTAAGCAATTCTTCCATGAGTTCAGCGCTGGTTGCAAATAATTTTGAATTATTATCCACTATCTATAGCTGTCTATGCTGCTGAGAATTATTTGTCAAAGTTCTGAACTATAATAGTCTTAGAAGCAGCAAGGTCTGTGTAACTACCTTTATATTAAGCCATTGAAACTTTGAATATTAGTGGGCGTGTTAGCTGACAGTAAGGTTGCATTACGGTCCGTTGCGGCGACATCACGACTCAGGGGTGGAGTGTTTGATCTTTGAGACAAGAAACCAAAGGGGACGATTGACCGTAAGATTACGATTTATGATATTTACTAAACGTTAAGTTAAAGTAGTTATGATTGATGTACCTGAAAGTAAAAATAAATTTAATGTAAAAATAATGGCGCATTTTCATTGTTCGTTAGGGCCCGCGTTCGGGGTACGGGAGATTTCTGTAAAGCATGCCGTAGGGCCCGAATGCGGTAACCGTTTTCATAAGTCGATGGAACTCGGATGCGGGGTACGGGAGATTTCTGTAAAGCATGCCGTAGGGCCCGAATGTAGGCATAAAATAAAATAGGAATCTAGACGTGTATATAATCAAAGCTTGCTTTACACCAACCGACGAATTTCAATGGTTGTTGAGCCCGCATGCGGGGAGTCCCCGCATGCTGTATATCGACTACATATTGACGACGCACTTTCACTAGTTGTTATACCGTATTCGGGGACTCCCCGCATGCTGTTTATCGACCGAGTTATCGACCAATGAAAATGAGCCATTATGTAGATAAAAGAGTTTGTACCCGCGGCTTCGCCTGAGAGACGGACAATGTAAAGTATTGTAGAGAATACGAGATAAAATTAAACGAGCCATTATGTGATCGAATGGTCGCAGACAGTACCGGCAAAATTCGAAAGCTAATGATTGCCGTTTGGTCCCATTTTAATTTAAGCGACATCTGGCGAGTGGTTTTTGAGTTATCTCAATATTATCAAGTCATTACCCGTGAATAGACACATTTTACTATTGAATTTTTATGTCTTTATAGATCACCTTAATATTCATTCCTACAAAACTGAGCAGCGTAACTAATAACGTTTTTTGTAACGCTAGATATTAATTTGTCAGTGAAGAAAAAATGCACTTTGTTAAGTATTATGTTGTTGCATACAACATGATAGATTAGTTAATACTAAGAAAACGTGGTTTACCGACCAAAGTAGCCGGATTTAATTAAGACAAGTAACCTTATACAGCAGGGTTACATATTCCAAAAGTTTACGACACGTGGATGTTTCTATAGTAAAGTTATGTTTTGATATCGATTGACCTATAACTTTGAAAAAAATATACCTATCAGTGGTAGCAACGCATCTGTGACCGAATTAGAACGAGACTCATACTAACAATAACTAACAGGACTATTACTAACATCAACTAACAGGACTTATTATCACTAACAGTCCCTGTCCCTACACTTATTAACAAAATAACCAACTAATATTCTAACACCATCTACTAACTGGACTAACCATCCTAGTCCCTTTGAGTCTAGTTCTAGGTCGGTCACAGTTGTTATGGGCGGCAGCGGAAGGGTGGTGCTGCAGGCTCGTTTGCTAACTTAATTCCATAAAAAAAATGTATTCGCAGTTTTTTAATTTAAAAAAATAGATAAATTTATTATGTAAAGGTAGGTTTATAATTTTTATACAGCTGTCTTTCTTACTTTTAATTATTTATTCTTATTTTGTCATTTGCTTGACTTTTTATAATGGTACAAAATTAACTTTTAATTTGAAAAGCAAATGGTTAGGTTAAAATGACTAAGTAATCGACTTTGTTCAAATTATACGCTAGTGTAATATGAACCTTACGGCTAAACATGGAGACATGCTACTCGTATTTATATTCCGTTCACAAAATTTACGTATTTCGCGCCTTCACAACTAAATTTGCTTTTAAAATGACTTGTCACGTATGAGTGTTCTCGAAAGATAGATAAATTTTGATGTAAGTAATGTTAATAATGTCTCATCGTTTGTACCGTCAGAAAAAAGGTACCTACCTACCTAGAAGTTCACGAAAAATGGCATGTGTGTAATATATTGTTAAAATGTTAATTTAAATCGACACAGTAAACCTACACCTAAATGAAATAAATATCTAATTCACAAAACCCTTGCTAAAAGCTTGCTATGCAGTAATAATTGCAATTATAATGCAAACGTATTTATTATGCTATTTCCCCATGCAAAACGTGGGCGTGTCTTAAGTATAAATATGTTTGTGTAACAAAGCAATAATGCTAATAAGAAATAAAGTTAATGAAGGAATAATTTACTTTAAATGATTATGTAAATCAGCCGACACGTTGCAGGGCGTTGATTATAATTTAATGCATAGATTTAAATGGAAAGTTTATTGTGTGTAACTAATTTGTTTAAGATATTTTAATGTGGAAAACTATTTTTATTAAAGAGAAATAAACTGCAGAGATAACGTCGTGAGTAATTAGTAATTCACCTGATTATTGCAGTTAAATAATTATTTATTTTTATTGAATTTCTTTTATATTTATTGATTTCAGCTTTGTTTACCACAGATAAATAAATATTCTGATGAAATGGCCGGCTCGATGCGCTCTTTTATCAGCCAGCAATTAGGTTAAATTGAAAAAAAAGCGAAATAGAAAAAAGCGGTTTAAGCTGGTTTGAGTGACTTATAGAGATATTAATATCCGTACACGACGTATAATGTAAAAATATCAGAATTGCATAAAACATAGCTTTATGTTTTAGAAGGTATGCTTCTCTACATAAAAGAGAAGGTTTTATGTTATTTTACATGAGTGACATCTCCGTAGTGTCTCAAGCAATTTGTAATTAAGATGCCCGGTACCTTAGAAACAATTCGTGATTCGAGGGATTTTCATTTACTAAAACCCTCCCTCGACACTCGTAAGAAACCTGTTAGTTAAAAATTCTTTGCAAGAAAAGTTTTTGGATACTTACCGAGGGACAGAAAAAATAATGAAACCGAAACAGTTGGTAATTGTTATCATTAAATGACGTCATGATACTGACACGCTAAAGCTAATCATTACTCCGCGGTAGATCAAACAAGTCCTATTCTGTTTAATTTAAAATAATGAGGCCACGATAAGCGCAGTAAACATTGAGCGTGAATAATTTTCTAAACACTTGCTGAGATAATTATGAGTAAAGCGTATTTACTTGGAACACGAACACACAAGTGATAGTTTAGAAATTGGGTTGAATTCAGTCAACATGTTGATTGGTAAATAAACAAATTCAGAATAATATTAGGTAATTTACAACAGGTTTCAACATTGTTACAATATATAAAATTGGCTTTGTGTAAGGATTCTGCACAATTTTTTTTAAGGTGGTAGGGCCTAGAGCTCACCCGGGGAAGTACCACCGCCCGCCACAGTACTTAGTACCATTCCTACCGTGTAATAATTGTTTTAAGAACAATTGTGTTCCGGATAGGAAGGTGTGGAGCTGGTTACACTTTTATAGAGGCGACCATCTCAGTCCTCAGGGGTAGCAACGCATCTGTGACCGAATTAGAACGAGACTCATTGAGTCTAGTTCTGGGTCGGTCACAGTTGTCATGGGCGGCAATGGAAGGTCGTGCTGCATGCTCGTTTGCTATCTTAATTCCATAAAAATAAAATACAAATCCGCACTGAAGCAGCATGTTGGGTCTTGTTCTAAGCCTCCTGAATGATGAGGTGAGAGTGAGACCCATTCCTAGTAATGGAAGCAAAATAACTATTTTAGTGATAAAATTAACATCATAAGAATAAAATCCTAATAAAATAATTTTTGTCCTGTTAATCCCAAACAGTTTAGAATATTAAATGCACAATTCCTTCTAATATGTTCAGTGTAACGCTTCATAATAATACCTACCCACGTACATTTTTTAAGGTCGATTCGGTTCTATATTTAGGGTTTTGATAGTAACGACCTAAAAAGAGAATTTGAGGGCCCTAATTTAATATTTATTTCATCATAAATGCTATTGAGCCCGGGTCCTTTCGTCACAATTTGAATTACTACAATCTTTTACGCTTCCCAAGTACCTATAGTTTGGCAGACTTCATACACCTTTGAGAACATTAGGAAGAAATTTTGAATGTAATATCTTGCCCCTATTTTACCCCTTTGCAGGTGGGATATGTCAAAATCCAGTCTTAGCGGACAAGCGGTTTACGATATTTCGTGACAAGTACGTGAGTTTTCGTTTTTATACCTGTAGATTTTACAGTAATAGTAAGCTTAGTTTTTTGGGTCGCATTTATTTTTACAAAGGTACATACTTTTAGTTACTTTTTGTTAAACAGACAGTAAAAACCTTGTTTAACATACGGAAAACGACTTTTCAGCCTCCCGCTATGCTTCTCCAAATAAAGCGTTCTTACTCGGCAACATTACACGTAATTCGACAAGAACGGACACACCGGGTCAGTCAACTTGGTTTTTGCGTAGGCCATAAAAACAAATTCGTTGCGTTTCGCGTTCTTCGATCTCAGAACGACATGCGAGTTGTAAAGGAATCTACTGATTACATTGGACTGGACAACAAAACTAATAATGGAGCAACATTATCATATTCATCGTCACAGCCTGTACCTAACTGTTCTTCTGTACAGCATAGGTTTCCACTGTGTGTCGGGTATACGCCATAGTAGATAGATATGTATTGTATAGTATTATGCGAATTGGTGAACATTATGAAAAACTCTCAAAAATTCAGGTTCTTTAATATGTTTCTCTTTATCAATGCAAGCAATAATTAAATTCTAGTACGACTAGAATTTTTGACAAATAATGGTTTGTAATTCAAACCTAGACCCTGTTCAGAAATACAACCAACAAATCACCTAGCTACGACTGCTGTCATGTCCAATACAACTACTGAATTAAAAACAACACATACTCATTATAAATATTGCTGGTTATTTTCTGAACTAATAAACGAGAAGGATACATTGTTCAGGTTTTTTCTTGATCCGGCATGTGGCTACAGAAACTCCCACAATTCATTGGACCATAGCAATACTTAAACCATATTGCAAAAGTAATACGATAACTACATAATTATGGAGCTACTTGTAACTTGAAGAAATACGCCCACTGGCAATGCGTGACCGTACCGATATATTTAACTAATAGGTAACAATATGAATGACATCTGTTCCACATATGAAACCCTGGAAAAAAGAAAAGGTCTGTGTATGAAACAGTGTTCATTGTTAGTAGGTACCTAATAGATGTTTATAAAATTTTTCTTAATATTATAGTTGTCTTGTTAAACTATGTTCATTTTGACACACTTATTTTTTATCTAATAGTAATGAAAAATTAAACAATGGGAACGAATGAATTAGGGAATAATATTTAGATGCTATTAGTAAAAACTACTGTTTGATGAAAATTATTTTCATCTTTTATTTAACTTTATTAATTTATAGTTAATGATGACTAAGGATCCGATTACAGTAAAAGTACCTACATAATACCTAGGACCTGCAATATCAGGGTCATCACAGAATCTCTTGCAGTTCAGTATAAAACAGCATGACGTACAAGTCTTCTTTCCATTTGCGTACTTGCCCAGTAACGAATCTGTTGTGCTTCTTATTCAAGTCCATTGACGGCAGTGACCACATACCAATAGATGGCTCGACTCCCCGCTTGTAGCCCCTTTAATTATATTTAGAACTTCTTTATATTTATGTAGTTAATGCCTACATTCCAACAGAAGAAGTAATAATTAGATCATTCACATTCCAAATAAGTGCTAGTTCAGACATGCGCTAGACTAGAGACTTTGAATAAAGCTGATGTAAAGCGGCAGTGACCACTTACGTTGTCCTGGCTATATGTATACACAAAAAGTGTTAATATGCCTTTTATAACAGTAATTATTTAACATGTGACACGCGAGCTTTTCAATACCTTACCCTCTTGTTAGGCAATCGAGTTTTACAGATGGAATACGATTTGAATCTGCTGATTCGTAAGATTTCAGCTAGCATAGAATACGGTCAGCATACATACTTGTAGATGACCGCATTTAAATGTGCATACAAAATATCGAATGCGAATACTGCCTTCAGAACCAGTTAAATTTGCGGTCAGGAACTTCAAATTCCATTACAAATTGTACCTTATTTCCTGAGAAATACGCATTCATATGTTATCATTTTCTATTCCTCAATTACAAAATCTTTGTCATTGTGTACAATGCTGGACAATAACAGTGACATGTATTTGAATGCAAAACAGCTTACATGTCATGGCGTTTAAACATGGAAACTTTATAGGAAGTGCCGCATGCAAATGATGTTTTATCTTCAGTACATTACACTCGTATGAGGCTAACATACATTATGTATGTATTTTGTAACAATTAACATGGTAATAGTGTTTGTAGGTCCTTGACATGCAATCGTAAACGATTTCGCGAACTGATGATCATTACGGTTAAGGCTGCAATTTGCACAAAACAGCACCGCTTTAATTCAAAAGGTATTTAAATACTTCTTGGTACCTAGAATAATTCAATCAAATCTTAAAATACTATGTCGCAGCTGGTTTTATGTAAATAGTCATCATCAAATCGTTGGCAACGTGAATACCCACATTATTACAGGTTTGAATTACGAAAGGACTAACAATTACTGACTGCACTATTACTAACAACTACTATTACTACTAACAGAATAACTATAACTACCGCCACTACCTACCTAAAGTCCGTACCCCAGACTTACTGATAAACTAACCAAATAATTGTTCGAATGCACTAGGAACGTTGAAATTAAATAAATAAATAAATAAATAAAATACTTACAGATAATGCTGAGCTCAGTAGGTAAATGAAAGGTTTGTCTTTGCTGTGATAATTGTAATGTATTAAGTATGTTTTTCATATCAATAGCGCTTCGGTAATTGATGATGGTAATAATGTTCGATAAGATAAGACACCTGGGACTAAAGTCGGCTATTTGAAAATTCTTCAATTCATGATATCATGAAATTTGGTATCCTACGAAAAGTGCCAAACTATTACAACACGAGGCAATTGAAGCTAGCATGCATAAATATATACGTATGTGCATTAGCATACTATGGCCATTGATGAATTTGAAGTTATTGTTACACTTGTATATCTACTTATTTGTAATACCAAAGTTGTCTACTTATGGATATATTATGGATTCGAAACTAGGTATAGTCTCGTTACCAGCCAAAAAGGCAGCAGGAAATCCCGTTAACTTACCCGACATCTATCCGATTATGATATTATCATTATAATCAAGTATTACAGACATATTTTTATCGCATAAGGCCGTGTGAATCACATAAAGTGTACACAATTAAACAATAAGTGTGGAAATAGTGTTTAAGATCATGGATAAATTAAGCGGTTCAAAGAAAGCGATGTAACAAACTGATCGGTCTGATAACCTGCGTTTAATTTATGCGTTTTACCCGCATTGTTATTCCGACAAGACCTCTCAGACTTCCATTAAAGTAGCTATTAGAGAAACAAACAAGGAACTCCCCACGATAAAATAATTATCGCTTTTATCTCCGCCGAACCTTTGTGAGCATCCATTTTCGAGTCCCTAAGGCAAACATAATATTAAAGAAGAATTTTACAAGAACCGACCTCATCCCTTGGAAGCAAAAAAACTAATCTAAAATCGGACAATTTAATGACGTCAGCCAAATTGTGTCGGAGCGGTGTTGTTTTTGAAAATAGCGGCGTGACCGACTTTAAATGGCTTGAACAAACACAAAATGCGAACAAAAATAAACTAATGATGAGTATGGCTATTTCATATGTAGGTTATTATTAAAAATGCCCTTTAGCCCTGCACCTGTTACCTACAGCTGCCTCGTTGACCGGCCGTAACGTAAGGAAACGCGTTCATATAGAACTCCGTTAACAATAGGACATATTTTCATCTTTTTTAAAGGCATAAATAAGTACCTCATTTAGTTTAGCTGCAGGTAAACAGATATCCTTATAATTACAGTGGTTGGTACCTGCCTGCGCCTGCGGTTTGAGAACAAGCGGTGGCTTAGACTATACTTAATTTAAATAAATAGGTAGTATATTGTTAGTTAAACCACAAGTCACGATTAGTTCCTTTTAATGACGTTGTTTGCAAGAGACTAATTTAAATAATAACTGTCAAACAGCAAAGACGATTAGGACTTGTGTCAGAGCGGATAACGTAATTTTATCTAAGCTAGGAATATTTTTTTAGGAAAAAAGGTTATATTGTTGGGGTTAGAGCTTTATCAATCTTCGGTTCCAAGCAAACCTCGTCTGCAAGTAGTACACTGCTAGTCGAACTAGACTGTAGTGCAACATTTATTCTCCTAGAGTACCTACGCTGGACTCTCTACCATTCAGTTTGAACCCATATTTTTTAATTACTTTAATCAACAAAATTGGTATGTAAAAATATCATATACCTACAAATAGACTGACACGCAAGGAATCGATAAATTAAACTATATCATACTGTAGTTCATTAGGTTCAAACGTCAATACCTAGTAGAGGAAAAATATATCAAAATATAAATAAAGAAACAGATTATTTACCTACTCAAAATAAGGTTGCAATTTGAACATAAGTAAGAGTCAATTAAATAGGTACATTCAGTAGTGACTCAATGATATCGATCGTTTATATTGTCAGAAACCCGCTGACTCCTTTGAGTTTCTATAATTATGTACGTATTGTTGAACGGTCTAATAGCAAAAATGATAAATGCCCCACAGGGGAGTATTCCATAGTCAATTCAAACTCTAACATTTCCAATTTTTTACAACTCCTAAATCGAACGTTATAAGCGCATCGTCTCTCCTTTTTTGTTGCTATACCCAGCAAACGTTTGTAAGCCCTGCGCGTAGAACACTAACAAATATGGCAGAAAGCCACTAATTAAAGTGTAGAACAATGAAACAAAACGACCTCTATAAAATACTCTCAGAACCCCCACGATGCGAAGTCCGAGCTTCAAATAGGGCGTAAAAAAACTATACCCACGTAATATCACAGCAGCGTGTGATCGACTCGTAAGGCGTTTTAACGTGATTTAACAAAAAGCGCAACCCTTTTAAAGGAAGTCATGGTCTTAAAGCCGACACACTTTCCATAAACTTAAGTAAGCTCTTAGAGGAGATGATACGGCTACCTCCTTGTTTAATCCGCTTTTAAAACACCGCAAGTCTTTTGTTATTCACCGAGCTTGAAGTAATCTTCTAGCGGGGTTTTATAAACAATCACCGTAAAGAAATTTGTTTCAATATGCGAGTTTTATTCGAAATATAAATTTTTCCGGGCACAAAAGAGATCTTCTGTTCATTATCTAAACTTTTTTATTCGCTTAATGAACGGGATTTTTCTAAATACGCTTTGTTCATTCAATAATAATTATTCTTTGTTAATAATAACAACGTACTCATTCGATGCTTGGTTTGTAGAGGGTTCAGTTTGTCCTATTTTCGAAATCACATGTTAATCTTTGACAGTTGAAGAAAGAGGAAGGGTTTGAGTGAAGGCTAATCAGTGACGTCAATCTTAATGAAATTTATTAAAATGCATTATTGTTCAAGCCGAAACTTGCCAGAACTAGACTCACTTTACAATGGAACGATCCACATGTCTTTTTTTGTCGCCACCAAGTGTATGAAGATTAGAACGTCGGACATGGAAAGGGTTGGTTCGTTTTTTGGTCTCAGCATGTGAAAGCTATCGTTTCATCAATTTTACTATTCTAATCTTTATTTGTTTAGAAAACCTTGCAGCTAAACAAGTCAAAAAATGTTTTTTTATATATTACAAATCAAATTTGAAATTAAAAAGGTACATCTGCGTCTATAATAATAAGACGTACGTCAACATTTAACTTGTAGTGCAGGTAACTTGTGTTAATATTTTCTAATAGTTTTTGTGTGAAACCTCAAGTTCGAGGTATATGCTTAGTAGGTACCTACTTACTTACAACGGTTTAAAAATAAGTGCGAAAATAATATTTTTCCTAAGAAGTCTCAAATCAACAAAAAGTATTTCGTTTAGTGTCATATGATACAAATACGTGCATAAAAAACAAGGTAATATAAAATGTGTAAGCGTAATATTACACAAAAAAGCTATTATTGATTGATTGAAAACCTGAAATGTTTGTAAACAGTATGAACAATAATAATCATTGCATAAATAACTGCATAAGAAACCCCTAGGGCCCACAAAAACACGATATAGGTAACCTGGTTGCAGACAAAAGTTCACAAAACCCGATATCTATAGTCCACTACAGGTAAGTAGTACTATTATCGTCTTTCAATTTCGTTCTGTAATTAACAGGTATTCTCACGAACGAAGGTAATACGTCTCGTATTATCCGTGCCTTGCAAAACGTTCTTAACCTTCTGCGACTGACGTGGTAGTCTGACAGACACCACAAAATCGAAAAACTCGTATTGCAACGTTATTTTTTAATTATTGACTCCAACGCTCCCAGTACCTTCCTGTCATGGGCTTAAGTGTGTTTTTTTGTGCTGCTTGCAGTTATATCGTGCATACTCACCCGTAGGCGAGGAAATGTGTCCACCAGACTACCACGTCAGTATTTAGGTCAGTGTCTGACAGACAACAACCTCAGTAAAATTGTTATAAATTCATAGTGTCTCCTAAACAACATGTCAGTAAAGTTAGTCTACTAATTATAATTTATTGTTTGTTTTTAATTATTATACTAACTTATATTCTCACAGATCCAAAAAGACGTCAAAATTAATCTTTTTGAACCAAAACTAGCGTAAAATAATGGTTGTACGATGAGAAAGAGCTTGAGTCTAGTGATTTAGAGAATGGCCAAATTTTTTAAGACATAAAGGAATTTTTGGAACTTGATAAATTATTGGATAAAGAAAAGCAGTAAAAACTACACGAAAAAGCCCAACATGTACCGGGGACTGAAAAACTTGGCCCCGAAAACTTCCAACAAGTCATCAAAATATTACATAATATTATTTATTATTCATAATATATATACTAGAAACCAGTCAAATTCAGAATGAAAATATGTGATGCGCAATATTAACATATACAGTGGACTTTTTTTATTGAATATTGAAAGAGAAACAGTGCTGGGTTACATGAATTTACTTAGAGTACCGAGTATGACGGTCAGTACAGTTTTGGATGAAGATCTTGCCCTTCCAACATCAAAAATCATCATCAAGTTGAAGAAAATAATGCTATACATATGAAATAGTTAACCAAATATTGTTTTCGATATTATTTTTAGTCAATATCTTCTATATTTTAAGAAAAAAACTGCCAAAAAATTGTGATTTTTGAGGATTTATTACACTTAATTGAACCGTTGAAAATACGTAATTTTTTGCTGTCAGGTAGCCAATTGTGTTAACTTTAATAAATGCTTAACGTTAATCTAAAAAGTTTTTACATTGATATTTTTTTCGACCTTTTCTTGTTATGTTGATATTGGAAGACTGATTTAGGTCAAGTTGATAAAAGTTGTTTCACTTAAAAATTGTTGTTTAATTTTCCAAAATAATAGTATCAAGTAATTATTTACTTTCTAAGCTTTGCGAAAAATATGATTAAGTAATTGAAATTACGACGGAATTTCAAAATATCACCTGTTTAAATGGTGTCTGGTGGACTACCATGTCAGTAGAATTGTAAAAAGTAGACCACGTCAGTCGCAGAGGGTTAAACACCGGGTCATATCGCTTTACAACTTTTTTCTTAGCGTTACCAAGACTGCGATGATCGTTGTCCGCCCGAATTATAATATCAAAAAGCAATCGTTCATTCAAGAGTATTGAATAGTCGTTTAAGCGCAATGGGCGTACGCCACAATGGTGCGGCGATCGTCTTGAGACCTCGACAATTTCAGATCACTGGTATACGAAACTGCATGTAATATAAATCTTTCCGGTGAGGCACGAACAACTGAACCACTCCCACTTGGATCGCGGACTCGGCTCAAATACGAATATTAAATTCCACTCATTCGAACTCTTTATTTTAAACCTGCAGCACAATTTTCAATTTTATGCCCGACGAGATTAAGCTCATTTCAGCTTCTCAAATTCGGCGTACCCGGGTAAAGCGTAGCGGCTTTGGATATTTCGTTTGAATGGGTATTAATAATTTTTATTGCAGGTTCATTGCAGCCTTAGCGATGGATTTCTTAGCTCTTTTTTCGCGACGTCCATCAATAATTTTCAGACATTTGAATGTCGGCCTGTGTTTAAAGCTGCATTGATCGGCCCACGAAATTATCTTAATCGAATCGGGATATTAAGATGCTTTGTGAGTAATTAGTTACAATGCCTAAAGTGTTGGTAATGAAAAAAATGAGTGACAGTTTGGTTTTATAAAGTTGAATGGTCACGTGTCATGTATGCGTCAAAAATAAAAAAAAACTATTAAACCAAAGGCTAAAAACAATTATTTTTATACATACCTATAATTTTGATACCCATTACCTCAATAAACTATTCATAGCCTAAGAGCTGATGACGATTTTGGGGGAACATGTTTTTGGGACCATGAGTCAGGTAGAGCTTTTGCAGTTATATCTCTGCTGCGCAGCATGCGACATTTGCAAAAAAATATACAAAAAAATATGTTTTTGGCAGCTCGTTTGTCGGCTATTAACATTTAAAATGCTAAAGAACGAAACAAAATTACATAATTATTATTTTTACTACCGAGTTCTTGTTCCAATATATTAATTAAAGCAAAACATTATGTAGACATCGTGACTCACTTCCTATCGTAATTAATTAAAACGATAACGCGAACAGTTCTCGACCAAATCGTTCAATGCGAAAATGTGAGTTGAATTAAGTCTTAATTTAGTAGCAGCACGGCAACTATGGCAATCTTCATAATTGTGACAAATATCGTTTTGTGAGAAATATTTATTCATTATAATTACTAGATATTCAATACAACCAACTATGCAAAGTAATGCGAGTCTGCATTTAAAAAAAATTTTGTAAATGTTATGGATTTTGCCTTTAACCCATTAATATAGTCTACTGGAGGTAAGATTCTCTCCTCCTAAGGAGGCCTGGAGCAAACTTCACCATACTGCTCTAGTGCGGGTTAGTGACTTGAAAGTTTTTATGTTGTCCAAAGACCAGGTAATGGAGAGAATTAACTTCTATTTTTAAGGACTTAAAAAGGGGAGGTTTTCAACTCCAATGTATGTATTTGTTTGTGTTACCACCTGACTTTTCGCTGGGTGAACCGATTTTAATACTACTTTTCCCCATATAAATTTAAGTTACATCTGACCGGTGCTCTTCTTATTGATTGTTAAGTCGGTTATTTTTTGTTTAAAAGTTAGTTAAAATTATTTAACTTATGTTACAAGTCAGATTTAATTACATATGCACAAGTGATATGTGATATAGAATAATAGTTTACAAAGGAAATGGTGTGTCGTGCGAGACGTCGTATCAAATCGCGCTGACATTCAAGTTCAGACGATATCGTATGGCGACCTCTGAGGCCTAGAACCCGAGGTAGGTGCATGTGTAGGTGTGTGTTTATATTTACTTTCTTCTAATTCTGTATCTTAAATTTTGGTAAACAAAAAGTATATTTTTTCATCTTTTTGTCCAGCGGTTTTAAACGGGAAAATCATATAAAATTAAGAAATATAAAAATTGAAAAATTTTGCGTGGTATATATATTTAGTATAATTTGATTGCGCAGATATTAAAGGTAGGTAGGTATAAGAGTGATAATAGACCTAGCCACTGACGATATGCTAATCCGCAAATAAAAATTATGAAAGTGGGATATTTTAAGTATAGTATAGATAATATACTTTTAGTGTAAATAAGTAGAGAATTCATAACGAGATTATAATTACGTAAAGCATTATATTAACACGTGAATGGCGAAGTTCAAACAACAAAATATGGATTACAGACATTATTGACGGAACTCATGGAATTATTGTTACATAACGTATCAAATTGATTTGACATTCAAGTTCAAACGATATCACCGCACGACCTCGCCGCAGTCTCAAAGCTGAACTTTCGCTGGAGTGAAGGCGAAACGAATCATACATTCTATTAAAATAGTACCTAAGTAGCTGGGTAGGAAATTTCCTAAATTATTTAGATGAGTCTTTAGATCTATTATTCATTTATTCCGACAATATTCATTGATGTTTGTACTTATATTTTCGATGCCAATTATAAATGGAACTGCTACTACCTAATATCAAAGAAGAAAACACTTCTATTTATTAAAAAAGTATTTCAGAATTTTTTTTTTCTTGAACCATCGCCTTAATAAAACTATTACGAGTAATAAACTTTACATCTGAATTTTTACATTGTTCCTGAAATAGTACTTAAGTACCTACTCGTAAATTTTCGGACAAAGTACTTCTAATGATATTTATGTTTTATGGTTCTTCTCGCAACACCTCAGAATCAACACTAGTTTAGAATTTAAGTTAGGTACTCCGTAGCAAGAGACCACTAACTCTAGCAATCTTGCTAGAGTTAGTGGTCTCTATCGATGAGAACTCCATTTAAACATTTCGATCCCAGGACATAATAAACTTTGATGGCTCATCCACGTCAAGTAGGTAACTTTATAGATCTGTCTCCACAGACAAGATTCCCAGAATCTCAGCTGATCTTTTGTTTTATTTTCGTTACTACTTTATTGACCTTTTATTTGGAAACTAAGTCGCGTATTATACACGCTTTATTTTTATACTTAGTTGTAATGGTTCAAATCAAAATATTGGCGCAATTGTCAATTTGCATATTAATAACAGTCATAATGAAGGAAATAATATTACATACCTAATTAAATTTATAGACTGATAATTTTAATCAGCAACATTACGCACACTATTATTAAAGAATTCTTAAAATCATATTTAAAGCGACACAGCACAGACAATATCAATGTAGGTATCAACATTTTTAAATAAAATCGATATTATGTTTAAAATCATCCCAGTAACATATCTGTCAATGGACACAAATCTTTACCCTCGGACCGATTTTATGGTATAAACAGGGTCGAGACCTGATACTGAGATAGTTAAAAGGTTGTGGAACAATCGAGTGCTCGTGAGAACACTCGGCCACTTCAAGCTAATGCACCTAACTCCGTTTTAAACAAATAGTAACAGATGAAAGTACCTACCTACTGTCTCGTCACGAGTTGTTGTCGATATAATTCGATTTTCTGGACCCAAATAAACGTATTTACGCGTATCGTGTATAACTGATTTAATGATTGATAGATGATGATGACACATGATAAATTATGTTTCTGGTTTGAATATGGTGAGCAATGATTCAAACGTTTCTGGAATAATCCGCAAAGTATTGATCTAATTCAATTGTAAGAGTCAGAAAACAATGATAGGTAACAAATAAATAAAGCTTTTCTTAAACAAAAGGGACGCTCCAAACATTCCGGACGATGCTAGGTCCAAATAAACTTCGAATAACATTCACGGACAAGTGTAGGGGGAAGAGATAGCGAGACGTCTTGATATTTTTGTTCTCAATACTGTCGAGTATGTTTTTGATTGGACATAGTATCGATAATTGTACATTGCGTTTAGAATAACAGAGACAAAACTAACGAGAAAAATTCCAGCTTGGCGTCTCTGTTCTTAATTTTCTTTGTTGTTTGACGGAGAGAATTTTTGAACTATCCTAAATTAATTTTACTTATAAGGTAAATTTAACTATGAGCACATATTGTAATAAATTTATGTTTTAGCGGGAAGTGGCAATCCCATATTCTTAGCAACTCTACAGTCATACAAGGATCTTTTGGAGCGTGGGTGACAAAGACAGCGCTTTACAGATAAGGCAAACTGTAAGGCACAGTCTCTGTAAAAGATCCTTGTAAGGCCCGGCGCTCATTATCGGCATCGGCAAGGAAAGGAATCTTTCGGCATCCCTACATGCCAGCGCACACTGTCGGAAACTATGCCTTGGCATGCTGCAACGTTCTTAGTTTCTGATAAGAGCCATTCAAAATTATGTCTAAGTTAAATAATAAAATATAAGTAGCTGTAAAATATTAAAACGTATATCCTGATGTAGGTATTTTGTTTATATTTATTTGATTGTTACTGTAGGTATTAGCTACCTGATATAGCACATGATGTAGCACATGATGTAGCACATGATAATGATTTTTAGGCGATAGCAATATCCTAAACAAAAGAATACTAACATAGCTTCTAAAAGATCTAATTATTACATGCTATCCTTGAAGTTACCGGTGTTATTTAATTAAACTACTAATAAAAACTGTTTAATTTAAATATCAACAGCGGATAGTTGAGTAAATATCGTATACTATGAATGATTTGTTTTACAGATACATCTCACGTAAGCTTTAAGTACATGGATATACGGTTGTAATTGGCGTGCATATAATGAGATGCGACATGGTTGCATGGATTGCAATACGTGGTAAAAGCCCCGATGATTGACACGTGAGATCCACCCACAGTGTTGGTGGGCACTCGGACGAAACGTGATTTTTTACCTTTTTGCTCCAAGCTTTACAACCCTTCATTTGCCGAACGTATAGACCTCACTAATTACTTTATATCCAGCAGTTAATGTTTTTTTAAATACCATCCTTGTATAAATGATGACTTACACAGAAATGTGGACTACAGTGTATTTTTATGCTCTAATAAACGGAAAGGTAGGTTTTATATTTAACTGTATTAAGAAAACATAATTTCTGAGATGATAAAACTTTGTTTTAATTTTTTTTATGATAGTCATAATTATAATAAATATAAGGAACGATGGCAAATAACTCTCTTTTCTCTTGTTGAAACCACGTGAATTAAGGATTTGAACACTTGATTTGGATTTTCGACATGCATTCACTAACGGATAAAATATGTTTCTTTTGTATGAATTTTTGTTAATTAAATATCTAATTGATGCATTTTTGAATTATCGTCAAACAATACTATCGACACATACTAGTCATAACATTACTTCTACTATCATATATTATTAAAGCTAGCTAGGCTTTATTTGATAACATTGACCATTGTATTCTATTCTTTCATTTAAATATACCTAATTCGATTATTGTACGGAATTGAAAACGGAATTTACATTCAATGTGTTACGATTAAAACTTACAACCAATCATATAGATTTTGTTTACTAATAAGACAAGTCAAAAATGACGACAGTCCATAAACCGTGGTTATTCGTGAACAGTTTTAAATAGTACCTAAGAATTAATTTAAGTCGCGGTCGAACTGCTGAATAAGCAACATTATTGTCATTCGCTCCGTTGATTTTTATTGTTATAAAATAGTTTAATCTAAAATGTCAGTGCTGTAACTTATATAGTTAAATAGTCCGTTAAAAACTAAAGTAAATGCAAGTTGTTTTACTGTGATGTGTTGAGTACTTTTGGAAATATTCAAGAAAAACTAATCAAAGTTATTACCAACGGTTAGATAACTGACCTACGACAACTTGAACAGCTCTGCACGGACCGCCTGGTATGCAACAATCTGCGGGTATGCAAAAACTATAACTACACTCAAGCTAAATTATCAAGAGAATTGGAACAAGGTTATACTAAAATTCGTCACGAGGTTCGAGTAAACGCGTAGCCTAGTGGTTACGAACATAGTCTACTGGAAGTGACTGCATCGACGATTCATGGATCGATCCCGACGTCTAATAATTGATTTTCTAAAATTGTTTTTTTTTTTTCAATGATACAGTGATAAAAAATTCAAGAATGCATTATTAATATTTTTGAATTTTTTTTTTTACAAAATATTTGATTTGGTAAATTGAAAATTTTTGAATTATAAAAGTTGATAATAATGGATACATGGGATTATAACGTAACAGTTCGGCGGCCTAAGCAGATATTAAGGTCAAAATCTTTGGACTTACTTGATGAAACACATACTACTATTGATCGTGATTCCTATGAAAACTTAACACGAAGTATTGATTTGTCAACGCATGTTCCTTTTAACATCATTGATGAAATGAAAGCAGAAATTGAAAATCTAAAAGCCTCACTCCTGAGTACACAAAATGAATTAGAAAATACAATATATGAAAATATACAACTAAAGAAGCAGTTAACAAAACAGAGCCAAGAAATACTACTATTAAAAAATATTTGCACAAGTCCAGCACCTTCAGCGCGAAAAAATATTATGTCATCTCGTAAAGAAAGAGTTAGACGTAGGCTGACAGATTCCTTTATCGAGAGCCCATCATTATCAGAGGAGGTATCAAGTGCAGATGACATAAAAAATCCAGTCACTACTTCATCGCAACGAACTACTAAGCAATCTCTATCAAGCCACAAACAAACCGTCTCCATCAAAAAAGATCAATATGCGACTGAAATATCCGTTCCGGAATCTAAGGATAATAACGAGCAAATATTAAAAAGAGGACATGAAGAGAACAAGGAAAAGAGTATGAATAGTAATCCAAGTGAAAATAAATACTACAAAGATGTTAACAAAAGTAGATTTAATAAAAATATAAAAAGGTTATTAATATTTGGAGGTAAGCAATGCGCTCAACTAGCAGAAAATCTTAGAAAATCAAGGATAAGAAACCCGTATGAACAGTATCAAATTATGTCATTCGTCAAGCCCTATGCACTGACAGAGGATATATTGCAAGTTTGTAAACTATATGACATAACCGAAAATGATAGAATAATCGTCAGTGTTGGTGAACATGACCAGAATCCTATAAAGATTGAGACAGAAATTTGTTGTTTATTAAAGACGATATGTATGTGTCCAGTCCTATTCCTTAAGATACAGCATAACAAATTTTTAAATGAGAAGCCGTTGAATAGAATGATTAAGACAATTAGTGGACAATTCGGGAATAGTAAATTCATCGACTTTGACTTTGATGAAAATGTTAATTTAATGGATAATCTGTGCTCTTTATGTAAAAAACTGAATTGTGTTGTAGATCACATTGATTATGATTTAAAATATTTACCGTTCATGAAATCTACCCTTAAAGTTAGTCATGCACACTCAAATGTTAGAACTGTTAATCAAAGTACCCAAACTAATGATCATGATCTTGGAAAGCCATCTTCCCATGAGTTAGATAAACTACCAGAAACAAATTTTTTTCGACCCTACAAATGTTTGTGGAACTTCTTTTAAAGTACTCCACCAAAATATTGCTGGCTTATTAAGTAAATCGAACATCTTAGAAATAAATATTGAAGAACTTGCGAGTAACAACAAATTGCCTGATGTATTATGTTTAACAGAAACCTTCGTGCAAAAAGGGAATGAAAATTTAATAAAACTTAACGGCTATAATCTAGGATCATATTACCATAGAACAAATATGCAAAAAAGGGGGGGTGTTTGTATTATGATAAGAGAAGAGCTATTATTCGAAGAAGTTCTTAGTTTACGAGACTGTTCTAGAGATTTTGATTTTGAATGTTGTGGTATCTATATTGCAAGTCAAAATTTAGTAATAATATGCTTATATAGAACACCTACGGCTAATATAGATTTATTTATATCGAATTTAGACAATATTTTAAGGAAACTAACTTATAAAAATAAGAAGAAAATTGTTTTAGCTGGGGATCTTAACATAAATACGCTGGAAACTAATCGAAACACATCTCTTTTGTTAGATCTAACCAAAAATTATAACTTGAATATTCATATCACGGAGCCAACACGTCAAAACACTTGTATTGACCACATAATTAGCAATGTGCATGAAGCTTATGGTGAATTATTACATCTATACCTCTCGGACCACAATACTGCGCAAATATTAAATATTCCGTGTCAAAAAAACAAGTTATGCAAGGACTTTTATTATATTTATAAAAAAGATTATTATATAGATAATTTGAATAAATTTCGTGAATGTATTGCAAGCTTGTCATTCGCCGAAGTATTTGGAACCAACTTGATTGATGTCGCTTATGATAGTTTTTTTGAGCTTGTTCATTTATTTTATCAATTATGTTTCCCTAGTTTAAGGATTAAAATACTCACAAAGCGCAAAAACAAATGGATATCTAAAGGACTTAGAGTTAGCTGCAAGACAAAAAGATATCTACGATTCAAGTATTACAAGTCGCAATGTAGCAAAGATTCTTATGTTAACTATTCAAAATTATTAAAAAAATGTATAAATGTTTCAATTAGTAATTATAATAATAAATATTTAAATAAATCCGATAATAAATGTAAAGCGTGTTGGAATCTTATAAAGAGTGAGAGTAATGACATAAAAAAACACAATATTATAACAGAATTAAAAGTAGATAACGTAAAAATTGATCAAAGCGAAGTAATTGCTGAACAATTTAATGACTTCTTCATAAGATTAAACCACCATGGTGAACATGACATTACCAAAAACACACTAAATTTTCAAATGTCCAATAGTATTTTTCTTCGTCCTTGTAGTATAAACGAAATTACAAAAATAATAATGTCTCTAAAGAATACAAACTCTGTGGGTTTTGACGGAATATCTACTAAGGTGTTAAAATATGCCTGTCGTGAAATTGCACCGATTATAACTTACTTGATCAATCTTTCTTTTGAATGTGGAATGTTTCCTAGTATGCTGAAAAAATCGATTGTAAAGCCGTTACATAAAAAAGGAAACAGAAACGAAATGTGCAATTATCGGCCAATTACCCTTAACTCAATTATATCCAAAATCTTTGAAAAAGCTATGTGTTCTCGAATAGTGGATTTTATCACAAAAAACAATATAATTAAAAAGGAGCAATATGGTTTTCAGAGAGGAAAATCAACTACTCATGCATGTTATCATCTTGTTAATAAAATACTCGAAATTTTAGACAAAAAGAAACGTGCGGTGGGCATTTTTTTCGACATGACAAAAGCGTTCGATTTTGTTTCCCACTCGCTAATGCTGGGTAAATTAGAAAGGTATGGGATACGTGGTCAAGCTTTAAACTGGCTTAAGACCTACTTAGAAAATAGACTGCAATGTGTTTCAGTAACCGGACTTAACAAAGAAAATGAAATAATTGAATTTTTGTCAACTTATAAAAACAACAAATTTGGTGTACCGCAGGGAAGTGTTTTGGGTCCCCTACTATTTATATTGTATATTAATGACTTACCAGATATTACTCCAAACCCGTGTTTCCTATTCGCAGATGATGTATCCATTATTTTGACCTTAACTAATGATATTGAAAAAGACATAATTGATGCAAATAATACTATTGACAACATAATCCAATGGCTCACCAATAATAATCTAATTGCTAATATGACTAAAACTAATTATATACAATTCCTGACCAAGAATAAAAAAGAAATTAACATTGACTTAAAATATAATAACAATCCTATTACTCAAGTAAAGCAGACCTCATTCCTAGGCATCACTTTAGACAATAAGTGTAATTGGAAAGCACATATTGAAAAGGTAACGTCCAAAATTAACAGATTTGTATATGTGTTTCATAAGCTAAAACAAACATCCTCAAGGTCGACACTTCTCACTGCATATCACGGATATATAGCGTCCATACTGCGATATGGTCTTATTATATGGGGAAACTCACCAGACAGAAATAAAGCTTTTATTGCACAGAAAAAGTGTATTAGGGCTATTTGTGGGATACCTCCCTGGGAATCTTGCAAACCGCTGTTTCAGACGTTACAAGTGTTGACATTGCCCTGCATGTATATTTTAGAACTAGCACTGTTTGTAAAAAATAATACTGATCTTTTTATTACAGCCAAAGATAAATATGCTAGGAATACACGTAAACCAGATCGAATTGTTATAGGGGAAAAGATCAGTACCACTCTATATCTACAAAATAGTTACGCAATGTGTGGCAAAGTGTTTAATGCGTTACCTGCAAAAATCAAATGTTTACCAATGCCGCAGTTTAAGAAAGAATTAAAAGCCTTTCTAACAAAAAAATGTTATTACTCGGTGAATGAGCTTTACCTAGATCATGAAAAATAAATAAATATAATTAAAATCAATTTGAAATAGGTCAATGAATTAAATTACGATAATAGAAGATATATTATATAGATTAGTCTGACATTACCAATATTATTAATATTATGATTAGTATGAGTTAATATTATTAGTATGAGTTATCATTATTATATTGTACACCCACTATGGGTTCCTGTTGTGAAGTGCTTATCTTACCATGTATAACATCTTGTGTACCAACAGAAACAATAAAGACTATTTGTATTTGTAAGATAAATAATAAGATTCTAACGTTTGAAGCACTATGTCTACTTCAAAGAATAAAATTAATGTCTTATTTTGGAACAAAATTCCATAAATATAATTCTTCATTAGACAAGTGATACCTACCAATAAATATCTAAAGTCACGATATCTTTTGATGGCAAGCGGTATGAATTTTCGGTCTAGATAGAATCGGTGTCACCGTTTACAAATACCTGAGTACCTAAATCACTGTCAAATTAAATTAAAAATTATAGAGTTCGGCGCTAAATAGAATAACTGGAGCGTCTATTACTGCTGAGTCTATTCTTCAAGGTGAACCAATGGAAGATATTTCTTAGCAAATATCCTCCTTTGGTTCACCAAGGAGAGTTGTAAGATCTCTTTCTCTCTAAGCCACGGATTCATTCACAATGTATCAATGGTACAGCATAATTATTGTATTACGTACCTACACTACCTACCTTTGTTTTTACGCCTTCTAAATTTCCTTGTGTCTAAATCAAAACTCATATCTTATGTATATAAAATTCTCGTGTCACAATGTTACCAATGTTACTCCTCCGAAACGGCTTGACCGATTGTAATGAAATTTTGTATGCATATTCAGTAGGTCTGAGAATCGGCTACTATCTATTTTTCACACCCCTATGTGATAAAGGTTGTTAACATTTTTTTGGCAAAACAACGTTTGCCTGGTCAGCTAGTAATTTATAAATAGGTACCTATATATAATTATTTTACTTCAACTTAATTGAATCCTAGTGTCGTCATATCAGAAAACAAACCATGATATTTTTGATTTTGATCCCAACTATGTCCGTGGTTGTCTTTGACTTATATAAAAACGTAGATCGGTAAATAAGTAGGTGTACCTAAGAACCTACAAGTATGTACCGCTTAAAGAATGTAATTACCTTTTGACTTTGTAATGTTTAATTACCTTTTGACTTTAATGTTCATTCAATACACAATAATTTTGGAAAAAATATTCATTGATTACTTAATTTTAAAATTGCCTGTAACCAATACAGAACAGCACAAAATTACACACGCGAAAATTAAATGGATATTAAATTAACAATGTATTCGAACAACCTGTGTGTCAAAAAATCCCAAATTGAGTGCCAAAAAACCCTTTTGGGAATTTTATTGAGTGTCCGTTACTTACACAACTTGCATTTTAATGCGCTATAAAAGTAAAAGTTTAATATTTGAAGATGTGATAGTAAAGATAAGCGATGTGATGTGATCCAACGCCACCTGCACTCGGTTCAGAAAAAAATATCCTCCCACACAATTTTGTGCTTAGATGTTACGGTGGTAAGGATTTGTTTCCTGTGAAAGTTCGCCCCAAAGGGAATACTTGATGTGGTAATCTGGTATGCCAAAGCTATGCCAGTGGAGCTGCCTGCATTACACAGCCTGTGATGTGACTATTAAATATCAATATTTTATAAGGGGGCGAGTTATTCTCGATCCTTATCGTTTGTATTAACACCTTGTTTGTTTATTATAACTTCCAAGAGATTTTTTACTAACAAAAACCTTTTGATCTTCCCAGCATCTGCCCTTCTAACTGAACCAATTGTTAGGGTAATGATTAATGAATATGTATAAATTAAATGTTTACAATTAATATTATTAATGAACAGCTAGAAAACATGAAAGTCAGTGTAATAAATAATATTCTACAATAATAAGGTTCAAAAATTTTATTGTAATCAACATAACACTCTATAAATTATTGCGTCTTAAACATTTCAAATACACGCATCAGCTGCACTAAAAATCTGCAAATAATGAACCCAATAATAAACAATTAAAATCAACTAAAACTATATTAAATTATAATTTTATGGTTTCAAAGCTGCCACTATACTGCATTGAGTATTTAAGAAATCTGTAACAACAAAACAGACATTTTCATTGAACTTTTAAGAATGAAATTAAGCTTAAGGGCAAGTTTTTAAATCATAATTATTTTGTAGCTATGATTAGTTTTCCGATGTACCAACGAACATAGATTATGTAACAGTCATTCCGATTTCCGTCTGTTTATTCACGGCATCGATCGAATTGATCGAGCTTCGATCAGATAGCTCGCCGACCTCTCTACAAACAAGGGGTCAGATGAATCGTGAAATAAGAAATAAGTGAATTCTTTCTAACAATGAGGTGATCGTGAAAGTCTTGCGAAACGGTATGAAATGCTGTCGGTAGGCATTTTTATTATCTTTAAGAAATTATTTTGAAAAATATTGATATGATTGATTGAACTATGTAGTTTGGTATTGCTGTTATTTTCTTACTTTGCCCTCATGGACTAATTTTGTTGTAGTCTTATAAACACATTTTTAAAGAAATAATAGCTTTTAATATAAAAAAAGTGTTAGCAACAAAATATAACTTAAAAGTCGGGATTTAGTAGGTACAGATTTTTCATTGCATAGTTAGGTACACTTTTAATTCCACAATTTTTCGTCACAAAAAATATTAGTGCCAACTTAACAAACTGAGAGATGAATAACATGGTTATTAGACATTAATTTGAAGTAGAAAATACAAATTCACTAAACAAAAATTCATATAGGTACTCAACAAAACTTGTATCCACGCGTGAGTCACAAATATACCTACACTAATTGAACTACAAATATTTCAAATAATATAATTATGTATCTTCTCTGTTAAACGCGGCTATCTTGCTCCCTCTACAAAGACTTCGTTTACGTTATCTCAATGCGGCAATGCACAAGACCAAATCTTGTTTCCGACGAACGTATAGATATATGGAAACCGTACGATTATAGACATTATAGTACAAAGGACTATTTGATTTTCTCAAGTGACTATTTATATCAAACGATATAACAGAGAGCATAACGACCAAATTCATCTTGCGTAACTTTAGATCGTATCGTTCTCAAAATTCCGTAAAGACGTCATTTTAACGCTGATTTCGGATGGTATTACAATCAATTATAAAACAGGGATCCGACTAGGACAAACAAGATGTTGAATTATAAAACCGGCCAAGTGCGGCTTGGACTGTTTAAGAAGGGCTCAGTATCACATTGTAATAATTCATTCCCAGTAATTCAACAGATTAGTACAACTACAACAAAAATAACACTACTACTTTTGTTTTTACCTTAATTTTACGGCTCAAAAGGTAAAGCAAAAAATACCAAGACCAAGCTTTGTATGGGAACCCCATTAAATTTTTGACTTGTTTAATATTTTTGTTGATATAACGCCTAGGTAGTAAAATATATTCTTAATTAAAAATGAAAAGTTTCTTTTGATTACGTAAATGCATTATGAGATTTTTTCCTCTTTACATCATAATTTTTACAATTTAAGCCTTTGAAAATTGGCGAACGGACCGCGGAGATTTAGTGATAGAATGTTTTTGGCACCCTTTGGCCACGGAACCCTAAAAGCTGACGTAATAAACTACATATAATTCCATCTAAGCTACAGTTTTTTTGTAGATCAACTTCAAGTTAGACACTATGACGCACCTCCGACTGTTCGACCATCTTCATCTGTCATTCGGAATTATTAAAGAGAAAAAAAACGTATTACATGGCGTCCACAACAAAGAAAAAATATGAGCACCCGCTAGGTCGATAGCAACTTTATCCTTTTTCTGACACAAACTTTTGATCGGATCTCTGCCCCCAAAGGGCAGCGCTTTTTTAGGACGAAATACTTATGTCGTAAAAATTGAAAAGCGAACGCTTTTTTGTCAGAACTATCCCGGCCAACAGAATATTTCTGTTATTATGGACAATTTATCGCTGCATGTCCATTACCTAAAAGGATATTTTATATTGTGGGTTTTGTAGCGGCCAGTTAAGCCGATTTATAGTGTAATGAGGATTTATTTCTAATAAATGATGACGTTATAAAGTATTCTATTTTGTCAAAAGTTATTCATTTTTTGCTTTATAGCAGTTAAGTTGACATAACTATATGTAGTACGCAATTTAGCTCTGGTATATAAATAGGCACTTATCAATTTTATGGGACATTTAATTATCCAAGTGACAATTTTCTGAGTTTACGATTGAAGATAATAATTATTTGTATGTATTTTTATTTTTATTGGTTTTTGAGTTCATTAATATCCTACCTAAGTAAGTAGTAAAACAGCGATGCATTTCAATACTATTTCATTACAACATACAATAATAACTCGTAACTCGTGTTTAAGTATTCATAGCGTCTCGAATTGGCAATGTGTCGTAAATTTCAGCGGTTCCTTCTGGCACCTCACATTACCAGTTATAATTAAATTTAACAAAGAACATAATAACAGCGTTAATGACGCTCGCCTGTTTTGTGCGATTGGTTTAATTTTCAATACGAATATTAAATTTTTCTACTTAATTTTATGAATTAGTTCGAACTTCGAACTGTATCTTTATTACGATTATTGCCGATTTTAAAACAATATTCCTACAAGTATAACAGAACATTCATGTTCGGGCATAATTTTAAATTGATTTCTTTTATACAAAGAAACTAGCAAACCCGGCGAACTCCGTTTCGCCACCAAATGGCTTCGTTTTTTGTAACATTCGTTTGGGGATTAAAGAAATTTTTTTTTGTTTTATATTTGAAAAGGAATAAAATTATTTCATTTCACAACATTAATGAATTCATTTCGATTACAAAAATGAAGTGTAATTTAGTTGAACTTCTCTAAGTAAAAAATGAAAGTAAATCCAAAGTAAATACTGAATCGAAGCGTTTTACGTGTCCGCAAATTATCCGTTTCATTGAAGTGCTCTTTGGTAAACCACATTTTTTGTTTTTTGGTCTGACGTTAACACAAACAAAGCGGATGGTTTCCCAACTCGTGAACACGCAACGTATAGCTGCCCATGTGAAAAACAATGATTTTCTAAATTTATCCCGCAAACACTAAGCGATTGGCCTTGCGACTTGATAATGGTCATTGCGAACGCAAGGCGAACCGGAAATTGCAATCGTTTGAAGTCAAACGGAAGATCAGTCGGAATCATTGGTATTCGAGGAATACATACACTTTCACCTGCGTACTTTCCGTTAATAATGGTTGCCTCAATCAAATTCGGCATAAGTCTTTTCACCGCAAGTCGAGTACCGTTGCAAAGTCGCGGTGGATTCAAATTACGCAATATCATAATAACTGAACCAACTTTGAGTTGCAAGTTATGTGGTGGAAATCCTGGTAACTCCAGAGAGTTCAAAAACTCCGTTGGATAATTTACTACATCATCGGGATTTGTTATGGAATCAACGGATTTGTATGTCACCAAATCACCAGCGATTTTTGATTGAATGGTGAAATTCAGTGCGTGTACATCATTATTCTTTGCGGCAAGAATTGCTCTTTGACTTAACCAAGCATAATTCTGATAATTCTCACTAATGTTTGGGAAAACATTTTCAATAAGAGCTAATTGAGAGTCTACAAATCGGCAGAAGTCGTTGGTAAGCGTAATTAATCCAGTTGTCGCATCAACTGGGACTTTTCCATTTCCAACAGCTAACAATTGTTTGGAAAATTGTGCAGGACTTTGATCATTCTGAAGTTGAACTCTCATATTAATGGTTAGCGATAATGTTTTTACGTTATTCCATAAAGGTGATGCCTTCAGGCAAGCATTCAATTCATCTGTAGGCGTTCCACGGGGAATTACTGGCAACGTCTGCCTGAAATCGCCTGCCAACAATATCATCACGCCGCCAAAGATGTTGTTATTTCGCCGAAGATCCTTCAGTGTGAAGTTAAGTGCTTCAAGTGATTTCTTATGTGCCATTGTGCACTCATCCCAAACAATGAGCTTGCATTGCATCAATAATTTTCCCATTGCACTGGATCGCGAAATATTGCATGTTGGAGTATCAATTGTGTTTAAATTAAGTGGCAACTTAAGCGCAGAATGTGCAGTACGACCGCCATCTAGAAGAGTCGCCGCAATTCCAGATGATGCTAACGCCAAAGCTATGTCACATCTTGATCGAATAGTGGCCAAAATCAATGAAATTACAAATGTTTTCCCTGTTCCTCCAGGTGCGTCCAGGAAGAATAGACCACCAGTATTATTGTCCACCGCTTGCATTAATGTTTCGTATACTTGTTTTTGCTGTTCATTCAACAACGGCACATTATTTCGAACCAATTCTTGCAATCTATCAACATTGTATTGAAGCTCTCGATTTAATTCTTGGTTGAATACATCGTGCATCGATCGATTTGGCGCAATCATTCCTACTTCAATCAGTAGCTTGTTTGCAATAGTCAAGCATTGATCCTCAATTAGAATCAATCCTTCATTGTAGATTTCATCGGTTATTTGCATGTCGGGACTATTCGTTTGAATGCGCAAGCGATGCAAGATATCCTCACATATGTCGTCTTTGTATTTGTTCCATAACTGAATTGGTTGTGAAGGGAAACATGTGGTGATGATAATTGCGAACAGCGTTCGTATTTGGTACGCATTTGATGAAACGACTGAATCCGCAAGTGTTAAATCCCAATGAGAATCCTTCTCCAGCAAACCCAATAGTTGACATGCTTCTCGATATGTTTGGCATTGATGGCCATTCACAGTTTTCAAATCCGCAAATGATTTTGGTCCACGTACATTTACCAACAGCAGTCTCAAATAAAAACATTCATCATTTCTAGGGTGAACAGTATACATGCGACCTAGCGCATCAGTGGAAAACACCTGTGGCCAATTTGGAACTGGGGTTCCTTGTTTGCGACGTTGAAATTTCTTTGTTGATTGATTCCAAGTGTAATACTTGGGCATTTCAACGTACATCAGCGTCGCTGCGAATGGATCTGCTTCACACATTGCAAAGAAGCTAGTCAATGTTGTCGATGGTGGTCTCTCAGCTCGTTGTGCCGCATTAGCCTCAGTGAAGTAAACTCTTTGACCATTTTCCAAGTGCACTGCTAAATGTACAACTGTGGGATATCTTTCATGAATTTGAAATGACAATAATCGCCACAGTGCTTCATTAGTACTGACGTATCTGCCCATTTGGAAGTTGCTGATTTCGTCATTCGCATTTTCCGACGCAATACCAAACACAGCCATGTCGCTGCCTTTTGTGACGTACTTGCACAAATATTTGACTGATTTGGCCGAATGACAACTCTCAACGTTCGCATGTGTTTTGAAAATTCGTGATAGGAGCGGGCAATATGGTACAATGAATTCATTTCCGATCTCAATCTCTTGATTTTGAACTTTAACTTTGATAGTTCGACCATTATCTTCTTTTGAACGACGACGATAAACTGGATATCCATCGTTCCCTGTGACTGTTTCAGCAACTAACGGTCGCGGATATCGTTTTGTGCACTTCCCATCAGCCATGCAAGGCGATAATGGATTTAATGCACCGCACGGTCCATGCACCATCTGTGTCGTCACAATGTCGTGTAGATGGGGATCAGTGACTGGATCAGGAATTTCAGCTGATATGATGTCATCCACTTCATTTGAATGTAATTTGTTCAGCAACCAAATTAGGATATGAGCATGCGGTAGTCCACGCTTCTGCCATTCCACCGAGTACATATAACAACGTGTGTCACCAAAAACTCGATACTTAGCAAGCACATCCATCATAACCTTGAGTTTTTGCTGAAACACTCTGGCGATTATGTCATGGCGATCTTGCGGTTTCTGCCCAGGATCCAACTCACGTTCAATTTCCGTCCACTTCGGATTGCATGTGAACGTTATAAATAAATCCGGAGTTCCATAATTTCGCACGTACGTCATAGCGTCTTGAGCGTATTCGTGCATGTGGCGTGGGCTTCCGATATAAGATGAAGGGAGAATCGTCAGGCGTCCAATATTCTGAACATTACCATCTGAATGAATAGCATCACGCAAGTGTATATAGTCCTCAGATCGTAGCTTTGCCTGATTGAATCGGATGAACGCTAAACGTTCGGTCTCGACTTTGACATACATGTCGACAGCGAATTGCTGGAATAGCCGACGGCACTTCAGAATGACATTCTCCTCATGTGTACGAATCATCATACGATACGCATAGTAATTCATTGCGCTTAGATTTTTGTTCGTTGATACGCCTGGAAATGCAAAATTAAATGGATTGTTAATGGAAACCAATAATAGCAATAATTAGCAATAATTAGTGTGTTAATATTGTACCTGTAATTGGATCGACCATCTTCAACGTGATGTCGTATCCGTCTTGCCCTTGCCAATAAATGACTGGATATTGTAACGCATCGTACAAACGATGTGTCTCGTTTACACGATGCATGATATTGCTTCTTCGCTGAACGACAATGTCTCGTGATTTAGTTGGATCGCCAACAATAATTGCAGCAACATCATCAACGGTGGGTGCATTGAATCTTCGCACATGTTCACCTGTTGGGGTACGATCCGCTCTTATGACGAATTTGTGCGTATCCGATGGCATTCGTTCCAATGCTGTTTTGAACATATTAACCACAGAGTTATTAGCGTGAAAAAATGTTTGCAACTGTTCAATAATTCGTCTCTTTAACTGCTGTGTTCCCTGTATATTGCACCGCACATTCAGCTGATCCACCATCGAGGAAATGAAATATATTTGCAGAAATTGATGCGGTTCATCTGGTGTTGGCACCATTGAACCATGCAAATGATATATTTGTCCTTGTATCTGTAATTGCAAACAATTATTTGTTGAAGAATACGGTGTGACTTCTGATCGTGTGATGGTGTAGTGTGTGGTGTATGTGTAGTTGTTATGTGTTGCAATTGATTGTGTTGGTGTGAGTGATTGGTTGTGTGTGTTGTATCTTTTACCTTGCAAGTCGGCGTGAAGCCGCCTTCTCGAATGATATTAGCTCCAAAGGAAGTCATGCGAAAGCAGTTATTGTATTCAAGGATGCGTTGAAGAAAATGGTTGGAATCGGGATCACTTCCATCGAACAATGGTTTCAGTGGCTGTGGTGGTGTAAGTAATGGATCCAGTTTGACTTTTCCACTTGCGCAGCACAGTCCAGCCGTTTCTCTTTTGAACTTTAACGCATTGCAATATCGGCATACAGTCGTCATTGGTCCAATATCTAAATTGTCATCATCACTGTAGTTCGCAGTGGGATCATATTGGAATGCCAAGCGATTGTATTATGCTAATGATCTTCGTGTGCTCACGCGTTGTCTCAATCGGGCATTTTCTCTTATTATATTTTGACTTTCTTCCCTTAAGTTCTGTGAATACACTTGTTGCTGGCTTGCATGTCTTGTGCGGCGGCCGATATTCGCACGTCGTCCTCTAGGCATTTTGGACTATGGACAGACTGGTGATCTGCATGCACGTGAATGCACGATCCACTTAATTTACACAGTTCAACTTACCACCTTAAGAACTTGCACAATACGCCTGATTGTTTTGATGGAAAAATATTTTATTAGACAGTAGAAGGTAACAACGTGATATCCAAGGCAACCATATGACAATCCTACCAAATTACATATGTACAACACCTACTTAAATTGTTTGGTTTACAATGATTTTCCCTGTTTTCCTCCTTTTCTGTTGAAAATTTCCCGAATTTTGTTTGCTACAAACCTCACGGAGCTCGAGACCTTTCCAACGAATGCAAAACCGTGGAAATTGGTTTGTGCGTTCTGGAGTTATATGATCAGGAAGGAAAACCCGACTTATTTTTATATAATAGATTACAAACGGGAAGCCAAATAATGGAAATTGTTTGTCGTCTCCCTTGGACATCGGTAACATCAAAAGCATAACCGCTTGTTGGCCAAAAAGGGAACGGGTTACGTATTCCACTTCGCTACTTCTCTACAAATGAAAATATCTAACTTTTTACAAAAAATAACAGACTTCAAATCGATAAGTGGAAACAACTGAGTTGGTAGGTATTACTCGTTAGAAGTCGCTCAAATTCATGCGGGATCAGACAACAGGCATCAAGTCTCGCTTTAAAAAATAATTATACAAATCGAAACACGCATTAATAAGAATAACTCAAAAACTAATACTCATATCATCTAAATTTAATTGGGACCAGTCAACAGACGTCAAGCACTTCCCCTCGAATACAAAAAGATTATCAAAATCAGTTCACAGTGCAGAGTTCTGAGGCAACACACGTAAAAATAAGTACAGTTGAATTGAGAACCTCCTAGTTTTTTTTTTGGTTAAAAATACATATGAGCATACAAGCTTTGCCTTTGCTGACTAATGGTGCAGAAATCTCCCTGGGAACTGTTTGTATCAGATGCACTTTCTGGATCTGAGTTCAAAACGCATTCAGCCGGAGGCAGAATACCTAACTAAATGAACGTTTTCCTCCTGGTAACTTATAATTACTATTTTTGTTCTGTTTCGGTTGTTTCAACGATTTGAATATACGTCCTATTTTAAATATTTTATTGCTTTTGCCATCAGCCAACAACAATTTTAAAGTAAAACGTACGAATTTAAACACATAGGCAAAAGTTCGTAATTTTATATAGGTAACACTTATCCTTATCATAAACATAGGTATACTTACATGGAAATAGATAACATTTAACACCAATATCTAAGAAGTACATTATTGAAATATTGTTAGTCGGTAGAACTCTAAGGAGCTCCCACGTTAAAAGTTCCATTACTTCAAGGAAGATGGCGTTATTAAACAACTGAGCTTTCTTCATGAAACCTTCATTTTCAAATCATGTTTGAATTTGTAAATTACAAAGATTTAGCTTGTTACTATTATTTTTCACAGTACCCTATGTACCTATAATGCTAACAGATTTTCCCGTGTGTAATTTTAAAACGTTTCTCAAGTCTTAATAGTATGTAGAGCGCTTTAATAAAATTAAGTTCTACCTACTTAAAATGGAATATGGACAAAAGCTTGAACTTGTAACACAGAAGTAGTCGCTAATAGTAGTAATATTATGATCAGTCTTATGCTTATCTAAACAAAAAAATTGTAAGAGTTCCTTAGAAGTTCGACGTTTAACCCAATAGGTATAAAAAAGTCAACTCGCAGTAATTTAGGATCGACATACGCTAAAAATATTTGAGCTTTTTTATCCAAATTCATTCATCTTGCTAATCGCTCTCATAAATTGCTATAAATGGATCGCACAATGTACCTATCTACAATTTACATCCGACCTCCTTTTATTTACTGCTTCTGTGAATAACCGGTTATTATCGACAACCTAAACATACAAATCATACAATTCATCACCATACAGATAACCAATTACTTTGTTAGAACTCACGAAATGGTTTACGATGATGATAAAATGAAATAAATTATAGTCTTATGTGAAGAGTTATATTGTTGATTCAACATATTTCTTAATTAAAATATGTTTATGCTACGGATATAATATAGCAGCAAAACAGGTAAGTAGATACAATTTAAGCTCAATCACTAATATCTCAATAACTAATTGTTAGCAATAAAATGTTGCTAGTGTTTTTTTGGATATATAATTGCAAGCACCAGGTGAAAAAAATATAGTACCTAACCGAATTGTAACTCAACGGAGTACACTAAGGTAGGTTTCGACCGATGAAGATATTTTATTAATTATAATATAATAAAATAATTATAATATAATATAATAATCCATAGATACTAATATTATAAATGCGAAAGTCTGTCTGTCTGTCTGTCTGTGACGTTTTCACGGCAAAACTACCGGTCCGATTTGGATGAAATTAGTTGAAGACCCAGAGTCACACATAGGCTACTTTTTAAAAAAAAAATCAACCCCTAAAGGCTTGAAATAGGGGATGAAAGTTTGTATGAAAAATCTAAACCACCTGACCGATATCGATGAATTTTCCCAGGAAGATAGTTGATGACGTACCTTCTTCCCCACTTCCCCGGTTCGCGATATAAAGCTAGTTATAATATAATAATATACTAAATAACTTATTAATTATAATATAACACAGTTATAATAAGTATATTACATTTAGACATTTACGGATATTACAAAAGGATATCCTTTTGTAATAATAATGTACCTTGTAGGTACTACCACAGTTAGGGATTGGCATTTAATAACTATAAGCTTTTAAACGTAAGATGACGTTACAAAATATGTATTTTTATCGTTTCTTGAAAAGAAATAACCACAAAGAGGAATTTAATACAAAACATTTTTTTTTAAATTGCAGCGTCTGCTCCAAAAGAACAATCAAAGTTGGTAGTCAACACTCAGGGGTAGATGTGACTCAGCAAAATTATAGTATTGCTGTTTGAGTGCCGTCGTTTCATCGAAAACCAGTAATGGTACGTCTTTCTGTCCGTCATAATGACGAATGCTAAGTTTAAGATGTACCTACTCATTATGCGGCCGTATTTTGGATTTCGTGGAAAACTTTCTGTCATTCGGAAATTGATAGTTCAGACCATGAATAATCAAATGACCAATAACGTTGTCCTTTGGCTTTCATTTTATTACTATTGTTATTATTTTATTTGTTTGTTAAGATAAATTTAATTGTTCTACTCGTATATTATGTAGTACCTACCTACCTTTTTCAGAATATTAAAGGTAGATATTAAATACTAAAGGTTGTCAAAAAAGTAGACAATTTGTATAAAAGAGACAATTCATGAAACGATGATAATAATTTATAACATTTATTTTTGATTTTATTTTACAATGTTCATGTGTTTGTGTCGTTTTATATTTATGAGAACCCAAACTTATAATTATATCCTCTTTTTTAGCAGTTCCACTTAAGTTTCTAGCCCAGCGTCTCAAATCACAGTAATATAAGATTTGGACAGACAAAGAGAAAGTAGGTAGTTATCGAGTAAATTTTGATTTAGTGCACAACAAAACAGGTGGTATTGCCTCAAGACATAACATGAAAGAAGATAAATAGCCATCGATAAAGTCAAAGTGGAGCACACCACTAGCTACGTACGTTTATACGTAGATACGTATACCTATTTTGTACCATACAATGCAATAATACAGTTGAACTCTCCACAAATAGATTTAGCAAACGCATAATATGCGCGTACGCAATAACATTACTAAACTATTTGCAATTTGATACCTTAATGTAATCGATGAGTAGCCATTTGTTTGAGTAATATTAAAAAAAGTTTTATGTAATTGAACACTTTAAGGTGAAGATTACTATTACCTAGTACCTACCTACTAAAAATATATTATAAGTATAGCAAAATCATTTCGATGTGATGTTTCCGGTATGTAAAACTGTAAAGCGCTCTTTGATAGGTACTAAATTCGAATAGCTCAATAGCTTACGCGGATATAATGAAAGCGTGAAGATCTTAGATTCACATAAACCTCGATATTCAAAGATACAAATATAGATACGAAGAGCAACAAGACTTATTGAGATGTAAATTATTGTTTTCAATCCAACGGTTTCCCATAATGCTGTTATTGTTTACGTTGCTAAAAGTTGTGTTTAGCTTACGAATAATATACAATCAGGTTATAATAATCAGAGAAACATTTATAGCAGCTCGATAGAGGTGACCGATAATAACAAAACAACTCTTTTGAACATTTGTGCTTTGTAGGGCACAACGAAGACTGGTCCTAATG
Organism: Hesperia comma; assembly: GCA_905404135.1. Taxonomy (NCBI): domain Eukaryota; kingdom Metazoa; phylum Arthropoda; class Insecta; order Lepidoptera; family Hesperiidae; genus Hesperia; species Hesperia comma. The sequence goes on along the minus strand of FR990025.1, from coordinate 12,193,904 downwards.
GTAATGTGTCGTCGTAGGTATCATTCGTTAAATTAAGATGATAGGTGACATTAATTCTAGACGAAATCTTCACCAATAGTTAGTACAAAATTAAGCAACTGCGAACGGGTAGATAGTAGTTGGGCGGATGACTGCCAGTGAAAAAAGTTTCTTGAGCGCTTCTGAGCTTTGGAGGATACGTAATGCCGTCGGTCCCGGATGTCATTGATACATAACAGTTACAAAGCCATGTTGGAGGCCTTCGAAAAACCTTTTGTTTAAAACACTTCCGACATTTGGGGCAGCTAAGCCCTTTATTCTGCACTGGAGCAGCGTGGTGGAGAAGGACTACTCAATAATTTGAAGAGACTCGTGCTCAGCAGTCGAAACTAGGTTGGTTGGTAGCCATACCAATAAAACCTTACATTTATCATTGGGAGGAATAGTGGATAGCGATATTGACCCAAGCGATCGTCTATCATCGGCTGAATGCACAAATAGTTTTATTTTCCTGTCAAAGAACTTTCATTCACAAAGTATAAAAGTCAGTCATGCTCACTTGCTGAGGCATTTCGATAATGAAATCGTTTCGTAGTTTCTCAGCGGTTTTTTGTAGCATCGTGACTGTTTTCCATGTGATTTATCTGTTTTTACATTCCCATAGCTCGATGAGGTTATTGGATAAATTGAATTGCTCGTGGAAGTTTTAAAAAAATTGTAGGATAGGTACCAAATGTAGTTAATTTAATAAAATACCACAATGTCACAAAAATATTCGCAATTAAATTATTTATTTACACCATTTTGTTTAGGTACTTATATTTTATCGTTAAAATAGTTAAATATTTATAATTTATACCACTTTTAAATTGTCAATAAACGCTAATTAAACTATTTTCAAAGAATTAAATACAGTGTTAATTATAAAAGTAATAACAGATTTGGATTTAATATTGTATCTGTATTTATACAATTTTTATGGCATTAGTGACAATCATTTTTGCATAGGTAGGTAGGTATATACATACTATAAATAAAAATACGAGCAGTATAATTTGAAACAACTAAATAAATATTATAATGACAATACTGTGGGTGTATCTTAATATTCAGTATAAGCTACCCATAAACGACGAAATGAGTTAATATTAAAAATGAGTGTCTGTGTTACTCATTATAATTAAACAGGCTTTCTTTGTGAGGCAACAAGATAGCGTAAAAACGAGTTACTGTATTGTAACGATGTCATTTAAACTGATATTGCTCATGAGTAATTTACTTCTTACAATTATAGCATAGGCAAGTCACAAACGGCAACTTATGAGAACGGAGATTAGATACCTATGTCATTATCATATGCAATCCGCATTCATAATTATACCTAATGAGGTAGCAATTAACTTTAACAATTTACTTAATTACATAATTAAAATTTCCATGATAATTGCATAATTTTAAAGCAATAACCAATTAATAAATTTAATAATTATTCGCACAAGGTTAATGTTTTAAGTAACTATCATAAAAGACTATTGTGAATATAGGTACAATAAGCTGAATTTTTGTAGTATTACTGCTAACGTTGAAAAAACTTTTTATTTCCATTAAAATTAACCATCAGCAGAATATTTAGCGTCGATTAAAATATTTAGGGTCGGCAATTCTAAAAATTTATAATCAAGAAACGATGAGAAATGCGCCAATCGGAACAGATCGATACAAATATTACAACACAATCGAACACTCGAACCGTACCATAATTGTTCCTCAAACACTCCATATTTGACTCTGCCACAGTTTGTTCGTTCCAATTTCGCCTGTGTTCTCATGGTCCCATTACAATTTCTAACAACGGAGCGATGTATCGGAATTGCCCAGAAAATCAAGATAAGTATCTCTCCGTTGTCACGACGCAATTCCGAAAGCTCCTGGTCGGGTTTTGAGTGAGAGGACGTGACCTTTGAGCGGGCTCCAGCGACTTGAAGTGTGAAACATCAAGTCTGGTCAGCGGGTGGTATGGATTGACCGAACGCCGAATATGGGTCTCACCTCGTTTTATATTGAATCTAACAAATATTTTTCCATTGCCTCATAGATTAAAAGAATGGAGTCCGTTTGGAGTCAGTTTTTATTTGTCACTTATAAATTTACATTTTAATAATAGTATGAATAAACTTTTAGAAGGATTTTTGTATATGGAAGGTGATATGAAACTCATGGCAATGTGTTGTCATGGTACCTACCACTTTTGAAAAAATTTGAATATTTATGAAGTAATCATTATGCATTTTAGTGGATATAATTAAAGTAGGTATATTCAAGGTATTTTAAATTTCATGCAAAGTTTATTTGAATGTTCATTCTCAATACTATCTGTAATCCTTAGCAAGTGAAAAATTACATTTTTTTACGGAATTAAGGTATAAATTAAATGAGCAGACAGCACCACCCTTCCACTGCCACCTGTAACTGTGAATGAGTGTACCTATAACTGTGAATGACTTAGAACAATACTCGGATAGGGCCTAAGATGATTAGTCCAGGTAGTAGATGGTGTTGGTTAGTTGGCTAGTTTGTTAGTAAGTCTTAAGACATGAGTAGGGAGTGCTAGTGATAGTCGCGTTGGCTGTTGTTAGTACTTTACATAAGTATTAAATTGTTTCATTTATTTATTAAAGACAAAAATATAACATACCACATATACGGTGTAAAAATCTTGTGAGTTCTATCAAACACGATGTCGACTTTACAGATCTGATGATGGTTATAAGTCCTACAAAATATGCGGTCATATTAAGATTGATATTATGGGTAATGGGTAATTGTATTATGGTTAATGGGTAAATGAGGTGATTCTCTTATTCTAGCTATTGTTGAAATCAGAAAAATGTTATCCGACCTTGGATATAAGACGTCGATCAAACGTCACACAGAAATGCTATCTGATTTGATTCGGGACTTGGCTGCGATCAGTCATTCCTTTGTTGCGCATGATGTCTGAGTAAACAAAAAATAAAATTAAAAAGATTTCTTATACAAATTGAATGTATGACCTAAGTGTTTCTTTTGATATGTTTGATGTATTGGGATAGATTGATTGAATTGACTCGTGACTGAGGCGGATGTTAAATACCAATAAAGCTTTATTCTTATAATCTGTAAATAACATTGGTTTTATCTATTATCTCAGGAAGGGTGTAGAATCCATCATCCATTATAATGATTTGCCGTCGAATTTAAATGCTAACACTCAATAGATTAATGCACTTATTTTCTGTCTATATGAGTTGACTGGTAGATATTTCTTATGGACCCGCCCCTTGTAAACATAGCTTTAGGTTGTTAAAAATCTATAGCGGTAATAAAGTAAAAATCTTATGATGACATTGACGTGAAGTGGCTATACCCATTGTTATTTATTTTAACGATTTTTTTATTCTCTGGCTATAAGCATTCAATTACACAACAAAGATCTCAAATTATTGCATTTATTGACGCGTTGTGACGCATATGAAGCTTTCAATAGATACGCTTATCTCGAAGGTTATCAATAGATAAAGTAACAAGCTATTAGGCAACAAAGGTAACACAGAAAGGTTTCCGTTTGATATCCGCGGTCAATTTCTTATCTTTTCGTGGGGACACGAAGATGATCGAAGGAGCCAATGGTGCGTTTAACCGTGAAATACAGAGATAACTGTAGGGCTGCAAACGAAAGTTTTCAATCGGTAGGTATACATCTGAAGAAATAAAAATCAAGATTACGATCAAAACTGATGTGATTTCTAACCCTGATCAAATCTTCAGCCATAGCTTTCATTCTACTATTTGTCCCTGGCTGGGTTGGCTTGTCAATGTGTCTTTAAAATTATGCAAGGTTTCTCATCTGCTCGTTTGTCAGCTATTTATTAAAAAAAATTCTTACGCTCATGTTAGTAATACCATTTTTTATTTCAAATATCTTTTTGTGCATTATATGCTACCACTGACTTATGAATATAAATGAAATGTATTTTATAAATGTAATAAGTTTATATTTTTAATTCGCTAAAAATTGCTTTTCTTTTTATTACATTTCAATAAGACACTCCCTCCATCCGAGAAATTCTCAGAAAATCGTTTTTACCTAATACCTATTAGACATGTAACATTGTATGATTAAAATATTTATTTCAAGTGGCAACCCTACACAGATTTGACGTCCCCGGATATTGATAGCAGGTATCTCCACCAGAAATAGTTTTGGTAACGCATTACAGATAAAATGCGTTATGGGCAGACCCGCGCAGGTTGATCTCGCCGGATAACTGGTTTCATCTTGTGCGAGTCGAGATAAAGTTTAGATTTTACCAGGAGGTCCAATTATGTGATTCGTGAATAAAATTTCTGTTGTTATTATGCTATGATACTATCCTACTTACATGTAGGTGTGTATATCGTTTTCAATATGAAATAACTTCAATGATTTGAAACCACGTGTATTTTTTTTGTAATTTTGCTGACTTATTGCGAAAAAATATTTTTTTATCAATTGGCTAAGTAGATAATCTTGTAATTTTTAGGGTTCCGTACCCAAAGGGTAAAACGGGACCCTATTACTGAGACTTCGCTGTCCGTCCGTCCGTCCGTCCGTCTGTCACCAGGTTGTATCTCATGAACCGTAATAGTTACACAGTTGAAATTTTCACAGATAATGTATTTCTGCTGCCGCTACAACAACAAATACTAAAAAACAGAATAAAATAAACATTTAAGTGGGTGCCCATACATTTGACGAGAGTTTAGTTGACTTTCGGTCTAAGAGATGGCGTTGTGAGTAATATGTGGCTACATTAAAACAATTAAATGTTTAAGTGAGGCTTTTATACAACAGACCAGATTTTGTCGGCGTTTTTATACATAATGGTACGGAACCCTTTGTGCACGAGCCCAACTCGCACTTGGCCGGTTTTTAATATAATGCTCATATTATATGAAAGTGGAATATTTTATTATCATTATTGTAGAAGGTACCTAAAAGGTAGGTACGTAGGTAACTTAAAATTTTAAAAAGTTCATTAAAATGAGATTTTGTGAAATGAACATTATATTTTTGCTGTCAATAATAGTTGTTTTTGTACCAAATCTGTGATAATAAACATAATAATTATTCTTACTACTATTATTTTTTCATACCAATATGTCTGGTAAGTCGATCCCTCACTCGAAATATAACTTAGAACTAAATGAATAGATACTTTAATTTTTTTTATTTAAGTTTTATGAATTTGTTCATGTTAAGTCTAATGAAATTAAACATACCAATTTATTGAAATTGATCGATTCTATCAAACTAAAAGAGTTTATTGTTGGCCTGTTTCAAAATTTCTGAGCCTAGCAGTTTTCGAGCGTCCTCTTACGCTATCAAACGAAGATCTTATGTAAGCACTTTTTCCATAAAGTTGCATCGACTTTCTCTTTCAGAAACGCTTATGAATTCTGGATTTAATTAAAAGCAAACACAGTCAGTTACATCAACCGTAGGCTCTGATGTGTATCGTTATGAAAAAATTAAAAACAGCCGACCGGCGGTCATTCAAAGTATGTCACACCATATGTCGCACGGAGACACTTAGGAGACTAACAAAAAAATCAATAACGACTCGGACCTCGGCTGACAGAAGGTCAAACAAAACCATAACTAGTTTCGAATATTCCATAGAATACATTGTAAATCTCTTTTATAGCTACCATGGCGTATCCGTGACGTTTGAAATATTACTTGGGAGCGTTTTCTACCTGAACTGGGAACCATCATTATGGTCTGCAATCATTGTCGGCGACTCGAAGTCATTTCGGAGCTTTTTGTGCGGGATATTCTCAACATTATAGAGAAGAGAAACAACGAAAGTTTACATTACAAAGGACTATAGTTTTTGCATTTTAGTCGGCGGGATGAGGTCTAAAAGCAATCATGTATTGTGTAGGTAACAAATTCTTTTCACACTAGTGTAGATAAATAGTTGGAATGATGTGACTGTTATTTCACTACTTTTTCCTTCGACCTTTCGACTTTTCGACTTTTGTCGTTATTACAATTTTTTATAAGACAAAAGTGATTTTTGAAAAAATCTGTGTAGGTAACATTTTATCGTGATTATAATTGCATATGTGAATAATTATTTATTGTAAACACTGATTGGAATTTAAAGGAGTATTTATAATAATTATTAAATTTACTATTTAACAATCTATTAGAAACAATTGTTAAAATTCCTTTTTATAAATGCTGTACCTACTATCCTCGTAATAAATACATTACTGTAAATATGTGATATAATATGGCTGGCAATTATGAAATTTAATATCTCTAACGATAGTGAAAATTTATGTTGCTTTAAAAGTTAATTATCAATGGACTATTTGTTATGTTGGACATAAAAAATACTATCAAGGTTTCATTAATAAAATATTTCTGTAGTTAATGTGCACTATTTTTCAATTCCACTAAAATTTAAAACATTACTAATCTATGTATAATTTATATAAGAAAAATGTTTTAACTTTTTAAATGTAAGTATAGTCTTAGTATTTATCATCTCTGTCACTATATTATAGTAATAGTGTTATATTTCGGTTCTTAATAAATCTACGTTTTCGAAGTAGTATCTGTGTTTAATTTCTTAACCTTCTGTGTAGTATTAGAAAGAGTACTTATGAGATGAATTTCATTCTTAATTTATCATCTTGAATGGGATTTAGTCAGTGGTTGTGGTATGAACAGAAACAATTCATAATCTTCATAAATTATTTATTTTTAAGTTAGTAGCATGTAAAATAATAGTTGACAAAATTACATTCAATCATTTACTATTACTTGAATAGTTATAAAGAACAAATCATGTAAATCATATTCCTAATTATTGTACAATCTGATGTTACAAAATTAACGTAGGAGTACAATATTTGAGTTCACAAGAGGAAGGTTATTTTAAATTAATACACCATATATTTACATTGTCAACATTATTCACATCTTAACTAATGACTAGTAAAACTATACAGACATCAATAACTCTTATATAATACGTAATTACATCTATGTACAAATATTTGGTAACAATGAGATAATATAATATACTATACCAAAATACTTATTACAAGTTTATTCAATCCCTATACTGGCAATAATCGTAAATCTAAGCACTATGCATTTATCAGTCTTAGTGGACAAAAGTATCCTTAGTCAATTCATGAATTACATTATAAGATAGACATATTTTAAAGATCAACTTTTTAATACATAATCAAAGTTATAAGGCTTTTGTTAACTACGATACGTATGGGATATAATTTTGTAACAATACAGTCTCTTAATAACATAACATTATTATTAGGCTTCTCTACTCCAAGGAACGAATTAGTCAATATTTGGCCGCAGGGATTCAAACGAACAGTCTATTATCACGACTTTATAAGGCATGGCCAACTCAAAGTACTGCCTAGTCTACACATGTGCTTGGAATGTAGCGATCCATTAAGAAATATCTATCAGAGATAACGAGTTTTGAAACATGTTATCTATGTGCGGCCGAATGGGTTTGAGGTAAGCAATCGTGTACGGAGGAACGAGGTTGTAAGTAACCTTGCTCGTCGAGCATTGAAGGGGAGTGGTGGCCAGGATGTTTACGCATCGTGTTAGGAGGTCTGGGTCGACCACCATATGGCTGCTCGTAGTTCTGGGTATCGATAGAAATGTAACTGTGATGGGGATTGTCACCCTCCTGAATTTGACTCGTCAATGTCGTGTTAGTCAACATAGACGTATCGTCTTCGATAGTTATACCAACATTGGCAGCCGTTGGTGTTTGTGGAGGAATAGCATCATATTTGTACCAATGCTCAGGCGCAGTCGGTGATGCCGTATACCTAGAAGGATGTCGCCGTCCATTTGGACACACGCCATGGTTATAATTAATAGTATCTTTATTCCATTGTAAATTGGATATATCGGGCATTACAAACCTAATTTTTTCCCAAAACTTCTTTTCACCCCACAAAAGAACGTTACAAGTTTTCAAGTAGTTTTGGAAATCCAAATCTAAATTTAATGCACTTACATCTGTAGTGAGAATAAATACTATTCTATGGCGTCTAATGGAAGGGTGAATAGAAGTGATAACACCTTTTATTGCTGCTTTAAATGAAGCTTTAGACCATTCGTTTTGTAAGAAATTAAATGAAACAAATATCAATAACCGTTTAGACGATTCAGCAGCATTAGTTATTTGCTCTGATAAGTAATTATCGGGTGCATGTTGCAAGTCTCTATAATGAAAACACATCGTATACCCAGAGTGTTCCATTTCTGGCGCTACAACTTTTGATACAAAGTCATCATCTAATAAACTATATACAGCATAGCCATCATATAACCTATCTCTATCAAGCTCGCTTTCTTGAATTGAAGCACTTTTGAATAGTCTTACCCCGTATTTTGAATGTGCCCATAATCGTACATTTTGTCTGAATGAGAAAGCTAAGGCACCGAATAATAAAATTAAAATTACACTAATTAAAACTACAGCTAACAGTGGCACAAAATTAAGCTTAATAGTGCTTACTTCGTCATATTGATATGGTTGGTTTTCAGTTGGAATAGTATTATATGTAACGCTTGAGTCGCGACACTTATCTAGTACATCAAATACAGTTAAATTAGTGCCAAGACCATTTTCATCTGAACAAAATACTTCAAGAGGATCTTCATAATTTTTCTTGAACCAGTTTTGCAACGGTAAAATGTTATCACAAGTACATGTAAATATATTTCCTCGTACATTAACGCTTTCTAAATGAGAAATGTGTGTTAACTTTTTATCTAGGTTAAGAATTTTATTGCCTTGAAGATGAATAACTCGCAAAGATGACAAATTTTCAAAAGTTTTATTTGCTACTGCAGTCATAAGATTGTCATTTAAGTAGAGCTCTCTTAAGTGCTTTGTTTGAGAGAACTCCCCTCCCGACAATTCCGTTATATGATTATTTTCAAGATGGAGAACGTTTAACGAATGTAGTCCATTGAAAGTATCATTGTCTATCGAAGCAATATTGCTGTTGTTCAAATAAAGTTTATGTAATTTCTTTTTCCCTATAAATAAGTGACTGCCTAGAGACACAAAATCATTGCCATCTAAATACAGTTCGGTTGCATCCATAGGTATTTTCTCGGGAATATCAGTATATCCGACATTAGAACAATCAATAACGTTAGAATTCCAGTTGCTATCGTGAAAACAAGAGCAACCCTCGGGACAGGTCATTTTGCAATCGCAAGCTTCAAACTCGCAACAAAAACAACTAGAAGAACAATGAGTTTCATAGGAACAAAGGAATTGCGTTTCAGGAACGTCCATCAAATTTGCTTTCCCGCCATATTTATTATTGACAACCTCACATGTTACGGAATCTATGTCTGCAAACCTTGGGTATTGTCTCATGTGATTCCAAAGATTAATTTTTTGTAACCAAATCATGTGACAGTTACATATAAATGGATTGTTTCCGATAAAGAATTTTGGCAATAATCTGTGCTTTGATATATGGGGTAAAGTAAAAGCCGATAGCTCTATGGTTCTCAATTTATTGTCAGTGACGACAACTTTTTGTAAGTTTCGTTTTTGAATGAATGTACCTGGATGAATAGTCTGAATTTTATTATTGTTCAAGAAAAGGTCCTCTATTGAGTCGGGTATGGATTTTTCGTCAATATTTTCTAAAGCGTTAAAACTAACATCAAGGGTTCGAATATTTTGTTGAGAATTATGTTCGTTTTCTAGTTTTGTGATATTATTTCTATGAATATCTAACCACTCCAAACCATCTGGCATATAACTGTAATCAAAATAAATAATATTGTTATCTGATATGTTTAACCAACCTAGAGTACTCAATTTGCTGAATACGCCTCGAATGTCACTCAATCTATTTCCATCTAACCGTATCGCTTTTAAAGTTGGATTGGACAAAAACGCATCTTGTTCAATGTTCTCAATTTTATTACTGGCCAGGTTAAGTACTTGTAAAGAGGGTAATGTGCTAAACGTATCTTTAGGTATGTTAACAATGTGATTATCAACAAGGCGTAACCCATAAAGCTCTTCTAAACCTTCAAATGATGTGTTTGTAACTTTAGATATGTTATTTTTGCCTATATCAAGTGATTTTAAAAACCTTAACTTCTTTATACCATCAGGAATTGCATTTAAATTGTTTCCATTAAGACCTAAGTCCTGTAAATAAGTAATATTTTCAAAACACCTGTCATGAATATAAGAAATTTTATTGTTGTCCAGGTAGAGCTGACTAAGAACAAACAAGTTGGAAAAAATATGCTCATTTAAAGTTTTTATTTTATTATCAGATATCGAAAGTTGATGTAAATTCTTGAGTTCCGCAAATGCACCGTTGCTTATAACTTCAATTGCATTATTATCTAAGTTCAAAACTTGTAAATTGTTTAAATCTTGAAAAGATTTCGGATCTAAACGAGCTAATGCATTGTGTGACAAATTCAAAATGATAAGCCGAATCAAACCCGCAAATGTGTCTCTATTAACCCAATCATTTGTCAATCGATTCCTCGAGATGTCCAACTTTTCAAGCTGATCAAGTCCTTCTAACAACCCAGGCGCTAGTACAGAAAGGGAATTGTTCGCTAATGAGATTTCTTTGATAACACGTGAGGACTGAAACAGTTCCGGAGGGACAGCCACTAATTTATTTCCTGACAAGTTTAGAATTTTTAACGAATTTAATCCTACAAAAGCTCTGTCGCCAATTTCGTTAATTAAATTATTTTGAATTTTTAAAACTTCTAATGATCTAAGACTAGATAAACCATTGTCAGGCAGCCGCAAAATGTTGTTGTGAGATAAATCCAGCATTTTTAATCCTGTGTTACACGATTTACCTGGAGCAATTGGTCCCTTTCCCCAATCGGAAAACCCTATATCCGAAATATCTTGTATTCTGTTATTGGTCAGGTTCAGTGATTCCAAACTAAAAAGCGGACAAAAAACTTCAGACGGCAGCATGTAAATATTGTTATCTCCAATGTCAAGTGACCGTAGCTCCATCAAACCTCGGAAACTCTCAGCATGGAACTCCATTGTCATCGCTGGCCAATCCGTGTTGTAAGAGCGTAACGTTAAGCTAGTTAAGTCACGCAAAGGAGACAGAACAGTCGCAGGCACGTAACGTATTTTACAGTATTCAATGCGCAGGTCTTCAAGTTTACGCAACTGTCCCAAAAAGCTGCCAGTATTCATGTGCAGAGAACTTTCGAAGAAAAGCAGATCCGTACATGTGAGCTTTAACTTGTTGATGTTGTACGCCTGCGCGGTGGTAACGTTTTTAAACAAGAAGTCTGCAGAGCCAATGGTTTTGATGTTACACGTGAGAAAGTTTGATTCACTCAACTTTGCGTCCGAATAGTCCCACTGACAGTCGGCGGGGGCGGGCGGCGCGGAACGTGCGCGCGCACCGGCCACCACAACCAAACACATCCAAACTTTTAACGAAATCATTTCGTATAAGTTTTTGGTCATAATTTCACAATAACACAGTTCATTTGTCACTAATATATCACTGAAGTATAGTTCAAAACTTTCGGTTACTTGTAGTCGATATAACAAAGTTTGTACCGATGAACACAGTTCGTTTTATAGCGCATGTAAACAGAGATTGCGAGAACGCGGTAAAACTTTTGACGCAGCCATGCTCCCCTGCGGTCGGGCGGTAACTGACCTACGTAAGTTTGAACGAACGAAAGCCGCATGGGTGTCGGGCGAAAAGGGCGCGCGGGGCGTGGAGGGTCTCACAGTCGATGAGTGGGACCCGCACTGCATCGGTTTACAACAGATGGCACGCGTGTTTTTAAACACTTGAAAAATATTGGTTATGCAGCGTTGAAGACTTAGACCTGCGTGATTCGTTGGCTGCACCTCCTCAAGTTTCATCTCAAAGGAGGTCGCTTTGACAAAGCGCACAGTAGCACTGTTGTAAACCAGTGTAGTCGATCATTCAATACTTGTTGTTATCTCGTTTCATTCATTTTAGTTTTATTTGTTTTTGTTTACTTTAACTTTTATATCTGTAAAATACATAACTTGAAAAACCTATATTATTTTTTTAATTATGAACAACATACATACATTTAAAATTGCAGTTATAAGTCAAAGCCTCCTAGTATTATTACAATTTGCATTATTACAATTGTTATTGTTATTGTTACAAATACATTTATAATTATTAGGTTTTTGTGATAAACATTGAACCAAATTGATAAACGTGACCTTCTAAGTATGGAAAGCAAACATATCATAAGTAATATTCCAGCTACCTGTCTTATCACATCATCCAACTAAGTCCCAATCGCGTTCCGTATTGGTCAATCGAAATCATTATCGATCGAAATCTGTAGGCTTTGACCGAGTTAATGAGCAATTTATTGCGCTGTGTTGTATTGGCACAAAATTTTGTCACATTTACTTTGAACATCTCTAATATTCACATATTAAAATTACTCTTTATACAGATACTCGACAAACAACTATAAGAGCCACCAGACGGTAAGCTGTTATCAAAATGCTTCCAAATTGCGTTAAAATATCTCTAACGCGTTGTTAGCCGAAATAAAAAAAACGTAGGTAAATCATAAAACTAAACTTATTTTTATCCAACGGAGCTATTTGCTGGTAAGTGGACTATCGCCTTCAGATACCAATTACAACAAAGGCATCATCAGAAAACCGGAAGAGGAAACAAAGAAATTCATATTTTTTGAGAACACAATATTAATGTTATGGCCCAAAGAAACTTGCATATACACTGATGTTTGATAGCATGTTTATCAATATAAAAGTGTGGGTTGAATATTACAGGATAAATAATTTGCCATTCATCACGATTTTAACATATGTAGTGGGTTGTGGATATTCGCATAGCACGAGCACGACATTGCACGATTCAAATGGCTGCCTACTCACATATGAATGATTTCAGTTGTGTAAAATATTGGATATGTCGGGATTCGAGACGGGTTCAAGAGAGAGCATGAAAGTAGGATGCGCATTTAACATTTTGCTGTTTTATTGTTTAGAATGATTTCATATCAAATGACCACATTGAACTATCTTCTTTTTAATCTGCGTAAACAAAATAACGTTAAAACCTTACCTATCAAGATTATAAATTAGAAATAAATGACGGAATTCCTATTCTACATGGATGGTTGAAGTATAGTTAATTACGTTCATTACCATTAAAAATTTACCTAAAATTTTGCATCTTCTTAACAACGTCTTTTAAAAAATAAACCCTGGGTAGTTAATTTATTTAACATTTATGTAATTTAACTGAAATCATATTTATACGGTATTCTTCCGGCTTAAGATTCTTTAACTTCTTCGAAGCCTGATTCAGCTTCAAAACCAGCATCTCCCACGGTAGAAGCAATTCGTCGCGCGTGTTGTGGCATCCGATGGCCTCTGATTAGCCGCGGTGACTTAGATAGACGTGTTTTTTCGGCTAACTAGCGTCGTGGGCTTAGCCGGGCTTTTTACGCATGAGATTTCACCTTTTTTACTTCAATGATTACAATTATGTTTAACTACTAATAAACGACGAGAAATAAAAGTCACTTTGACACTTTGAGTTGGTATCATTCGATCAAATAACGACCTAATTTTTAAGATCGATTTTCTATTCTTTCTATTGATTTTCTTTTATCTACGTTTCAGGTAAGCACCTTATTGTGTCTGAATCATTTCACCGTAAATTGAGTTGGATACATCCAATAATTCGTATAAAAGAAGCGATGTTACAAATTGACCTTCATGTACCCACCCATTTGGTCTCAAATTAATTTCAGTGTCACATAACACGCTATTCAAAAACTTATCAACGATATTTTTGTGGTATTCTTATTCTGAGCTGTCAATCATTTTGTATTGAGCGCTGCATCCGCCCTTCCGACGAAATTTATCGTGTTCGTATTATTACTGAGCACTTCCTTTTTAGATCCTTCATGATAACTATTCTGTTCATTATCACAATTGATATGAGTATTCATAATAGACTGATTTTTGGTGAAACTAAAATGTACATTTAAATAAGTACGTATTTACGACAATAATAAATTACTGTTACTCCCTATCCAAAAGTCATACTATAAGTACTATAATAATCATACAATACTTACAAACTGTACGTTTTAATGAAGTTGTCGTCTCTCATAAATACATCATAGGCCAAACAACCAGCCTTCTTTCTAAGAAAGAGATCTATCGACTTACATATTGGTCCATTAATATTCTCAGTCAATACCAAAAGTCAATATCTCACGTGGCTATGTGACGACCTAATATTTACGAACACACTACAAACACAATATTACCACTTATCTGTAACAACTGCCTTCGAAAACATCTTAGCTATCTTCCCTAAGAAATGTTGTATAGTGTGTAGGTATTGACTGGTAATGTTTGTTCTGTCAGATATCGGTCGGCTGACTTCAACAGGCTTCATTACAATGGGCCTTTGTTTCTCTTTACAATTCTTTTTATCGGGATTCTGTAACCTATTAACAGGCCGCTGTAGGGCACGATTCTCTCTTTGGTTAGGAAAGCATGGAGCATATTTCACCACGCTGCTGATATGTGTATTGTTAAATAATTTATCGTTTCAGTGAATTCAGTGTGACGTGTGTAAATGAATGACTAAAACAGTTACAATTACTGTGTAATACGTAACAGCTAACAGGATATACGAACATATAACAGGATATGCGAACAGGGCAATAACTGTAGGTACCTATATGCCCCCGTGCTTATATGTATCTACTAACTAACCAAGTAACAGTTTAACATTGTCTGCTAACTGTGTTAACCGTCGTAGTTCCGATTTCAGTCTTGATCTGTGTTGTCATGGACGATAGCGGAAGAATGGTGCTGCATGCTCATTTGCTAATAATACCATATATAAAAATTAATTCCTGTCGTATAAAAAAACAAGTCCTATTTCTAATTTTAAGAAGTACCTATCTATCTATCTACCGGCCTATCGAAGTCCACTGCTGAACATAGGCCTCCCCTAATTGGTGCCACTCCGACCGACGACCCTCTGAATCCAACTGTTTCCCGCTGTTTCCTTCAGTTCATCATGTTCATCAGTTCATCATCATCAAGATGGACATCTTGTCGGGGGGCGTCCTATGCTCCTTTTACCGATTTTACCTTTTTTTAAATAGTACCTAATAGAATAATTCATAGATACTTCTACTTTGATACAGCAATATGAAGATTTTTGTTTGCAGAAAGTGAACAAATTTTCACGGCCTTTTAATTCAACTGGTTAATTTATCGCTTCCAAATTTCGACCATTTCAGTGACCGACGAAGCGAGTCGAATCGTAGTGTCCGGAAGCTTCGTAATTGAAACAGCTCTACGTGAAACTTAGACAAAGCAGGAGAACTGCAGCCAAATTGAAACCAAACAATATTTGGACCAATTGTCCGACGAAACCTATTCGCTTCACTCAAAATTGCATTCAAAGGATTTTTTGCAAACTATTCTAAAGAAACCAGTAGAACTTAAAGATTGCCACCAAAGAGAAATTAAAATTCTTCCGAAAGTTTTCCGAATCAACAACAGACTCTTTGAGAAATTAGAAGCAAGAAAAAATACCGTCACCACTCAGACAAAAGAATCCTACCGCAATTACTTTATTGCCGCCATAAATTGTAAGAAACAACTGATTTTAGGCTACACATTTTGGGTAGTTTATGGCTGTCGACACCAGAAATAATTACATATTTTATTCCAAACAAATGCTCTTGTTCAAGTCATAAATCTTGGGGAGCATATTGAAGATGTTGTAAGACAATCAATATTTTTGTGTGCAGACTTAGCTTACATAGGCAAGGTACACACTATAAACAAATAAACACATCAACAGAAATGGTAAAAAGTTGTTTGTGTCGAATACTTTATTGTTACAACACACCTCATTAAAAGTTACACGATTCGGAAACGACTTTACTAATCGATTGTCTTATTTATTACTCTTAATGTATTATGTCTTCAGCTTTTCTCAGGTTGTTATCTCGGCAGATAAATTTTAAATCGTAAAAGCGCGATTTTGTTTATAAAACAAAACATTACATTAATTTGTTAAGTTCCTGTTAATGTTAAGACATGTTATACAATGTATAACATTTTATAAAACTCTTCCGTTGCTGAGTGACTAAATGATTGACAAAAAACGCACAGCCGAAACTATTGAACGCTAGACGCTAAAATGTTGCACCCAATGTATTTTACACCTTGTGGTGTGTAGGGGAGCAATAAGAGGAGATTTGTGGTCATTTTATATTTTTTTTTTATAAAAAGGGGGATAAATTTAAACTTTTTACTTCTTCAAAGGATTCACTTGACGTGGGAGCGAAGGCTCCGGCAAAAATATAGTCATTTATAAAACAATGTTAAGTTAGAGAAATGTATGCCGTTACTAATCAAGTCGTGATTTGGCTACAACCCATTAATGGCCCACTATTGAGCACGGGTCTCTCCTCGTCATTGAGGAGGCCTAGAGCATACTTCACCACGCTGCTCCAGTGCGGATTGGTGGAGAGTCCATTTGTGGTGCGGTCCACTCGAAATTTAGTTACGAATTTATCAAACAATATGTTAAATTTACAAGACTCTGTAATGTCCCGTCAGAACTAGAAATATTATTATTGTTATTTTTACTACGACCTTACACTAAGATAACAATATAAGACTTTGCAAAAATACCGTTTTATTTTTCGCTTGCCTTAGTAGTCGTGAACAGGTACTCCCAAGGCACGTTTCGACTGGAAACTTTCGAGTCAAATAACCTGCAAGAAAGGGCCCGAAACAGAAAACGCTTTGTGCTAAAAACGTCGACCCCTTATCTTCCTTAGATGGGCTGTTACCATAGACTCAAGTATATTAGAGACCTTTACCTCAATTGTTTATTAAGTGCCTACTTGAAAACCTAACGTATTTCTATTTATTTCACAATTTAGATAGGTATATCTAAAATAAGAGTTGCCTCTTGTTATTATACCTAAATATAATATACTTGACATATAACTGTGTTTTCTAACGTAGGCTCTAGTACTCCTCAGTGTTGAGGACTTAACATTGTTTCAATAAAACGATAAATAATTAAAGTAAAATAAATGGCAGACATTGGTTAGTTTAGTTAATTTGATGTCTTTAGAATTACTGATGTCCATTGATGACGGTAATTAGGTAGATTGGCTGCTCTTTTGTCTTTTATTTAAATAATTATAATACCTAATGATCAGGACAGTAAAAATCATATTACATTTAATTAGTCACGTTAAAGACATGTCATTTTGTAAATTAGGTACATTAGAAAATGAATATTACGCTCTTCCCATAATAATATTTAAAACAATTACACAAAATAAGAATTACCTACATTATGCAAAAATTGCATGAAACGCAAAGAATAAATGCTTGATTTAATGGCAGGGGAATCTCGAAAACAATAGAAATAAAATATAAGTGTCGACACGAGCTCACGTTCATATTCTCGCTCAGTTCAAAATTTTGCGTCGCACAATCAAAATTATGCATCAGGCATCAGTTTTATTGTAGGTAATAAACAAAGCGCGCGTTATTTCTCACTTTCAAGCATTTCTCCAAATAGAATATCTATCATAGGTATTTCCATATTCGTGCCGTGTCTCTCGTCTTCATGTCTATCGTTGGATCCCGCTTCTGAGGCTTCGCACGAAGTCATCATTCATACGAGGAGATATCATCGTCGCTCTCCGTGGCCACGGCTCGCCTTGTTAACAATAAAAACGTTATCCGCTCCTTACACAAAATGTATCTCGGGAAATGTCCAGCCTCCACCGTCTTTACTTTAGTCGTTTTGCGTTAGTCCCTGAGTAGATTAAAATACCCATGCTCTCCTTCCTTTTATTTATGCTTCAGTAATAATAATGATGTTTAGTTAGTTTTATACAGGATTAAAATTTGATTACTTATTTCATCTTTATACTAGCGTCATTAACTTGATGCTCTTCTTCGAGGTCGTCGATTTAATTTCTATGAACAATTGGCCACAAAATTGTTTTTGAATTTTAATTTGTTACAAAATTTTTATTATTACTAAATTAGGCAATTTCATTTATTTTGTTGTTCTGTTCGATTATATTCTGACATTTCATATTGTATTTTAAAAGTCAGTAATCAACTTTCTGTACATTATAATAGGTATATGAAATGCCTAAACCCTTGTAGTATACTGGAACTTAATACGGTTCATGTAGGTAGTTTGCAGTGATAAAGTGATTCATTTATAATGTAAGAGCGACGGCGACACAAATTGTCAATCAATGAGCGCACGTAATTAACAGGTGCATTAGTAAACTGCATTATGTATGCGTTCGATCTAATGCTGTACATGACGTAAGGCGAGTGTCTATATTTATATAATAGTGAAAGGACACTCACTCACTGAAAGAACCAAATCTTTAAAATTGGCGTTGTGGAGATGGAATTTAGCAGAACGTAGGTAATTTCAAGTAGTGTTAGTCAAGTATGAATATTTGGTATTCATTGTATAAGAAAATTCAATATTAAGTTACTTTCCTGAAACAAAAAAAAAATTCGGAGGCCTTAGGGCGGCATAAATGTTATAAACAACTAGCTACCCGCCCCGGCTTCGCACGGGTGCAAGTTAGATTTACCATAGCAGCGCCATCTATTGATTACTTACTCAACCCAGTCGAAAGGTATCGACATCTGTTACATTTAATTGTGACTGTCAAATAATAACACTCTTAATTTAGTTCTCTTGTGTGGCGCTAGGTGTCTGTTCATCTGTGAATAAGACTGCCATGTCAATTGTCATTACTTGCAAATCTTACTGTCAAATAATAACAGACAAATAATTAGAAATAAATTAAAATTGCGACTATAATTTGAGATTTAAAGTATCCTATCTCTCAAGTTGGATCGAACTGCACATGGTGTGCGAATTTTATTATAATCGGTTAAGACTTAACCGTTAAGTGGTTTAGGAGTCCATCGCGGACCAACATTGTGACACGAGATTTATATATATTAAGATGATAAAAAGGCAGACTAAAATGCTGGTGCTACATTTTCCATATTGCCATATTGACAACATCAATCCCTTCATTCGCTTATATTAATCATATATTTATTTTCAAAGATAGCCTGTTCGCTGACCAAAAACTTTTTTGGTACAAAACCTGGAGCCTAAAACCTCCTGGTTCATCACATCTCTCCTTTCCTCTCTATAACATCTATTTACTTCGTACCTCGTCTCACCAGCTCATCAAACCTCTCTTCGCCTCACCATAATTATTACCTCATCTCATCATCTGCTGGTCCTGCTCTTAACAATTGTTTTAATACACGTATAAAATTCCTCCTTTAATCAAGAAACTCATAAAAACTAAATCAAATGTGTGACTGATCATTGCTTGCAAAGAAAACAAATTATGGGCACATAAAAACAAACGGTACATCAAGACAGTACAAAACACTACATTAAGCACTTGTATAGTATTGAAAAGTCATCATTATTATCCTGAACAAACAAGTTCAAAGCGATTTTATCAATGTACAATATGATTGACGTAGACATGGTCAAATCAATAATCATACAGGTTTCTTGACACATGTAATATGTTCGAGTTTATAAATCACCTTTGAAATATGAACTTTTTAGGTGTTTCCTTTTTGCTTTTTTATCTGTTGTTGACAAACTAGCAGATAGTAAGTGGGCATTGTCGTTCACGGTTATGACTGATACTAAAAACATCACCGATGCATTACCGACCACGCGTAATGAAATAAGTATTTAGTAGAGTTTATTATTTATGTGGATGACAATAACGTAAACAAAAATGACTGATAATGATGCTACTTATTTCAGTCTTTTAAACAAAATATCAGTTTGGAAAAATATTACATTGATACACACATCTAAAGTTGTACAGAAAAAAAGAGTCATTTGTATCGTTACAGATAGCGAGCAGGATGGTAAGGAGCTAATAGTTATTGTTCCCGGCACCTGACCGAGCCTAGTCAATCTCCCGGGACGCGTACAATTATTTTAATCTTATTAAAATCACGTTGCCATTGTCGTTAGCATACTATAGATACACCCGCATTTTTAACCGACTTCAAAAAAGAAGGAGGTTCTCAATTCGACCGTATATATGCTTTTTTTATGTACGTTCAGCGATTATTTCGTCGTTTATGGGCCGATTTTGATAATTCTTTTTTTGTTGTAAAGTAGATATGCGCAGTGGGGTCCCCTGATAAGGAAACCAGGATCTGATGATGGCATCTCAGAGAAATCGAGGGGAACTTTCGAAAATTGTATGGACAACTAGTGTGTTTGTTCATGTTATCATAAGTACATTAAAGCGCTACCATTTCATGAAGATCTGGAGTCGATCTGATGAAGCCGAAAGACAGTCGAGGGAACTCCTCAACGATTTACTGCAGTTATCTAGTGTTTGGGCTTCATTAATTTGTAGTGACGAGAACTTTACACTTATATGTTGAATTGAGCGCCATCTGGCGAATAGTTTTTGAGTTATCTCTACTTATCAAAATTGAAGTCGGTTATTTTTTTTTGTAAAAAGCAATTATATAAGAAGTACATTTGATGAGTAATAAAAATATGCCTGTGTGTACGAATATAATTACTTCATTGCATATGTCATTGCTAATAACTCATTATAAATATGTATAATTGCTTTCTGAAAAACATACAATAGATATGAATGATTAAATTAGGCAATTAACCAAATTGAATAATTAAATTTAATGATTCGTCATTAGTACGTACGACGGTTTATAATTTTCCTTAATAGTTATTGATGAGACATCATACCTAACATCCTGAAACCTATTATTAATCTGTGTGCCTCACAAATAATTGATTTGTCCGGAAATTAAACTCAAGAGCCAACAATCGATATTCATGATCATAATTGAGCTTAGTGTGGTCTACATAGTAGTTTGGTCACAATTTTTAGTTAATTTCCTTTGGCTAATGTGATTATGATTCTGTAATTTCACGAAAATAATCGTGAAAAATATTTTTTGACACTAATACTCTCTTGCTTTGATAGCAAGTAGGTACTTCCATGATGAGAGCTGAATATGTAATAGTGGGGTTTATTCTACCTATTATGGGAGGAATCCTGAGCCTAGCAGTCTTTAGTTATATTAGACTAGTAAATCCTCCCTCGCTTCGCTTCGGTAAACCAGTCCCTTCAAAAATCTCTATAAATTTTAACAAATTATGTTATTCCAATGTCTAAGCTATATTACTGCAAAGTTTCATGAAAATCCGTTCAGTAGTTTTTGCGTGAAAGAGCAACAAACACACACACACACACATCCTTACAAACTTTCGCATTTATAATATTAGTAGGATTAAGTCGAAGTAACAATAAAAATGGACAATAGAAAATAGAGCATATCCATACAACATCAACGTAAAACACGTTACGGATAAAACAGTACATTATATTCGGACACGTCGCTTGTTAGACAAACACGGAGAGATCCCGCCGATATCTCAGAACGGGTGGGTGAGACTGCACTCGAAAAAACGTATGCATCTCAAGTTCAGCTGACGACCAGATTGTTTTAAGCCCACGGCTCTTATGTATGTGATTGTGTTGCTATGTGCAGGGTTGTACACTTTTAGAGGTATTATTACAAAAAGTCTATGGCACAGGCACAAATACTGGTATAATACTGGTATAATAAATACTGGTAAAATAGGTATATAATGTAATAGGTATTAGAAGAGGAATTTTACTAAATAATTGGAAACTTGCAAATCACAAAATGTCATTATTTTGATAAACAAATAGTTTAAATTTATGACTGTTTATAGCGCCTGAAGCATTTATAGTTTTAGTTTAAATTTGTAGTCCCAATAGGTAAATAGAAAAAAAACTATTTGATTAATGTTTCGCGTTTCATGCATTATTATTGATGAAAGCGTACTTATTTTTAGTTTATTTTTAAAACACACCGTTTTATACATAACTTGGTACTCAAAATATATTTTGTCATAATTGATGTATTATAATATTTTATCTAATAATGTCTAAAACTGAATAGTTGTCGGTCGTGATCGTCGGTCGCAGTCGTAAAGAACAAACGCTCACCCTAAAGCCATGACTAATGCTACCCCATACAGCTTGGAAGACAAATTAGTGATCAGATGAGACCACCGATTTGAACTAACAAGGCGAGTCCCGTAGCCATTGTCAAAATGTGGTATTTCTGAGCTCCTGATTAGTCAAGGGGTCTCTTTACGTAATGATTCATCTCAGTCATAAATGAAGTCTTTAAGGTGTTCATAAATTGTGCTTCTCGTCAACGTAAACCACAGTTAAACGTCTGTGGTTTTCCTGGGTGGCCTTGAGAATAGTAGAATAATGTGAGCCATTTAACAACATTAAGGAAATGGAAATCCATCCTGATAATACACTGATACGTAGTCGTAGTAAGCCTTTGTAAATTCAAAGGTTTATATTAATAAATTTAGTTGCAGGGGCATGGCAAATTTCTTACCCTAATCGTCGACGCGTTAAAGATACTTAAGATATTTATTTATGTAAGAAAATATAGCGAGACATCCATAATAAGACACTGATCTCAATCCATAAATTCGTAATGTAATAACAGAATTAAAAGCGAACTACAGCTGTTTACCAACCATTCATGAATTTACAAAGACAAATTATAGATTAGATGAACACGCAGATTTAACTGAACCGGGCCAGCAAGCTCCTCAAGTCCATTGTCAGATACATCGCGAAGTATGAGTTTACTCATTGCATTGTTCGCTTTATGAGTGTCATGACAGTAATACATGGCCGTTTTCATTATAATTGTTTCGACATTTTGTATCTTTTGCATACCGTTGCTGACTTTTCTTGAAAAAGATGAAATGGGGAAGACAAATAAGCATAAATAAATCTGATTTTATAACAATTAATGACAAATTACAAAGAAGTGTACCCGAACCAAAAGCAACAGAGGAGCAGCAAAAGTTGATATTTAGTAAGGTGAGGTAAGGCGAGACGAGACGAAAGAAGTGAAATAAGGGTTGAGTCTTTCTCAACTTTATAAATAGACGATTAATTTAAATAATAGCAGCAATAATAATAAACTTAAGTTATTTTTGGGAACGTGTTATACCCGAACCAAAAACTATAATTAGAGGAGTAGGAAATGTTAATATAAAGTAAGGTGAGGTGAGGCGAGATGAGAAGTGAAATGAGGGTGGAGTCTTTCTCAACTTTATAAATAGACGATTAATAAAAATAATAGCAGCAATATTAATAATCTTATATGTATTATTTTTTAGATGATCCACGAGTATTTTACTTCCCGTTAACCTATAACTCACGAGGATATTATGTTAAAATAGTAATCGAGTATAACGAAGAAATAAACCGAGTAGAAAATAATTAAGTATAATGCAGGTACTTAAATTAAGAATAATAACGTTCCTATAGCTACAACAACAAACTTCTTAACTACCTACGTAAAGTTTGACTTGAACTTGAAAGATACAAAAGCCATAAACCTAAATATATAGTAATAGGTAGCCCTCGTATCAATTAACCCCGACAGTCAGCGTGCAGTTTCTTGGAAGGAGAACGAATAGTATAGAAGATATAGTCCTAAAATCAATTAATCCCTACGCACTAACAGCAACGGAAGTATCTAATATACTTTACCGACAACTACGTACTCCCAGGATCTTTGAATTACATCCTATTGGGACCAATGAGAAAATGTACCTCTAACTAAATGGAACAGCAAATTTGGTTAAGAAGGTGGATTTGGAAGTAGATTTGGGAAACTCATTCCTGCAGCTCAGTTTCTACGTAACGTTGTTAAGGAACTTTTGACCCTTATAAAGTAAAGCTAATGTTTCTAATCCAATCTTGGAATGATTTCTTATTTTGCTCGTATTTTGGAAAGAAAACAGTTTTTCTATAACAAAACATATTTCCCATAATTACGGTTTTATTACAATGTTTTACTTTAAAACGTATTCGTTTTGAAGACATTTTTTTTAAGTAAGAAGTAAAAAATGTTTCATAACAAATTTTTACAAAAAGTGAGTTATTTTTAAAGAAGTTCGATGTTTTTTACCTAAGTATAATAGGTATACATGTACTTTATATTCGCATTGTTGGTCGTTTGTTGTATAGGGATGGATTTATATGATATGGGAACATTCATAGACATACAATTTGCAGAGCGCTAACTCAGTGCACTAACTTGTGTTTTCATACATTACGCTACACTAGTTACTGTCTAACTGCCTTTACACAATGCGATTTTAGCACGCTAGCTCAGTTAACGCTCTGCAAATTGTATAATGTAAAGCCCCTATAAGGACTTCCTATGTACTTAGATACGTAACACAAAAAAATTAAAAATTTAAATTGATGATAGAAAATTTCATTTGTAGATATTGACTGTAACTTGGCCTAAAATTATATATGAAAATTTTAAAATTACCTGTTTACAATGGATAATTTCCTATAAAAACGATCAGTAACGACGATACAACGCACACGTAAAAACCCTCTTAAATCCATTAGTGTTATTTAACATCCAGCCATTATCAATAAATTCCGATCAAACAATGCCAATCAAGACGAACGTTTGACCAACACAAAGACGAACATTCGACACCCCGTACGAAGGGGCGTTCCTAAAATTACATGAACACGCGGCGTGTGGAATGTTGACAAGAAACACAGACACAAATTAAAAGCACGCGTTATTAGCGGTAAATAATATTGGTAAAGGAATATTAAATACGACTAATATTGATATTTAATGTTATTAGATCCTGAGTCGCTTAATCTAGTCTTAATGTAAGATGTGAGTCATCAATGTCAAATGATAATTCAAACTCAATTTAAAATCATTTGGAGTAATAACGAAGGTGATAAGCGGTGGTAGTCTAGTACTATCGTAGATTTCCCCTTGTGGTTCCATTCGGATAAAGCATTTGTAATAAAACGTCATCTTCATTCCTTGAATAGGTTACATATATTTGTTCACACACTGTTTACATTGAGAATGTCCTCCTATTACATAACTATTGTCGGTGCACTATCTACATTTCTCATAACTAAGTATTATTCGATATTATTCACGATAAATGTACACTAACACATTTTACTCTTAATTATTAGATCTTAATGTTACATTGGTACATGTCAAGAAACCTCCGTCGCGTTCCCGCCATAATGCCTTTTTTTTATATCCAGGGTTGCCAACGTCAAAACATAATGTTCTAATTATCTGTCGCTGCTTACATTTATTGCCATACTTTTTATCAATAATTAATAAATTAAATTAGAAAATCATGACATTCGGCCATCCGACGGTGTGTTGCCTCCTGGCACACACAACAATCTCCATTACTAAACATAAAAAACTACTTTACGTATTACCAACTTAATAGTTCGTACTACTTTAAAGTATTATTACAAAAATGTTTTTTTTTTTTGTTTAGCCGAGGCTATAACACCCTATACTTTAGGACAACGTATTTGATTAAACAAGGCTAAAAACATTAGAATCACAACTCAAACATCCCCAAATAAATTGCAAACTTAAAATAATTAACAATTATATCACCTATCCTTTTTAAAATAAAATCATGACATTCACAACTTCATACTTATAATTTTTAAGAGTAAATTATATAATAAAACTGAATTAAATCCAACATAAAACAACATCAGATTTCAAACAACTTACTTTCTAACATTATAACAAGAATATAAACTATTCCGAGTCACCGTCACTAGATCTATCTATTTCTATTGAAGACATGTAGGTGCCTATTTCCAAAAACTTTATTCATTACTAAAACTTAGGTTTTAATTAGGTTAGGTTTACGTTTTAGTTAGGTTAACTAACTTTGGTTTTAGTTTATAATATGGTCTGATCAATTTAGACAACTCTTTTTTTTTCATTTACTTGTTGTAAATGTAAATAGTATATACATATAGGTGTCTACAAAAATATTTAGTCCCCTGTACTCTTTAAAATTAAACTAAAATTGTATTAAATGTCACCTTGTATCGAACATTTAATTTCATGCCATTTCATTATTTGAATAATGGTTCTGTATACATAAATATTGAGTATTCATTAATTATTAAGAAATTCAATAATTGCATAAAAACATTTCTCTATTGGTACTACTAGTAAAAACTTAACCTTCTAATATTCTGTGGCAGGGCATTATATCACACACATTATGACGCTTTTTTTATGGTGGTCTACCTTATTCCCAAAGTGGTTTACCGAACAACTCTAATACTTTTTTTTATATTAGATCAATTGCACCAAAATGACCACACTATTATACCTATAAGACCTATGCTACGTAGGTATTCGTGGTACCCGTATACAATTTCTATTTAAATGAATCCCTAAAAAATATCTCCTTCTTTCATTTGCTGACCGTTATACATTAATTTGAGTTATATTGAAGTTTTTGATAATAATTTCTAAATTATCTAGCTTTGATCTATTAAATAATAATGTCTATTGTGTTATTATTACATTTTCAATGTTCAAAATTATCTTTAGACGTCAATTTTAATGAAAGGTCATTTACAAATAATGTTTAGAGTGTCATTCATATAAAGTGAAAATTAGACACTTGCATGAGGTACCCCAAATCTAATTTCGGTTTATGGCACTGAACTGATTCTCATTAAGTACATTAATTGTTTCTACCCAGTTGTCCAGCTAAGTAGTACTCCAGTTGTTCATTGCAAGGCTTAATCTCATCCGCTATATTGCAATACTATTTTTTTTAATAACAAAATCACAGGCTTTTGTCATATTACAAAATATATATACCTACAGTGGGACATCTCTTATCTATGTTATACAAAATGTTAGAAACAACACCCGTTATAAGCTACTGTCACAGATAAACCCTTTTGGAATCTATATTACTTGTCACTTATTCTAATGTATGTTTATTCTTATAAAATTCAATTCAATATTAAATCATAAAGTTTACCAGTCAACTACCAATAAGAAAAGTTTGTACCTTCAGGTGTTGCTTCTTCTAGTTAATTTGTACATTTGCTATTATTATCAAACTTATTACAAGAAATCCTTACTAATCGTTTCTTAAGGATATTGTACAATATTACTTATTAGGTACACTGAGCTGCGTACGGTGCTGTCAACCTCATTAAAATTTACTCAGACACTTGTGCAATATCTTTTCATTGATTCTACCAGCAGGTTCTATATGCATCCTCTAACAAGGAATATTCTTTCAAGTCTGCTATGGAGTTATATCCAATAAATAAATAAATTCTCTCATTTTCCCAGCAAAACATGTTACCTGAACCATTTTGGTACTTTAAAGGCTATGAAACTTGACGTTATATTTAACGGTTCTTTATCAATACATAAATTACTGCCTGCTTAATGTTATAAAAAATCGTCTACAACGAGTAGCTATATAAAATATTACACAGTTTTGTATCACTGTTACACACAGATGCAGAGAAAAGGTACCACTATTGATTATAAACAATGTTTTTTTCTTTAATTAACAAGTTCAGCTATAAAATTCTGTCTCGGTTACCTCTAAGGACGAGGACCACTTATTTTGTGCAATTATGAAATCTTTAAAATAACAATACTTCTCTAACTAAGCCGTGTATATTTTATTTCCTTCCAAAAATTGTAACTTAGTAAAGAACCATTGAGATATGGGATCATAGTCTGAACTTGCTCCAGAAGCACCCCTTTCCAAAACATGACGATAAAATTGACTACAAACTTTCACATATATATATATTTTTTTGATAACTCCGACTCAAATTACATAATATATATTGATGATAGTAAGACAGTTAAGGGTCACAATACACTTCTGTAATAGATGACTACTTCATTTATTTTATTATACTTGTAATTACTATGGCTTTATATCGAAACTAGATGCTTATACTTCGATTCCCATTTAACCGCTCTTCTAGAAGATTCCCGTGGTCGCCATTATTAGTCTTCTAAGGTTTTACTTGCCATTCCTCCACGAACTTCATCATCTAAGTTAGGGGAACTTGAACACTCCCAGCTTGCTCTATAACCGCCTCGGAGATGTATCAAACGGGAAAATTCACAATCGGCCTTCATTGCGCCTCACTGAAACTTGCGCAATATATTTGAGACGTAATCCGTTCACCTAAAGCAACTTACAAATATGTAGCGAATCATGTTATGCCTTTCATATATACGTAGAAAATAAATAATAATTTTGATATAATCAAACAAAATTATGTCATATATAAGTAATTACGACTTCATAAATCATATTATGCACACATAAATAATTGAACATAAAACAAAGTACATCTTGCAAACCCACAAATAATGAACAACACTTAAGCATAAAATTAATATTCTTTCATTTCACTTTTTCTTTATATTTGAACCCATAGTTCAAGCGTGGCGCCATTTACAATAAAAACTTCTTATTTGAATCTTTCATATTGCATTTCCAAATTACATGAACAAACATAGCTCCCCAGTATTATTACCAACGGAGTGAACAAGCATAGTTCATTACTTACCCGGTGAACAGGCATAGTTCACCGGCCTCCCCCCCAAACTACTCCTAACCCAGTACACAAGCATAGTATACCGGCCTCCTACTCTTAACCTGGTGCACAAGCATAGCACACCACTCCTAAACCCAGTACACAAGCATAGCATACTGGCCTCCCCCCCAACTACTCCTAACCCAGTACACAAGCATAGCATACCGGCCTCCTACTCCTAACCTGGTGCACAAGCATAGCACACCGCTCCTAAACCCAGTACACAAGCATAGCATACTGGCCTCCCCCCCAACTACTCCTAACCCAGTACACAAGCATAGCATACCGGCCTCCTACTCCTAACCTGGTGCACAAGCATAGCACACCACTCCTACTCCTAACCCAGTACACAAGCATAGCATACCGGTCTCCTACTCCTAACCCAGTACACAAGCATAGCATACTGGTCTCCTACTTCTAACCTGGTGCACAAGCATAGCACACCATTCACCCCAAAGCTTGACCCGTAAAGAACCATAGTTGTCAAATACTAAATCGAAGGTACATCTCGAAAATACAACTGCAATATTTTACTAAAATATATTTGGATGCTCTGTCAGAAATAGTGCTACTAATCTTTGGTAATACCAATTTACTATATATAAAAAAATATCCTTTTATGTTTCACAAAAAAAAAATATATTTAGTAAGTGATGTTTGATTGACAATCACTCTTCTTTTCTAACAAAAAAAATTGTCCCAGTATTGTCTTATAACATGTTCATCAGTTTTTACTTACTCCCAAACTATACCATGACCTATAACCATTCCCCATTATAACCGTAATATAGCATTACTATGTATTAATTCTTTATTTATAGGTTTACGGTGATTTGCATATAGTGGATATATTCTGAATACCTTTTTACAAAATAGGACCGACTTTAACGCCGAAAAGTTAAAATTGGAACAGTTAAACGCGGTTAATATACCTAAATCCTTTTCCTAAGTCTGATAAACACAATGCTGAAAACCGTATCAAAATCGGTTCAGCCAAACGATATGCCTAAAACTTTCTCCTAAGTCTGAAAAATACTATTCTGAAAACCGCATCAAAATCGGTCCAACCAAACGCGAGATAATCGCGCACCATTATACATACATACAGGTGAAACCACGAAACATAGATTAAGCGGAAGTGTGATACGTCAAAATTATTACTGAAACCGGTGTCGCCAAACGCACACAAACAAACGGTGGTCAGTTACTCCCACGAAATATAGGTTACTCCCATTTTGCTCAAGAGTAGTTTTAATTGGTCGCATATATGTAAAGCTTAAATACCCTAAATTGTACAAACTTTAATGCAAAAACACATCTTGACTCTGAGCAATAGAGTTGGCTTTTCTATAAAGAAAGTAACGTATTTGCGACATTTTGTATTGACCAGGTGGCAAGTGATATTTGTGAAAAATATAATTTGATCTTTATTTGTAAGCAGTAAGGTTAAATTTTCAATGATTTGTCAACCATAATTCCCGTTATCGTTTAGTGATTTGACACAAGCGTGATTTTATCGATAAATTGGTTGGACCTATTTTAAATGCAATTTGCGATTCCTGGTGTTTATAATTGGGGTGGCTCCAGCTTTTGTTATATAGGGTGTAGTATTAAGTGCGCATAACCGGAAAACCATTTCTTCAGACGGACAATCTAACAAACTTGCAGTCTTTCATTAAGAAACCTACTTTGAAATCGCAAATAATAATTGCTTTTTACAAAAAAAAAAAATAACCGACTTCAATCTTGATAAGTAGAGATAACTCAAAAACTACTCGCCATATGGCGCTCAATTCAACATGTAAGTGTAAAGTTCTCGTCGCTACAAATTAATCAAGCCCAAACACTAAATAACTGCAGTAAATCGTTGAGGAGTTCCCTCGACTGTCTTTCGGCTTCATCAGATCGACTCCAGATCTTCATGAAATAGTAGCGCTTTAATGTACTTATGATAACATGAACAAACACACTAGTTGTCCATACAATTTTCAAAAGTTCCCCTCGATTTCCCTGAGATGCCATCATCAGATCCTGGTTTCCTTATCAGGGGACCCCACTGCGCATATCTACTTTACAACAAAAAAAGAATTATCAAAATCGGCCCATAAACGACGAAATAATCGCTGAACGTACATAAAAAAAGCATATACCTATACGGTCGAATTGAGAACCTCCTTCTTTTTTGAAGTCGGTTAATGATCACATTTGTTTGCATATGTAGTAACGCGACGGCATTACTTGTTATATTATATATCGCAACGTCAGGCGTTTCTGAGTTTGCAAATAGGTGTTATTTATTATTATTTAACTTAATTTATTATATTGTTTATTCATTAACACGCCCCTGTTTGTTAGCGCATAACATATCTTTATTTATATAATTTATCTAAGCAGGTTAAAATTTTAAAGATGTTACATTACAATTGCTCACTATTGTAACAATAACTAATAAAATGTCGATGTCGATAAACTTTTTTCGCATCACCTACGGAGACGTGAATAGGTACCTCTAGAGGTAAATGAACCATGTAGATGACACGTGTAAGCTAAGCTAAGCTAAAGCAAGCTTTATTGCCCATTCCTTAAGGTTGATTTCAGATTAAAATATCTATTGGGTTTTAAGTAATTGAAATTAAATTACGATAATAAGATTTATTGCAAAAACTTCACTTACCGGTGATATGAAACACCTCCATTCTTAACATTTCTTGTTTTACTATTATTTTTACACTGCAAAACGGAACAACAAACCATAATTTCTTTGAAATACCGTAAAACAAATAGTGACACGAGACGTCCGTTCTTGAACCGGATGACAGCGATGACTGAAGGCAAGTATGGACCACAATCCATACTAGTGGCGCGCGGGCCACGCCTACATCGCATCTCCTCTCTATATTTGCTCCATGGGTGAAACTGAAAACCTTTTTTTTTTTGAAGTTGGTTAAAATTTACCTATATTTGAGCACAGAAAATAAATTTAGAAGTTTTGTTTGGCAACGCTTTCATGTAAAATTATACATTCCTGTCACATTTTAATCCTTCCTACTAATATTATAAATGCGAAAGTTTGTAAGGATGTACGTTTTTTTTTAATTAAATTTATGTACCACTATTTAAATTCAAAATTATAGCACTCTTTTTTTTAAAAATTCAATAACATATTCATGATTAATTCCCATGAAATCAAAGGACATAGCCGAAATTTACCCTGTACAAACATCAAAGTTTTTCAGTGAATTTAAATAAAACAAATAAAGAATTCTAATTATAATTTTACATCTCATAGCAGTCTCTAAAAAAAAATAATCAAAATAAAAGAATTTCAATTTCTTTGATTTCACTTTATCACAAAAGTTTAATATTGCTATTAATAATATATTTTTTTTGTAAAATAAATGTATAAAAATAAAACAATAGAACGCCGAAAGCAGTGCGTGTATTGCACAGTTTCAGTAGCCAAAAAAAAATAACTTGCAAGAATTATTTTCAATAATTAAATATACAACAGAGTATAATATATCAATAATGTAGCGTTATAACATTTGCAGAAGATTTTTTTTTTAA
The DNA here is from genome assembly GCA_905404135.1 of Hesperia comma. Taxonomy (NCBI): domain Eukaryota; kingdom Metazoa; phylum Arthropoda; class Insecta; order Lepidoptera; family Hesperiidae; genus Hesperia; species Hesperia comma. The sequence goes on along the minus strand of FR990025.1, from coordinate 12,161,575 downwards.
CTTATATGTACTCACAACACCCCTCCTATGTGATGGTACTACTCCTTCTGGCGTTATTATTCTATCAAGAACCATTGACACACTCTTTTGTCATATCCTTTTATATTTTGCATATTTGTAATCGTTATATGATTAGGTACTTTAAGATGAAATGTGATGACTTATTATCACCTGAGATGAGTATATATTAGCAATCTATATAACATACATAAAATCATAAGTTTAGGTAAAATAAAGAATCATGATAAAACAGTGATATAATCTTTTTTTTTTTTAACTTTAATTCAAGACATTATACCTATATGCAACTTATTTATTCTTTTTGGTTAAGATCTGTACTATTAAATGACATAGATATCATGTCTGTACAATCTGAGGCACAGGTCCATACAATTTTTGGCCATCTCCTCTAACTTAATGATAAATTTACGAATAATATAATTTGTTTAATGTGTAAGAACTGACTTGATATTTAATGTAAATGTTTGATGTTTGATAAATGTTTGTTGCTTGATACTTTTATAAACGCTTGTTGTTTCTTTTATGCAAGATTTTTACACATGTAATTGAAATAACACTAATGTCTTAAATTGGGCATGAGTTATGTAATATGTAAATGGGTTTAATGTGTATTGTAAATGAGTTTAGTGTGATGTAACAAATAAATAAATAATTGAGAAATCATTGCAATGTTAATTTTGATACAATTAATACTGTTCATACTTAAATCTTCAACAATTAAATGTTTGACATACAATTTAAGTAATGTTTTTTTTTTTACTTAAAACTTTTTACATGAAATCTCCACTATATCTCATTCAATAAGTCATTATTAATTTGTCTAAATAGCTTCCTAGTGCATATCATGCCTAACTGCATATTATAACTCATATTTTAAAGACTTGATTAACTCAGTTGTTTATTATGTGACCATTTCACTAAACTTAAATCTGCATAAACTTTTATATGATCAAACCCATGTGATAATCCCATAGATGAGCACCTTAAATGTTACACTCCTAGTAACTTACTTCAAAATTATGAGCACCATAACTTTCTCATTCTACTACTCAGAACTCAATATTACATTTCAAAGTGAATATTGATAAATAAGTTTCATTCCATCAATATCTAATTACATAAATTAGATTTTGCTTTTATCTCCTAATCAAAATAACTCAAAAGCTGATTGACTAATAACCCATTGACAAAATAATACTAAATAGATTATCTCATTATTAATTGAATGGGTATTCACTACTTTGGTTAAAATCATAATAATTCTTTTATGTTCCATCAATGGGTCTTTTACAACCCCTAAGGTAACTTTAGTAATAAGTTAATAAAGTACTCTTGGTTGCAATTCTATCATATGTTATTAAACAAACATTTAAAAACTTTAATTCAATTAATTTGTTGTCCCGCAGACATTTTATCAAGATATTCTATCTGTTTGTTATTTAGTCATAACCAGACATATAGATAAAACAATACAGATCACCTGGTAACCAGCAACCTTGCAGATCAGCACTGTAGGCCCATGATGCATGCCGCCTTTGGGCCTCATGAAGCCTTCACACAATAATTTCGAGTTTTTCCTTCCGGGTTCCACAATAGGTTATTTGATAACTTCAAAATATGGCACAGACCTCTTGGGTTGTCATTTATTTAGTTTTACCAGCACGATCTTTATTTACTAATGCATTGATGCCATTGATGATTTCGTATTGTCTATCGTCGAAATTTGTCTCGCCAATGTATCGTAAAATAAGGATTCGTTTTCCTGACTTTTTAATGGGCCTTTCCACTTCTGAATTATCGTAGATTTCCCCTTGTGGTTCCATTCGGATAAAGCATTTGTAATAAAACGTCATCTTCATTCCTTGAATAGGTTACATATATTTGTTCACACACTGTTTACATTGAGAATGTCCTCCTATTACATAACTATTGTCGGTGCACTATCTACATTTCTCATAACTAAGTATTATTCGATATTATTCACGATAAATGTACACTAACACATTTTACTCTTAATTATTAGATCTTAATGTTACATTGGTACATGTCAAGAAACCTCCGTCGCGTTCCCGCCATAATGCCTTTTTTTTATATCCAGGGTTGCCAACGTCAAAACATAATGTTCTAATTATCTGTCGCTGCTTACATTTATTGCCATACTTTTTATCAATAATTAATAAATTAAATTAGAAAATCATGACAGTACCTACTTCGAATCCCAGAGCACGCAATTCTGAATTTTCAGAGTTATGCGTTTTAAAAATTGAAATGTAAGTCGCTATAACGGCGAAGGAAAACATTATTAGGAAAACTGTATGCCGGAGAGTGAGCAAAATACAAAAATGTTCAAAGTCCGCTAATCCGCACTTGGCCAGCCTGGTCAACTATGGCTTAAACCTTTTAATTCTGAGTAGAGTCTTGTGCCTGTGAGTGCAGTGGGACAGTTATGGGTTACGATGATGATAATGATGATGAATAATGAAGGTCAATATTCTGCTTTCTCCACCGTACCGTCCTTTAATAAACTGGTGGAGAACGAATCTTCTGAAGTGATAAAAAACATTTGAAGAATAAAGATAACACTGACTACCATACATAACTTGCAATTTGTGTTTACGCCTCAACGTATCTATTAAGTGTGAAATTTGTAATGTGTGTTAATTTTTAATATCTGACCCAAAAACAAGTAAAAAATGTACTTCGTGAAATGATTGCTTTTATAAGAACAACAGTAGATAGGAAAGTTAAAAATGAAACTAAAAAAAGTATTTTATTCTTTGCAGGAGTACCACGAGGATTAACCAGAGAAACTGTGGCGGCTGTTTGGTAAGATTCAAAATATCGAAGAAAATTATTTTATAGTTGAAGAACGTGTAATTCTACCAAAGATTAGCAATTTTTACGTACCATTCTATAGGCATGACGACTTTGTATACTCGTAGGTATAGTCCCCAATATGGTATTAAGAACATCGAGAAAATTCCCTTCCGGAAATAATGTTAAAAGCATCTAATGTTATATGACACATTTCATATTTTCTTTGATTTAAAAGATAAAAAATAAATACGTTCAATAAGGTAGATGCCCGTGTGACGATTACTATTGCCAGATGCCACATAAGGTCTACTACTCACTGGAATATTAGAAAACGCACTTCAAAGTTCAAGTTCTGTGTGTACACACCTTTAGACCTTTTTGTACTCATTTGTTTGCGCTTAGTCATCGCCGTTTAATATTCAACATACCTTAAAGAGATACCGTCTGCGATCAATCAAAAAATACAAAATTTTGTTCATTGAAAATTAAATCTTATAACTTAAGTACTTCAAGGCTCAAGATCGAGCATGCAGTAACCGGGAAAAAACGAAAGAGGTGGTTTGTTTAAGGAAACATCTTCGAGAATAAAAAGCAAATATATCATATTGTACCTACATAATAATAAGCTTGGTAAACTGATCGGAGGGTAAAGATTTTCGTTTGAGTGTGTGTTAATAAATTAAACATGTTATTGATCAAACAATCCTTTGATTGACAAGTAAGTAACTTTACTAAATTTTTTATAAAAAAAGATTAGGTAGGTATTGGAACAGAAAACATCGTGGGGAATTCTGCATGCCAGGGAGTTCGCAAACACTTAAAGGGGCGTGCTGAACGCCGATCCGCACTTGGCCATCGTGGAGTAGGTACTATGGCTTTAACCTTCTCATTCTGAGAAGAGACTAGTTAATCATAAAACTTTTATTAACAAAATGTTATGTTACTACTTACATAGGAAATTTTATGAAATTTAATTAATTTATTCGGTGTTTCCTGCACCGAAGCTAAGGTCACTGGTGTACTTACCTACCTATAGTGGTAAGAGTATTTACTTATGAATGCCTCAATTGAATTCAATTTATTGCATAAATCAATGTGTACCATCGTCGTTTATTACATCGTACATACATATCAAATACATTATATGGCAATCGTTCTTGTTTGATAGCTATATTGTTCATTGTTTTGTTTTATCTGACGACAACGCGGATTGTTGTTCGTAGTTACGAGTATATTAGCTTCACGTCTTCTAAAGTACTATAATAAAATTCAAAGGACACTTTTTCTGTACATTGAATATTTTTGTAAAATTTCGATTAGGGGGCACTTCAATAACGTATTAGAGCACAAAAATATTCTTTTTAGAATTATTGTCTGTCTGTCTGTTTGTCCGGGCATCACATGAAAACCCTTGAACGGATTTCCATGAAAATTGGTAGAATTGTTACTTATACCCTGGATCATATTTTAGAAAACTTTTTATCCCGGATAATTTGAGGGTTTTCTTGGAAAACAAGATGAAAGTTTGTATGGAAAAAATTTAAAACATCAACCGATTAGCTTCTTTGTAACAAATGTTCCTTGCTTGAATTGATAGAACACATATTTTTAAAATTTTCAAACTATTGCAAGAAAAAGAAAAAAATACAAATTAATGTGAAAATTGCTTAGTTTTCCAAACCCGCTCCTGGAAAAATCTTTTGTGATTGTGTCGTGGGTTTTAGTACCTACCTATATAAATTACTAACTAGTAGTACTCTAATATAAGTTCACGGTTTTTTTTTAATTTTCTTCTGCAAGAGGTACAAATAACATAAAAATGTTAAATATTTGAATTATGTTTAGGTATATTAAATTCTTGTAGAGTATAAAAGGAAAGGTCGTTTTATCATCATAATCATTACTACCCATAACTCTCCCACTGCTAGGCACGGGTCTCTTCCCAGAATGAGAAGGTTAAGACCATAATCCACCGTGCTGGCAAGTTTGGCGGAAATAATACACCTTTAAGTTTTGCAAAATCTCCGACATGTAAGTTTCCTCACGATGTTTTCCTTCTCCGTTATGGCGAGTGACATTTAAATGCTTAAAACGCACGTAACTCCGAAAAGTCAAAAGTGCACGCACGTGATTCGAGTAGGAGGTCGAATTCTAAACCACTAGGCTTTCCGATCACTTACCTACTTATCACGAAATATCAAAAACAGCTTGATGTATAAAAATTAAATTTGTCGAGAAGGCAGTTCATAATTTTTAGACGTTCGCCATCTTTTTAGACGGTCTTTGCCATATTTTGCTCCCAACGCGGTAAAATAGGGGTTAGAAGTTTTCTTGAAATTTCGCTGATTGTAGAGCAGATGTTATGAAAATGTTTTTTTTAGGATTATGGTTAAAAGGAATGAAACACCTGTATCCGTGTTTTTAATAAATCAATCCATAAGTTGGAAAACTAAGTTTGATCCCATAATGAAGCCTCCGCGCATTTCTTATTTCTTTTTTAATTATGGTCTCTTCTCTTAAATCAAGGCCTAAGGGGTTCCTCGCCAAGTTGACAAGTTGTCAGTGTGACGGATTATCAATTTAAAACTCTTGTGTCCTAAATGAATTGCACACCCATCACTGAGACAATTTATTGTAACATGATTTGTAAATTAAACGTATTCAACTGAAATAATAATGCTGTTTGGTCTATACTGCACGTTAAACTTTATAGGCGAGGTATGGGTACGTTGATAGACTGAAATCAAATTACTTCAGAAATCTAGGCCATCTCGTGACTCGCTGGTACCTCTGTTGTTAGTGGTCATTTATCTCTCAGAGATATTGAGTTGAGAAGGATGTCCTATCGCTGAGTGATTAATTTAAAGGATAGATCTTGCAACATTTTGTCTTTATACAAATTGCCTTAAACGAAATTATGAAATGGAGGAATAATATTTGGTGTAACAATGTTTTATTAATAACTAAGTAATTAAATATTTTGTTGGGCTATTTATAACATTTAATAAGGTCAATTGATAATAACATTTTTTTACATTGCCTCAAGCAATTTTTCATTATATCGAGAGCATTATTTATTATTTAAGCTGATGGAAATAGGTTGTTGTAAAAAATATACAATCAAAACATTTTGAAAATATTTACTTCCAGTGGCATGGTTTTAATATTTGTTTAACTGGAGAATAAATAAGATACAACAAAATAAGATAAAAATAAAAGCTTATGTACAACTCATTCATGTCCTACTGCTGGGTACGGGCGCTCCTCGTCTTTGAGGAGGCCAAGAGCTTCACCGCGCTTTAGGGGCTTACCTAATTACCTATCTAAAGTTTTTACGCCACCAAAAGGCAGACATGGCTTATCAACTGCATCTGCCGATAACAACCGGAATCGACGGCTTTACGTGTTATCCAAAGCAAGGAAGCGCTCACAAAATTTTAGCCACTAACGGCCATAATAAAAGCTCTAATTAGAGATATCTTTACGCAGTTACCAAATTATTGTTCGGAAGATAACAAGAACCCATTTAAGATACACAAGATTCGCTACAACACAACCAATCTGGACCATTATCCAACAAATGAAAATTATCTAAAGCAGAGTCGATCATATATCTTAATAATGTGTTATATTCCCTAATGAAGATTAGTAACAGAAGGTGTACAACCGTTGTCCCGTTGTAATTGATCGTTCGTCCAATTCAAACGCAAGCAACAGATTAATGACTGTTGGATGGTCAGGTCGGCTGTAGATAATATATCTGATCATCGTACCATCAATCCTGTGTGGTTACTTAACTCGATCAACTACAAGGGTTACTATTTACTAATTTTATGGAAGAATAAAGTGTTTCTGCCGTTGTATTAAATATTTGAAGATATTGTAAAAGATCTTGGTGAAATTATGAGATTGATGGAACTTTAAACCTATCAGGCCATGTTTTGATTGACACATTGGCCTATCTTCTATACTCAATAATTTCTACTTCTCGTGGGGATCGCTAGGGAGTATACAGTATAACTTATGCTGTACATAGCACTAATCTTGCTACCTTTTTTATGGAACAAAAGTAGCAAACGTCCATGCAGTACCACCCTTTCGCTGTTTCGCTGCTGCCCATGACAAATGTGACTGACGTAGAACAAGACTCAAATAGGGAATAAGATTTATCTCACTTAGAAAAAAGTATAAGAACATCACTAAACTTGTTTAATTTACAAAGTATGGGGACTGGGACAGGGATAGTAGTGATATAAAGTTTTATTAGTTCTTGTTAGTCCTAATAGTCCAGTTAGTAAGTGGTGGGTATATAACTTCTAAATTAAGCGCGACTTTATTAACATTTCCGATGCTGTACCAGAGTCATAATAAGCATGTTACTCGGCAAATATGCCTCTTTTCGGTGTGACCGATGTATGTCCGTGGTAGTGATTATACCATACCATAAAGTCTCTCAAAAAGATTCGTTAATCGATGATGATGAGATCGGTTAAGCAATGAGGGCCAAATATGGTTTTTTACACATGATAAGTTAATGATTGAATACAATCCCACCTCATAATGAGTGGTAATCTTGTACGCTTACAAAGACTGCAATTATAACATAGATATTAAAATGTAATATTTCAATATTATTCTAGCCATTATCAGTAAACAGTGACAACCCTTATGTCTATAGTCTATCGGTTTACGTAAACCTTCGTTAACCCGATAAAGTCTGAAATAATTAAGGCCCTATTGATCGGTGAAACTCAGTTGCGTCCATTTATGTTATGGCATATAAGTATACCACAAAGGTCTTGTTTTATCACAGCCAATAAACTGTTAACGAATAATAAGGATTATTGGAATTTCATAGAACTGCTGCACAACAAATGACGTGCAAATTAATTTGTGTGTATGACGAACGAAAAAGTCAAGGTCCAATATTTTTACCAACTTTAAAAAATATAAGGTGTTTTTCATTTCGACTGTATTATTTTTTTTATTCAACTTTTTTTGTTTGATTTTTTTTTTCGCTTATGAGCCGATTTTTAAAATTGTTTTTTGGTGGAAAGTAAATATTCCATGGGACCGCATGATAAGCAAACCAGGATCTGTTGATGGAATTGTAGAGAAATCGAGGGGAACTTCTGAAAATTGTAGGGGAGACTAGTGTGTTTGTTAATGTTTTCACTACATATATTAATGCAATACATTTAAATGAAGGTCTGGAGTCGATCTGATGAAGCCGAAAAACATTCGCGTATTTCAATGTTATTGTGTAGTTAAATGTTACCGGCAATAACGATCGTTTGTTATCACAGGGATCATGTCTCATGTGATTGGGTTGAACTATGCGTAAAGTTCAAAAAACCCGTTACGTACCCTCAGCACGTTACACAATAAAAATCCGCTATTCTTATTTCAACAAAAGATTTTGAAATAACTGTATCACATATCGCTCATTCGTCCCAATACAACAAGCCCGAAACGTTCAAAATTGGTCGCTAATTGTCGTATTTCAATCTCCATTAACATCATCCATTGCTTCATATTAAGGCGCTTGTGATTTAAATTGCAATTAATTGATGCTAGTTGACTTTGTGATTGCTTCCAATGGACTGGCCCGGCGAATTATTCGCTGCCTATTTAGTTTGTAGGTCAATAACATTTTATTATTGTTTTCTGTGACTGTACTAAGAGTTATGTTTTGGTATTCGTTGGGAATAGATTAGGTACTTCTTTTGAGTTAATTATGAATGGTATTCGTTCGGAATAGAAATTCACTGGGATAATAAACTAATACCAAGTGGTATTAGTTTTTTGGCATTAGATCGGAATAGGTCTTATTTTGTTTCAATTTTAACAGTTATAACCGTTAGTGTGGCAATAATTTGTAATGACATCGGAAATTAGTGCGATAATATAATATGCCTTTACAGTTTGATAAATAATAAGTGTCTTTGTCTTGTCCATAGTGCACACGACACAAAGGTTTCTATTGAGGGCCTAAGAGTGAGACGCGATAGTGATTTATTTAATAACTAGCTGTTGCCCGCGGCTCCGCCCGCGTGGAACTCAGTGTGTCACAAAGTTATTCCTGCGTTAATCCCGACCCCACACATATTAAGACACACTCCACACATCTTAAGAACAGTTGATTTTTTACTACGTTTTAGTCATACCGTACAAAAATCCGTTATGTAGATCTTGAGAAAATCGATAAAAAGACTTTAAGATATAAACGTCGGGGATTTTTCATTCCAAACTATTATATTTTTAAACTACATTGGTAGTTTTTCATTCGGGTGCCAAAACATAAAGACCAGCTAAAGCGATGCTGACCCTCGAAAAAGCAACATAAAGTTGATCATGAGAAAAAAAGCCGGTTCGATTCCCGATATATGTATAGATATCCCGATATATAGATATTAATGAGCCCGCGACTTCATTCGCTCATGGAAGCTTTTCCCGCGTAAATCTCGATCCCGCGGGAAGTCCGGAACAAAAAGTAGCTTATATAATGCTCCATAACCTCCTCTACCTCCCACTGAAAGTCCCATAAACATCTGAACCCACGACCTCATTCCCGGGTATGAGTTTTTACCGCATGAATCCTAATCCCGCGGGAATTCAGGGATAAACAGTACCCTATATGTTGCTTCAAAACTTCCTCAATCTCCTAGTAAAGGTCGCATAAAAATTTATGCCCGCAACTACGCGCAAGTGTTTATTCCGCGTAACTCCAGATCCCGCGGGATTTCCGGGAAGACAGACTTGTTAGTTTTATATTAATGTTTGTTTAGAAGCTATTTATACCCCATACGCGAAGAAGGTTTTCCCGCGTAAATTCCGATCCCGCGGGATTCCTGGGATAAAAAATATCCTATATGTTAATCTAAGTTGCCCTCTATGTGTGTGCCAAATTTCATGAAAATCGGTTCCGTAGTTTTTGCGTGAAGGAGTAACAAACAAACAAACAAACAAATAAACAAACAAACAAATACACAAACTTTCACATTTATAATATTAGAGAAAAAAGCCGGTTCGATTCCCGATATATGTATAGATATCCCGATATATAGATATTAATGAGCCCGCGACTTCATTCGCTCATGGAAGCTTTTCCCGCGTAAATCTCGATCCTGCGGGAAGTCCGGAACAAAAAGTAGCTTATATAATGCTCCATAACCTCCTCTACCTCCCACTGAAAGTCCCATAAACATCTGAATCCACGACCTCATTCCCGGGTATGAGTTTTTACCGCGTGAATCCTAATCCCGCGGGAATTCAGGGATAAACAGTACCCTATATGTTGCTTCAAAACTTCCTCAATCTCCTAGTAAAGGTCGCATAAAAATTTAAGCCCGCAACTACGCGCAGGAGTTTATTCCGCGTAACTCCAGATCCCGCGGGATTTCCGGGAAGACAGACTTGTTAGTTTTATATTAATGTTTGTTTAGAAGCTATTTATACCCCATACGCGAAGAAGGTTTTCCCGCGTAAATTCCGATCCCGCGGGATTCCTGGGATAAAAAATATCCTATATGTTAATCTAAGTTGCCCTCTATGTGTGTGCCAAATTTCATGAAAATCGGTTCAGTAGTTTTTGCGTGAAGGAGTAACAAACAAACAAACAAATACACAAACTTTCACATTTATAATATTAGTAGGATTTATTACTATCTTCATCGTAACTGTGACACTACTGGGAACGGGTTTCATCTCACAATGTGAGGAGTAATATGACCAATATTCCATGACACTAGCCAAGTGGGCATTGGTGGACAACTAATGAAAAAATATTAACATGAACCTTGTAAGCACGCAGCGCTCCAACTGAATAATGTAGCATTTCAGCAGTGCATATAAAGCGGTGACATCACAAAAGAAAAATAATAAAACTTGCACCATATTAAAAACTTAATTTCCTTCTGAAGCGTTGCAATTCTTAATCCCCTAACATTCCCAGACGATGCTCCTACCAACACTAATGATTATTTTAATAAAGGCTCAGTCACATAAGGATGTCCACCGCCCCGCTACGTAGTCGCATGTCCCTGTTAGCATATACGAGTATTTACGGCGCGCTGCATATAGGCAGATGCCACAACATGCTCTGCCTTCATTCGAATAGATGGGCTACAGGGTTGAAGCTATTTGGAACAATGATGTTGAATATAAATCATTTTATTTTTTTAATTTTTAGATTTTAATTCGATTTATTATTTATCTGACGATCAATTAAAACAAATACTAAAAATATTACCACAAGTTAAAAATACACCGATAAATAACATAAAAGCTTAACTTTTTGATACCTTATAACAATCACATAGATATTTACGTACGTTGGAATTTACATTTTGACTATCAACTATAACAGCAAGAATAAGGCATCGTTCACACCAACGTATTGTCCACCGCCGACTGTGAGTATATGCTTACTGTCAGCTCTAATATAAACGTGTACTCAGTTTGCGTACCTATGATCGGTTCGGTGTGAACGAGAAGTTGATATGGAAAAACAATAAACTGCGTAACGCGCGCTGACAGTCAGCGACAGACAATACGTTTGGTATGAACAATCCCTAAGAAAACAACACAGAACAATAACATTTTGACCTCCGCCTAATTAAACAAGCACACAAATTACGTTACCAATACATTGATATAACGAAATCAAGGTAACCATTACCTTATCAGATGATATAAAATAATCGAGGCATAGAATCATGACAGCCACCGGCATTGACTTTCGAATTTTGTCATCGATCGACGTAGATAGTACTCGTAATATCGGACCGAGTAAAAAACTTACAGACATGCGTATAATGTAGACGAGCGATTATTTTCAACGTGACGTTGTACTGCATAGTTTATAAACATTCGACATCCGATACGATTATGCTGTGGACAGTGTTTATGAATAGATACGATTTACCTTATTGGTGTTGACATTAAAGTAACTTTTATATTGGACAACTGAGAAATTATATTAGGTAAATAGTAGGTAAAGCCGCCCTCGCTTCGCTTTAGGAAACCAGTCGCTTAGTAGCCAAATGCGGTGATTGTTAACCGCGAATGATTAAACTGATAACTGATTTATTTATGAACTGATTGAAATAAAATACACGTTAATTAGTTAATAAAGCTTACTACAATATATGAGTGAAAACCACACCTAAATCGGTCAAGCCGATTCTGAGATTAGTAGGAAAAACCTTTTTAGTCCACCTACTTTTACATATTTTATCGATAATGCAATTCCAATCCAAAATGATGGCAAGTAGAGATGTAACTAAGTATTGACGATCCAAATGGCGTTATAGTTAACACACCAGATCGCTGTTCTGAGTGTCCTGGGTTCAATTCCCAGCGAGGCGGAGATTTGAATGATGAGTTTAAAATCCGTTCTCGGTCTGGGTGTGTGTCCTTGTCTTGTGTGTTGTCCATGGCACCCACGACACAGGGAATCCTAGTGTAGGGATATGAGTGTGTAGCCTTATTTATTATTTATTATATTTAGATCAAACACAATATGTTGTGCCAGCCCTACCGTTAAAATTCATATTAATGCTCGCTAACAAGAACAGAGCGGGCTATTGGCGATATTGATATAAATTGATTACAACTCGTCGCGACACACATTAATATGCTTCGACGCAAATATCTTATCTATTGCGTTCATTACATGTAATGATAGGGATCACGGGTTTGTTAATCTTAAATGTTTTGGTATGATTTATGAGATGGAACACACAGTTATGTGGGAACCGGTTGATTAGGTTAGTGTAACAGTTGTGGTTGTTTTGGAATTTCATAGTTTGTACCAATTTAAAATTGAGTTTTGATCTTGGTTATATTACCATGTTTTTGGTATCGGGTGTAGTTTTTTAATATTTTTAGAAAGAGAGTCATAATGGCTATAGGTATTATACTTTGCACAGTTGCAGCTACGGGTTGAACAGGCATCTACCAGTGAGTATTTACGGATGGATGTTGAGGACTATTGAATTCAAAAAATATTCCGATATATTCCATTAAAATACATCTAATATAAAATTTTTATCAATGGTTTTGATATATATTTTATTGCAATTTACTAAAACGGTAGATAAATATTATGGTTTTCAAAATCAAGAAACTTATAAACATTTTAATAAAATGTCATAGCTAAAGTATAGTTGTGTATAGCACATTTATTACGATAATAAAATGTAAGTGTGGGAATATAAGCGTTATTGAAAACACACGTGTCTGTAGCACTACGGTGTGAGAATACAAAGTTGGAATCAGAAAGCTCAGATTTCAAACTATGCCCGATTTTCTAAGAAAGCTTGTTACGGTTACTGATATGTTATTTTATAAAATTTGCTTAGTGAATGTTGCAAGAAGTATATTACTTATCGCCTGATAATAAGTTACTTACTTATAATAAGTTGACGACTCATGTGGGTCCATTCCTAGGGAGATGGAAATTTGAAGGATGCGTTTGTTCTATTTTCAGTCCAAGTGTGTGTCAATGTCTTTATGTTGTCCTTCCACCCACGGCACACGACACATGGAATCATACTGTCTTATTAATAAACGTGGTGTAAAGTTACCCAGGTTAATTTTTTTATCCCTGTTATGTGAATCTCTAAGTCAAAGGTTAAAAAGACAACAAGCCCCTACAGTTTAGCTATGAACGTATAGCGATCTTACCTACCTCCTTCTTGCTTCGATGTTTTCAATGCTAAGATTATTTAAATTACCTAACTAAAAGCAAAAGTTGTGACGTAGAGTCAACAAAGCAAGCATAAGCCTAAAATATTGTATGGGTTGAATTTGACACTCTACGTACCTAATATTAATGAACGAAAGTGAGAAGAATGAAGTGAAAACTTGATTGATCATAAACGCCATTACTTTCTCCATACAAAACGATGATAATTATTCCTAACCATTTATTTTTCATGATACGGACATATTTGCGTCATCGATATCAACACTTAATAAAAATGTAAATAAAGTGTGTAACACTCTCACTGCAATAACAATAAGAATTCCAATAAAATGTTATATTCGTGTTAGAAACGAATGTAATAGAACTACATGAGAAAGTATTACTAAAATTTTATACACGTTGATGGTTTATTAAAGCAATTACAAGTTACAGTAAAATAATAATAAACATACATACTCACACTCTCGCTAAGATTCATCATGTCGTGGGTGTCGTGGACAACGTCTTACACCCAGACCGAGAACAGAAATTTAAACTCATCATTTAAATCACCTTGCCGGGAATCAAACCCTTTGGATCGGCAGATCCAAAATAGTGTTTATTGCGCCATGCGGGTCGTTTAATTAGATAAAAAAAAGTTTTGGTCATGGTTACTTGTGTCAAGGGCAACAAGAACATACGTTTACAAATGTTTACAAATTGAACATCATAAAGTCACATGAAGATGTAAGCGCGAAGATTTATACTTATGTGACATAAAGTTCTATCCTGATGGGAAATAGAGCTAGCTTTCTTGCAACCGCTCTAAACGTTGAGAGGCAAGTGGTATTTTAACCTTTTTGTGGGTAGTACGATGAAAAGGCACAAAATACAGCATAAAATACGGTAATTTTTATTTTTACGTTACGCTACTTGGTTCAAATTCAAAAGTTATTTTACATTTTGCAGGATTTTTTAATGGCAGTAGTACCTACCTTATTGTAAAATAAAAAAATAATGGTTATCGCACCTTTACCCCACCCTGTGACTGTCTTGTTTCTTACCTGTCTCAATGCTGGGCATGCATCTTTTCATAATGATGGGGTGTATAGGACTCAAACCTTTACACGAGTGTAGATTGGCAGAATTCTTACTGCTTTCCAAATTACAAAAAAATCTTAAGTGCACGAATTTCTTTGTTTTACTTTTCTTCACCAAAGTAAATAAGTTTTAAAACACGGTACATACCTAATAATAATTTCTTAGAATGCGTATAGGTACGTTCAATCCTAGACTCGAACATTTACAAATAAAATTACTATTCTTCTATTTCTTCCTAAGTCTAACAAATCTCATTGCATAATACATATCATGATAGAGTTATGTTATGCTATTCACCAGAGAACCTGCAACCATGACTAGTCTCCACGATCTCTGAGTGTATCTGAGACTAATAAATCAGTCATTGGCCTCGATTAATTCCTATCAGATTGAACGACTACAACCAAGATTGGACTTGTGTCAAACGATGATTGGTTGCATCACTGTTAACCATGATTAGATTGGATTTTTGACCATGGTTTGGTCAAATATTTTTATATTTCGAAAAACATCGTATGTTAACTATATAACATCGTATGTTGTTGTACATGTATGTTAAACATCGTATGTATGATTAGATCAAATAAACAGCGATTTATGTCGATTTTATGATTCATTGTCACATTTTAATAATAATTTTATGTCTAGGGGAGCCAGGGGCATGTATTAACGGGGGTAAGTATTAACAAGCTCATAGATGCAAAACTATTAATGAGTGTGATCTGTGTACGCGATGCGACGACAAGAACAACGTCCCGATCACGTTGCGACCTGTCAGGTGTCGTCCGTACACCGCGTTTAAAAGTTCTGTGTCATGAGTGAATTTTAGCAGGTAAACGATCTTTTTTACACTAAAACTTTTTTGATTTTTAGTAAATGTAATACATGTAACTCAGACAGATTATAGTCAATTGATGGTAATTTATCTAGCTATAATATCACGTTTATTCTATTTAATTATCTTTTGTCGTTCTAAACATACAATGTTTAATTTAAAAGCGTTATGCTCGGGGCAAGTATTAACAAAATGTCAGGGGTAAGTTTTAACATGTATCTAATACTTGCCCCTGAAGATGTAGAAAGATGTTTTACATAATTTATTTCTTTATTTCAGAATGAGAAATTACAGGCATGGCATGTGGTGGATCGTATTCATCAAATACTTCAGGAGTTGATTGGTTTAAATGTAGGTCATGCAATAAATGGGCGCATGGAAAATATATCAAAGGGAACCCATACAGTTTTGTATGCCTTAACTGCAACTCTGACGATGATTATGATGAATAAATGTTGCTTATTTATTAAGTTTGACAGAAGTCAAGCAAAAGATATTAATTTTTGTATCTATGATTGTATTTTGTTTACTTTTATTAATGTTAACGATGAATGAATCTGTTATTATTTTTTGCATATTTGTTGTATAATTAAGGGTTATATCGTAGGGGTAGAGCGTTGAAACTTTCTTCTATAAGTATAATGTACAGACTGATTAAAGAAGTGTTGATAAAAAAATAACCTAATGTTGTATCAAGCTTTAAGTATTAAGCGGCATTGAGTGAAAAAGAGGTAGTTTTATTAATTCTATTAATAAATAGTATGCTTTACAAAAATTTATTAATATTTACTTAGTGTTTATGATTGTAATAATGGTGAAAATCAAGCAATATATTTCTGTTAATATATGCCCCAGAGTAGTTAATACTTGCCCCAATGACGGGGTAAGTATTAACAGCCGACTTTTTTTAAAAAAACCGCTCTACAGCAAAAACTAATTAGAATTGTAGAGTATTTTTATTACTATGTCAAAAAGAGATAGTTATTATATGTTGATAGTAAATCCTATCTCCATAAATTAATTAAGTTCAGAATTACAGCAAAAATAATAAAATTTGTTAGTACATGCCCCTGGCTCCCCTACTATTAAATTAACAGCATAAAAATAATCATCAGTAAATTAAGTCTTATCATAGAACAATGACCTAATAGTTTAAAATGAGTTGTACACACTTATACACGCACCAATAATTTTTCAAAGTAATGTGTTTATTTAGAAATAAATATGACTTACTGGTGTAGGAATAAATTACGGGGAAACCTGCGTTAGTGTGCGTGCCACATTATAATATGAGAAGTTTATGAAATATATTATGTTAAACAGTTGACGTGACACGACCAACG
Source organism: Hesperia comma (assembly GCA_905404135.1). NCBI lineage: Eukaryota > Metazoa > Arthropoda > Insecta > Lepidoptera > Hesperiidae > Hesperia > Hesperia comma. The sequence goes on along the minus strand of FR990025.1, from coordinate 12,144,768 downwards.
CGTAGTGTTATGGCTCTAACCCTCCTCAATCTCTGAAGAAACACAAGAAATGCAGTCACAGTGTTATAATGCCTGTTCAGGTTTGGGCGATATCCATTACCACTGTGGGTAGCGTTATCTTTAAGGGTAAATCGTTATTCTGCTTGGTTCACACTACATAGCATAATTTTGATGCCAACATAACTAACAATTGCCCTACCAGTATAAAATCTACGAAAAAACAGCTCTCTTGTTATATTTAAAACATTGGCCGAATAAAGCTCTATCACGTAGGTATCGATGTGGTCATTGAATTTCTCATAAAATGTTTTTTTTTCAGTTGGCTTACGTGGATCCAAAAGTCCTCTGGTGGATCCAAAAGGCCCCTTGGAGATACTGTGATGTTGTGCATGTCTCATATTAATTGAACTACCTGTAAATTAAATGTTATTATTATTTTAACTTTTAACAATGATTTAAAATAAAACACCACGTTTTTATGGCTCAATTACATAATTATCTCAAAACAAGCAACCAATAATATTATAATTTATTCACGTCTTACCTACAGCGTTAGTTCAATAGGCAACATGATTGCAGCACTTTGCTCTTTGTTTCACACACGTCGCGGGCCCATCTATCAATGTTTAGCGTACGCCAATTTGTTACTCTACAATTTATTCCCGTACACCCCGTGTCGGCTCGGAATGCTAGCAAAAAGATTTCATGGCCATGAGACAGATCTTCGCTATTCGAATCATTCGGTGTATTTTATTAGATCGGTTTTGGTTTTAGTGTACTCAGATTGTTATTAGGATAGAATAATTGCATTAAGTTATGAAGATAGATTAAGTGTGTTTTTATGCGAATTCAAATTCCAAATTCAAATTTCAGATTCCAATTCCGAAATCAAGATCATTTATTCATTAAGGAATCACTGATACACTAATAAACGTAATTTCTTTGTGTTGTCTGTCCGAAACTGTTTTGGTGCTGAACTGAAGCCTCGTAAATAGCCAACAACAACAGACAACAAGGCATCAACGGTTCATTGCCAATTAAAAGGCAAGCACGAACTTGATTCATCACTATTATTGCAACCTATAACTTTCCCACAAGTGGGCTGGAAATCTTATAATCAATTGAAGACGATCTAAAACGGAAATTCAAATTTCTCATTAAAATTTCGCTTTGTTGGGAATAACACCTAGAAATTTTGAACCTTTTGAAGATACAGCATTGTAACTATAACGCCACTTTATCTGTATATCTGCAATCGTTACATATTCTTGATCCTTTCGGACGGGTTCATAAATTCGTGCCTCAGATAGCTCGATTTTATTTACGTGAAAGCTTTAGTAAGTAATAAAGTTTTTATTGCTATTCATCCAGCAAACACTTATAGTTCGGGATAAGTTAGTTAACGACGTGTTATACTACAAATGTATAAACTACAGGCGATAAGATAAAATCTTGCCTAATAAGACCTAAAGGAATTTTTGGAATAATATGTTATACGTATATACTCGTTTAAGTAATTGCTAAGCAATGTCATTCATGAAAAATTTGAAGTCAAGGCAGATTTTTGTCAGGTAGTGCTTGTCATGTGGTACCTTATAAATTGGAGCGACAACTGGCGAGTGGTTTTTGAGTTATTTCGACTTTGAAGTCATTTATTTTTTTAAAGATAATTATATAGGTATATAAATAATACTTATTGATTCTTTTCCCTACACTTGATTGTATTGTTGATTATATAAACTCCTCAAGTATACATACAATACAAACTCCTCAAGCTTGTTCATTTATTTTACTGTGTACTAGATTTGGTATTTAGGTCGAATTTTGCACATACTAGGTACCTATTTGATTACACATTACAGTTGATGATTTTTGTGCGAGGAAGCATCAATTTGCTCTTTTTAATGATAAGAACATGTTGTTAATAAATAGGTCTTGTTTAGTAAATAATTCACTAAAACAGCCATTTAACACTTGCCAGTATACTGTAGAAGTGTAGACACATTGTGAGAGACCCCAGCCCATTTTATGTTTTTTAAGATAACGTTAATTTGACAAGAGCAAATCACGTAGTTACATAGACACTGATAATAAATGCATTTTAGTGACTACGTTGTCATCAAGTGGTAAAACAAGTGTCTAAATCGAGTGGTCATACGCGCGGGATCTTGTCAGCTTCGATCGGGTACAGGTTTGATTTATAAGTTAGGGATATGAATTGTATGAGTACTAGTAAATTCATGTTCGACATCCGTCATGCAACTAGTAAAAGTTGCTTCAAGTTTTGTTCTTGCCGTGTAACGATCACCATTTTTAATGAGAGGCGAAAGCAGGACCCGCATTTTGCCATCAGTTATGTTATTTTTTAACAGACGTACTCTTTGAAGTCGAAGGTGAAGAATAAAAAAAGAGAGACACTGTAAATCGTTTAAATAGCAGTTGTGTTCCCTAGTCATTCTTCTATTGATTACAATTTTTGTATTAAATGCATTTAGGTGCGATGATTGTGAATTATATTTTGTATATTTAGTACTCAATTCTCTTTAAATCATCAATCATTTAATTTCTTAATTCATATAATTAATTATTTTTCACAAACACAAATTATTTTTCGATGCGTAAAATGTATTGTAAAATGTAATTAAGCTTAAAAAATTTACTTTCCACTATTTTTATAACCGTTAGCAAATGATAAGAGAAATAGAAATGGTTTAAAATCTTGTCTATTATTGAGTCTTGAATTATTTTAATTAGAAGCGTACTATCAGTAAAACGAATGTCTATGCTGTTAGTCAGGTAACATAGTAATGAACTTCACAAAGAAAAATCACGTTAATACGACAACTCTAATGAGCCTCTACATGTATGAAACAGAATGGGAGCTTGTAGCATCGCTGCATAGGTAATTTATTACAAACTTTGTCGCTACTAACTGATTAAAGAGCTTCCTTTCGTGGGCGATCTAATTACCGACAAACCGAGAACAACAATGTGTAATCTGAATATTTATGAACGTGTACCTTACATCGTCCGTGGATTTGATATACCCGTACTTCTGTTTATCTTGAACGAAAATTGACTGTGTGCAATGAATAATTTATTGTGAGCAACCGGCACTGACGTTTGCCATATTTTAATATAAATCCATCTACCATATTGTATGCAAAATGCCATTGAATGCAGTGCAAGGCGGGATCATTATTTCAATATACGGCCGCGATATTCATCACACGGTCTGTGGTTGCAGCATTTTAAACAAATCATCTTTATACGTAGCCCTTCTCCATGTGAGCGCTCGTCGCGACTTGCGGAATCGATTTTAATAATGTCCGTTTCTCAGTTTTTACGTTTTATTATTATTTTTTACGTTACGTTCGTATATTTTAGCGTACATAAGGCATTTATGGCATATTATTGCGGTGCTCGTGAATTGTGCATTGAAGCACTTCAATTGTAAATCGGGATATCATTGTTATTATAATGGGCTACTTGTATTAAGACCTTGTTATGCAGAATTCTTGGCCAATGACCAACTGTAAGACAATACAATGCATTGCCTTAAGTAGTTATTGATTAAGTTTGGCATATTAAACAATTGGCACAGCTTGTTTTTATGCTCCAGGATGTGGTACTTTGCATTCATATAATAACGCATAAACTTTTATGCCTGTTTTTACTTACACTAGGGCGTATGAGAAAAAAATATTTGAGAAGTTTTAATAAACGCGATACGCGATACGACTCATTATGATAACTGTCTTAACAACTTCCTTAACATATTAAAAGGTTTTTGTTGATAATTGTAACACAACATTTTCAAACAAAATAAAACATCATTACTTATACATTATTTACAATACAGCCTCTCTTGTTTGTTTACATGGTTGCAATAACTTCAAAACCAAGTGCAAAAATGCAGTTTTACCATTACATACTCTGGTTTACGGAGAAAGTAGTACGAACATGAAACAGTTCCAAAACGGCTAAAAAATAAATAACAATTATTTTAAAGTTTCAATTTGTATAAAGATCATGTTTCACGAAGCGAATTAGGTTACCCGTTTCAACTAAAACCCCAATATTCGTTATTTAATACGTTATTTTTCTAACTTCATTAAACTAGTAAAACAGGCAGGTTAACCTAATTCGGTTTCGGTGAACATGCTGAATTAGCCGTCGTTAGTGTACCGACCGCCCTAGATAGCTGATACAATAAATTTCTTAATTGCCCCTATGTCGGATAGCGGAGATTCTTAGACAGTGATGCAAATGTGATCTCATTTTGTTTACATAATTTATCAAATGACGAGATAATGACTTTTTTGTATAAAATCTTGTCTAAGAACAGCGTGTTTAATGTCACTTTTCTAATCTACTGGACTTTCTATGTCGCTTGGGTTTTAGGGTTCAGTACTTTAAATTATAGATCCGTAATAGAATCAATCACTTAGTATTCTTTCGTCATAGATTTTCTTACGTTTTAGACGTGATGAATGTAGTTGAATGAAAAATGTTGAATATTTCTAAGAAATTTTAAGTTAGTGGTTACATTAAGAAATTAAAAAAATAATTCATTAAATTATCAGTTTAACGAGGGACACATGTATCTTTTGTTATTAATATTTTAGCTATATAGTTTAAAGGTAGGTACTTCTAATAAGAAACCAACACAAAACTAAACAAAAAAAGAAAACCGACAAAAAATTTTTGATTTAGTTATTGCCAGACCTTAAGTAGGTATAGGTACTTACCATAAATACTCGTATAGTCGTCTTTTCACATTGTTTCATTTTAAAATACCCAAAATACACCAACTGTATTGTTTCATAGAATATCAAATATGAAAGAACCCAAGGTAGACTAATGCCGTAAGGGTAGGTAACAAAAGGGGCTAGGGGCACGTCGGATACGCAAACAACTGTGATGGAATAAAAAATCTGTTTGTGTTGCAATCAATCAAACAAAGCCAGCAAGCTCCCGGCTCCAAAGCTAACTTTCCGAATGGCCTGCTATTATTTAGTATTGATTTCTGACTATTTTTATTGGTTTTCCGAGCGTTTCAACGTTAACAGAGATTTGCGACGGCTCTTAGCCACTGATTCGCGTTGATTGGATTGGGGGTTTATATTTATTTAATGGATAGCTTTTAGCTTTCTCCGTGAGATGTTTGGGTTTTTGATTGTTTTGAAATTAAGTAATTTCGTTACATTTGTAGTATTTTTGGGCAATATCTTGTTAAATGTTTTAGAAAGAGAAACGTGCTTAAATATTTAGTTATAGATATAACTGATTTAATAGTTATAACACTGCGTACTTTGAGTTTCAACTTGTTCTATCATGTTATAATGGCTAATAATATAAAATTAAAAACTACATTCCATCTAATGCAAGGTGTTATTAGGTGTTTCAATACAAAACAATGTAACTACTAATTTTCGCCTCAAGAAAGACGGGGCAGACAAGAGTAGTAATTAATGGTTTATTCATGACAACTCAATTGTACAACTGATGATGAACTAAGAACAAGTTTTGAAGAAGATATAAAATAGAAAGGGTCAATGAACTTGACGAAAGTCAACTCATCTATCGATGAAGAATTAGCAATCCTATCTACATTTAAGAAGATCAAAATAATGATGGATGGCATATTGGGCAAGTTGTTTTGAACTTTAAATTTTTTGAAAGAACATCTAAAGTAAAAGGTCAAGTCACACAATTTATCATGGTTTAAATCGGCTTGGATTGATTAAAATCAGTCAACGGAAGACGTATTGGCGATAGATTATTATCGATATCAAGCAGATTATTATTGCTTACTGAAATATTTATTTACAAAAAATCTTTTGAATAGACAGCTTTATAACACACCTCAATTCAAGTGTATTGGACATAAACAATTTGCAACTGCAGACGTTTACTGCATATTGAAGGTGTCAGTGTAATAAGAATGATTTATCGAGTTTCATACATATTATTTCCACTTACAAGTTGGCCACTCATAGCAAACAAGAGCGTGAAGCAAATAAATAGTCGACTTCAGTTATATCGTGCTTTGATGACCATACTGAGGGCTGTGACTCCCTCCACAGCTCAAAAAATTAAGTGATACATTTACATGAATATATTGTCACAGGTAATAATAATTTATGACCTACATAATACCTATAGATATTCACTTTATTTATTATTTTAATAATAAACGGATTGATGGTTATTTGGTTAGTTAACATAAAGAAAAGAATTCTAGTTTTAATACAATTATTCATCAGCCACAATTTTAAATTAAGAAAGAATCTGTTTCTTTTAAGTATAATATAAACCCCTGTCTCGTACAAATTGCTTCTTTAACGGCTATTCGAACTTGCTGTTCGTATGCCACCGTGCATAGACAAGAAAGGAACACAATGGAGTCTTGTTTAAGAATTAACTTTGAAGGCGGCCAATCAAGCAGGCCATCGGTTAGCTGATCAAATATAACAAAAAGCCCACACTCAATCATGACGAATCTACCGAGGTGCTAAGACGATGCCATCAATCATCTGTGAGAGTTGTTCTCAAAGTTCTACGAAGAAATTTACTACCAGTAGGTAATGTAGGTATTATGATTATAATATTATATTTTATCCAAATATCATGTATCTTTTATTTTTTACGATATGTTTTTGAAAAGGTTGTCTCTTAGTGCAACTATTTTATAGTGTCCAAAATAATTATTAAATAAATTAAATTAAAATTTTATCGGCATAATTAGATATCAACTTAGCAAATAAAAAATCAATCTTTTTGATTAATCTCTAAATATGTCTTAAACTAATCATATCATTGTAGCGGATGCAGATATATTGTGTTAAAAAACCACGCGCATTGTGAACTTTAAAGACATAATATATACTTAGGTATATTTAAACTCTTAAAATAAAATTTATTTTTCCAACATCGAATAAACTTACAATTTTACTTTTATATCTAGGTAGGTAGGTATACTAATATTTTAAAGAGTTATTTGTCACTACTAACAGTTTTGAAAACTGAACAATTTTGAAATATGACGATAGTTGTTCACTTTATAGTACCGGACGAAGCCGGGGCGGGTCCCTATTGTTTCCATATTGATGTTATTTATACAGGTTGAATGACTGTTGTTTACTTTTACATGTATCCATACTGAAACTTTGAGTATCACTGCATTAGTAAGGGACGCGCTTCGTTATCCACTAGCTGGCATAGAGCCAAAATTGTAATAAAGACTTTCTCGTTAAGTCTTTGATGGGCCTGCCTCTATTAAGATGTTCACTCCTAATAAATTTAAAAATAATGTTCGAATCATTTTTGTTATTTCAGAAGTCAAAAAATATTTCTCACTTCCTCTACAACGAATTCGTTTTAAGAGGAAACACTACAAAGAATTTGATTATGACAATTTGAAATATGATTTATATGTTGACGTGAATATTATACATTTCATGACGTAAAAGGTACAAGCAAGCAAAAATCATTTGTTTAATAACATAAGTATAAAACAAAAACTATGCAAATCTTGTTACAAGAAAATTATATATACATATATAGGTTAAGATGTTTGCCTCCCTTTTTCGAAAAAACCACACAATTACTTCGCATAAATTTTATATCATTTTATAGATAATTACTTGCTCTACCGGCATCAACAATTGAAAAATTTATTGTTGCTTTTGTTTTTGCAAAATAATTAATTATTACATTAAGAAACAATACAGCAATGCTGCCATCTACTGACGGTTGGTAAATCAACTCACATAATTATAATACATTTCGTATAGTGGCGCTTTAGCTCAACGTAGTGCGAATTATTCGCACGGGTTTTGCTTGTAATAAATAAAACATCAAACACTCACATTTTTAAACATTTTTACAAGACGCAACATGACGTTTGAAATGTCATGTTCATAAGGCCGACGCCGCACTACGGCTAAGCCGCCGCGGTTTCTTACCGCGTAAATTTTGTAATTCGAGGAAAGCAATACAAGCGGCCGCATTTGCGGTTTCTGATAATAATGTATGTGAGTTGCGCGGTTACGCGGTTAACGCCGCGGGAAAAAACCGTGGTTCGGCCTCGCGCTAATATCAGCCGTGATATCAATGTGAAATAATTCGTCGAATTTTTAGACACACGTACATCGGCGTACATCGATGGTATAGGACTTTAGGTCATAAAGTATCGTGCTGGCTGATTATACTTAATTAGTGGACCTGCATTTGCTTCGCTTCGGGAAACTTAGTGTTCCCTTAGAATTCCATCTGGACTAATTCTGGACCTTAAATTTGTTAGCCGTTTTAGTAAATGGTCATTACGTAGAATATATTCGATATCTCTAATATATGAGGACAATCCCTTAGCTTCCCACATTTTTAGTAGAATTTTTTAAATCTTTCGTCGATTAAAACCTTTGATCACATTATATCGATCACAACTAAAAAAATATCCAAATCGGCCCAGCCGTTTTCGAGTTTTGCGCTGACGAAGGATTTGCGATTCATTTTTATTATGAAGATACCTAAGGCAATAAAACCTATTACTACGATTTTAAAATTTTTGGATAGTTTTTTTTATTTCTAAAATTCATTAAATAATAGGTTCAATTAAGAAATCCAACCATAACATTATTGTCAAATGTGTATCAAGGTAAAGGTTTTTCAAATCAAAGCAAGGGCTGTTAATTAGTTAATAAAATCTCACAAAATTAATTTCTTGTTTCCAATTTTCACAACGAGTAATTTCTGTCGTCTAATAAAGCATCTATAGTTAATTGAGGGCGGTCCACATCTCATACTAAATGTTTATTCCCTAAATGACGAATCGATAAACGAGCAAAACAAAGCTATAACCCAGTCTATCTCCTTTCTATGTTTATGGTCCCCATCAATATCCTATCTAATCTCGTATTCAAAACGTAAACAACCCTATGATCAGGTTTCCACGAGCAGTATCTAATTAAGGTTAAACTTTGTAAGACTGTCAAACGAACCTGAAACTTCGAGCATAAAATCCTTTGCCTCATGTTATCGTGCCTCCTTAGAAGGTAAAAATGTGTTCCGATACGAGAATGCACTTTCTTGTCTATATAAAGTAGAAACTGAATCGCGTTTTAACGCATACTAACCTACATACTGGAGAAAACATTGTCGGAAAAGTACAAAATATTCTTTGATGATTATAACCTCAATTATTCGCACTATTATGTACTAGTAAGTTCCGTTCACTGAACCCACAATAGTTCAATCGTCGCATCATAGATGTCGCTAGAATATTTCGGTTACTGTTTATTATCCTAATGGAAAACAATAAATAATTAATAATAAATAATTACAACCTACTTCTAGAATTTAACCGTGACCAAGATCCATCGGACTACGCTTAAATATCCCCATAAATTATACCAATATGTCTTGAGTACGTGTTAACCACTAAAAATTTATGGGTTCGTTCTTCTAAAATAAGGATAAGCCAAAACGTTCACGCTTTCTGCATGGATTTATATTTTGATTAACTAATTAATATTTTACCGATATTAATTTACTTTCATGAAGCCTCCTTGGTAAGCTTATAATTTCATGAGTCAGCCATCAAATGAAAATGATCTAAATGGGAGCTCAAGAGCCAGTAGGTAGTTGTTTGTTCCTCTTTCTACCTTTTTCTGGTCGGCAGGTATCTTAGAAGCTGACCGGCGTCGCTAAGCTTTGAAAACTTAAATAAATAATAAATAAACGCTAACACACTCATACCCCCGCAGTAGGTTACTAGGTACCTGTGTCGCGGGTGGCATGGACTACACATATAACACATTACAATTACACCCATGACCCTAAATTTTATTTTGAAAACTTAGTCCTTTTCTTAGCTATTTATATCAAAAACTTATGTGATATAACTGTCCTTCAGCTAGTTTTGGATTCTTTTATATAACGAATCCCATTTAAATTTGTCCAAGTGACATAACGCATAGATTTCCTCAAGAAAAGCGAGGGCGACTTTTAATATACATAGTAAATAAATAATTAAGTAGGTATGTGATATCAAGGTTTGCAACAATTTAAACTTAGGTATAATACATGTACTTACTCGTAGTACTTTATAGCATAATAAGAAGTTGGTACGTTATGAAATTTTAACTTAAAAGCTTTATTTAGGTATGAATCGTGATTTTTAGTTGATGTGCTCGTTTAAAACGACAGACAATATAATAAGACAACGCGGAAGTTTGTTGTATGAACTGTCAGTTAATAAAAACGAGCTACGAACTGGGAAACTCGAAATCACTAAATTAAAAAATAGCAGTGAGTTAAACTCTAGAAACAAAGTTCCGTACAATGCTACTTTGTCAATATGATTCAGATAAAGAAATCAATTTTATCAATATCAAAAATTAAAGGTAATAAATTGTAAATTGATATTAAATATTTGTGGAGAACTCCGGGATCTCCAAAGGAACACAACCGGAGTCCTCCGAGCGCGGCGCCCTTGGGGCTCTGCCCGCGAGAGACTAAATGCCCCATCGCTTGCCATCTCCATACGACGGTATGCGGCCACACATACCGTCATCCTTCCCGGGGTTGGTGATGGACGATTCGAGCTCCCACTCTAGCCGCCCCCAACCCCGAAAACCCCTTTTAGTCGCCTCTTACGACAGGCAGGGGATACCGAAGCTCGTATTCTGGTCCCGAGCCACAGGGACAGACTGGTAGGTGCCTACTTAAAGCATTTATTCTTTTGTGGAATAGATACGACAAATGTAGGAACCATAGCTTTTATTGTTGTTGAAATAAAAATAAAAAATATTTTAAGCAAAGATAGAAGTAGGCACATCTATGTTTACGTATTACTTACAAATTGGAATGAAAACTCTTTAAAACCATATTTTCTATGAATTGAAACACTTGTTTTTTGTTGCGATATAAAGCTACGGAACCCTAGATGGGCACCGGAAATTAAAACAACAGGTTGTCAATTCACACAAGATGCACAAATATCCAACAGAAATTCGTTTGTGAACCCCTAAAGCAATAAAATCCAATCAAATACAATGTAATTTTGATTTTTATTTTTACTCGTTTTTCTGATAAATATCGAAAATATTTTATGCACGATATAAACGTTAAATATTCGAGATAACTCAAAAATTATTCATCAGATGTCGTTCAAGTTTCTTGGCAACAGTCGACAAGCACCAGCTTTGGAATGTAAAATTAATTATCAAAATCACTTAACCCAATTAAGTGGTAAAATACAAAAAATACAGTGAACCTCTACCTTTTTGAAGTCGGTTTATAAGGGACTGTAGGTTTCGCTTAAAGCCTTTCGCTAAACTAAACAAAGCAAGCAAATTGCAACGAGCGAGATGACATCAAATCAAACATTGCTCGCATTTTTCATTTCGCATTAATGAAGCGATCTTCTGCAACCTCCGCAAATGATAAAACAAATAACCGGTCAAGCAAGACTTTAATTTATTTATATACCTACTCAAACATATTCAAATATTTTGTTTTGCACTATAGTGGCAAATTCCAAAGGTTACAATGCTAATTAATTTAAATTATTTAATTTTAATTAAATTACGTAATTTTGTGGCATGAATCTTTTTGATACTTATTATAACTAGTTGATTGTTGCCTGTGGCTTTGTTCACGCAGAGGCATTTTAAACAAATTTTCTTCCCTTTGTTGTTACTAATGGGGGCTTTACATTACACAATTTGCAGAGCGCTAACTGAGCTAGCCTGCTAAATTCGCATAGTGTAAAGGCAGTTAGACAGTAACTAGTGCAGCGTAATGTATGATGACACTAGTTAGTGCACTGAGTTAGCGCTCTGCAAATTGTATAATGTAAAGCCCCCATAAATGCGAAAAGGTAGAGTTCACACTCCATTACGAACTTTATAGAGAACTATCAGGTTTTCAGGATTACTCGAATATTTGCTTTCACTTAATTCGTTCACTTCAATTACGTTGCAAGTAACAATACAATTAAATTTTAATACCCGAATAACTTTGGAAACTTAGAGTTACAAGTAGGATTTCAACTCAGGCCTCCCTGTACGTCAATCCTAAGTTTAAAGTACCTGAATATTACTGCTTACAAAATATTTAAATAAATACACAATGTGCCATACTTTGGTTATATTCTTATTTTAGGTATAGATGTGTCGTTGCGTGATTGCGTATTTATTTAACCGTACTTTGCTCGTTGTATTGAAAATGCTTATTTACCGCGGGGGCTTATACGAGTAAAAGTCAGACCTCAGTCACTGCGTCAATGAGGCAGTCTAGGGCTACGCTAATATTTACCGCCGCGCATTATTACTGCACCGCCCTTGCAACGCGGGAGTTTACCTGTTGTGACTTTAGTTGGGCAGAGTAATGGCGCTAGTGACTATTAGTTATTAGTAACTTATACTCAACTAGCTGTTTTCCGCGGCTTTGCCTGAGTGGAACATTTGGAAGGTTTACATGAGTTACTTCTTACTAAAAATTATTGAAAGATTGATCTATTCTATGTTTCGAAATATAACAGCATAAAATAATCGAACAATTAGTTAAAATATTTGAAACTGAAATGTACTAATTTGTATTACTCCAATAATATTATGTCCGTTTTAAATAAAAAAAGAAATATGTTTCAGTTTATAGTGGTAGTAGTTACAATAATTTTCATTTCAAACAAAAAAAATCTGAAAAGTGAAATAAGTAGTATACCTACAATGAATAATTACTACTGTTTTGTAACAGTCCTAATTATACACATACTCGAAGAAGCAAAAAATATTTACTTCCGAAAACAATACTTCTTTCAAATATGCTCGCTGTCAGAAATAAGGATCTAATATTAATGACGGTACGTCTATAGAACTTCGTAACAATGGTAAACATTACTCCCTTATCTTTGTTATTCATAGCCATTTTATTTTTATTCTCCATTTATTCATCATTCTCTGTATTTTTTCTTTACTCATCCGCAATGAAATAGGGATTATCTGACATTATTGTTTTAATGAAAAGGAAAAGAACGGGTTGATATCCGAATCCGAGAGTTTTATTTAGGTAATTACTGTTTTCTAACTTCTTTTATGCTAACTATGAGTTAAAACTAACCTATTTCTAGTTGAAAATTGTCATTAAATTATAAAATGATACTAACAATTCACTCGTAACTTTTCCACTTTAATATAGAATTTTAACTTAAACAGTTTGCGCCTAAAGGCTCGACAATAAATACTTAATGAGCTAAGATATTACGACATAAATTTGAGTTAACTCCAGTATAATACGACTAGTACCTATCAAAAGATAAGCTTATTATTATTATTTATTTTAATAAAAGCAAGTTAACATAAAAGAGACGAGACGATAAAAATTAAAATTGGAATTGTAATATCAAACCACTATCAGTCTATTCTCATATCTCTTTAACGCTGAAATCTGTAAAAGATCAGTTACTTTGGCTATCATTGTGTTACCAACACTTGAAAAACTTTAACGCATTGGCAGTTTTTAACATACATCAATAAATTTATGATTAAAACAAACACTGCAAGTTCAAAGGCTCGAGCCAGTGGCCAACAAATTGCAAAATTAGACATTATGTACAAACAACGTTCACACGGCAATGAGGCCTCGTTTCCATTGTGATGTTTGATCTACAATTAACCGGAGCATGTTGCATCCCACAATACTCATTAGGGCATTGATAATGACGTCGTTACAACGGTTTGACCATTTAGCAGCCGGTTTTTATGCTTTTTGGTTTTAATTAGGTGTTAGTGCGAACGCCCTTCGGAAAAGTACCTCAACTACGCTTTTGGATGAAGTGTTAATTTACATTCGTTGTTTTTTTTTTACTTCAAATATAATTGGTGGTAGTAGGACCGTCTAGAATAGTGATTCTTATCTGATGCCAACAGAATACAGTGGTGTGTATGTGATCTCCCTCTTATATGACTCTCTAACTCTGAAATGTGGACTGTGTTCAAAGAAAAAAAATGTTTTAATTCTGGAATCAAGTTTCATTACATTTCGAATGATATTAACAACAGACTTTGTTAGTTTTAATCAAGTTTCAAATATAGACTTTTTTATTCAGTACATAGCATTTAAGTTACACTGAATAACTTAATTGTAAATAGGTATGTATGTGTTATAACTACTCGTACAGATTAAGACGTTATTTGAACTCATGTCAAAGTTTTCTAAGAAATGTACGTTTTATATTTTCGAGTCCGTGATTCGTAGGTATAACCACTGCAATATATTTGTATGCATCGTAAAACAAATGTAGTGTTAGTGATTTATGGCCCTCGTTTCACTGTACATGAAATAAAAGTTTTTTAGCAACTCTTCAACTAAATTTATATCTTCTGTTTATTGCAATAGTCTATCATCTTTGTAGGTGTTCCATCGTAGTCATCGGAAGTAAAAATAGTCTTATACCTACTAAATATTTATACCTTGCAGCAGTTAATCTAGATACCTGATAGCATTTGTCTATTAGGTAAAAAGTGGTTTATCAAATCCCTCGACGTATGTGTATATATTCATGTATTACCAAATGGAATGTAGGCCGAATGCTGATTGCACAGACACTCGGCTCATATCGAATTCTCTTTTTTTCCGCCAAACGATCTCGCTCGCGCGAAAAATTTCATATCTCCGCGAGTTTTGCAAGTAAAATCAGATAACTTTTGACACTTCAATTACGTAGTGATGGCCGCCTCTAATTTTTTTTTCTATGCAAAAAACGGAAAAACATGTGTCACGAGCACACAGCCGAAAGTTCTCAGAACAAAATAAAAGTTCCCGCAAAGATTCGCTCAAGCAGAAGGTAATACTAATAAGCAGAAAACATACGCTGAATATAAACTGAGAGATGAATCTTGAACGTGAAATATTCAATATATTGTAGACAGCAACTAAATTTTATTTATTGAACTTCATGTTTAATTTATCATTACCGAATCCTAACCACAAACTGGCGTAGGTGTCTTATGATATACAGCACTAAGTTATTTGAATATTAATAGATAAAGTGGTAGTTATTTTTAGCTTAGTAGTATTACAAATAGTTAGGCAGATTAACATGTCGCTTCACCATACAAGTACATATTCACAAAAGCTGTAGGTGTAGTTGTAGTAGTACCTATCTGTAGTAGTGTTGTAGTAGTACCTACTACAATGTAGTTGTATACTCGTAACGACAAATCCTTACATGAATTTGCTTGTTTTGCTCTCACAAATATAAATCTAACGAAACTAGGTTCATTAAATTTAGTGACTGGCATCACCAGAACAATAAATCTATGGAGCTGAGAACTATCAATGAAGTTATTATATTTTAGTTTCGTTATCACTCAACTAAAGGCGTAGTCAAACATACGTGATAAGCGTTGTTTCCGCGGGTAGCGAGATCCGTGTGGATAAGCGTTATTCCTTGTGTTCAGAGCTAAACGAATATCGCTACCGCTATTGCTACCGTTATTAGTACCGAAAGTTGTTCATTATATCCCACTCTAGATACAAGAAAGTACCCAAAGGGTATATTACGTACAACGCGGACCTGTGGATGTTTACCGTAATCCCGGTCCCGCGTAGAGAAGTCCGGCGATACAATACTTACAGCCTACCTAGACAGTTTAGGATGTTTTGCCGCGTTAAACAAACTGGTATATTGCGCTTTCCAGTTTCTTTACTTGAAGAAGAAGCACAAACGAAGAATCTAATCCAATAATTAATCATATCGTTCTGGTTGCTAAACCCGATACATTTTGGATTTTAAATAAATATAATCAAAATGCTCCAGCGAAATTATATTATCGAAAGTTTTCAAGAAGGTGAGGAGTCTAAATTTCCATTAAAATCAGTGCAATATTTGTTTAAACTGGTGTGAACAATAAAGAGTATTTGTATTGTATTGTATTTGTATTATGCTTTCAATAAAAAAGTAAATGAATGCGAGTTATTATTATTTTATTTTATTTAGGCACCTATTTGTTCTTTATTGAACCTTACATAAGTAATGGAACTAAAAGTGGACTTAAAACATTCTCTGCCAGGCACCAGGTAACAGGTTTTTTTTATGGAATTAAGATAGCAAACGAGCATGCAGCACCACCTTCCGCTGCCGCCCATGACAACTGTGACCGACTCAGAACTAGACTCAATGAGTCTCGTTCTAATTCGGTCACAGATGTGTTGCTACCCCTGAGGACTGAGATGGTCGCCTCTAAAAAAGTGTAACCGGCTCCACACCTTCCTATCCGGAACACAATTGTTCTTAAAACAATTATTACACGGTAGGAATGGTACTAAGTACCGTGGCGGGCGGTGGTACTTCCCCGGGTGAGCTCTAGGCCCTACCACCTTGAAAAAGAGAAAATAATAATATGTGCCTCCATGGTTTTCGTTGTCATTTAATATTAATACATCTCCGATGTTAAAAATAAGTGGAATCAGTGTTAAAGAAATCCACTCTAGCAGAATTCACGTGGAAAATATTTTTAGGTGGGATTTACCTTCAGTCCACTTTTAAGTAAATAAACTCAAATTTGGTTCTCGCTAAGTTTTAATGAACAATAATTTATGGATGCTCGCGTAGAAATTTGTCGCGTTTATGGCTTTTTCGGTGGGATACCGAGTGTTGGGATATGTCTGGATCGCAGTAGGTTCGTACCATGGCCGCTGTTTTGGTTTATCTAAGCTCGTATAAGTATCTTGGATATTTATGCATGTTTAAATATATTTTTTACTGCCCTGATTTGTTTTAAATAATGCTTTTTAAGTGCTGGTAATTATGTCTTATATTTATTGCAGGAATTATGGCAGTCTTATTTTGTATACGAAACTTTTGTCGAGGTTTAAAATAATTAAATTGTTGCTTACAAAATTTAATGATGTTTAATGGTGGCATCAATTTAGGTGCGTAAAATTCTCATTGTTTAAAACTGCTATAGGTAACAATCTTTGACACTGATTCTGGACACCTAACTTAAATATTATGATCTCAATAATTCGTCAATTAACTTTTCTACTTATTCCATTAGTGCGCTTCTCACAAAATTAATAGCATATACATTTATAATTTCCAGATAATGGTGTAAAAGAGATTTAATTTGAGATATGCTCACATCACATTGCTTTAATTATTGTTTTAATTTATCTTTGCGACGACTAACATTTTAACGACAACATTAAAATTCGTTGAAATAACACAACATATACAACATCTTATTTATGTTCTACAGTTAATCTGCGAAAGTGAAATATTAATATAGCAGCTAGTCGATTTATCACTTAATCTCGGATACGTTGATTCATTATAATGATTCATCCTTCACAAGGATTTATAACAAGTTACAGAGTTAGGTATGTGACAAAATGAGCCATTAGTTTTTACGAAATGGTTTGTAAACAAGATCGTCAGTCAGTTGGTTCACAAGAAACTGTTGTGGACTGTTTTAGAAATAAAGAAAAACTAAGACCGCAGTGAGGTGGTGAGCGGCGGCGATACGGCGCGGCATTGCGTGTGGCGGGCGAATAACATATTATTTCAATAAGAATACGTTTATGAATTAATTCTTATATATTGGTTTCTTTATGGTATGGTGAATGAACAATGTTAATATTTATAATTTTGTTAATATTATTAAATTGAATTTTTTTAAATCCTCCGACGTCATTTAGTCATCTCTTAGTACATCTCCGTCTGGTATACTGCTAGTGCTATAATAAAATCCTATTACAATTCCATTGATGTAAATTAGCTTTCCACTGTCGATAAATTTGTCACTAATACCGTGTAATATCGAGATGGCAATGAATTGCCAAATTCCTTACGACATTGTCGAAAAGAGCTGATGTTCTTCGAACTCCTGAACCGGTTTCCACCAAACATTGCTAAAACAGCTGCAAGAAAACAGGATTTCGTAAAAATGCACACCGCACACCAAGGTTTTTAAAAAAGCAAGTATTCAGTTTTCAAATTCTTTGGTTCTAATGGGTTTCTAATGGTCTAAATAAAAAAAAGAAAAAAAACCAAGAAAAACATATTGTGCCGATCCCAAATAAAATTGGGAAATGGGCAGGAGGATGATGATGATGGTAATGGTCTAAGTATAAGTCTAAGTACTTGTATAGATACAACTGTTTGGTAATATCTATTTATGTAATTTTAATTCGGCCAATACATTATTTTGCAATGGATAAAATGTTTCGCATTAATTTGGTTTCTACCCTCCATTTTCTTGTAATTATTACATTAGTGCTGTTTCACGTGTCGTCCCGGTTGGTGCTTCATTCGTTCGTAATGCGAGCCCGTCGGCGTGGCTGCATTTCGTTGTTTTAATTTACTTATAATATACTGTATTGTGTATTCGTTGTGTTCTTTACTCCTTGTTTCGTTATTACAGTAATTTCGAGCTGTTCGGCAGTCCAGCCACGAAAGACTTATTTCGTTACATTCCTATTCTACATGTGATTATGGTGCAGTTAGAGGAAACAAGTGTATATTGCAGAATATAAGAAGCAGAACCATCTCGGCACCATATCGATAGACGCCACGTAACGGGACTAAGGTTGGTGGATTTCCTTTTCGATGTGTGTTTTTGCCGTATGTCCGCATTTTTTTAATTTGCATTTCTCCTTGCCCGGGACTATTATCACGAGTACCGTTAGCTACGTAATCATGTCAAAACATCGGCATAAAGTATAAGTATAAATTAATAAATGTCAGTTAATATTATTAGACAGCGAGAAAATATTCAAAAATAGAAATGCCTGAATCGCTTTTCGCTCTTCAATGTAGTATAACCTTTATCATGTTTAAACGCTGCGAGTAACAAGCGGAATAACTGCAGTTTTTATTAACTTTTTACAGCCATCTACATAGTTTCAAACGAGTGTATTGCTTTTTTCCGATATTACGAAGTATAAACAATGTTAGGGTAGACAGAGCTGGCAATTCGTTGGCTATTTGGTAACACAAAAGATTTTCAGCTAAGGGTAGCTGCTAGCTATAGCTACGTTGCGTAAACGAAAATTTTCGGGCACTATGTGTTATCATGATATAAGTGTAGTACAGTATGCGAGAATTGGAAATAATAATTAATGAAGTTTCACGATAATTATTGTTTTTTAATAATTTGATTATTAAACAACATTATACTTTAGTGGCTTCGTCATATTGATCTGAGTATGGTCAAATATTATTCGAAGGTAAAGTTTTATAAAAATACATATTATAAAAATACATAGTTAAGTATTACATTTTTACCATTTTCAAATGTTCCTACAATAAATTTAACTATTTACAACTCATCTAAAATTGTACAAGTCAGCAATTTGGCGTTTGCGCCACGCCAGTTGTAATATTCATTATTCGTTTGGCTTGAGCGACTTTAAATGGTACATATACTCTGTTTTTATTTTTCCCTTTATTTATTCTCGCCTCGATTGTTGCCAGAGAGCGCTCATAAAACTATAGAGAGTCTTGTTTTACACATTCTTTTATATTTCAACGTCTATTTCCGAGGAAAAAGAGAGGAGTCTGCAACTGTCTCCGAGCTTTGGGAATTTTATAACGCTATATTTTTATTACGTTTTAAACTTAATAGAATTTTTAATAAGTACCTTTTTCTGAAATAGCTAAAGTGGATGAGAGTTTTATTATACCCATGATATTGGGTTAATAACCTGGTTATTAATAACTGTCATAATCTCCAGCTTTACTATCTTTTAATATTTTTCAAATGTCCTCATTTTTTTGCCGACAAGCCATCCGATTGGTGACTTTGTTGGGCCACTGATGTCTTTAAGCGATGGTGATCGTTTTCCAGCAGGCGGCTCATCTCTACATTTGTAAGGTATTTACATAAAAATATCAAGTTCGGTTAGTAGCCATACATCGCTTTTTATTCGTCAGGATATGGTATTACTTATTCGTACGTAAAATAACATAATCGCTCCAGAGAATGTGTAATATGCTTATAAAGTGCAAATATAACTCGAAACTTTCCCCAGAAAGGCCTAGCACCCTTAACTTTCATGGCAAAACTAAAAATTTAATTATAAAGATAAGTTTTTGATTATAATTTTTAATTTATAAAAATCCGTATCCTGTATACTTAACCGATGCTAAAGAAAATCCAGCAAAAAGTTTCTGACGCAAGTCATAATTTTATTAATTTCTAATATGTTTGTAACTTCAAAGATTTCAATATATATCCAGAACTCAAACCAGTACTAATTGAAGACGACGCTGAAATTCAAACCTGGAAACTATGTCGCTACACTTCAGAAATAACTGCAATAAACAAGTGTATATGAAACATTTTGAAGCGAGAACACTTAAAGTAATATTCAGTCTTCCTCTATAAAACGGCTATAAAGATGTTCCAGCGAAATCAAGTATGTGAATGTTCTCATACAAGTAGACAAGTGCTTTAGTACAGTGAGAAATAGATGCTGAAGATAACTAAAAGATTTTCTCGTCTGAAATAAGGTTTTATTGTGTGTTGATGTTTCTGACGCTGTAAGCTTCTGAAGTCGAACTGCTTGACGTTTTAAGATAAATCATCTTTTCATTACAAGAATCGCATGTTAGTTTTATGGTCGCTTGTCAGATTTTCACAAGAAGTTTTTAAATATTTTTTGTAGCTGTATTATTGAAAATTGAAAGGATTTATCATGATTTATATTATTATAGTAAATAGTCGACAAATAATGTAATGAGCCAAATCATGAATGGTTATAATTAAAATAATTATAAAGCATTATAAACCTATAATTTCTATTCTACTCGCTCGGCGACAACCCATAAATAGCCCACTACTGAGTATGGGTCTCCCCTAAGAGGAGGCCTACAGCATACTCCAACACACTGCTCCAGTGCGGATTGGCGGAGGGGTTAGTGGCCAACCCAGTATCGGAAGTTTTCAAGCCGACCAAAGGCCCTCCGACATGACTTAACGACTGCTACCTATCGATAACAGCTGGCACCGATGGCTTTACGTACCCTTCGAAGCACGGAAGCGCTCAAGATTTTTTTTAGATCCATTCTACTTCCTTAAGGTAGCCATTGACGATGCGTCCATTTGGAGTGCTTCTGAATGGAAGATTTCCATTTGGGAGTGCCTCCATACATTTAGAAGTATTCCAAATGGACGTATCGTCAACGGCTTCCAAAACTTCAAAGATTTCCTTATAGAGGTATTTCCATATGGAAGTCTTCCATTTGGAGGCATTCCGAATGGACGTGTCGTCAATGGCTACCTTTATTCTGTTAAAAATATGATCCAAAGTAAACGTTTGTATTAAGTTAAGCGATTCGGTATATATTTTTTCAGTTCTTGTAGTTGTTATTGGGTCAAAGTTATTATTAAAGGTTTGTATATCTATTACATTACTTATGATGGCCATATTGCGATTGTATTAGTTTCAGCTGACCAAATCCTGTCAATCCAATTACGAACGACGTGGAAATAATCCGCAAAAATGATAATAAGTTACCTTGATACGCCATGTTGAATCTGAACCAAAATGATATTAGACAGATTGGTGATTCACGTCATACATTTCATATTAGTTGAATTAAAGCGAGAATAAAAGTTATACTTTCTTTTGATGTATCAGACGACTTCCGATAATCCTTTTATTCAAACAATTATGTTTTACAAGCTGAAAATGAGCAGAGAAGTAAAGTAGATGAAATTTAAAACATCTTCTGACATAACAATACCAAAAAGCTTGGAAAAAGATGAACTCTTCATACAAGAACGCGGTTATCGGTTATATCAGATAATTTTTTCATTATAGATGTACCTATAATAAGAAAAAAAACTTGATGGTAGAGAGTGAGTCTCGGTTTTGAAGACTGTGAGTAATATCTTCGTCCGTTCTTCAACAGAGTGGGCACGGGCAGCCAATCTTGCAAAGAGCTCTAAAGCTTGCAAGTCTCATCAAAATTTTGTACATTGTGCTAAGCTAGTGCCCTAGTGGTAACATTTCTAATAATATACATACAGAGACTTCAAAAGTCTAGCAGTCTCTGCGGATTTGAGCCCGAATTCTGGTTCGGTCATTTAATTTTTAGATGAATCTAAAAAGGAGGTAGGTATCAAATAATTATGCAGCGTCTCATTTTATTACTTTGAAAAAAATATTTAAATAAATAAATCGAACTTCTCCTTTCGAACCTACTCCGCTCCCGTTCGATCTGGAATTCGTTACAATTGCATGGCATACAAACGGCAGCTTTTCGCCTATGCGATTAAGGTATATTTAAGATTGACGGCGGGTTCTAAAAATGTCTAGTAAATTTTGCTTAAAAGCCAAATTGAACTGTGAGTGCAGGTAATAAGTTTGGTTTTGGCGGAGAGTAGTCCACAGAATACGTTATCCCTAGTATGTGTCGGATGTGTAAATTGGAATCAAACATTGATATAGGTATTTACGCCACCTACTTCGCGCGTATTTGTTTCAATAACAGCATCCATACATCGTTAACACAACAGATCGCACCCACAGGAAATTAAGAGGTCTCATTACTGCACACCATACACCTCATTAAATGCATTTAACTCTACTTGGTAGGAACCTACATGTAGCTCTTCAAAAAATTGTTCAATTCGGACATTCACATAAAATAAAATAGCTCGATCGTGACATTCAGCCTCATTTAATAATACGGTCGCTTTAGTTCAATTTATGTGAATGATACAATACAATTTGTTCGCTTGTTAAAGAATGTTTTAAGTAGAATATTACATTGTACAGTTCCTCTGGTGTACTAGTACTTATTAACAAGTATTCACGAAAATATTTTCTCAAGAGTGACTCATTGTAACACCCTATTCTATTTATTGGTTCCCAAACACATCTATGTGTATTTGTGTAAGCGATTCTTTACGATCTTCCATTTCATAGATAGTTATTGCATTTCACAGTCGCGGCCTTCATAGAATTTTCAATATTCATAAATTTTCTCTATATAATTTTAGGCATGCATAAACCTTGAATAAAGCGTCTTCTTCAAATAGAGCTACATTGCTCAAACTATTAGGTTATAAGATTTACGGTATACTTATTTACATTTGAAATACAACTGTGTAGTACTTGTTATTATTAAGTGCAAGGAATTTTTATATGTAGCCCTTTGCTATCAATTTAACTCCCAAATGAAACTGCGAGCTTTTTTTTAATAATTATAATTATTTCGTTTATCTTCCAGTTATCTTCACGGTTAGTAAAGAGGTAACGATTCCCTTTGTGTTATTGTTAGGCAGCATCCGTTACTTATCAGAGAGCATAAGTTTCAAATATTATGTCCTGTAGGCGCATTTCGTAAAAAAAGTCTGCGCTATGGCGCTCGAAAATCGTTGAAATTAAAACGAGATACATAGAGTTCTGTGAAACTCATGGTGACAGGTAAAATCGAAGGCAAGTGTATCTATGATAATAATTATAATCATTATTTACAATTATGATAATTATCTCTTATATGACCTTATATTTTGTCAAAAATGAGCATACTTTACAATGCATGTCAAGTGTGAACGAATACAATCTACCACGAATAAAATCTGCACCTTCTGCAGATTTTGACAACATTTATCGCCGACGTGTTTACTTCTTTTCATTACGAGCTCAAGCGTACAAACAACGTGAAGCCAAGGTGAAGTTTGTTCCGATTCAAACTGTTCCAAATGCGATTTCGAGACCATGATCATGTCTTCTTTTAACCAGGTTTAAATAGGTCGGAGTACAAAAGGATAAGTTAATGGATCGTTTACTACTTCGTTTGAAGAACGACCTCGTAAAGAAATAATACTCGTAGGAACTTAGGTTTGAACAAATAGTTGGTGGTTAGCGGCTTCACGCGGTCTTTTATCTTGTTTCGTTTGTGTTTGCAACATAAAATCTTGTGATGTTAATGGATAATTAACCTTGGATATTTTCATTATACCGATAGAGGCAGAAATACGTTTGATGGTTTCATTAATTATAGCAACAAACGGCAAAAATAACTACTTTTTTAACAATAAACAAAACGTGTTTATGTAACCAAGCCAACTAGATGGTATAATCAACGTTGCTTGTGGACATCAGTTACAGTTACACCAAAGGTATTACCTACTGAAGCGTTTTCGCCTAAAAGAGAAGGAAGAAAGAAGAAAGACAATAATGGCTCTCAATCGAAATATTTATCAATCTTTTCTTATACGAGTATATTATATTGTAAAAGCAATTAATTAAGAAATAAACAAATTAGTCATCTTTGATATTATGTATGGATATCTAGTAATCACTAATTTACTAAATAAAGAAACATTCACACACTCACGCCCTATAGAATTCATCATGACACAGACCACGGAATGAATATTCATAAACACAAACATCTCAAACAATCGCTACCCATGAACAAACATTTGCCTGTCAAATAAATTTCGGTCTGTGGTCAGGGTTACCAGCTGAACTGCCAGGTCATTATTTGTTTATTGAATTACAGAAGAATGTTTCTCTTAGTTTTTCAAAAATCTTACTAGCCTTTCTTAGCCTTAGAACTTTCTAGCCCAAATATTTTCGTAAAATTTGAATCTTGCTGATCGAAGGAAATAATTATCTTTTTATCAATTGCCAGATGTGCCGAGTTGACATCTGCCTTCGCTCCCGAATTTAATGGTCCCCAAAGGCGCAATATACTAAACAGCGAACATGTTCTAAATTTAAAGAAGCAAATCGCTCGATACATTCAAACGGAAATAGAAGACACATGATCCCGCGGGAAGTCAAAGAAAAAACGTAAAGGAGAAACACATGACCTCATTTGTCGAGGCGTTGGAATTATTTATTACGTTTGATACTTCGCGTCGGTCCGCTCTTTGTCTTTTGTGATTTTAATATTGCCTTCCTAAGTCTCTTTTAAGGGGATCCGTTGTTTTATTGCCAATCCGAAAAAGGCTTAATTTGTCGCTGAGGAATTGTGATTTATTAATGAGTGCCCCGGTTGTTTCGCAATCCTTTGTAGTAACCAAAGTGGCTCGGCTTTAAAATTCTTTGAAGGAATGGGGCGCTGACATAATTTTTGCTACCTACATTTAAAAAATCTTTTACCGTGGTTTTCGTTAATCACAGTTATTAAATAGGTGCATCCGACCTACTTGAATATTTTGTAATAAAAAAGTATTTATATACTAGCTGGTGCCTGTTATGCCGAACTCAGTACCAAACTCTTATAAACTGTTGCCGTTTGAATCATCCCCTTAACGTCTGAATTTTTAAATCTTCTGATTTTTTATTTATATAATTTCAAGTAAATTGAACGAAATAGGTTTTATAGTCTGCATAATTGACGAGTCAATTTAACCCTAATGGAATGAAATTTCAAAAGTTCTGTCTTAGTTTTTTTCTCCTTGTACCAATACTGTTAGGAATCCTATTACAAAGTTTTATTTGTCTAGGTCCATTGGCTCAAGCTGTGCGGTGTTACTTAGCCATCATTGGCGTTCTATCTAGTAAATTGAGACGAATAAAGGTATTTAGCAAACAAATATATTTTTGAATGTGTATTCTGAAGTCACGTCAGTCACGTGTGGCTCATTAATAATTCGAACGTCCTGAGTAATACAAGTGGCGATACAAGCGACAACACTCACGACTAATGACTGTTCGCGACGATATAAACACTCGGCGGTAGTCGAAAAGATTACCAGGGTTCCCCGAAACAGAGCAACAGATAATTTGTTTACGTTCGCAGTTCGTTCAACAGTTTTTTATAAAAATGGCAACAGTAAAGAGGAATTACACCTGACGTTAAGTAGCGATTCAGTTCGAATTTAAATTCGTTAAAGACTATGGGGAGGGTGAAGAAATGATTTATTTATATTGTTTACGTTTGTAAATCTTTGATTTTAATGATTCTTGAATGGCCGTTCGACGAAGTTATCTCAATGTAATTGACCAGTTACACGTCATCATCATCATCATCATCTCAACCCATCATGGCCCACTATTGAGCAGGGGTCTCTTCTCAGAATGAGAAAGTTAAGGGCATAGTCCACCACGCTGGCCAAGTGCGAACTTTGAGTTTTTGCGAATTCTCCGGCATGCAGGTTTCCTCACGATGTTTTCCTTCACCGTTTGTAGCAAGTGACATTTAAATGCTGTTACACGTATGTTCGTGTAATTGACCTGTTACCTGTGTTATCACACTGAGTCGCCATTCCAGGGGTCCTGGGTTTGGTTCCTAGTGCGGTGGAACTTTAAACAATGAGTTTAAATTTTAGTTTTCGGGGCGGTGTACATAACGTTTATATTCTTGTTTATGTATGTTGTATATGGTATCCACGACACAGGGAATCACAACATCGCTATGTTATAACCAACAGGTTTTGTATTTTTTTTCTTTCCTACTCGTTATTTATGCGTAGGTGACAGCGATTACTTTCTCTGCTACTTTATCAGCTATTTAGGTATATAAAAATATACAGATTTGAATACAATAACAAATAATACAAATGACACATATTTTGTAACATACTACCAGTCACTTAACTAACAAAACATTTTATCGGACTATGGATACGAGAAAAACATTTTGCTCAAATGCCACGAACAAAAGAAACGTAACTCGATACGAGAGTTAACTGTTTGCCAACGCTTTATGTTTAGCGAAATCAAACACGAATTGAGTGGCGTTCCACAAAACACAAGAGGTGGGGTAGTAGGGGAATTCGGGCGTAAGGCTATAGTTCTACTATCGCCAATAAAATGGAAAACAATCGAGGCAAATGTCCTACCTATCAACTAGTGTTAAAAGATTCTGAAGAGAAGGGAAAGAAAGAAGAGAGGAGAAAGTAAAATTACTAACATAACAAATTCACATTCTTATACTATTCTCGTAATAGAATAAAATTTCTTCATAATATGTGGGTGCCATGGAAAATAGTTAAAGTCACTAAAAACACTCACTAAAAACGACTAATAAAAAAAATTACTTAATTAACCTATTGAACGGCAAAGACTAATTTATAAAACCGGAATTTAAAGTTATTATGTAATATGGTGAAGGTGAAATTTATATTAAATTAAATTTTAAATCAATATTTGTTAAATACACCTCACATTAATTTATTATTATCTGATACGAGTACTACTAAGCTATACATTATAATGAACATCGTTTTTTTCCAAAGTACGAGTATCCCTATTATATTTATTCGCTTCTTCTCTTGAAATAAAACGGATGCATAAACAATGGCACAAAGTCGAGCCAAGATTATTGGAGAATTTGTTTAAAGCCACTTGAGGAACTTGTAAATATTTAGTAAGCCTTTCTGCTATGTCTACTGTTTTACCTGTCTGATGTACGTGAAAGGTTAATGTTGTTTGTTTTGCTGATATTACAAATGCTACAAAAGTGACAGATGATTTTTTCGAAAACAAATGACACTTACATGCAAGTTAAAAGTATAGTGTACACACGAGCATCTGGTACCTAGTAAAGGTTTGCCGGTAGTAACATTTAATATCACCGATGTATCACCTGCTCGGAAGAAATCTGGGTACCCGGATTCAAGTGGAACGATTGCTGTAGGATTGAACGATTTGTACGTCGTATTATAGGTTGCACTATGATAGCTGGGGAGCCCAAGAGGGGATTTTTGTACTTACTCGAGCGCGTCAGATTAAGGTACAGGAGGTATCTGGCACCCAGTTAAGTAGCTCCACCAAATATGAGCCCCATATATGAGGCCGCGCCTCAAGAATAAAGGATCAGATTAGTAAAAAAAAATTGATCATCAGACATTCTCGAGCGCGTCAGATTAAGGTACGGTGAGTTAATTACATGCTAAAAAGTGTGTATTCCACTAATCTGACAATTTGAGAATGACGCAATGAAAGGGGAGGGCTACAAAGTTGTTAAAAAAAAACGCCATCTTGACATTCTCGAGCGTGGCTAATTTTTTATTTATTTTGAAGGAAATGATTCAAGGATAACGAAAAATATATAATCTGACGATTTATAAGAGCCGAAATAACAAAAATTCGTCATTAAAGTTTAATGTTCAAAATCGATAAGTAGAGATAAATCAAAAAGTACCCGTCAGATTTCGCTCAAATTTATACGAAAACATACGACGAGCTTTCGATTAAAAAAAAGGATGAAAGGATGAAAATTTAAATTCTCAGTAAAAAGTTATGAGGTAGCGACCATAAACACACATTATTAAAAATAACTCAAAAACTGCCCATTAGAGGTTGCTCAAATTTATACAATATCACAAGACAAGCACCAGCTTCCGAATAAAAAAAAATTATAAAAATCGGAATACCCAGTCAAAAGTTATGAGGCAACTACCATAAATTCAATACACATTATTATGATTATGAATAACTCAAAAACTATCTTGCAGAAACGTCAAATTAAACGAAAGGTTAATCTCACAAGGAGGTTTTTAACCAACCTTCGGGAGAGTTTAAATAATTTAAACTGGACTTGATCGATTATCTACCGTTGATCTTAAGAAAATATAATTCGTGACTAAACTCTGAAGCATAGTTTAAACTATGATTGATATTACGGCCCTTATATTATGTAAATACAAGTATTCTACTTAAAAACATACACTTTTTTATTTGCATGCTATTTCCTGAGCTTTTCTATTAATTAAGTTCAATGATTTAATTTTTTTTTTGGCAGATTAGGGAAATCCCTCTAGATAATCGTCAGATTAAGAGACAGCAAGTCTAGGACATAAAGATGAACCATATATATCTTAATCTGACGCGCTTGAGTATTTCAAAATGGCGATTTTTTTTGCATAATAGTATAATGACTGCGAGTTTGGGTCACATCCAAATCGTCAGATTATTGAATTAGAGCTTTTTTTTGGTGCACTTAACACCCCCTTAGAAAATCTGACGCGCTCGATTAATTTTTTTTTTTTTCATTTTCAACCCTTACGTACGATCACCCCCACCATGCAAACGGTCAGATTAACATACATACATTATTAAAAATACGTAGGCCATTGATGGTATCAATATCTGACGCGCTCGAGTATGTCCATGCGGCAGTTTTTTTTTACATATTTAAAGATCTATAGCCGCTTCCCCCACCGATGAAAAGGTATACATTATATAACATTTTTTTCTCCTTATCATCTAACCTTTGCAACCCAATAGGTCTCTATGACGCTCGAGCAAGTACACATTTAGCATCGTCGGCTCCCGTACCATGAGCAAAGGAGATAGGCTTGAGTGCGGGGACGGATAAATCCCCCTTAACTATCGTAGTAAGATAGTACAGGGATAAAAAAATACTTTGTGGTGATTAATTCAGGATTGAGTTTATACTACAAATCTAGTTTGTTCGTAACGTAAACATAGCTGACAAAGTAGCAGAGAAAGATGGTAAGTCACTGTAAGAATTAACTTTACTGATGCTTGGTCGGCAGAAAAAAATACCTATGTTCCCACTACCACCTTAATCAATTAATTATGAAAACCCTACTGTATAATACATTAAAGTTTTTGTCCACTTAATGATCTCTGTATAATTAATTAGCGCAATACAATCGCAATGTATACTAAATGAACCGATGTACCATTTCCCGTGAATACAATTCGGTATCGGTCCACGGAACACCTGTAATCAGAGAGAGCGTTGCAGCTGGGACTCTAATGTCGTCAGCGCATATTCGGTTTATTGGTCAATCGGTTCAACCAGCGCTTCGTGTAAATGGAATTGGGCCGACATGGCCTGTTGTACAAGTTAATATGTGTTAACGGATAATTATATTATAGATTGGAGGACGCAGGCCGCAATCCACTTACTATATGTGTTTCGTTTTTAATGATAAATACGCTACACACGTATAATCTCACACTGGGATTCGCTGTGCCGTGGGTTTCTATGACAACACACAAAGAACACACACGCAGACACAGACAGGGTATTTTAAACTCATCATTCAATTGCCATCTCACTGTGAATCGTATCCAGATCCCTTCAAATTTCAATCACTCAGGTCGTCGTATTATCATAACGAATTAATGTGTATTTATTAGTGCCATCTTTAATAATTTCTAGAAGTTAGCACTTACTTAAAAATTATATCTACTTAATTCTGACAAATTTCTTACTTAGCAGGAAGCTAGCAGAGGAACCGATTTTTAGCTGGCTTCGATATTGCAACCTAAATTACTACTTAATTTTAGATACAGAGTGGTAGATACCCACATTCACTAGTGCTGGTAGGGATAAAGTTGAGAAAGAGCCCAGAAACGAATTCAATGGACGATTAGACCGAATGTAGACGATCGTGAAAACTCTTTCTAACAGTGTTCTCTTGGCAAAGAATAATTGAGAGGAAATTAACAAACTAATCGTGTATAGTGCATATTGGTTAGCATTCTGTCTTAACCTTTAACGTCACGGGCGAGGTCTGAGCGGACCCCACGCGCCTTTATTTGCCTTAATTTTTTTAGATGACATGCTATGTTCTCGAATATTCGCCTAATCTCCCTACACCACAGGGGCTATCGGCAGGGGAATCTATGTCACATTCTCGCTGAGGTAAGTACTTATTTTACATACCTGGGGACCCCGCCCGTGATTGAACGTAGGTCGAATTTTAATTTACTTTTGTTATAATGAATGAGCCCCAGGTCCGTGGAAAATTATTTTTATTGTTAGTTAAATTTCCAAAAAAGCAATCTGCAATTTTATCATTGAAAATCCGTTACTTTTTTTTAACTTTTGAACCAAAAAAATTATTTCTAAGTTCATTGAGCCATAGTAAAATCGAAGACATTGAGGTGTTGTTATTTTTGTTATTATTCATATTGTTGTTGACTTTTCTTTTAATTATGTATTTTAAGTGTCCTTCTTATTAGATACTAATAATTATTTAGTCGTATAGGTACCGTGTAGGTACTTTAAGGACCAGGCACATAATAAGTACACCTTTTCAATATACATGTATTCAATATATTCAATATACCTACATACATTGGCCCTAACCGAGTATTTCATACAACATCAAATAATTTTGTGGGAAATTAAAAGCAATATGAATATTTTAAAATAGAAATAAATCTACGTCAACCGATCAGAGACATGTAAGAAATTTAACGGAATCAATGACGGCATGCATACACGTGTTATCAATTGAAACAACGTCGGCGTTTTTGGTTCTCTTTATGACAGGCAGACAGTCGTAAAACTATTGATGGGGCTGATTAAATCCACGTTGGGGACTGGTGGACCGGTCATGCGTATGAGTTTGATTTTAACTAGAGGAAATGCAAAGGTACAAAGGATAGAATGCATTCGGCCGACAAATGAGTGATTTGAATAGAATTGATGTTGTTGAATTTATTTCGATCATTTACGATTCTATGATACGATTTGATCATTTTATTATTGAAGATAGTTTATTTTCAGTAAATCCCATTCGTTTCGTTTAAGGGATATTTATTCGCCACGTTTACCAAGTTTATATTTACGTAAAATATTTTGAACGAAAGTTTGGCTGAGACAAGAGCATAATAATAAGAATAGATATGCAAAACGGGAAATATAAATATATTATATTATGTTATGTATATTTTTATGGTATAAGTTGTGAGTAGATACAATATAAATCTTTTACTCCGATATTACATACAATGGTCACTACTAAACTCAGTTCAATTTCGCCACTATCGACGCTACTGGGACTAAATTAATGTTGATGTACCAAATACATGTGTCGTTAGTACCTGTATTATAGCTAATCATATTAAGTTCATAATATTTGCAATCGATCATTTCGTAGGATATTTTTAAATAACCAAAAATATATTGTTAATTTTTTTTGGTAAGCTACACGATGTTACAACATAAATTTATGCTGGAATGCAACTCTAAATATCCTTGTTTACTGAATAATTATTATAAATGGAGACTTTCTCTCCAGACGATACGTCAAGAGCCAGTATTATGCTGTCAATAATAAGTTATCCTTACTTCGATACGCTTGCCGTATTATTAACGTCAGAACATTGATACAACACGCCACTACTCCGCGGGCATGTCTTCAAACCGCACGCAGCAATCATCATTATGAGACAATCGACGAAAGGCAGATGTGTAATAGTTACACTTCATCAGTTGACCCTTCAATTCAGAAATGAAACATCACAAATTTACTGAGCTCCTTGTTTTTTAATCGAGCTTCATGATTGGAGACAAGGTTTAATTTTGTGTAGCGGAATTTCCGATACAGTAGATACAGAGCGCAAGGGTAGAACTAAACTGGCTATCTCGACGTCATTCTGTGGATGCGTATATTTAGAATGTCACTTAATAACGGACAATTTTGTCGGCAATAGCATCGATTGTGTAGGTGAATTCAGAGGAAAGTGCTCGGTGGAATGGAAAATTTGTCGTGGCCATTATTCGCACTGGCGCTTTGGACGATTAAATTCGATATTCGAGTGAGTTTAGCACACGACGCGGGCACAACTGGTTTCCATCACACCCGTAATGGTGCAATTGTGCATCAACTTTGTAAACGGCCTTTTTCTTTATTGTCTTTGTTACACTTTACATGCGAAATTGATATTTTTAGTGAAATATTGGAAGAAAGTTTTGTTGCGATGACTATAATAATGGCACTGATCTTTCTTAAGTATCAAAAGAAAAAATTAAGCAGAAAAGTTGTTGTTAAAATAAGATCTAGGTACAGAAAATATTAAGATTCGTTAATAATGACGTTTCATAGATTTGCCCATAGATAACTCAATATGCTAAGATAAACACACTTCAGGCAATTTATGACTGCTTTATTTCATTTGAAGACTTACTGAAATCTTCTGTAATCTTTTAATAACTTTTAGCAAGAAGTCTGAACAACGAGTTTTTTTGCATTATAAATCTAAAAACTAATTGTGAGACCTTGTACTTAGTTAATTATTTGGCAGACTTCCGGGTTCATCATCAATCTTAACTCTTAAATGTCTCACTGCTGAGCACGGGTCTTCTCTCACCATGTCTCCTTTCACAAGTGTCTACAGAATTGGAAATCGCCCTGAGTTCCGAGTCAGGAACCCAATTTTTGAACCATTCTGCCATTAATATATAGCACCTAGCTACTATCCTACCTCATACCTATATAGATGCTCATTAACTCACTAAAAGGTTAATATTATTTTTTATTTATTTATAAAATACTGCGGAAATATAATATTTCATTTAAATATAAATCAGTCAAAATATACTTATAATTCTTCATATTATAATAAGTCTTAAAATACATTTCAGCCAAAATATTAGCCCTGAATTTCATAAACGGTAATATGATTTTAAAATCATATTATTCAAAGTAGCATAATAAAACAATTTGTCATTCGCGATAACGCTGTTTGGAAACAGTAAAGTCGATGAATAAAATAATCTCTTGCTTTCCGAACAAGATTTCCGAGTCTCGATTCGATTTGTTCCTTCACGGGATTGTAACTTAATTCTTAAACGCCGCGGTGGCACATTTTGAAATCGTTTTGTAGATATCAACGCTACCTGTCATAATGACAAAGTGTTAACTGAGCGGCACCTTTCGTTTGTTTGATTATAAATCAGAGCTTTTGTTTTAAGTTTTAACATCTTTATTCTTTTGCTCGCTCATTTAGCTTACATTATCTATATTCAAATTAGTCTCAATAGCTAATTAACTCGTAATAATGGTATTCTGAGTTATCTCAATGTTATGTAAATGTATCCTTAGTGTTATTTTCTACGGCTTTTGAGATAGTTTATCCGACTTCGTAAATACTATTTTTTTCTTCTTTACCTTAATTAGCTTCCCGTTCTCGTTTCTTATCATAAGATAGGGATATAGCAATTACTTTATCTTAATTTAGTACCTCTTACCTTCAGATCATGGATTTAAGCTGTTTGGCTTCTTGTTTATCAGCAAAACCATTCTAATTATAACACTATAATATTAGCTATGTTATGTAATCGAATACTACAATTCGACGTGTTTAAAATCAGTTTGCCTCAAAGCAAAATCATTAGGTCAGTAACAAAACTGGCAGTAAATAAAAAGATTACTAGAGAGACCGCGGCTTACGCTACTGTGTACCTTTTTTATCCATCAGACAATAGCCGACTTAGTCCAGCACGGTACACATTGCAGGAATCCGTAGTTATTCCCAAAACGTAAAGTAGATAAGCCGAAAAGAAAAATCCCTTTTAGATTTGTCTGTAATCTCATTTGTCTTTGCTTTTATTGTTTCTCGCGTACGATAATGAATTAGTTCGACTTCCTCTTTCACGTTATTTGCTTAGGCTGGGGTCATTTTGTTTGTTCTCGAGCAAGTGCATAAAGGGAGAATTTGTAGGGTTAGCTAAATCAATGCGGTGGGCGTTTCAGAAGGGTATTTCTAGATTTATTGACCTTTTCCATGTTTCCGTGTTTTTATTTGGCTACCCAAACGGATATAAATTTCCTATATGCGAGTCTTTGAAAGAATTTCATCAAGACAATCTTGTTATACCACTACTTTGATGTGTCAAAAGGGAAAAGTCTGAAGAAAGACATTTCATATTAGCGTTCCATAAGATGTTCGCAGCCATTTTGATCACTAACAAGATGATTCCCGGAAACTATAACCGGTCTCTCTTTCGTGAAATTAATTAGGTTGTTGGTTCATCTATAAATTATAAATTGTTTAATTTTAACATTATTTTTGTGACACATAATTTTATTTAAATAAAATAAAAAATGTATTACAAGACAAGAGGTAAGATATTCTTTCATAGTACATATAACTTACCTACATTTAAAAGGTGTCATTAATAAGATCAATAATTTTATTTAAAATACAGTTCGGAAAAATTGATGATACGATAATATTTTCAGCACTATAATTAACAAGCCTTCCACAAGCATTTAATTCGTTTACAACAGTTTTGCACTTTGAATGTTAAGATAATCGGATTACAGTCGTCTGCGGTAAACGAATGCTCAAAATTAATTGTAAGAAGATTGTCGTTGTCATCCACTAGAACAGAAATAATTTAATTATGAAGTGTAGTCTGGTCTTAATGTAGATACAAATGGAAAAAAATGTCCGTGGTTCGGATCTCCTAAACGCATAGTCGATAGGATATTAAAAACGTTCAGTATTGTTAAAGGGTTGTATTGTTTCAAAAATATATATTATCTTACACTGAGGAATACTAAAGCGATTAGTGTAACATTTCCCACCATTCTCCAACTCTTATAAAATCATAACTGGTCATTCTGACCCTTTTCTAAATGATTGGAAATTTTTAATTTGGAAAGGATTGAAAGTCTTCGTTTTCAACTTTAGTTTTAATTAATTATTTGAAATAAACTTTATTTTTAACTGCAATCACCACCGTATGGTATACTCGTAGCAGTACATCATGTTTTTATTTATTAATTCCTACATGCGTAACATATGTTGCACATTGGTTTTACCGGCTTTTACAAGTGTAATATTATGTATTGAAACACGTTTATGCTGTACAAAAACTGAGTATCGAATGGGCATTGAACCTGCTTCATCGGACCGCAAGTATGTTCGATGTCATATCGCGAAGCCATCTTCATATTAAACATTTTAAAGGAATCTAGTAGATATACAATGTAAATAGATTTTGTCAAAATTAATTACCCTATTAATTCAAAATGCATATTATAAATGCCACAATAGCATGGTGTTTGAATAGTTTGACAGATTTGACATGTAAAATATATATTTTAACATTATTTTAGAATTGTGATGAAATAGTTTACATATTTGGTATACACACATATTTTGCATACATAATATTTGGAACTATTCAAACACGACATAATTGAAGTATGTAAAAAGTAGCAAACTTGGACCCCTGAGTTGCCGGCATGGGATGAGAGAAATATACCTACCTAAGCTGTCCCAATACTTACAAATAAAATTATTTTTATTATAATGACGTAATTAGTTGTCTCTATTTTAGTAATCGCACTATCAAACGGCAACTTTTTAAAATTTTTAATATATTATATTAATATATACTTTTACTCATTAACCGATAAATATGGGTATGATATCAGTAAAGCCTCGTTATTTATATGCAGCCGGGGCTGGGAGCTGTAATGTGAAGCTACGGCACTGTGTTACCGTCTACGCCAGTGGTTGGAGCTAGGTTTAATGGAGGCGGCTTTTCTAAATTACATTACAGTCACTTTCTAATCATACTAGCTGTCCTCTCGTGGCTTCATCTATGTGGACTTTTTGTTTCAGTTTACCACTTTAGGTACATTGCGTTCGTTCTCTTTACTTAATTTTTTATTGCTTTGGGGGGACAAATTTCAATTCAAAAGCCTCTCTTAGCGCTACTTTACAATCCCCAAGGAACATACATGCCTTTCAGCTTCATGCGTTCAGTAGTTTTGGCTGACTAAAATGGTGCTTGATGAATTATTGAAGACTAATGCCAGTAATTTTGCAAATAAAAAAATTGGTTAGAATGCAATGTAAAAAAAATTCTTGTAACTTTTTGTGAAATTCTTGCAGAAACCATAGAACTGATTAACATTATAAGTACTTTACACACCTATTTTTATTAAATATCACACTAAAACGGAAGATACATTTATAAATCTCATTGAAACAAAATTATAAACTGTTTTAGGGCAAAGTTTTTGTAATACTTAATCAATGCTTGTGTAAAAAAGTTGAGTTTCATACTAACTTAGCTTTTTCTTCAACGACTGCATCTACGTTGTAAATATCATACACTGGCTTGGTTTGTGACAATATTATGAACAAAGTAAATTATATTTTTAAGAAGTTAACGCCTTAATGGCTTGAGTAGCAGTGAATATATTTCAATAATGTACCTCTTTTTATAGTGTATATTTCTGCATAATACGTTAAGTTTTTACATTTTATCGGAAAATGTCAAACCTTTAGTCTACCTTAGGACTATTAACACAGTTAAGTCAAGAATCTTTGCCCTAAAAAGCAATTTAGCGGAGTTGTGACCAAGTTTATAAATGATTACCTTAAAATTTAGGCAAAGTGAAAAAATAACCAAGGCACGGGACCACGGGTAAACACCCAGGATCTAAGGTAATTGTACATTCTAATTAATTAGCTGTACATAGTGTACACCCCTTCATGATTGTCTTTTAATGTTTTCCTCCGACTTAAGGTTCTCTGGAAGAAATCGCTGTCAATAAGCAATAACAACGCCTTTTGTAATATCTAATAAGTATGTCTATTTTACATGTTTCTTGCGTGTACATACTTTTAAGTTGTCGGTGGCTCAATTTCTAGTTCTTACCAAGTCGTTCGAGGACGTTCGTTAAAATAAAGAAAGTAAGTTGACACATGACGGATAGAACACTTCATTATGACGTACTGACGATAGGGCTCAGACTAGATTAACCTTGATCTCAATCTCTGCAACTGGGTTAAAATATCGACCTAGGTACAATATGTACCTTTGTATCGTGAATACGCGTCATACGAGGGAACGAAACGTGCGTTCATAAAGAACTGCCTGGGTACCTCGGATTTTACTTTTGTACGTTTTCTCGCATAGTGTAGCTCTGGTAATTAACGCTTAATGATGATAATTAAATAATTTTTAAATTAAAATGCGCTCAATCTGTATTTTATCTTTTAAACTTTTTTTTTATTCTTAATGATGATTGTTGTTTTTTTATCTATGAATGTTTTTATTTATTTTATCCTTTATTTCTTCAACAACCTTAACACTAAGGTGTACAATGGGCAAACTTAATGGTAGATGGGATTCTATTTATTTTTCTGTTTATTTCTTTTTTTTCCTTCGAAATACATAAATTTCTAAATAAATATAAACATGTTTTTTTAATTGTTTTTATTTTTATTTAAAAAAACTAGTTTTATATCTACGTTTCAAACAAAAGATGCGCCCTAACTTAAAATGGCGCTCTGACAAAATAAATGGAATTAATAATTCTTTTAGGTTCGATCAATCAGCTGCCAGGTAACCAAATTATAATTATTGAATGAATGAAACGAATCAACGCCTTTGACGAGATAATCATTAAATGAAATTATTCATTCGTCACGAACGAACTTGTCTTTTGTTGAAGAAGACAGTTTTTGTTGTAATATTTTTGTTACTTTACAAATCCCTATGAAAACCAAAAGGTTAATTTTGACTCTCTGTCTAATATTTAATTGGGCGGATGGTTAAGAAAAAAATAAATTATTTTCGATTAAAAAGCTACATTTTATTTTGACTCTACTAAGTATATTGTACTTCGTATGCATCTTATTACAAAGTAAGTAATGAATTCAGTCAATGATTCTTATCTTAACAGCAAAAGATGACGTAAGATGATTTTGTAATAGGTAAGTAAATATAATCAGGGAAGCAAAACTACGAGAATATGACTGAAATTGTAAATAAAAGAGATTTCAACGGATATAATAGATATCAAAATTCTAATTCCAATAAACCTTTGGGTCGTGGCATTCATGGAAAATTCCCCATGTTAGATGAAAGATATATTACCACCCCGGCTCCCAAACATGCACGTCATGGTGATACAAACAATGTTCTAGTTTCCCTTTTGTGCGAACTAAATGTCAAAATAGGAATTCTACTCGGACACATCGATGATTTGTCGGCGTGATAAATGAATCGACGAGTGGTTTATATCAATTATCCGAGTTTCTATTCGATTGATTTCTTCCTTGATTCATTGGCTAGGATTTTAATAGGCGTAATTGGAATTATCGAGTGGAAACTGATGTAAATATAGTGACGTCGGAAATAATAGGTTGTGAACAGATGGTTACATTTTTATTGTTTGAACATAACATTCATTTAAAATACTTATCATTGATTTAAATTAAAGTAGTGTTTAAGTAGTAGTGTAGAATAAAAACACAGTTTTCCCTTATGTACTTGCTTAGAAAGGAATTAGCTAGAACGCTAATTTATTCTATGCGATTTAAAAAAAGCAGGAGTTTCAAGTTAGCTTTTGTACATTTGCTGCTACAAAGGCCATGAATAGCATCGCCGTTACCAATCGGCCTGAAAGCCGCTGTATTCGAGCAGAACGGTCTTAGTTCTGTTAAATAAAGTCCAATAGAACACGTGGTTTGAAAGCATGCTGCACTGAAATAGGTTTTTATTTTGTTTTTCAATCGGACGTTCTCAGGTTCATCTGCAAAGATTGGTTTGCCTGTTTGCATTTAGATTAATATGTAAGTATTTGTTTTACAATTGCATACAAGGACAGTATAATTTGGATTAGGTTTCATTATCTTTGACTGAGTAGACGTACAATGGTTGTAATATCTAAACTAAACACTTTATTTTTGTCAACATTTTTTTGCAAATAATTGAAATATTAAGTTTGCGAAGTGTTTAATGTGTCAGCTCTGGGCACATAATGACTGTGCTGGGCCAGAGTTTGACACTTGGATATGTGATTTTTGTAAGTAAATTAAGTAATTCTTCTATCCACCAAAGTAATTTGATCTCATAAAAGATAAATATTTATAATTGTTATTTTCGTAGAATATATCATAAGATTTTGTTAGTAGCCCATATTTAAGCAACTGTTCCATATTTAGCGTCTATTATGATATTTTGATTAATGCTCAATATAATAATATATAATAATATTAAGAACATATGATTGTTACTTAGCTCTTTAAAAATGTATGTGTGATTATTTTGTCAACAATAAATAGTTAATTTTTTAATAGTTTTTTATTTTGGAGACAAAAACAAAATGGTAGCCCATATTTGGTTACTTTCCTCTAGGTACGTACACGTGAGATCGCTAGAGGAATATTTTCTCGTCTCTTTCCTAAGCCAATACCGCGTTGGATCACTTTTGTGGTATACGCTGGAAGCTTCCTTAATTACGAAGACCGATGCCCTCTAGCGGGCATAATATGAACAAAATAACATCAATAATTTCTCCTTGTGTCTAGAGTAGTTTCTAGGCTTGTGTTTAGACTTAATTTTTGTGTTGTATTGCCTAGCGGTGGATATACCTACCTATACAAGATTATTGTATAAGTCACCATAGATCCTTAAGGAAGTTATAGTATACTACAGTGGACCCCCGGTAATCCAGACCCTAGCTAATCCGGAGCCCCTTGTAATCCGACAGGTCTATTTTATTTAATGAATATTTTTTGACGATCTTCGGTAGTGTAAGTCTGTAGGTAGACAGATAATGCGTGATTGAAGAGGTTGTAACATGTACACCCGCCTTTATAGTGCTCGACGCGTGGGCAATGTTTTGATTTTGATTGGTTAGTTTGAATTTCACTAATTACATGGTATCTATAGCGGTGCGGTCTAGTGCGCTTTAACTTTTCAAGACTCGCGGCCGAACTTTCCAATCCTTAAAGACTTCATGGAAAATGTGATAAATCGTAAGTACTCAGTGCACATCGTCTTCCTACTATAAAGGATAAATGACGCTAATTTTTTAACTGAATAAAGAGTAAGCTCTCTATTGTGTTGTTCAATTTACTAAATTCGATATATGTACTTACACAGAGGAAACAGTAAGTAACTATCACATAATTTATATTAAAAACGTTGAAATTTAAGTGGGCAATTCCTTAACGGTGGCCTGTTACTCCTCAGTTTACTCTACCTACTTACATAATGGAATATTTTATACTTCAGAGTACCTATATATTATAACGTATAGAATATCTGCCGGATTACCAAGTACTTTTTTGTAAAAACGTCTAGATTATGGGGAGTACTAGGCAGTATTCTATAATCCGGAAAATTCACTAGTTCGACACTGCCTAGCAAAACTTTTGTCGGATTACCGAAAGTCGAAACGGTATATCGTTACTGAATAGATTTCACTATGGGACATCTCACCCAAAACCTAAACATACAGAAAACATTGACCCTGTGTATATCTGTATACGGTAAGTATACAGTATACTCGTCCACAACTATGAGCGTATACGTACCAGTTTGTAACAAAGTTTCATTGCATTTCTCTCTTGTCCATGCAAATTAGAGTCTGATTGGAAAATAATATTTGCTAGCGAAGTTGTATAACTCTGACTGAGTTGAAAGCACATTGTGTGAATTAGTTACACTTACTTGTTTGGTATGGAAAATTTTAATACCTACAATGAACATAATACATAATCTCATTATTTAATTTACACCTTAAGTCATTCATTAGGAAACAATAGCTGATGTCGCCATTTTCCTTGTTAAATCTCCCACAAAAAAAACTTTCTGTTTATAATAGGTATAGAACCCAACGTTGATGTATCCAATTTATTAAATTCAAATTCAAATCCACAATTCACATAGGATTCATTTTTGACTAATTTAGTGCATAATACAAAATTAAAACACTATGATACACATTCAAATTTAAAATTAAATCGACAATGCATATTGGATTCGATTTTAACAACTTTATTGCATTATACAGAATTATATTTTCATTAGAATATTTGCTTCTGCACGTCCTGTTTTTCTCTATTTCACCGAGTCCGCGAAAATCTGTCAAGGGCCATTTATTGCGTGGTTCACGCCTCATAAATCTCGCATGTGTGAAGGGTTGCGATAGTTTGGTGTGAGTTTGAGTGTTTGGGTGATCGTCGGAGTAATAAGGTGGCTTTAGTTTATATTGTAAAATATGTAGGCGGCTCCTTAAACGGACACAAATCAAATGTCATATAGGTACAATTATTATTTTTTTTTCTTTTCTTTGCGTTCTTAATTTTATTACAACTGACTAGTTCTGGTGTTGGGATCGAATCTCTCGCAATAAAAATTTAAAAAAAACTTGCGTTTTAATAACTACGGGTTAGCGTCGGCAACAAAATCTCAGATAGAAATACAGGGTTTCTAATGAATAAATATGATAACAATATAAAAAAAACACTTAGATAAAAAATGTGCAATTAAATATAGTTACCTACTCGACAGTGCAACTACACAAAATAAGCTACAACCCACTAATGGCCACTAATTGAGCACGGGTCTCTCCTCATTACTGAGGAGGCCTACAGTATACTCCACCACGCTGCTCCAATGCGGATTGGTGGAGTGGATGTGGAACTACACAAAATGCTTTACGTTATTAGGTAGAATCGATATAACACACGATTTCTGATTCGATCCTCCACTTAGTATGAGAAGTCAGTCCATATTAATATTTTACATGTGGAACAAAAATTTTCCCGTCGATTTGACGCTGATATCAGACTAATCATCGACGCATGTTACACAGATGACTGCTTCGGCAATTACGCGCTTCGCTAAACAACCAGACCGTACCCACGTTTCATTATAATATAGCAGAACAATACCTATGTAATTTAGCACACTTCCTCCGAAGGGTGCTGTGAATAAAATAAACAAGTAATCACTAAATAGTAACAAAAAAACAAAAGATGAAAATTTTGTTTACCAAATATTTATTTTGTTGATATTAAATGAATTCAGTGGAAGACCTTGGAAATAATTCAATCAAGAAATGCCAATACAAGAAGGGTAGTTATATCACATTGAAATTTCTTTAAACTCGATAACCCTTCTACAAAGTAATTATTTGATTTGCCTTCATAAATATTTTTTTCAAATCAAATCTACGGCTTTGATACAATATTTTTTGTTGGAGTAAGATCATAACATCCTCCTTATATAATCTATACAATATCAATATTCCAGATATAAGATCCCTGAAGAACTTAATTTTGTGTTCGGGACAGTAGCTCGGGGCGAGGAAGAAAACCAACTGCCGTGAATTCCAAAAGAAAATTAATTAAAAACTTAATTTTGCAATATTGGATTTAGGATATTACCTTGTTTCTGAGATATTTCATTAATACTTGTATCTTAATTTTTTACTTGCTTAAAAATCCTTAATTTCAGTCGCTTTTTTGTAGCTTCGACGTAAACCAAAGTATGTTCAATTAAATTGTTTGTTATAAGCATCTTTACAAGGAGTACAGAGAACCCAAAATATGAAGCAACAGTCAAAAATATTTTTATGCTGTTAACCGGCGAGTTAATTTGGCAAACTTGACATAAAATTCAGATGAATTTAGAATGAAAGGAATCATGTGAAAATTACTTTGCACTATTAATACGTTCAAAATTACCTCTTCTTCGCAAGGTTGTAAATAAAAGGCAACAACACAACGATTTAGTTCCTTGCATTTTCAACATAAATATTCATTGAAAGAGTCGACTTGGTCAAAATAGGGAAACCGGTAAACAGGAATACTGGTACTGAAATAATTGTTGCAAGGATCGCGGAAGTCGAGCCAGCTCTATCCCATTAAACTTTCCGTTCAGAAACGCTCTTTGCAGTCGGATAATTTGCATGTGCATTGTCAAACCGTATCGGGCCTTCGGAATGGGACTGCCCAGTGGCTGAGTACGGAATAAAGTTTCCCCATTCCTGCATTTTGCATATTCCAATTGCGATATAAGGCACGCAGAAAAATTCTGTCGCAAGTCGATCGTACGGCATGCTTTGTAATTGTACGCGCGGCTTTGAATTCTCTGCAGCGACTCTGTTTTGAAAATCAAAATCTTTCTGTTGATTGCAAATGTCAGCAGTTTTGAAAGTCAAATAATCTTTTGTGACTGAACGATCGGGTTTTTGTTTTGGAATGGTCAGTATACATTTGAAAGTTTTAAGTTGTCGTGTTTTGAGTAGCTGCTGGGAATATAACATTTATGTGAAATTATTTACAAAAATATTATATGTAATATTTAAATAGGTAGTACCTGATATAAGAGAATGTGGTCATACTAATTTTTCCCGTTGATAGAATAATTTTAATTGAATTTTGAGCGTCATTTTAGTACTGCAACTAAAATTCTTTACAAATTAGCTTTCCAGTAAAGCAAAAGTATTAGGGATTTAAATTTAACGCGGCGATGAAAACTCTATACTAAAAGCCGTGTCTATTATTTGAATATAAGCATCAAATTTTCACGCGACCTCATAATAGAACATGTATTACGTAGCACAGCGGGTGGTGAAATTAAAAATTCCTTCAAAAGAATTTATTTTAGAAAATTGCCACCACGGACTTGTCGATAATTGCAATAACCACAAAGGAGATGGGAAATATTTTTATGGAAGTTTGTTCCACTTTTAAAACGTCATGTGCAGCAGAATTATTGACTGTTTCTTGCGTTTGATATTCATTTTAAGGCGTAGGATTCAAAACTTCTACATAGACGTAGAGATTCAAAACTTATACATTTGAATAAACAAAAGATTAAAAAATAATTAATTGGTTGAATTGCATATTTGCAGCAATTAAATGAATGAGTTTATGAGAAATATTTTTATCGATCATCAATAATTATTAAAATTGTATTTAACAGATTGACATCTGTACGTGTAAATACTTGAGAAATAGTAAAATGTTATTGAGGCTTTTAACAATGGCATCACGGATGGGCATCTAAAAAATGTTCCTGAAGAGTACCTGAATAAGTTTCAAACAACTATAGCACCGTGATTAGTTTTGATGATTTATAATCTGGCCGCGC
Organism: Hesperia comma; assembly: GCA_905404135.1. NCBI lineage: Eukaryota > Metazoa > Arthropoda > Insecta > Lepidoptera > Hesperiidae > Hesperia > Hesperia comma. Next base: position 12,100,157 of record FR990025.1, on the reverse strand, counting down.
TAACTATGCGTTCCTGACACGTGTCAATTCGTCATGACTAGTGATGTACAATAAATAACATTATGCGTTGTAACAAATAACAATAACAACATGCATTCATTATGCATAATATTTATTCAATTTATATGTGCTTATTTTTTATAGGCATTATATTTCAATATATTTAATAAATATTTGTTATGTAAATACAATTTTAATGAATCAATTAATTGAATTAAATCATAATTTCTGATTGTAATCAAGAGAAAAAAATAAAAATGTTTTATTTATTTATTTTATTTTCATTTGATTCTTCTGAGTGATATTATAACACAAATTTTCCTAAGCTATGTTTGGGCGTACCTTTATTATAATAATATTATTAAATTTATTGAATACATAGTACATTATATAATATATTATAAAATTATAACGTTTTATTTTATATTTTACCGACATTGTATTAAGATTACAAAAATATTCGATTACAATTGCCTTGTTATTATGTCACATCACTACAAAAACAAAAAGTTGATATGACATGGATATAACCTTGAACGAGCGCCGTTTCACGTGGTTTTCTTTTAAAATGTATTGTTTTTATATTTGTTATTTAAGTAATTGTAATAATTTTAGCCCAAAATTAATACTATTATTGTAAGTTGGCATAATTATTCGATTTAATGTTTGATTTTAATGTTATCACTCGTTAATAAGGCAATTAAAAGATATTAAAAAATTGTCAATTAATTGTACGCCAGTTCAAAGTTACATTGCCTAGTCGAATGACATACTTCAGGGACGCATTCTTAGCCCGGCCAGAGTATAATTGTCATTAATGTAAATTATGTCACTGGATTCCTGAATAACCGAAAAAGATATTAAGAAATATATTCTTACTATAGAATAGTACATTATGATACAAGTGTGCGAAGTTGGGCATTACAGTCGAGGCGGTATTGAGCCCGAGCCCCAAGGCGAGGGCTGTAATAGAGCCAAGACTGTAATGAACAAAGCACACGCGTATCATACGACGTTTTTCAACACACTTGCGAGGAAAAAAACAATTAGGTATCGACATTTTTCAGTCACAAATCAGCAAATTATAAACGAACAAATGTTTGCACAAAATGGCGCGGTTTATTTTTTCGCGCGCCGTATCTTTGGTTGAATAACTATGCGCGCGCAGGTTAAGTCCAAGGCACCGAACATTCAGCCACAATATATTAAACTAAATAATTATGTATTTCTAATAAGAATTTACGGTAATTAATGATTTAAAATATTATTTTTTTTAAATGCTTTAATAGATAATTAGATGAAGTATAATCTTATCTTATCAGATTTTGACTAAGTACAACAAATTTATTTATTTACAAAATAACAAATCTTTTGGTAACAACCTCTTTACGGATATTAAAAAAAAAGTGGAATAAGAAAAACTTTACATTACCGCACTAGTGCGGTAATGAAAAGTAAAACGCACTAGTGTGTAATAAACCGCATTCCGGGCGTAAGACTAAAGAAAAAATAGCAACTTTACGAGCAAGTGTGTTGAAAATATAAATTAAAAGGGGCTACAAAAACGAACATGCCCGGAAATCATGAAATTATCACAGGTCGTGTGATTATCAATTATGCAAGCATCCGATAATGCAATCCTAAGTGTGGGTCAGTATAATAACACCCTATGTAGTGGGTGCCTTAAACAACATACAAGACAAGGACACACGCAGACCGAGAACGAAAATTCAAATTCATCATTCATATTGGCGTACGCTGGGAATCGAACCCAGAACTTTCAGAACAGTGATCCGGCGTGTTAACCATTGCGCCATTATAAAAAAACCTGTGCTCGACAAGTAACGTGAAATGCGTGAAATCGTTAAAAATTTTAGCTCAATAAAATTATGTAGGAACTCGGACGTACTGTATATACACGACCAATAAACGACACTTCATTAATGAAAAGAACAAAATTATAGCGAGTATTTCTCAATTAAAATGCAATATAAAAAATGAAAAACTGCGCACCGAGTTTAAAGGACTTGGAAAATGTTTTTCCAATCGGAGCACTTTGGGTCGTTGCTGATTCGAATGCAAAATTACGGGAGTTCGATAAATACTCTATAGGTAAAGAAATTAATGCCTGTATTATTTTACTGCTATTCTATTAACTGTGATAATTATGTCGATTTTGTAGATTAACAGAAGACATAATATACACATAATATATATGACATGTACATACTTAAGTCACTAATCACTATAATTACAGTAATTGAACTTGAATAAATTGCCAGCTGCGATGTTGCCGTTCGATTATAATGTGGGTGTCTTCAAGTCAAGAGTGAATAGGTTTTTTCTGATTTAGCACGCTTTACTATCAAGACTACTTTACCACTTAATATGGTGGTGAAAAGTCGGGCTAAGGGCTAAGTTATAAAAGATAAAAAATACCTAAATACGAGTATCAATAATTGAATCATGATCGTCTATGTGAACAAGTGGTCACTGCTAACCTTAACAATATTTTAAAGTAGGTTTAAAAGTTCTGATATAAAGAATAGATTGTAATTCTACACTAGACTACTGCTCCTGAAAAAGAAAAATTTTGTATTCCTGATTTACCTCGCGCCCAAGATACTAAACAAGTAGAAACCACACAAAAACTGAAATGTTGAAACACAACCACACAAAAAATTAAACTGAAATGAAAGTGTTGTATACGTTCATTTGGATCCATCTATTCTATTTTTACTTTTTAAATAATTTATTCGTACCTACTAACTTAACATAAGAACCATTTAATAAATATAAATAAAGATAAGCAATAAGACACTCGTACCTGGACTACCATTGCTTATCGTGGGTGGCATGGACAATACAAATAATATGTATCTAAAACCAATGTGGTTTCACAACACCCCTGACCCAAGAACAACATATTTATCTGTCACATTAGTATTTGCTTTGGCCAGGAATCAAACCCAGGACCCCACACTTTGCAATCAAAGGGCAGGTTCACTACTCAAAGATTGATATTTAATTTTGGATCAACAGGAGATTCAAATTAATACAGATTTATATTTAAAACGTAAAGAGTGTACGAAATCAGTTAACAAAAAATAATTTCGAACGAAGTCTAACATCGACGGCCGTTAATATTAAACTTGAGAAAACAATTCGTTTTAATAATGGAGCAAAAACGCCTGCGAGCGTGGAACAAAATAAAGTATTGAAAGTAGATTGAAGCACAATTATGATCGCAACTTTAACAGTACATTCTATTTTTGAAGGTATTATTTATAAAATAAGGCAATTTTATTTTAAGTTGTTTAAGTAGGAAAGTTAATGGTTAATAATAATTCTTGTCACAGTAATACTGAGCACTATAACTAATGGTTATGTTTGATACTAATTACTCAAAACTTCTCGGAGTTATGAATAGTTAAACTGGGCTGCTATTGCATTATATATAGCCTACCTTAACCGTGACAGATGAGGATAATTATGCTGATTTTGATTATTAAGCAGATATTTCGCCATTAATCTCGGAGCTATACCTCCTTAACTTAATATTCCTATGATATAAATGTAATAGTTTAGCCATAATGAAAAGGATCTCTGGTTTGTATTTAACGCTAGGGTTTGGGACCTGGTACTTTTCGTAATAGTGAAGTGTAAGAATTAATATGATAAGACAGAAATGACAGATGAGCTGAAAGACAGTCGAGGGAACTCCTCAACGATTTACAGCAGTTACCCTTGTGTTTGGGCTTCATTAATTTGTAGCGACAAGAAATTTATCTACACCTAGATGGGTTGAACTGAGCGCCATCTGGCGAGTAGTTTTTAAGTTGTTTCTGCTTGTCAATGTTGAAGTCGGCATTTTTTTTGTAATAAGCAATTATAATTAAACTGTAAAAAAGTTGTGTCTGTGCATTGAATATATTCGCAAAATTGAAGTTTGAAGTTTGAGGATAAGAAACACTAATGGAACATCGAACATAAAACTAACCAAGTTAGAACTTAACCCTCAATATAATCTATGTTACGAGTTTAGGTAAGAAGAAATGAGCTTTAAAGATGTTGCAGTTTTTTTTAATTTTGTCTTGTTTCAATTTTTATACTTTGTATTGCACTTGCTGGCTTTGGCTGTTGAAGTATCTTGAAAGAAAGTGTCCCCAAACTACCTACATATTAAACGAAGTAACATTTTTGCCAAATTGACTTTACATAATATTACAAAAACACTTTATTATTAAATTTAAAATTAGAATATAAAAAGCAAAACCGGTCGAGGAATCTCGTCACCTTTAAATATTTTGTTCCCATAATACCGGCCGCAGAACACGTAGCTATTTTATTATGCCCTAACACGACCTCCCTTTTTCAATATAAGGCTAAACCGTAAAATTTTATTTTATACCGGTTACTTTGTTCATTGAAATACTCCTCGTGTTATGCTAATATTCGAGCATCACAAAGGCATGAGACTGTATTGTGGACTGGGCAACAAATTTGAATAAGTATTTACAGTAAACAGGGTAGAAAGCATTAACGTTGGCTTAAATTTTAAAAACGTCTCACAGAGTGTTATGTATGGCCTCTTAAAAGCGTCTCGAGATATCATTAGGGCAGTCGGAGCGAACTCGTGGGCCAGATTAAGACGGTCTGTTTCTTAGCTCTTAGTTCAGTAACAATGCCTTCTTCGCTGTGCGTAGTTTGCTGGAAATTAGTGCTTTGTTTGTATTTAATGGAATTAAAAGTAACGTTTTGTTTAGAGTCTATACTTTTACATCAGACTTTTTAATTTAACTTGATTTTTATATTGTTATCAAGAAGAAGGTTATTATCAAAGCTAGTAGAATTTACATTCTTTACAATGATACCTGACTGGCAGAAATGCTAAAACAGACTAACAATTATAAGTCTTTACGATTTTATGGCTGAATAGGATAAAAGTTGGATATATCCAATCGTTTGTTTGAGTAACTTAGCACAATATAAATGCAAACCTGTATCAATAAAACCACGGTGAGAGACCGGTGGAGGTAATAAAGAGTTAATTAGCCCTAGATGAACACGTCAAGATTTCAAGACTTTTGAATGCCGGCTATTATTTTCTATTTCTGCAATAGAATGCATAATTAAAAAAATATTATAATGGAAAATTTTGTATTTTATTTAATTTACAAAATATTTGTCAATATATATTATGGCGATTGTACCAACATTAATTTAGCCATCATCAAAAATCACGATTCATAATTTTTTTTTGCCTCCAAACGAGCGAAAGAATTAGTAGTGATCAATGATCGCCAGTTGACATCATAAACATCAGTTATGTATTGTCATTCAAAATAGAAGAGAAAAGAATGAAAGCTCAAGCCCCTATAAGGAACATGACATTTCGTTTTGTGGCTAACTTAATGAGTCTTAAAGCTTTTCTCATTGCAAAACCCGAGATCGGGTCCCTATAGGTATAAGTACTACGTAAACAATAGTGAGTTGCGACAATAAGTTTGACGGCACTTTGTTGCATATTTTAGTGTATTACTTACGGAACAATATTAATTAAAGTGATATTATAAAAGTTACATTGCATTTTGAACCGCTATGATATGGCTACAATCCATTAATGGCCCATAACTGAGCCCGGGTCTCTCCTCATTATTGAGGAGGCCTAGAGCATATACTCTACCACGCTGCTCTGGTGTGGGTTGGTGGAAGGGTTAGTGGCCAATCCAGTATCGGTGGTTTTCAAGTCGCCCAAAGGCCTCTGACATAGCTTAACGACCGCTATCTATCGATAACAACCGGCACCGACGGCTTTACATGCCCCCCGAAGCACGGAAGTGTTCAAAAAATTTTTGCCACTGGCCGTCACCCATCCAATTACCTTCCCCTCAATAATTAAAATTACACCAAAAATTATTAGACACTATTAATTGTCTAAGATATTTTAAAGAAAACAACATAACACAATTTATGGAAACTTTACATTATAAGCAGAATGAAAACTTAGCCAAACTATTTAGGCTATTTACGAATGGAAATCTCAACTGTTCAAGACGAACAGCCTGCGCTCTTAGCACTACTCTCAGCAAACAGTGCCACTGTTTATCTTGCCTAGAAATGTCTGGTTGGGAACATAATCCTCTATACAGAGCTGAACTATAAAAGGCATTAAAATACCCGACCATATTAACCGAGTTGTGCCACCATCAACGATAAACGAAAGACGATGAAGCTACATTTAGTTCAATAAATAAAAATCGAGTGAAAGAAAATTTTTATTGTATCATGTTCGTAACAAAAAAAATCTATAAAATTTCTATATTTATATCGATTTTATTAAAAAATTCAGCCCTTTTTTGTTTTGCATCAAATATTTGGTGACCTTTATTTTATTTCATGTTTTTTTTTCCAGCTGATGGTAAGTGACGATGTTAAATCGTACTAACTTATTTACTCTTAATTTGTAATTACCCATATTATTACAGTAACACTTACTCCACAAACTGTTGTTGTCGGGTCCATAGCTCCAAAAATATAAGGATATCAATTTTTATTGTTTACAGCGATCAGTAGAGAATTTGACAATAATTATTACTATTATAGTAACGAGTTCTTATTTACGGACATCTTGTGCTCTATAAATTTCAGTAAAGGACTGATAAATAAACTAAACTTACTCGTTTACGCGCATAGCGAGTCGTTGTGGAACAAATCCTTTCACGCGGTAGGCGTTTCGCAAAGTGAGGAATGACTAATTTGTTGCTCTCATACAAGTCTGTATGATGAAGATTTTATTGTTACAATCCCGTAGGTGTGTAGCAATTTTCAATGGAACGTAACAAAGGCGCCACCCACGCAAATCCTTGCACTAAAGAGCTTTATAGTAAAGTGCAACGCGTTTAAACAAGTGGAACTAATACCAATTGTAGTAAGTTGCTATTTGTGTAACATGTAATACAGTGGTTTACAATGACGTTTTGGATGAATGTTTTATGATTAGTTGCGAGTTACCAACTCTTGTTATTTTGGTGTAAATATAATCTATGTTACCTAAGTATATTATATATTATGTTTAGTTTTTAAATATAGTCTAAATAATTTAGCATCGTCCAACACACCCAGAAAAGATAGAGAAATAATTTTGATAAAAATTTAATTCATTTAAACCTTCAGATGTTTACCTAATAAGTATTCCAAAAATATCTTAGTTTAAATTTTATAACACTAACGCATTTTTAATTATTTTGTTATAAAAAATATAACGACCACTTATTGTTCTAAATGAAGAAAGAAAAGTTAATGAAAAATGGTCTGTAATTTTTATAACTTTAACGTTTATTCCATTTGATATCATTATTTAAAAGCTTATGAATAGCCGGGATAATCCAACGACCGTTAAAATTCGTTTTAATCAAATTTCCGCCTTCAGTTTACGCATTATTATTTATTTAGCAGAACCAAAACTTAATCGTACAACAGAATCGTTAAATCCATAAAGTGTATTGTTATATTACAGTAAAGACAAACCTATATAATATTTACTTTACTGAAAAACCATAGACTACGACTTGCAATAGGTGGACTTGTTGCTTAATGATATTTTCTACCAGTTAACCCTTGAAGATGGTGAGAAGTTGAAGCAGGTGTTCAATAATAATTATTAGGTACCTAATTTGTGAATTCCAAAATCGAATTTCGAAAAAAGAAAAGCTTTTGTGAATGTCGAGAAAGCACATATTTCATCAACACCATCATCGCAACCCATAATTATTGTCCCACTACTGGGCTCGGGTCTCTTCTCTGAATATGAAGGTCTACCACGCTGGCCAAGCGCGGTTTGGCGGACTTCACAACCCTATGAGTTTTGCAAACCCTCCGGTATGCAGGTGAAGGAAAGTATCGTGAGGAAACCTCACGATACTTTCCTTCACCGTTTGTAGTTTTGTGAATTCTACACATATTACTCGTACAATACGTTAATAAGAAAATATTACCTAATCAGTTTCTTCGGTTAACGAAATCATTTTTTGAATAATAAGAGTTTTCCATAAAGTTTTACAAAATGTGTAAAGTTTGTAAATACTTACTTCCTTGACCAAAGTAAACATTTGTCCATATCTAGCAGTAGGTATAAGACGTTACTATGATACTACCCATAGGGCTCATCCATAGGTTTTCTGCATTTCATAAAATGAACAGACGTCTAGACAGTTCATTATCGAATAATGTTGTATCAATCCGAATGTATAACTCATAACTTAATGCTTTGACTAGAAAAATTTCAAATATCGAATGATAATCGACTGAGATTTTATTAAAAATTCAGCTCAATCGGTCCGCAAACTATTCAAGTTGAGAAGCAACACAATATAGAAACTTGGAAACTGTAGACTGAGATATTCGTAACTTATGACGGTTTCTTGTATACCAATAACAAGAATTACGGTATTCAGGAAAATGCGTCGGTTTAATTTCACTCATTATCATGAAAAATTCGTTTTTAATATTTAATAAAAAACGCGTCGTAGAACACTCGGAAAGAAGGGATGTGGTTGAACTTTGACGCTGACTCTTAAACCTCTGAAATACCTCACCTGACAGACTTACCGGACTTGAAAAGTAGGACTTTATTGACTGCAAATAACAAGAATGATTGACAATGAGTTGCGCTTTTATGACTGAGCTCAACCAATAGCATAGGTACATTCCCATTTCAGTTACGCAAGAAGTTTACACTTTTTATTTTCTAGCTTTCATCCATACCGTTTATTATTATCAAAACTAAAAATCGCTACAATTACTGATCTTATGGTTAATGATCATTTAGGACTTATTATGATTTTTAAAGTTCGTTACGAACTTTTCCTTTTAAATTTTGATATTTTTGATACGTACCTAATTAGGTTAAAGGTTTTTAATTTTTTTCTGTCTTGTCAAGCACGAGTGTAACAAGGGTACAGGCATTCGTAAATTGTAAAATCGTAAATTAAACTTAATTCCTGCATTAGATTTGAAACTAAGTGACTGCATGTCTGTTTGGTTTCCACACGAATGAAAAACCTACCCCATATTCGATATGAAATTAATTATAATTGCATCTCATACAAATGTCAGCTTTCTGCTTCTGTGATTAAGGTTCATTGTATATTGACGGCGAAAATTTAAAATGACTTAAGTACATTTCGGGCACAAGCTAAACTGAACTGAGAGCACAGGGAATAAAGTTCTTTTTAGCGGGGAGTGGCAATTCTATATCCTCGGATTAGGTATAGTCACCACGTAGTCCCAGTAAATGCGGTTACGACACAGACCACTCTATCGGAGCAGTTTAGAATATCACCAACAGAGCTCTTCCGTAGATGAGCTTGCGAAATAGCAATTCTAAATGCACGTTCCGTGTGTAGAAATTGCCTCCCGAGATTGCATACATGTTAGTCCTGGAAGGTGAATATTAAATCGAAGAATTGTTGTTGGTTTATTCATTTCAGTTTATTATCGGTGTTAATGATTGATTGATTGACAAATGTATTACAAGTATTCTTTACAGGTACAATGTATATACATTATTATAATACATGCAGTAGTAATAAATCCATCGTGTCTAAAATATATGGTTCCAAATTTTTTCATTGAAAAATGAAACGTGAAAAAAATATAAAAAAAATAACAAAAAATAAAATATAAAAAAAATAAAACAAAAAAAATAAAAAATATAAAAAAAAAAACAAAAAAAATAATAAAAAAAATATACCTATAACAAAAATATAAAAAAATAAAAATATAACAAACTTAAAAGTTTTTTAATCTTATTGGCTGAAGTAGGTACTTATGAGAAAAACTTAGGTACCTAGGTACCTATTCTTTCAAAAATGTTAACTAAATAATTTGGGAAGTGAGGAGTTTTAGCTTAGCTTTTTACCTTAAAATCGATACTTATTACGAACAAATAGCACCTTGAAGCTTAAAAGAACTGTGCGGCATTACACACAATATTGTTTCACAACTGTGATGATAAGGAAGGAATCTAATCATCATAAAAACACTCGAGCAATTGCACTATGCGACCGCACTCTGCTCGATGCTTGGAAGTTCACGGGGAAAACAAGCCGGACTAAGAAGGCAGAAGTTGCAATTGAAGTAATAGTTGGCCCGCAACTTAAACCATAACCGAGACCATAACATTTCAGTGGAAATTCTCTTCCATACGCATTAAAATAATATCTTAAAACCCGGATACCCGGATCGACCGCTAGATGGCTCGCCCGGTCAAAGTTAGAGTCAAGCGATTAAGACTTCTGACAACTTTCAACGGTTTCATATTTTCCAATCTTCGCCAGATAGCCTCATTTATGGGTAACACAATTACTAGTTCGCTCATTGCTCTACTTTTATTATCCCACAGGGAATAGTCAGGTTTCAAAGTTTGAATTGAGTAATACGATAAATCACAGCTGCATGGATTCATAAGAAATCGTTTTATGTAGAAACTAGTTTAATAAAAGAATCTAAATAGTTCTCAAACTTATCACAATTATTTTCTAAAGTTAAAATTAACAATTTAGAAACGAGATTTTTCGCTAGCATAATTGGTTTTTCACTTTCAAGTAACATAAGACAACGAATTAAAATTTGATATTCTCTTTGAACTATTTTCACCTTCTAGAAATATTTTTCTTAATAAGATCAAATTAAGATTAAAAACAAATTCATGAATAATAAAAGGTAGGTTTTATTGTCGACTCTCCGCATGGTGTATTCAGAACCGAACCTTACAGTGTGTTATTGGTTGAGAGATTAGGTTAGTTTTTTTGATTTAATTTTGATATTTATCAGTATTATTTTCTCGTTGTTTCTTTTAAACCCCTGAAACCTCCGTACCATCTCATGAAATCAACATTATGCATATTATTGAAGCAATAAAAGAATATTATTCTTATAAACGCAGGAATTCTAAGTTAATAATCGTTCCTAAAATGCCTGAAGCTTGGCTTTGTCCCCTCACTAATATGTTTGTATTTTAAATTATGCCTTCATGGTTTTGGGGAGATATGAAAGTAGCGCCGCAGGGTAATCTTAAGCAATCTTTGACCCGGACACTAAGGGGCATTGAAATCTTTGTTGAGAGGTGAATTGCATTAAAATGCCTGCAAGGGCTTGAGTCAAAATAGGGTAAGGTAAGACATTTGTTCTTTGAATACCTACTTATTTAATCATGGTATTAAGTTAACGTCTATGTATTTGTAGAGTAAGGTCATGTTTAAGTATTCGTAATAGTTCATCTCATAGGTAAAAGTCACTGTAGCAAAGTTGTATTTAAATAACAATGAGCCATGCATGTATGTGACCAACGCCGCCATCAATTCCATATCTTTTTAAAATATTTTTTCAATAAGAACCTACATAGATTTCAACGATACGTATTTTTTAAAAAAGCTTGCCAATGGGCATATCTAAAGAAAATGTTCGACCTGTTGTCCATAGAAATTAATAGCTAAAACTTGTTAATCCACTATCTAAACAACATTATAATAACATAAATAACATTCTTAATAACTTATCTTTACACACAACTATATTTACATACATACCTACTCAAATGAGTCTCGTCGATTCTATCTCTTTACTTCAACAAATGACTTGCTGTTTTTATGGCCATTGCAAATCGCGTAATCCATACGTAGATTACGTGGTGGTCCTTCAATAATAAGTCCGGAACGGCACGTGCCAATCACGTGACTTTCCGGATTAATTCAGTTCAGCCCGGATAAATTAACTCAACAAAATACCAGCTACCATGTATCGGTAGGGGTACTGATGAAAGGGTACTTGAAGGGCATTGTCCTGTATTCAAATGGAGAAGTGATTTAGTGTTAATGTCTAATGATTATAATTTTATGGGGATTTTCATTATTACAATGAGTACCTATCTAGATTAAAGAAAAAAAAGATATTATAAGAATAATAGATAAAATAATAATAATAGATAAAAAGATAGTATAAGAATAAAGATAGTATAAAAAGCTAAACAGATAAGTAATTACCATTGTATAGACTATACCTAGCTAAGTTCATAAACTAGGTTTATTAAGCTTAGTAGGTACCTATTTTCGTAAGCGTGGCAAGTGAGGCAAGTTTTATAAATTGTTTTCCCATGTAACATGTTTAGTTACATCCTAAATAAATAAAAAATTCTTAAGAATAATTATTAATACTCTCCTCAAAACGTTTCAAAGAGAAAGCCTCAGAATAAACTGATTTAAAATATCGTCAAAATATTCTTCCAAAATCTTAAACGAGTTCTTATTGTCGTGTCAAATTGCTGAGCCCCCTGCATTGTAACATAAGAAGGTTGTTAAACTCGAGTGTAAGATAAATCCCTGATTGACAAAACTCTCTTGAATTTGTTCTACCGGTTGAGGGGAGGATAAACACTAAGCGAGTCTTCAGGTGTCCCGTTGCTCCGAAGTTGCTTTAAATGTTGACAAACGCTGACGTAACTTTAGAAATGTCATTTGTGTAGGGAAATAAGATTTCATGAATTCGCTTTTGTGTTATAAATAGAAGAAGGTAACAACATTTTTAAGGTTACTTGCGTTCCTTTATTATCTTCGCCCTGAATTACCTACCTATTAATAAGATATAAAATTCAGATATTCGAATAATGGTACGATTATCGTCGTTAGTTATGGTTGTAAGAGAGGGCCAATATTTTTAACTAAAATTCGTTATACCTAATTATATTTATTGCAAACAAAAAAAAGTTTATAGATGCGTCTATACATAAAACAATAGAATTGGTCATAAAGATCCCGTGTGGACTAGGAGCACAGTTTAATCCGCATGCCGTTTACGCACCGTTTACGTTAACTATGGCTGTTAGTTGTTACTGCGGAATTGGGGCGTTTTTGTTTTGGGTACTAAATATTGATGAGTCACTGAACTTACGCATACATCACTACAAACTTCATATTGATAGTTTCGAAATTTTATTACTATCAAGCTTATACTCGTAGGAGTCGACTTTATAAAGTAAAAATACGATTACCTAAATTAAATCATTTTTTTCTACATATCTAATATCTACATCTGCTTTTAACCTAGTTATAATATGTACAATAATTTTATTAGTGACTCCTTTGTCCGTACTTTAAGTTGTTGTCAGATATGATTAAAAATCTCAGTAAGTAAATACCCAACCAGCACTTCACTCAAAATTCACTATTGCCTTTTTAGTTCTACAAGAGGACAGACATTATACATATATACTTGTAGGTATATGAAGGCCCCTGACGTTAAACTGACGTTCTGTCTTCTCATAAAGTTTCGTATTACCTAAGGGCTCATTCCCACGGCATACGTCTTTGACGATTCGTCAAAAAACACGATACGTCTTGACGGATGGACGTTCACATTGAATACGGAATCGTGTTTTTTCACGATTCGTCAAAATATCCGCATTGAAGTTCACATTTATTTCGTGATTTAGCTCAGTTCAGATTGGTTCAGAAACATTCACGATTCGTGATTTCTAAAAGACGTATCCGTCATAATCATAAAACATTCACGATTCGTGATTTCTAAAAGACGAATACGGATACGTCTTTTACAAATCACGAATCGTGAATGTTTTATGATTATGACGGATACGTCTTTTAGAAATCACGAATCGATTATGGGCTCCCACACAAAACTGCGAATTTGCATCGCATCGCAAATATCTGCGAATTCGCACGAACGCACTGCAAGAATTTCCGATCTGCTTCGCATCGCACATTCCTGCGATATTACGTCATCCTTGGTGACGCCATTTTTAGTCCGCTCTGAGACAGCTTTAGAGATAGACGCGCGGCGCCTGCGCCGCCTTCTTTGTTTATAAAATGGCGGAATATGATATAGATTTTTTAATATCTTTAATTGAGGAGCGTCCCGTCCTTTGGGACACAAGTGATGAACATTATAAAAATAAATTTATTAAGTAATAAATGGATGAACCCAGAATCTTCTTTTTCTATATCTATTTAACAATAACAACAGTGCAATAATCTTTTTGCGATCCATCCGCTTCCAAAAAACACGTCCAGTACGGCTTTAGCCGGGTTATAATGTTCTATTGAATTTCATTATAACCAGCTGGTCAATAATGTAATTTTCACTTTCAGAACTCTTATTGCTATGTGCATAAAGTCTAATTTCGCTAAACAGAATGTGCCCTCAGCGGGCGCGGCCAACTCGATTTTCGAAGACCGAAGCCGTGGCCCACTAGATTCGCACTGAGACGAACTTCATTTGTTTGTCAAATCAAGTAGGCCACGCCAGCTGAAAGAAGTTGCTATTGTCTCGCATAAAGTGAGAAAAGTAGAGTAGTAATCTACTATTGTTTCACTTGTAAAGACGCGTTGCTTCAATAGTAAAATGTCGAAAAAGGATAAAGTAAAAATTTTTGACCATGAAATAAATAGAGATGTGTTGATTGCTGCAGTGAAAGAGAGGCCAGTTTTATGGGATAAATTTTTAGATATATATAAGGACAAAACTGCTAAAACAGCAGCATGGCTAGAAGTATGCATGATTTTAAAACAAGATTTCGAAGAGATGGAGCAAAATGATCGACAATTGTTTGGTAAGTTTTTAATGCAATATGATATTCAGACAAGTGAGAAGCGACAGTCCCGGTGGCCAAAATTAGAACTAATGCAAATGTTAATATGTTGTCAGACAAATACAAAGACAGTAGCGCCCTTCTGTTTGTGGCACTGACAGCCAGACCTCACTCTACACTAGCGCCTCTAGCGGCGAATTCACACGCCTTTACCCTCATCACGTACCAAAAAAAATGTCTTATTTTAGCTTTTTTGGCAATGGCCAAATGGAGATATTATTTTTTTAAGTAAGTATCGCTATCTCCGTAAATGTCTGACATATTAATATATTAGTATTTTTTTCGTATTTAACAATCTTCTTAAACGCTTACCATAGTTCGCGAATATAGCACGCCCGTAGAAATGGGAACACTTAACGTTCCTTTATGTTAACTATCGATTAAATAATCGATTGATGAAAGTCATTCTCACGGTACCTAATACGTCTTAATTAAAATAATAATTATGATTAAATGTATTATCATGTTGTTCCTAATATACAATTATATGATTGTTATCTTTAATAAGATAGTTTGATGTGTAAAATAAATAAAAAATCGATACTGATTGCTTCAATGAATCGATTAACAAAGGTCGTCTATTCTATCAATCACTAATTCACTATATATGTCAAAATGTCAATAAAATTCTATTCGCTTCGTACTCCTGCGCTTGTGAATGTGTTTTTGTTGGTTTTCAATCGGATTGAAACATGAATCTGTGCGTAAATTGTGGAATAGCAATCAATCGTTGCAATGCTACTGGAAGAAGGCCATTAGACGATGACGCGATACTTGCCATTGTACGGGAATGGATCGCGCCTCAAATTGTAAGTACTTACTGCTTAGTATACTATTATCTCTACACTATTACTATTCTTATTCAGAAAGTGTTTTCACTAATAGCTTCCCATTGCAACCATTTAAAAAAATATTTTGTACAGTTTATGTAAGTAGGTACAAATGTTTCATACAAACCTATGTAATCTATTTCATAGCCATTTATTAGCATTCTTTATATTAATAAAACCAAATATGTAGTTTCAGGTACATTCTAATGATTTTGTGTGCCAAGCTTCTTGGAATGTCGCCAGCCAGTGAGGAAAGTAGACCAGAGGTGTCAAATGAGATGTTGAATTCTATCATCACCATAACTCCGATTTGGTATAGCCTAGTTGATAGTGGTTAATAATATTTATTTTGTCCTGGGTGTTAGTGCCACCCGCAACACAGAGATACTACTGTGAGGGTATGAGTGTGTTTTGTGTTGTGTGGCTAAAGTAAGTACTTATTTTACACGCATGGGGATACCTGGAGACCCCGCCCGTGATTGAACGTAGGCCGGATTTTAGTATACTTTATATGATGCATGAGCCCCAGGTCCATGGAAAATTATTTTTATTGTTAGTAAAATTTGCAAAAAACAATCTGTAAACTTATCATTTAATATCCAATACTTTTTCTTACCTTTTGAACCAAAAAAAATATTTCTAAGTTTATTGAGCCATAGTGAAATCGAGGACATTGAGGTGTTGTCATTTTTGTTATTATTCTTATTTTTGATGACTTTTGTTTTAATTATATATTTTTAGTGTCCTTTCTATTAGATACTTACTAACAATTGTTTAGTCGAGAGTTGGCTATTTTATAAAATTTTAATTGATTACATAAGTGCTTTCAAATATTCCTAGGAACACGATGTGATTTTGTAATTTTTTTATTACTATCTGAAAACTGATTAAATTGAGAATAATTAATATATTAAATACAAAACATAATGTACTTTAATGTATCCTGCATTTTTATTTCACCATTTTTCAAACCATATTGGAAATATATACAAAACATTGATGGGGATACCTGTAGACCCCGCGCGTGATTGAACGTTGCTAGAAACTTAGAAACCGTGTACTTAAAGGTTAAAAAAATATATTTTAATAAGAAGCATTTTCACACTTGTTATTTATTTTTAAGTTGGTGCTCCAACTGTTGGAAATTATGGAAATTGGGTTTGTCCTTTGTACTGTCTATATTTTGCTGTCTTGCCATGGCACTGATCCAGCATCTGATAGAAAGTAGTTCATAAATTCATTGCGCACTGAATGACCAGATTCGACACTGGGTGACACTTCATGGCGTAGTAGACTTTCAAAATTAAAATCTTTTTCAAATTCAATACCCTGCTTTTTTAGAATTAAATTGTGGAGAACAGTACAAGCTTTCACTACCGAAATAGCTGTTTCTCGTTTAAGATCTATGGGTCTATGTAAAATTCTCCACTTATTTGCTAGAATGCCAAACGCACATTCAACATATCTTCTCGCTCTGGTTAAACGATAATTAAATATTCTTTTATCTCTGTCAAGATGCGTTCCACCATAAGGTCTTAACAAATGTGTATGTAAGCCAAATCCCTCGTCGCCAATAATTACGTAAGGAACTTTAACTTCTGAGTCTGTAAATAAAGGTCTTGGTTCAGGTATATTCAAACGGCCTTCTGTGAACATTTTCCAAAAACTAGACTCCTTAAATATTGAAGAGTCGCATTCCTTTCCATAGGCACCTACATTGATGTAAAGGAATCGATAATCTGAATCTACGACTGCTAATAACACCATTGAAAAGAAATCTTTGTAGTTCATGTATACTGAACCACTATTTGATGGCTTTCGAAGACGAATATGTTTCCCGTCAACTGCTCCAAGGCAGTGAGGGAAATTAGCCTTTACATTAAATCCGCTTGCTATCTTTTCCCACTCTTCTTCCGTATTAGGAAGGGGCATAAATTCTTCATATAAATTATTCCATATGCTTTGCGTCACTTCTGCTACGACGTTGGAAATGGTTGATTTGCCCATTCGATAACTAAAATGTAGATCTTCATAGGAAAGTCCTGACGCCAAATACCTAAAACAATTGTTTACAATATTAATTGGATTAAGAAGTCGTATTTTCATTAAAGGTATTAAGGTAAATACATACAATGGACATGATATATATATATATAAAATAATAATAATAAATAATTTTACATCTGACACAACATAATATTCTTCAAAATTAAACTTTTCGTATCTCCACTTTACTACTTTTAAATTTTATTATTTGACCGTTAAACTATATAATTTTAACCTTTAATAAATCATCTACTTAATTTTTAATATTTATTTAAAATCTTAATTCTCTTTAATTCTTTTTTAACTGAGCAATTAACAAATTCAGCGTCTTCCTCTCTCCTACCACTAACTGCTGTGCACTACCGGGTCCATGACTAAAACATTGTTTGTAAATCATGGTATGCAATAAATGAAATAGAAAAAAAAAGGTATTGAGAATATTTTTATGAAATTTATACAATTTTATGACATTGTTTCAGGAAGTTCAGTAATAAAAAGGTGGACACAATTGAGAGACACTTGGAAGAAATCATTAGATGGAAACAAAGAAACAAAAAAATCTGGGTCTGGTGCAAAATCTAAACCCTACAAATTTGATCAAGAGTTGAGCTTTTTGAAGCCAATTATTAAACCAGGTGAGACACATGACAGTATCCCAAATACAAGAGACGAAGCCGAAAAAGAAAATGACGATCAACAAGCAATTCAGAAAGAAACACGCTTAGAATCAGCATCAAAAAAGAAAAGAGTGGATAGTGATAGTGAATTGGATATTAAAATGATGCAACTTGTTGATCATCAATTAAATACAATTGGGAGTGATGACCGCAACTTAAATTTTTTTAAGGGTGTTCTGCCATCCCTTCGGCTTCTTGATGATGATCAAATATTAGAATTCCAATCTGGGGTAATTAATCTAATACAGAGTATTAAAACCGGACGAAATTACTCGAATTGGTCTCAAAATTACAATTTACGTCATCACAACTATAACTATGAAGGTTATTCTACTAGGCCTCAAGAACAGTCACCGGGAGCACCGTCAAATAATAATTATACACGACCTCTGGCTGAAAATTCGTCGATAGGAAATGCAAAAACGTCCACTCCTTCACAACCTGGAACCTCCCTATTACAGCGTGAGTCTATCTCAAGAGACGACATAGGGGCATCACCGACAACGTCCACCATACAAACTTTAACGCAATTAAGTGATTACTTGGATCTATCCTAAAGAACATGTTCTAATTATTATAAATATAATGAATAATATAAAAATAATAAATCATATATAATTTAGTTTTTCTTACCTTATAGTAATTGCCAATTTCTCTTCAGGGCTTATGGCCTTTCTCATATTTGTATCCTGTTTTCTCAAATCCATGCCCAACATCTGGAGAAGATAGTCAAAGGTATTTTTAGACATTCTAAAATAAGTGTAAAATTTTGTATCATCTTCTCGTAACGAGCTCATCAAAGCATGGAAAGCTCCAAGATTTTGTCTTTGTCTTAAAATTGGATGCACCCAGTATTTTCTTCTTATTTTTCTTCTATTTTTACATCGACGATAATACCAACACAAGATAGTATTCACGTCCATTGTGTTCCTGAACCAATCTGAACTGAGCTAAATCACGAAATAAATGTGAACTTCAATTCGGAAATCGCCCGATATTTTGACGAATCGTGAAAAAACACGATTCCGTATTCAATGTGAACGTCCATCCGTCAAGACGTATCGTGTTTTTTGACGAATCGTGAAAGACGTATGCCGTGGGAATGAGCTGTAATTGATACACAAGTTTAGTGATGTGTATGTAGTCATTAAATTTATCGAATGTAGGTATAACTTCAGTGCCCAAAGTAACTGTATATGACATACATAGAACTTGGAACAATATTATATTGTATTTAAATATTATAGTTTAGTGCAAACCATTAACATTATATAAATAGTGTGTATCATTACGTTTTTAATAACAAATCTTTATTAAAGTAAATCAATTACAAGTTATCTTACTTACTTCCTCGAATTATTTATTTTTTGAATTTATGTGTTTGTGTCCAAATAACGTATTGTAGGTATATTCATTTTTATTCCAATGTTCAATTCATTGTACAATATCAAATAAATACTTAATAATACTAATAATATTTATCCACGCGATTCACCCTTGATTATTTTTTTTGATACTAAATAAACATATTTCACATCACTACTTGAATGTGCCAAAGAGGCCATCGTATCGTGCCTCTACTATAGTAATAGTGCCTTAACAGTTTGGCAACGTTACAGAATTGGGTTCGAATCCAGCGCAATACCATTTGTAGATTATACATTACTCGTTTTGAACATCTACATAGAATAACCAGCGTTAGGTATGTATGGAATTTTCCATGTATGTAAAGTCAAGTCACTCCATGTATGCCAATAGGCCCGTGTGCCATACTGTTATATCCCATATTGACAATGTTGTCTTGTCTAAAAATGCGCGTATATAAGGCGCAATGCAGTGCTGCATCCTACACAAACCGTGAATAAGGAACATTGAACAAAAAGTCTAAAAGTTTATGTTCCTCTCAAAGGCTATAACTAAAGGCGCGTAAACTGTGCCTGAGCTTTTGTGAATCGTAAATCTGTAGGACAATTCATCTGGGAACCTCTTTGCACAGAAAAAGCAGTTAAAATTTGCGCACTAAATTTGTGCCAAACACTAAGAATAAAAAGTTGATGAAAGTGATGATCTGAAAAATATGCATTGTATAAAAATTTGCTGACCCTATAAACATTATCATGCAACATATAAAATTTAATTTATTCGTTATAGGCACAGACAGTCAGACAAAGATTATTATTTTTTAATATTTCTTGCTTCCACTGGCCCTATGAAGCCATTGCATAATTTTTTTTCTTAGATACTCCATATACCATAGGTGTACACAAACCAGTTATATTTTTATGAGTGTGAATGAAGCGAAGAAAATAATCAAATTGCAACCAAATATTTCATAGTTTGACGTACAATCATAAACTCAGTTATGTTAAACGGCCTGTTGACAAAGATTATAAATGAATTTTACTTTTCATCCCAGTCGATACAAAATTAATCTTATTGGTCACGAAATAAGATTGATAATTGCAAAGAGTGTGTCATACAAAGTTTTTCATATCGCTCAGACGAAAACATTGGCAAAGCGCTTTAGCCGTCATAAAGGGGGAAACTTTACAAATCTACGGATTTCTTACGCTTTTAGGGACACATAATATATTTATCTGCCCCTCGACACATAAACAAATGACTGGAGTTCGTCACATGAGGGATTTGAACTCAGTCACTGTTCGAAGAAATAAAATTAAATAATTTTATTTCTTCATAAAGTTTCTTCGACTTTGATATTATTTTGTTTAGTTCTTATTTAATTGGAGGCATAAGACTATTTATTTTCAGTTTAGATCAGTTGGGATTAAAGTTCCTTCCCTACAGATAAAAGGATCCCATCAGATCTAAGGAGTTTGGAAACACATGGATAATGGTATGGGCACATTTGCATGACATTCTGGATTTCTTGGGTGAAAAGTAAAAACTGTTATAACATAATATGATAGTTTGAGATGAAAAATGTTGTACGTTTAGATATTTTAAGTCCTTTCTCGATTCCAAATCAGTCTACGTCGTATCACTATTTAGACACATCACAGATATCGACGTCAAACTTCTGACATCTCTTTTTTTGCGTTGGAGATTAAAGCTAAGCGTCCACAGATCGGTATCGTACGCATCGGACGCATCGCAGTATCGTAGTTTGTATAGAAAGTACGATCCATACGATGCGGATCAGTGGACGCACTTGTATGAATTTCTATACAAAGAATACTACGATCCGTTTAATGCGATGCGTCCGATGCGTACGATACCGACATGTGGACGCTTAGCCTTAAAAAGACAGTAGCTACTTAAAAAAAAGAATCGACTTTTAAATACAATTCCTAGGAGCAATATAGACAATGCCTAACTAATTTTACAATAGTTCAACAGTGTCAGTAATAAAATGCAATGCGCAGTAATATTGCAAGGGTTAGCAGAGGCGGCGCCGCCGTCTCGAAATAAACTCATAACACTTTTATGAGAGCCGTACCCACACTGGCCGAAGATATGATGGCTATTAAAACCGCCCGCCGACCGCGCAATCAGATCTTATATCACTGTCATCTTAATTAAAATCAGCCATTTATTTTTATTATTTAATTTTGTCATTCACACAATTTTTATCACGTTGTTTTTAGTCTCACTTGTATGCTACCCTCGTTTCGTTGCGACAAAAATATGCCTTAGTACCCACATCAAAAATTATCTTGTTATTTTTATAAGGCGTAGGCCTCGTAGTGTACATGTATAACCAGAGGTAAATATAACACATTTCAGGTATCACGGCACACTTTTTAACCGACTTCAAAAAAAGGAGAAGGTTCTCAATAATTCGTCTTTATGTTTTTTTTTCTTACGTCTGTGACCTCAGAACTTCGTACTGGGTGAACCGATTTCGATAATTCTTTCGTCATTCGAAAGGTAATGACTGCCGTCTGGTCTCTTAAAGTGACATCTGACGGTTAGCTTTTAAATTATTTTCTCAATAATAATTATAAAAATTAATGCTCATTACCTCATAACTTTTGACTGTGGTCCCTTTTAATTTGAGATACATCTGGCGAGTTGTTTTTGAGTCATCTCGATTTTGATGTTGGTTAGTTTTTATATTTGTTGCAATAGTTACACAAATAGTGGCAAAATTTTAGTTACTCACCTTTTTTTTACTGAACCTTCAAATTAAATATTATCCTTAATAACAGATACAAACCAAAAAATACTTTCAAACTACTTAAGTAATGTCCTAACCCTGTCTGCTAACTGGACTAATGACTAATCCTATTCCATATTTGAGCCTAGTTCTTGGTCGGTCAAAGCTGTCGTAAGCGACAGCGAAAGGGTGGTGCTGCATGTTCGTTTGCTACCATAATGCTACAAACATCTCTATAAGCAGCGGTAACTATAGGCACCTATACCATCCGGTCAGTCTGTTCATTTACCAACTATTAACATGAACATTTTCTACGTTAATAACACTTATAGAGCATTTAGTAGTACCCTTCTTCTATGATATCACATCTGTATATCAAACCGCTTCGCTACGTTAACACAACAATAACACATTACCTACTCGTTTGACGCTCATCTAGAAACACAAATAGGGAAATAAACGCACTAAACACTTCATATAAACACGTCCTCTTCATTTACACTCGTATTTGCATCATAATAGATACCTATTTGGCTGGTAAGCAATGACGCACATAAAAGATATGCGCGCATATTGGGTGTAAGTATATTTAATATGTATTTATTTATCACTTTATTTTTTCCACACCACAAAATAAAAAACACACAAAAGCGCAATTATTATGAATGTTAGATGACCCCTCCATTCTCGTGTTCAACATAACCCTCAACTGCATCCTGGTTTAAATTACAAATTAAAATATATTTTTATTGAAATAAAACAAAACATTTTAATCTATCACAATAAATTATATTAACCAATTAGATCAATTAGATGGATCACATAGATGGTGGCGCCCCAACGTGCCAGTTGTCGTCAACATTTCATTTTAATGGCAACGCCCCCTGGCGTTTGGCGTGGAAAAACTGTGACTGCCGTTTGGGAAACAGTAATTTTTCACGTCACGCAGCGATAACACTGCGGTCAGGTGTTGGAATGATTTGTTACCACCTCCTATTTTTTCTCTTTAAAGTATTTTGTAGGTTTGACAATGTGTCGTTGTATTTGATTCCAACGTAGTAGGTGTCCCCCAATATTTTATTCTTTTTTATCGTACATTTGCTTTGTTGACACTTAAACCTTATTGGTTGTCAAGGCGACGTGTTTCTCTTATTGCAGAGAAAGATTGTGTTCTATACTCGGTTCTCGTTGAATCTGGAATTCGTAATAAATGCATGACACATAAATACCCCCTTTCCGCCTATACGATTAAGGTAGATTTAAGATTGACGCAAGATCTAAAAATATGCCCTTAGTTTGGTTTTGGCGGGAAGTGGGAATTCCTCGGCGACTCAAGTAAGTACATATAAGAATGTGTTCTACATGTCCAAAAGAGTTCTGACGGAAATTATCAGATTATATTATATACTTAATACATCTTTATTGATGATTTTTAAGTAGTTTATATTAATAAACAAAACAAAGTTTTTTTACATTGCAAAATATTCATCAAATATAAGAACAAAAATACCTATTACATAAATATATACTTGAGAAGACCTATACAAAGAAACGGTGCAAATTAACTCGACCGATACCTGAACCTCAATACTCTTGCGTCTAACATTAAATAAGCCACACCAATCTTTTATTTTAAAGTCAATGCTATCAGTCTCTGACAATAGTAAAAGTTCAAACACGTTGACATCCTTTGTTCCTTAGATGGAACAAAACGACAAGACAACATGCCCCCAGCTTCTGAACGCTGTTACACGAAGCCTCACATTTCCGAACTCCTTTATATCATCTTCTTGTTCAAGCAACTCCTAACACTGAACGTATCTTGTGTCTTGACTTACGTAACCTTTTGCGAGCTACGTATCATGTTAAAGTAACGTAGAAACTTGTTGTTTGAAAATGGTTAGGGAAATCCTACGTGCAATATCTGTTACACCTTCACCTGCGGAACATAATATTTTACTGTAAAATTTACAAAAAAATTCTGATAAATATAATAAAACTAACTGAATTATTATAAATGCAAAACAGTTATAGTCAGTATTCTGTTTAGCGTGTAAAAGTTATTTTGTCAGAAGATTCTGAAGCCAATTTTATTCTGAGCATAGCTTCCGGCCATGTCCAGGCCATGTCATTGGACCTTGATTCTTACTGTATACGATATTGTAGTCTTTACTGTATAGTAACTATAAGTGTAATAATATTTTTTTTTGTTTTGCCCTTGTATACCTTTTTGTAAGGTGTTACAAAATAAATAAATAAATACCTATTAGTAATACATCGATGTACATAGTAAGCTTCGATATTATTATTTTCAGGTCGAACGTATAGGTAAATAAATTGATAGGTAACATTATCTACTAACCTACCTACCTACATCCTGCATCCCAGTAGGTTTCGTACAAAATAATTAATCTCACTGTTATTGTTTCAATGTAAACATATTTCTCCGTAACTGATATAACGTAATTGGTTCAAAGAATAATCACTAGAGGGACTGTGACATGCCTATGTATGCAAACGCCCTTACAAATATCGTTAATTGAATAAACTGATAGATTAATCGTTACGATTCCATAATAAAGACACTTTTGTTAAATGTCATTATTTCGACGTAAAATAGGAACGTGTTTGTGATACTAGTATCTGAAGGGGATTCACCCGCGTGATAGTCAGGAAATAACAATAACATAAAAATAATACCATAGAAGTGAAGTATTAATGGAAAAAATATCCTTTATCCTTTTCAGGGATCCAAACAACCTCCTTGTCACATCTAATTTGGTTCAAAGGATTGACTATGAAAAGATACCACGCAGAGAGGCAGTTCCTTCCGCATTTATAATATTAGTATGGAATAGAGGCAGCAAGCTAAAACCAAGAATTGCGCTATAAAGTCCGTTTTAAATTCGCGTAAATTGCAGTGAAGGCTTTAAACCGCATAAACCGTAGTCCTTGTATTTATAAGACAAATTTTCTGACTCACATAGTAAACAATTCGCGTATAGAGAAAATGCGCGCAAAGTTGCTTCACGACCACTAAAACAAGTTTACAATCGCCGTAAAAACCGCTGTCAAACATCATGGTAACAAAGCAAAGTGCAGTACGTAATAAAGTAGTTCCTTACAGTCAAACGGTTGATTGTAGCACTTTTAATTGGGGGAGGGGATTGTGATTAATGCCATCTGATAAGCAGAAAGCCGCGCTAGCACGAAAAAGAAAGAAAAGTTTTGTGTACAAAAGCCACACATTAACCTAATTCGTTTTAATTGACCAAACTAATCATTTGTGAGGGCTTTTGACTTACTAGACGTTTATTGTATATTTAGTAGGCGTTAATATATGCATTCGGATAAATGTTCGGCCTCGGATCACGTGAACTTAATACCCAAAATTAACGTGGTTACGCAAACTCTCACCGTGTGAAAGAATTAATATTTTATTAATTTGACTAGCCAGTATCGATATTCATGTCTAGAACAGAGGCATAAGTTCGAATCCATAGCACGCACTTCAAATATCTCAAGGTAATCGGGTAAAAAAATAATAACATTAAGCAATATCGCCCATTTTTTAGGCTTTCGGATTGTACTAGGATAACAGAGTTTGTATAAAGCATAACGGTTGTAATAACTGTATAAATACAGAAACCAACTATTTGCTAGCGTGTATTGAATAGATGCCATAACAAAAAATATTACGAAAACTCGTAGTTGGAATACCTACTGATTTAGAGAAAAGAGAATGGTCAAGGCTCTACCTTGAGAGTAGAGTAGAGTTCATTAACATGTACATATACAAAAAATCGACAAACAAGCAGACAAGATACCTGATGGTAAGTGGTCACAGTCACTAATGGACATTAACAGAAATAACTAACTTCTTACATAAAAAACTGACTTCAACATCGACAAGCAGAGATACCTAACTCAAAAGTCAGATGTCGCTCAAATTTAGACGGGGCTAGATGACAAGCGCTAGCTTTCGAATAAAAAGATTGATCAGAATCGGTTTTAGACTCGGTAAAAAGTTATAAGGTAACACACGAAAAAAACCGTCGAATTGAGAACCGCCTTCTTTTT
This sequence comes from Hesperia comma, assembly GCA_905404135.1. Taxonomy (NCBI): domain Eukaryota; kingdom Metazoa; phylum Arthropoda; class Insecta; order Lepidoptera; family Hesperiidae; genus Hesperia; species Hesperia comma. The sequence goes on along the minus strand of FR990025.1, from coordinate 12,073,742 downwards.
TGAAGTTGGTTTTTAACCATTGAAGATTGGTTCTTAAGCCCCTGATCTGAGCTAAACAATTAGTGTTTATACCACAAATACAGATCACAACTTATAATTAAAACTATAATAATACTTTATGTACGTACATTTAATTTACCTAATAATAAAACCGACCTTTGTAGGTAAGACTATTAGAACTTTGAAGTATTCGTGCCCTTTTTGCTCTCATTTTAGATGCAGCCTCTTTGGCATAGTATTTTAAAAATTATAAATGAATTTTTTACACAGAATGTCATATTTAAGTCCCTTTCTTGATCGAGAAAATAGCCCGTAGCTGCTCGCTGCTCGCCGGCGGTCGTACACCTGCCTTAGGGGTGAAATATGACAATATCTGTTCTCAACAGTAGTTAACCTATATACTACATACCTACCCATATTTACACGTCAAGCAGTTTCATGTTCAATTCAATTCCTAAATAGATTTTAATTACGGATACCTATTTTAATTGCTTAACCAAACATTTTTAATATCCATATCGAGGTAATAAAAGTGAGTATTTAAGAGCTTTTTAACTTTTAACTAAAACATTTTTATACATTCCATTTCAGAAAAGCTTTCAAACGATTAAAGTGTGTGCTACTGTGAAAACCTTTTTATTGATTAAAATGCGCTAACGAGTAAAAGTGGCGAGTAGAGGAATGAATTGAACGAGTAAAAAGTATTAAAATATGATCGGAAATATATGATAATATTGATTTCCTTTGGAGCTATGATCATATTTTATACAAAGTGCTTTGAATAGAACATTTTTCTAAACGGTTTTTCATACTTATATATTAGATCAAAATGTGTAATTTAAGAGACCTTATTATTCCTTGAGACGAACTTTTACATGGCAATGATTAAAATTTAATATGGCAACATCATCATCATCACAATAAGTTCTGGCAAACTATTGATGACGGGTCTTTTCTCAGAATGATAAGGTAATACACGCTTGTAAAGTGCGGATTGGCAGACTTCACACAGTCGATAATCAAAATAGGATATTAACGATTTTTAGTTGGTAGCAATAATTTTCACTTTCGTCAAATAGTCGAAGATTGAGTATTAATTATTGGTAGATTGAAATCCCCCAATTCTTGGCAATCACGTGCATCATTATTATCACTATTAGTATACCTGGTTAGGTACAAATACAAACCATACAAGGCTACGTAGGCTCCATACAAATTTGAACTTGATAGACATTATGACCTAATTCAGGTAAATTCGGGTATCACACTTAGCTCTTTAGCGTTAATTACGCAAATATGCCATACGTAAACATCGTTTGGATGCCCCAAATGTTTTTATTTCATTACAGTGCTACGTATACACATTTAATTTGTTTATGTTATTATAAAGCAGGTTAAGGGCCAGTTTGGGAGGACTGATGTGTTTTCTATAGTAATTTCATTATTCATTTTACATTGTTTGTTTGTTATTTACACCTGATTTGTACGTTAATAGGAACTATAAAATTCACTGCATTATTATGTATTGTAATAAAAACTGATAAATTTATTAATTTGCAATTTATATTAATGTTACGTGTCCGGAGTACTGGGTTCGAGAAAATGCCAAAATGTACCACAAAGACTTTATTGTTATCGTCGAAACACAATTACACTCCGTACACACCAAAACACTATGCACGCACTCGTAAACACACTCGTCGATCTTATATCGCCCGTAGAAATCACTTCACTTCTCGCTGGTATCGCTCGTAGGTAGGTATCGCTGATCTTCCCGGTTTCGCTCCAGAAACTAGAATGCCACGCAGTCGACCAAGTGCCCATTTTATACCACTCGCCTAGCATTCATGCCGTTCTAGAATGTTATGGCTTATGGCAGTTTTTGGAATAAGATTCTCGTATATTCCTTGCAATCGACTTTCGACCTTATGACTATTGTCGTAAGGTCGAAGCGTCGTGCGCGTACTATCGAGACGGCCGCGTTCCATTGTTCTATTGTTTACTTGACATGTTTATGGCCCTTGTTATTTATTGCTTCCGGTTTAACGAAAGATTTACACCAGGGTTGTCACATTAAAGACTAGCTTTTGCCCGGAATATAGTAAATAGTAGGTACCCTATCCCTATATAATTATGTTGCTCCACAACCTTCTCTATCTCCGTGAAATTACCATAAAAGTCCGTTCAGCCGTTTCTGAGATTAGCGTGTACAAACAGCGATCAGTCACAGTTTTAGCTTAAATACACTGACTGATGCAGTTGTATAGTTTCCTTGTTTTTTTTAAAAACCTTGTTCATATATTTCTTGATTTGGTACTATAAACATTAACTTCCATTTCATCAGGAATTATGATTTCTCTCAGCTAAAAACTATTTTATTGCATTACGCTGACACAGAATGCGAAACGGGGAAGTATTTCCTGATACCGTTTGAGTTGTTCGAGGAACTCCTAGATTCTATCGAATAATAATTCGCAAGAATACCGAAAATATTTTAAGCAGCATTACTGGGTAACAAGCAAAGCTAGAAGTCACGAAAGCTAAGTAAGGCCGACTGTGAACTACACGACTTTAAAAGTTATCCCAAGAAATACAAAGTTGAAGTAGTTGAATAACATGTAAAATTTATTTATTCTATCAGAAACGTTTTCTGTAAATTGATGCTCATATTCAACTTATTCAGCGTGAATTTTTAAACTTTAGTAATAATTGGGCCTGGAAATCGGTTTGGGACCCACATAAAGGCATTTTCTCATAACTTAGGTAACTACATAGGATTAGAGCATATTTACAGTATAACGCAAGGCACTTTATAGATACAATAAGATTCGTTATAAAAGTAGATAAGATATAAGTAGAGGTTACTTGTCGAAAAGTTTCCTAATCTTTCTACAAGAACTTTGTTTTTTAATTGCAACAAACACCAACAACATGATAGTTTTGACATTTAGTTTTGGAACGTATTCTTAGTAGATGCATTGACAAATTGTTACAGTGAATTAAATTTCGCTCGAAATTCCCATTAAAATAATCAAAATCCACTATGAAAATGACTAATTCTGATAGAGTTACATTTCATAAAAATCGTAATATTTTCTGACAACATAAAAGTCCTTACTTACTATTTTTGTTAAGATTTATCCCTGAAGCAACATTTTTTCCACATAGCATCAGCACTTTATAGTCACTTGCATAGACTAAAGTGCATCGAAAATAATAAAGTTCCACAAATTTGCGAGCCATCAGAATAATTTTTATAGATTTTTATAGAAAATGTATTTTGATGGTCACTTATCTCGTTACTAATGGCCTTACCTGCAAAGTGAGGGGCTCTTGGTTCGATTCCTGGCCGGGGCAGGTATTTATGTGACATATAAAGATTAAATATCTCAACCATGGGTAGAAATGACTGTGTTTTGTGTTGTCCTAATGTGGATATGAGAGTTGTTTACGCGTATATTTTTTACTGTGGATTTAAGAAATCAAATTATTTATCAATACTTACATAATTATTTTGAGCCGGGTGTATCGAATGTTGATAACATTACCAGCATAAAATTAGCGAAGAATTTTTTTTCGAATTTAAGGTTTCTTTTTAATTAACCAATCGTCCGTGAATGGCCCGATATATGCATGCGGACGGCTGGGTCGCAAAAAGCGACATGGTAAATGACCGCTGATAGCAGTCACGTATACATTACGTCGATTGTACTGAGCCATACCCATACATACCCCTGGTAATGCCCTCGGCGTTAAATTGTAACGCTAAAGAGTCGTTCTGTTTGACGTAGGTATATGGAATTAATATAACAATAAAATATAACTGAATAACTTGTATGATTTATTTGTGATGTCGTAATGGTCTCTGTAAATAATCTATTTATTTTATTACATTACATTATAATTAAACACGATACGTCTACCTACGTTAATCTCAGAAACGGCTAAACGGATTTTTATCGGGACTCTTTCACTAGGAAATAAAGGAGGCTGTATAAAAAAATGAGGTCGGAAACACAAAGATCGGAAAGAAATATTAGTAACTACAATCGCTCATGAATGGCAACACTGAGTCCTGTGTAAGTGTACGCCCTTCTCGAGAAAAACGACAGCGATATGCTAAGTGAACGTTGATATGCGTCACGTAGGTTTCCTCAAGAGGTACTGCATCCTACCTATATTATGGAATAGGGTTAGCATAAGTAGGTATAAAATGTGATTCTTGCCAACGGTAGGCTATTTAACGTGATATCAGGTAATCCACTCTCACTTTTTTGTAATATTTAAAACAAACCTGATGAAGTCCCCTATTTTTGTATTCCCTCAAATTTATCCTTTCAGGAATCATTTTATAGTTATGCTAGCTGACCCGGCAGACGTTGTTCTGCAACATATTCTTAAATATGCCGCCCGCAGCTTCGCCCGCGCTGTTAATTACTTCTAACCATAATATCTCAAAAACCATCTATCTGATTGATATAGTGTAAAAGGCAACTTTGATCACTTTGATCTGCATCAAATGCCTAAACTAACCAACATTATTCATTTCGATAAAGATTAATACTGAACTACAGAAAATTATAGCTTTCAAAATAACGTAATGTTTTAATTAAAAATTTTAAACATAAAAGTGGTTATTGTAAGTCAACCTTAAGAGATAGAGACATGCTATTGCGGACTTTTTTGTAGCATTTTTATAGAACATGAATTCGCTAGTACATTACTGAACTATATTTGTGCTAGTTTATGCGGCGTTCGCGTAGAAAGTTCCCTGTTGGTGAAACCTCTTCTACATATATCGCCGAATTTCTACTAATTTACATAAAAGTATAAAAAATTATATACCTACTTAAACCTTCCTCTCATTTCACTCTTTCTATTGTTGAAAACCGTATAAAAATCTATTTCGTAGTTTTCGAGATTATCGCGGTCAGACAGACAGACAGAAAACAGGACTTCTTTTTATAATGTAAATGTATAGATGTAATGTAATAATAAATATAACTTACTTTATGCAAGTACCTTCTATTAAACTTTACATTACGTTATTGTAGGTATAGGTAGGTACTTACCGACATAATTTTTAACCAAAATTCCAAATACCAATTTTCATAGTTTCTTAATAGTAATCTGCGATTTTTTTTTATTTATCTACTCTTTTTTGCACTTATCAACACATTTACGTATAAGAACTGAAGGCGGACTTAATTTTTAAAGCATTTTCTGCCAGTCAACGTTTGGGCATTGAGAAAAAATATCCTTAAATTTACATGGCTTTATTACAACTTTACATATTATGCAACTATTTTTGGTATTTTTAACAATGGTCGATAGAAGTTACAAGAAAATAATGAAAAAATAAATAAACACGCTCTATTAAAGTTTATTCTTCTAAAATGGCCCTTAAAATTTACGTGAAGGACAAAAGATATGCTAAAAGCTTTAAATTTGCTTAAACAAAGCTTTATAGCTCGTAATGTAGTGACTGAATGCACATTGCAGGCATTGAAAGAAATAAAATTGTAATTGACATTCACGAAAGTATTTATTAGTTATATAATTCAATTTCTTGTCCCCTATTGAGCACGGGTCTCTCCTCATTATTGAGGAGGCCTAGAGCATACTCCACCAGCACGCTGCTCCAGCGCGGATTGGTGAAGAGGTTGGTGGCCAACCCAGTGTCGAAAGTTTTCAAGCCGCTCGAAGGCCGACACGGCTTAACGACTGCTATCCATCGATAACAACCGGGACCGACGGCTTTACGTGCCCTCCGAAGCACGGAAGCGCTCAAGATATTTTGCCTCTAGCGGTCACCCATCCGACTACCGACCGCATCCGCAGTTGCTTAACTTTGTCGATCACTTAGGATTGACGCAAGTCGCTGGGCTATGAGCGATTCTCAAAAGTTAATTAAATGAGATCAAAAATATACGTAAATAGTACTTAGAGGCATTTTAGTTTACCATATAAGAATTTATAACAAATTTTATAAAATTACCGTTCAGTTTTTTATTGTTCAAATAACTAAAAAGATTATCTCAAATAAGTGAAGCGAACTCATCCGTGAAAACACATGGCTTATTCTCAAGTAAGCCTGATTTAAATATCTTTGAACTTGTTTCGGACTTGGTTCATTGCATGTTTTGTTGAGACTGCTGAAATGAATTTCTTGTGAAATTCTGTTTCATTAGGAAACATAATTAACCTCATTGTGTTATTAAACAACGGGTTAAACTTATTATGCACTGAAGTTAGTTTTTCTAACACATAAAATAATAAATTGTTGATCTAAAAAAGTTTAACCAATATTTCCTGACTATTATCGCCTTGCCTTAATTAATTCCTTCAAACAATTCAAATAAGTACCTAGAAACATTATAACGTCTTATCCAATTGTTAATACATTAATTTAATTTAATTTAACTAATTAACTCAGCAAACCCCTTTAAATTTCTAGGAACATATAAAATATTTGATAGCGTTCTAAAGGTAGCCATTGACGATGCGTCCATTTGGAGTGCGTGTGCGTCTGAATGGAAGATTTCCAGTTGGAAGTGCCTCCATACATTTAGAAGCATTCCAAATGGACGTATCGTCAACGGCTTCCAAAATTTCAAAGATTTCCTTACGGAGGTACTTCCATTATGCATGTCTTCCATTTGGAGGCATTCCGAATGGACGTGTCGTCAATGGCTACCTTAAAGCTATTGGTTACCAGATGTAGGTGAATCCAATTCCTAGAAAGCGTATACCTAACTAAATTATTTAAGCTTTACAATCGTTGAAAAACTCTTAGCACGAAGTAAAACTAAAAGTTTTATCTTATATATAAAATTCTCGTGTCACAATGTTAGTTACCTTACTCTTCCGAAACGGCTTTATTTTTACCAAATTTTATATGCTTCAGCAGTAAGTCTGAGAATCGGCTTCTATCTATTTTTCATACCCCTGAGTGATAATGATTGTTCAACCTTAACATTTTTTTGGCAAAACAACGTTTGCCGGGTCAGCTAGTAAACATATAAAACTCTGCTTACAACTTATAAATTACAATTTTAAGAAATGAAAAACCAGAAATATTTTCGTGATTACCAAAAGTAAATTCTTGATATGGTTCTGCTCGGAATATTCATTTGTAATCTTTTAATATGTATAAATAATTAATAATATATAATAAAACTAGCGGACCGCCCGCGGTTTCACCCGCGTGGATCCCGTTCTCGTGGGAATATATGCATGTATTATACATAAAAACCTTCCTCTTGAATCACTCTACCTATTACAAAAAACCGCATCAAAATCCGTTGCGTAATTTTAAAGATTTAAGCATACAGACAAACAAACAAACAGACGGACAAAAATAGCGACTTTGTTTTATACTATGTAGTGATAATATAAATAATAAAAAATTGTCTAATGAAGTATATATAATACTTCATTAGACAATTTTTTAAAAAAGGTAATCCAACAAGTCAGCAAAATTTGCCTACATTCAGCCAAATTAAACGTATATGTATAATATGCGAAGGCCACACCAATTCACAAACTTTAACGGGCGCAGGTGTTACGTTTAATTATGTGGCATGGTAAACTATGTTATTTTCATTTAATATGCCGCTAGTATCGTTAACGGTTAGTTAGTGTTTTTTTATCCATACCAAACCCATGGGTAATTGCCCATTCATATATATCTATACCTAATAAATTACGTGTCGCTCTAAACAGAGATTTCATGAAAACAGTTTAAATAATGTTAATTTCAATATTTATGCTAAATTCTACCACATGCCTATAAATTTTCTTTGCTAAAACTTCTTCTTTTTTGTCCTTTTTTACTAGTAAAGGATGTGGTTTTGGCACCTGTTAGACTTTATATTTTCTGTTTCTGATGTATGTAAATCTATATAAACCAACATGCTTGTTTTCATACTTTTATCATTGTATAAATACACTTACCAGTATACATTTTCTTCAAAATTATTTGCCTATACAAAAATTATAAGAAATCCATTAAACTAAGTATCAATGTACCTACACAAGTACCCTAGAAGTCACAAAAGTACTGTGTATTACTAGATATATGTTGCAAAGTAGTAGTTTACAAAGGTACGTAGATTTCTGGGACTTGTAACTTATTTTATCATAGCCATTAGCTTTTTATTTCCTAAGAGAAAGAGAAAGATATTTTTTCTTCGTTGTCCTTTCAGTCATTGTCCCTGTAGGTTGAATTTTGTCGTTGGTCGTTCCCATATAACCCTCCGGTCATAATTTACGTGGTGGCTGTCTGTTTACTTTACATTTAATTAAAAAATCCACTTTAATGTTTTCTCTGTCAGCGTTTATTTCGTATTCCACACGTCCACTTGTCTATTTATTGTTTGCAGTTTTTAAATTCTTTTCACATGTATCTGCCTGATGGCGACTGATACCGCACGTTTTTATTTTTTCATTTTTAACGATCAAAACAATTTTGGGGCCTCGTTAGGTGAGTCAATATTTATTATTTTTTCGCTTATATCACGATTGTGTGATAACAATGTTTGTTATGTTCTGTTAAAAATATAATTGATACAATGAAAAATACCCCATGTTTTTATTTTTATGGTACCAACCATTTACGTTTTTATTTTACATTTACATTTGATTTTAAGTTTAGGTGGTAGAGCCCAGAGTTCGCCCGGGGTAGTGCCACCGCCCGCCAAGGTACTCAGTACCATTCCTACCGTCATAATAATTGTTTTTAAGAGCAATTGTGTTCCGGATAGGAAGGTGTGGAGCCGGTTCACTTTTTTAGAGGCGACCATCTCAGACCTCAGGGGTAGCAACGCATCTGTGACCGAATTGGAACAAGACTCACACTAATCATTACTAACTGGACAATACTAATATTAACTAACAGGACTAACTATCACTAACAGTCCCTGTCCTCACACTTATTAACAAACTAACCAACTAACTAACCATCTACTAATTGGACTAACCACCCTAGTCCCTAAATTGGGTCTTATTCTAAGTCGGTCACAATTGCCATGGGCGGCAGCGGAAGGATGGTGCTGCATGTTCGTTTGCTATCTTAATTCCATAAAAAAAATCAAAGATTTGTCTTTAAAACTATTTCATACTATGTGAAAAATCGTTAATTAGATAAGTTAAAAACTAGCTGAAACATACATTATATTATTCATATTAATTTATATTATTAACGAAACATAATATTTTGTCAGTAGCCACTACATTAATTTGTACTAAGTTTTTTCATAGTAAAAGCTATAAATGAAATCGAATATAGTGTGAGATATTTGACACTGAAAATAAAAAAAAAGTTGATTAAAAAAACAAATACCAGTACCTTTGTACAACATTACTTCTTTTACCTGTTAATATCTCTTTTTTTCGTGTACATAAATTATAAAATAAAAATAAATAAATAAATACCAATATTCTTAGTTTCATATTGACACATTTATTTCGTCGTTCAAAATGATGTAAATTTATGCAATGTCGCTTTTATATCCATTAGAAGCTAAATTTAAAATAAGTAGAAATAACAGAAAAACCCCATTTGTTTATCTTACCGAAATCAAACTTCAAATTTCAACCCTTACAAACTGCCCCAGTATCGTAGTTAAAATCTAGACCTGTTAAGCGCCTTCAAAAGTTCCTTTCATGAAGTTAATGGCTTTTGAGGTAAAAGCAGTTTAAATCAACCTGATAAGAAGTCGCAATATTTTGTCATTATGGCCCTTCATTTTACGTTCATCGGAGTATTATGACTTTGAATTTCTACAGTTCACGATTTGATATCGACCTGAGCTAATGCTTCAAGCTTGCACTTTATAAATTCACCTTTACTCAATTGTGACAAGGTAAAATTTTTAATATTATGCATTTAAAAGCTATTTTATTTGAATTATTATAACAATTCCTACAATTGTTTGGTTTTATTAATTAATATTAATTGTAAGCGAAATATTGATGTAAAATTTACAAACGATTAAAAGTAAAAAATAAGACACAATAAAATAAGAAACTGTACAAAAATTCACGAGTACGAGTAGCAGCTAATTACGCTGTAAGTCTCATGATTATTTATAATGTAGGTACTTACATGATGCATACCTATAAATAATGCATAATATTATTATAAATAAATAAAAAAGGCCACACTGTAACATGTATCTAGAATATCTTATGTTTTTGGTGTCATGTGCAAAAACACAAAGACAAGAACACACTTAGGCCGATAACAGATGATATAATTCCATGATTAAAGTCCAAATATTTGCAATACCGTAATAAATCGCATAATATTATAAAGTCAGTGCACTCGTAGGAGTCTGTAAAGTTCGCTCGTCATTCGCTCACATTGCCATGCAGGCTGTATACTTTTTATGACTTAATAGAGACCTTTTATTTGATGACGTCACCCCCTACTTTATCTCTGGCTGCGTTTGATCGTGTTTCCCCGCCCGGGCGCCCCCTATTGATATGACTGAGGAGAATATACTAGTATTAAAAGTTATGTATTAGGAGATTGTTTAGAATTATTCATGTTTAGAGTTTTATTTTATGGGTTGTGTTAAATTTAGTCAGCTATGTGAAATATTATTGCATCAATTATGTCAACTACATTGAAAAACAGTAACTAGGTATAACAACAAATTTAAACTTCGAATTTTGATGTGAATATAAAAACAGTTATGAGCTATATATATTATGAGTTGTTTTTGTTTTTAACTGAGCCATTATAAGTAGGCGGCTGACCGGGCTGTCATCACGAAGTGTTAGGACAGACTGAAAATCAGCGCTGTGCTCACGCGCGGCTCATGCTGAGTCTGGGCCTTTTCAGGATTTATGCTGCAGCACATTCACCCAAAATGCCGTTCGGAATTTAGCGTCTAGTTGTAACGTTTAGTGCTAAGTGTCTGATTGTTATTGTTTTTTTTTGTTTAATATTGTATGTGTTGTAGTATGTCCTGAATAAATGTTTTACTTACTTACTTATTTACTTACTTACTATATTGTCCTCTACACGTCGAAAAGTGCGAATAAAAACATTGTTATCACAATTTATTTATTTAACACTATAATAAAAAACGAATGTCCCGCTCAAATGCCCCAATAGATATGAATTCACGCATTGCGTTGTGGCTTGCCCCATAAACAATTCACATTATTACCAAGATACGGGAAATACTACAAGGCCGAAAACGGTACGTGTCAAATCACTATAGGATATGCTATTAACGTTGAACATTATATGTATATGACGGGGGCACTTGTCAGGATGTCAAATAAAACAAGAGTTCAGAGCCAACAACAACACACCACCAGCTACTTTATTCAATGCTCATGTATGGCTCATTATGAATATTCGGTTTGGGTTTACTTTGGTATTGATTGGATTTGCTTTGCGATATTACGATATTGATTTATTGATCGAACCACTCGCACTCGCGGATACACTTTATTTATTATTATTAGAGATTCACGGCATTAAAATTAATAAGGACTTTTTACAAGAACAATATTCCGATCGCACGCGACATTAATTTCTTTTTCATATTTCTCCCTTAATAACAGTTCTCCCGCGCGCGCCACAGAGTATCAATTCACCATCGACCTCCTCATCTACCACAGATTAAATAGCATCAAACAAGTATCCTATCTCCGACACGGCCATCGCTGACATGTCACCCGTCCCTGGGTGATGCTCCATTCTGTTATTATCACCATCTCAATTGCTCGATCCACGATTTTCAATTACTTCAAACCAAAACAAAACTCAAAATCTTTAACATCAAAAATGACTACTGCTGTTACTGCGAATGGATTTCAAAAACTTTGTTTTCATTTTTTAACCCTAACTACCGTTTTTACCACTGCTTCGCTAAGTGTCTTCGCTATGGAGAAGAAGCAAGCGGAAGAAACTCCATAACATAACACTTGTTTAGGACAAAATTACCAATTCATTATTTGCGCGATTAGTTTTAACTTTTACTCGATACGTCATCGTCATAAAACCGTATGCGTTCAGCATCTTCCCGTGATCCATCCTCAAGCACGCTCTACCACCGGCAACACGTATAAGGCATTGAAGATTACCTGTAACAACCAAATACATACGCGAGTATCTCTCCACGCTCGGCCCTTCCTGACCTAAACTTCCTCATTACTGATCGTCACATCAGATTTAACAAATTGACCTTCAGGCACTAACCATCGCAATGTCACGGTTATCAAAAGCCACCATTAAACTCTACCAGGTAATAAACAATGTCAAACATACTGGTTAAAGAATATCTCCTATATCAAATTATCATAACTTTTAATTTTCGTCAGCTCAAAACATAATAGCTTGTGCTCAAAATAAATTAACTGGTCACCAAAGATTAATTCAAAACAAACTCTATATTTCTCATAAAAGCTACTTTTCTTAAAAAGTTATCATTTCTCAAATAAATTGACTTATCGAACGGTACTCAAGTACAATCAGTAATTCTGTCCAGAAATAAAATTCAAACCGTATACATATAGCTTTGATCTGCATTGCAAGGTCCATCCTGATGCAAAACTGTCTATTGGCACCCTCCAGTAAAGCAGAGAACACCTATCTCCAGTGTTCATATTATAAGGACTATACATTTTTCAAACTAACAAAACCGTTCAAATGCAATTTTAAAAGTTCCGTTCGATAAGTTGACCGAAAACTAAATCTCTCAAAGATAGAGAATCTTATTAAATGAACTAAGTACGTCTCGAAAAGAAAAGTTTTAATTTACTACTTCTTCAAGCTATCACAAAAGATACTGAACAACCTGATACGTTGATACAGATCACCTGTTACGTTGCGTCCGATCCGAGGCAGTAACCCTCAGAAGAGGTGCGAAGAATTATGGTTTGCCAGAGCTTCCTCCTTCAATGTCACACGAATGAACTCCATAGAGCGCGCGAGTGCAAGCACGCAGCTGTCGATGCGGTTCCAGATAACATGCGTGTGACCAGCCTGTGCTGCCTTTGTTCCCGATCGCCAAAGAAATGTCCTGTGCATCTTCAAAACTTAACTGGAAAACCAGGAATCGATGCACATTGCATCGCCAGTTGTGAGATAACTTCAAAACACATTGGTTTCACAAGGTAAATTAAAACCAATCGAAGTGTGCTGTACTTGTAAATAAAATAATTAGGGAACTGATTGTATCCAACTGCTACTTTAATTAAAAATTTCACTGAACTTCCACAAACTGCTATTGTTTTTTTTTTCAAAGCGTTGAGTACCAATAAGGCAAACTATGTATTTTGTGTGTGTTTATTTTTTTTTTTCAATTAATCCTCTTCAGCGATAAGCGGTGCACCAAATTACAAAAAACCAAATCAACTAAAAGAGTACCTTTGTTATTGACCAGCTACCTGACCAGTATCGGAGACACTGCCGCTAATTATTTTGAACGGTGTTACATTGGCCACCTCGCTTTTATACAGACACCTCGCCTTATATGGCCACCTCGCCCCTATACGGCCACCTCGCCCCTATACGGCCACCTCGCCCCTATACGGCCACCTCGCCCCTATACGGCCACCTCGCCCCTATACGGCCACCTCGCCCTTATACGGCCACCTCGCCTTTATACGGCCACCTCGCCTTTATATGGCCACCTCGCCTTTATATGGCCACCTCGCCGGGAATCGAACCCAGGACCCTGGGAACAGCGATCGGCGTGTTAACCATTGCGCCATTTCAATAAACATCATCAAGGCATCTACCCACATTAAATTTCAACAAAGTGAACGCAAGTTAATAATGTCTTCCGATGTTACAAACGTTCATAATTAAAGCAACTTCTCTTTATCAGGGATAAGATTACAATGAGTATCGATTCGTTTTAATTACGTATCTGTCTCAATTGATTTTATTACCGGATTTTTTTCCACTCACGATTATAAAACAAACTATTACACACAACACACACAAAATACTTTACACAAAAAAATAAAATTTTCACACTACATGCTCGACAATGCCGAATTATATGTCATGTTAACCTTACCGAAAGCAAGACATTATACCTCTTGGCTTTAGAATGTTCTATTGAATTTCATCATAACCCGCTGGTCAATAATGTGATTTTCACTTTCATAACTCTTATTTCTATGTGCATAAAGTCTAATTTTGCTAAACAGAATGGGCCCTCAGCGGGCGCGGCCAACTCGATTTTCGAAGACCGAAGCCGTGGCCCACTAGATTCGCACTGAGACGAACTTCATTTGTTTGTCAAATCGAGTAGGCCACGCGGCCCTTTATTGTCTCGCATAAAGTGAGAAATAAAATTTAAGCAATGAAATTCTGTTACCACATGTAATGAAATTAAAATGTCATACCAATACTCGCCGACTCACTCAAAAATCCTTCATAACGATACTTGCCATTTTATTTCAAAATCTAGTTAGTTTTACTATGGCATGGTGATCACATCTCTTCACTTTCCATCAACGCCTCACAATCCAGAAATCTGAAAACCTGAAATAACCTAAAATGTTCTGAAAACGTGGACTGAGTTCTTTTATCCCAGTTTCTGATGACGGGGGCACTTGTCAGGATGTCAAATAAAACAAGAGTTCAGAGCCAACAACAACACACCACCAGCTACTTTATTCAATGCTCATGTATGGCTCATTATGAATATTCGGTTTGGGTTTAATTTGGTATTGATTGGATTTGCTTTGCGATATTACGATATTGATTTATTGATCGAACCACTCGCACTCGCGGATACACTTTATTTATTATTATTAGAGATTCACGGCATTAAAATTAATAAGGACTTTTTACAATAGCTAGGGAGCCCAAGAGGGGATTTTTGGATTTACTCGAGCGCGTCAGATTAAGGTACAGGGGGTACCTGGTACCCAGTTAAGTACCTCCACCAAATATGAGCCCCATATATAAGTTCGAATTTTTTTTGCACATTATAATAATGGTAGCGAGTTTGCGTCACATCGAAATCGTCAGATTATTGAATGAGAGCTTTTTTTAGGTTCACTTAATACCCCCTTAGTAGAAAATCTGCTCTGAAATCGTGCTCGATTAGATTTTTTCTCTCTTATTTTCAACCCTTACCCCCATCAAACAAACGATCAGATTGACATAGTACATTATTAAAAATACGTAGAACATTGATGCTATCAATATCTGAAGCGCTCGAGTATGTCCACATGGACATTATTTTTTTACATATTTAAAAGTCTATAGCCGCTTCCCCCACCGATGAAAAGATATACATTATATAACATTTTTTTCTTCTTTTCATGTAAGCTTTGCAACCCAATAGGTCTCTATGACGCTCGAGTAAATCCACATTTAGCATCGTCGGCTCCCGTACCACAAGAACAATATTCCGATCGCACGCGACATTAATTTCTTTTTCATATTTCTCCCTTAATAACAGTTCTCCCGCGCGCGCCACAGAGTATCAATTCACCATCGACCTCCTCATCTACCACAGATTAAATAGCATCAAACAAGTATCCTATCTCCGACATATATATTCAAATCTAAAACCAACACATCTTAACTTGAATTCTGTCTGTGATTTCCCATGTAAATAACCATGTAAATAACTACTTTTAGGCACTAGAAAATCTAGTGCCTAAAAGTAGTTATTTACACGATAAAGAACCAGAGTGAAACGATTTAAAAAAAGTTGTCTGTTTGTCTTTCTTTATCTCCGGAACGATCAAACCAATTTTTATTGGACTTTCAATCGGAAAATAGAGCTTTTAATCCCGGAATTCCTTCTAAAACCAATTTTGTGTAATTATTTGTTAAAGTGTAACCTAAGCTCACGTGAGAGAGGCCACTAAGAATATTCACTACGAAACTGTAGTTTAGTGGCAACAAAATGTAAAGCGTTTTGAGTCCCAGTCATGAACTAGAACTCGTTATATTATAGGAAACTGTAAATAGCTTGTCTTTGGCCTCCAATACGTGAAATAGTGCGATGGATTATACACTAGTAAGAGCTTCTTAGTTATGAAGAGCCATGCCCCGTAGACATTAACATTGTAAAGCCGTTACGTTATGTTTTTATACTCGCTCATCGCTCACCTGTGGGCATGAAGCAACTGTAGCACACATAGCGTGCGCCTGCAGATAAGGGGTGTCATAAGAACTGTCGTCACCCGGTCAACCCGCTCATTACTTTATTGTTCACTCGACCGTTGGATATAAAAAAGTTAAAGGTGGAAGGAATGCCATCCCTGTTTTTTTGAAACAATCCAAAATAGGTGAAGGTTTATGTCCATTAATATTGCTTACCATACAAATGTTTGACAATTTTCATTAAGTACAAGGTAAATTTGAAGAGATTTTTTAAATCCATTAAAGCTAATTAGCACTTCGCTAAGGCATACTGGGGACAATTTTTATGGCAGGTTATTAAAATAGGAATATCCAACAAACGCGTGACCTGCTGCGGAAAAAAGGGGAAGGAAGAAAGAAAGTAATGGATGGCTCTTAAACCCACAGATAGAAAATGACGGTCTTTTTGTGGCTGACATAAGAAGTAACTAGCTACGCAGGTTTCATAAAAAAATACAAGTAGATAATAATATTAAATTGAAAACGAAGTAAATGGAAGGGCGTTTGTTCCACTTACGTCACCTAGAGCCAGTACGGGATTGGAATCAGCCACCCCAATAAGTTTATTGCCCTCGGTAAAAATAGGTATTTCGTTTTAGGTCTAATTTGTGATATAATGTTAAGGCAGACTTCCTTGAAAAGAAGTTCCTTGTAAAGCAATAAGTGATTTCCGCTGCCCCTGAACATCAGAAATATAAAAGGCATTCCTTTTGACGGCAGAAGACTTTCTTGTTACTGTCCTTCCGGTCATCCTTTAAAACATGCTATAAGTGGTTCATGACGACAAGGCTCCGGTAAAGATAATAAAGACGATACTTCAGTCATGTGCATCAATATAGAAGTCAAAGCAAGTCCACACGGCGGCGTATTGCTTCAGCGTAGCGCTGTATGCGTTGGGTCGACTGTGATGCGTCCTGTATGCGCTGCGTCGACGCAGCGCACCAACGACAGCGCTATGTCAACGCAACGCTCACGTAACAGAGATGTGCTATGCTACGTTTCTGTGGATGCGGTTGATATCCACCAATCACATTCATTGATGCACATATCGTAGCACTGGTGGAAACGGATTCAACTAAGATATGTGTTTTATATGGAAGGATGCGTGCAGTGGATGTGTGCTATGGATGCGTGCTATAGATGCGTGCTATGGATGGTCGCGATTGATGTAGCTATGTATGTGCAAGCTGCGCCGCTTCCCTACTATCGATGCTATCGAAGCTATGCGATGTGCATAACTCGAGCTGCGCATCTTCCTCCCGCAGCTACTTTACGGCGGCGCATCTTCATAGCACATCTTACTCGCACCGCTACATAGCTTAGTAACGGTGGAAACGGTCACGAACAATGTTTCACAGCTTAGCTATTACATCCTCGCAGCATAGCTGCATAGCATCTCTGGTGGAAAAGCAGCCTTATTCTCAGTGCTACCTCCACACTAAGGATGTCTTAAGTATTGTTCGGTATGATATTTAAAAATTAGAATTGACGTTCTTCAAGAGCTCTCAAAAGAAAGGAATCTAATAGAAAATTTTGGTCTTAACAATTTTTAATTATATTAAGTCGTAACGCAAACTCGGGAAAGCCAAAAAAATGTACATCATAAAACATCTTCCTCATTAGAAAAATTGTAGGTTACTTTTTGATATCAAACGTCAAATTTATTCACGGCGCTTATTAAAACTCCATTAATTACAACCCTCAAGGCTTGTCCTTTGTATCTTTCATCTAAAATGAAAGTGTGAATTATTCATAAATGTTGTTGTAATTACTCAAGATTATCACCTCCCTCGAATATCATTGCGTGACATATTAGCGCTCGCGATTGCGATAACAATTTTGTTTATAAAAAGGATACTGTTTAAATAGAAATTAAGTTGGTTATTTCAATTAACACTTTATTCTGCGTAAAATATTATATTATTCATGCCTAACCTACTACTCTTATGTATATTTTCTAAGCTGAAATTATGAGAGAGACATGGGTGTGGTGGTAAAATAAATACAAAAAATAGCCCACGCACAAAGCTGACATTAGGTACGCACGCACACAGATAACATAAATGAAAATATAAAAGTTAATGTATAAAAATTTAGGTATTTTGAAATAATTTTTTCATTAGTAAGTTATTACAAGAAAAAGATGATTTTCTTTTAAATGGGGTGGGAACTTGAGAAGACCATAGATAGAATTTGAGTAAAATTGCTGTAACTCATTTATAGAGTAAATTAAAGGAAAACACTTAAAATTTCTCCGGTATCTTCGTTACAATTTCCAGCTTATAAACTGAAGTAAAATAAACTGCGCCCTTTGAACATGATGACCGAACAAATGTTTAGGCAATTAACATTCAGGTAATCAATCATTTATGTTTACCCTTTATTAATGGAATATGAAGATCCCCTACTTCGTAAAGGTGGAACAATTTTGACTAAGCATTATATAAATTTAATATTAATACATAAATATGTATTATTTTAATTTATCTTAATCACAGATACCTAACTATAAAAATATATAAAATATGTAGTGTTACAATGCATGAATAGTCCAATGCACGGCAGGGAAATTTTAAAATACATGCGAAAGGCCAGAGCATAATTTAATTGTACCTACGAGTATGTCTATCAGACCTACACTCACACTTTTTTGCGAGTCAATGAAAATTTTTGCTTTTGGATAGCATGCCCCTATTATATTTTACATAGCTAGTTCTAATTGAAGTAGAGATACAGAGTTCAAATTTGTATGATGCACGTAGTAATGAGTGTGATAACAAATAAACTTAATAGCATCGCATACATACTTTAATTCAATAGACGAATAATCTGCCACGGTAGTCGGTTTTGCGAAAATTGTTAAGAAATCCGTTCCGTATTATTCGAAAGTCACAAATGGAATTTACGAACGAAAAAATCCTATTTGTTAGGGAATTTTTAATTGAGCTGAAGTTCAATTTTCTGTACTGATTCCAAAAAGTAGGTACCGTTATAAAAGTTTAATTGAGTAAGCAGTTGAGTTTTAACGCGAATAAAATTCTACAAACTAAGAAAGTTAGGCGCGAAGCTCGTTTAAAATTTACTCGAACAGCAGAACCTGTGCAATATTTCTATCCTTTCAAAATTTGTATTGTGTTGGCAAGGCTCAATTTCCGTGGCATCGAATAAAATTAAAAAATAACAGCAAATTAATTGAAACTTCCCCGTTTAACAGGCTTGTGATATCACCGGTATTTAACGATTCATCGTCCCTCTCATTGAGAGATGTATGATCGTGAAGTGATTAATTTTAAGATCTGGTTACGACACAATGTGTTTAGTGCCACTTGCTGAGTAGCTTCCTTAAGTTGACTTAGCTCTTATAGTAATTTGAAACATTACGTCTGCATTTTAAGCAAAGTATTTTTTTGTCACATCCAAAACATTTGGTCATGAATGTTTTCACTTTGAAGCTTAATATTATATTCAACAAACGGATACAATAGGTTCACGGACACGTCCTAAGTATATCAAAATTGTATTTAAAAAAATCGTTTCAACATGTTTTCGGTGTGGGTTCTAAGGTTTCCTGAAGCGCACCAAGAGGTAATAGGTATTACACAAAGGCATTTGTTCGTATTCACTCGTCCACCCATAACCCAGTTTGATTATTGCCTATCTTAGGATTTGCGGTCGAACACGTCAGTAAGCCCCTTTTAACTCAATTTCATCGATCTTAATTGAATGGTTTGCTCCGGAAATTCTGGTTGCATTTGTATTAGAGGTATAATCAAATTTCCATTCTCTTTTATCTCGATAAACCTATTAAACGGTGAAAATTGGTAGAACATTTAGTAGTCCCTTTGTAAGGACTGCAATAAGGAATAAGTCCTACTGAAATTTTAGATTCTGTTTTGTGTTCACAATACTTTTATTCTAAAATAATATCTAAATATATGGAAAGACAATCTGATAGACATAATATCAAGACACATGAATTGAAAGTAACAAGTTTACTTTAATAGTGTAAGAAAGAAAGAAACCAAGAAAGATTTTTTTTAATTGCCCCTTAAACAAACGGTGCTTATTTTGCATTAAATTCCGTCAGATTTAAAACTTAATCGATGAAACGTATTACAGAGAAAGTTCATTAGAAGCCTAGTCAGATTTTATTGATTTCAGATTCATGTCATTTCGAATTGCGAATTTGAAATTATTTTGATGAGCTGATGATCATCAAACGACCGAACAGATCATCGTAATATATGGCTTATAATTCAATTGAATTATTGGCGTCATTCAATTTTGTGCCAAACAAAGCCTTACGTCATTTTGGAAAAGAGCTGGACTGAGCTGGTCCAAATACCGAATGAATGGACCGATTTCTGCCAAACATAGCGAAAAATACACGTAACACATTGTGACTTTTAGGAGAAATTTAAAAGATATAGAGAAAGCAAAATATTTTTGGCGTACTTTTTATAACTTAAAACCTATAAGTTAAAAATGCATACCGTCACATGTAAAATCGAGCCCCTCTTTATAAACCCTTGTTTGTTGGTTAGAACGTTTCGTTAAAAATTTAAATCTGTACCTACTTATATTAGAAATATTGAATTCAGTAAAATGACATAAGTATTGAGTAGTTAGTATATTATGAAAGTTTCCGATGAAAATATTCTCCTATTTCAGATTCATTGTTGATATGTAATGTATAACTAAGCCGTGAGCAACAATATTACACGAAGAAACAAAAAGAACCCTAACGAAGTTCATTACAGAAAATTTATGCGATGCATTGGCTTTTTCCTACGTTCAACAATAAAATATAACTAGCAACTATGCCGTTTATGTTCGTTTTCTTTGATCATTACCGAGGCTTTTTTTCTACAATATTATCAAAAACGGACTTATTATTTGATAACGCGAACGCAACTTTTCCATTGCTAGATTAAGAATTAAAGAAATACTAAACGAGCGTGCGCTTAACGAATTCTAAAGGAAAGGCAAAGTAAAAACTATCTTGCACCGTAATAAAACCTAAAGTAGAGGTTGGATAAAATACGTTAACCGTTTGTTATAATGCTGTTATCAAGAAGTTGACGTTTGACGGAGATTGCGTGTGGACGGCTCGCGAGACCTTATAAGATTTAGACGGAAAATAAATTAAGTACGACGGAAAACTTTTCGGTAAATAATAGACGATATCACAATGATGAAAAATCATTTTCCGCTGATGGATACGGTATCTACACGATGACAAGTCTAGATAGAGAGAAATTTCAAATTGAAATGCAAATCGTAATTTTATAATTTATTAGGAAAATTAGCATGTACCTACTTTATTCCTTACTAGTTTCTGCCCGCGACTTTCACACGCGTGGAAGTCTAATAAAGCTAAGCGTCCACAGGTCGGTATCGTACGCATCGGACGCATCGCAGTATCGCAGTTTGTATAGAAAGTACGATCCGTACGATGCGGATTAGTGGACGCACTTGTATGATTTTCTATACAAAGAATACTACGATCCGTTTAATGCGATGCGTCCGATGCGTACGATACCGACCTGTGGACGCTTAGCCTAAAGCACCGTTAAAATTATCTGAAGGGATTGTAATTCTAGGGTGTCAAACTACTAATTCATTCATCATGTTTCATGCTTTTGAAATGACGAACTTCCATACAGACTTTTATCCCCTATTTCTACAACTTCAACCACTTTTTCGTAATAAAAAGTAGCATATGGCCTTTCACAATGTCAACTCTATCTCTGTAACAAATATTACGAAATTTTATTTGAGGTTTAGTTAAGACGTCAAGCGACGTAAAATCAAAGAGACAACTAGGAACGAACTTAGACGAACCTCAGCGTTCTCAAATATCCAACGAAAATTTTTGCATGCCGTTTTATTTGCGCGGTGCATACAAACGACACACACTTCGTTGGTACCTTTGTTAAGATAACATGTTTAAATACAATCTGGCTTAGGTCTTAATCTAAATATTCATCCCTTATCCAGTTCACATCTTTTCTTGGCTCTGTAATGGTCATTGTCTGGGGCCCAGCTCAAGTTGTTCGTCTTAATCGCCAAGCTGATTACAAGCCGAACATTCCTTTGGACGTCATTTAATGAGTTGACTTTTCAACTTGTTCCATATTCAGAGAGTATTGTGCTATTGCAGTTAAAGGGATCCATCCATAATTACGCAGTCAAGTTTGCGATACTTTTAATAATGTAATTGTTTCTCGTAAAACTGTTTTTAAAGAAAAAATAAAAACTTCTTCATCTTAAATGTCTTCCTTCGTTCTTATTGATGTTGCATTATATTATAACAAGGTAATTGATTTATATTGAGGAATAAGATGATTCATTAAGAACTTATTTCGTAGTAATAATAAGCATACAGATTTGACTAAAACAACACAAAGTAGAACTGGTGTTATGATTTAAACAGTTTTCACAGTAGGTATTAGTCTGATAAAACTTTGACCTATCATTTCGAAAAGGTAACTATTATATTTATTTTTAGTTATTTTATTGTTTTACTTATTCCAAAATTTATAGCAACGTGCATAATAAATTAATGAAAAATTGAAGTAAACGTAATTATGATTTACGAATTTAAAATCGTTCGTTAATCGTTAAATTAAAATCCAGCCACGATGATTTACGCGATAATTATACGTATAGACCCTAAAATAAAAATAAAAATGTTATTGTCTAGGATATTTATAAATACTCATTCAGATAAAAACAAAATTTAACTTAATTTTAATTTTAATTAAACCTGCAGCATTTTGAAATTTATCATGATTATCTAATAATTTATAAATGACTAGCAAACCCGGCGAACTCCGTTTCGCCACCAGATGGCTTCGTTTTTTGTAACATTTCGTTTGGGGATTAAAGAATTTTTTTTTGTTTTATATTTGAAAAGGTGATAGAAAAAACAGAGATCAAAACAGCATACTAAAAAATAATTTATTAGACAGTAAAACGTAACATAACAACATAATATCCTAGGTAACCAATACGCCAATGCAACCAAATTACGTATGTACAATACACTTACAAATTGTTCGGTTTATATATTTCTAACACCTGCCCTTAAACTAAACAATTTGTAAACCAAATCGGTCAGTATCTTCTACAACCCGTCTCACATATTGGTTCTTTATATCGAAGTAACTGACCCTTTTACATTTGAATTTACTTTGGAACTTTTCCCCAACAAATATTACATTTAGTTTCATTATAATGTACCTCAAGCCCTTTTGAAGTCATCTTTCCAACCGATAACAAATTCGTTGACAAACCCGGCACGTAAATAACTTCTGTTAATTTTGTAGTCTTAGTGTGCCCTTTTAACAACAGCTCTTCTTCACCATGTACTTCGCTATGCATCTTTTCTCTATTAGCCACTGTCACCAACCGCGGAGTATCCACAACATAATTTTGCAATAAAGCTTTGTTGTTCGTCATGTGGCAAGTTGCGCCGGAATCCAGGCATTCGAATTTACATCTATAGCTAATGCCGATAATAATGTTCCTCTCCACGTATTTTCACATGTTTCTCCTCCTTTTCCATTTTTGTTGGTTTTTGTCGGACAGTTCTTTGCATAATGATCCTGTTTCTTACATATGAAGCATTTGCCTTTCATAAAAGGTTTATTCGCTGTTTTTGCATTTCATTTTGCAAACATTGCGCCTTCTTCGCTCTTATCAAAGCCTCTACGCAATTCTTCTTGTAATAGTTTGCTCTTTACTGTCTCGCTGCATAATTTAATATTAGAATTTTCCAATGTCAGGATAAGCGGGTCATAATCTGATGATAGACCGCTCAGTAGCAACACTGACAGGAAATCATCATCTAATGGAGCATTAATATCTCGTGGTTGTTGATCTAACTCCGTGATCCTTAAGAGATACGCTTCCATATCATTAAATTGTTCTAACTTCAATCCGAACATTGTACGTAAAAGTCCAAGACGTCTACACAGTCCTTTGTCTTCATAGGCCATTTTTAAATTATTCCAAGCCTCAAAGCCAGTGGTAGCATTTCGTACATGCGAAAACGACGATGGCTGCACCATCAAACATATTTTGGCAAGAGCCCGTCGTTGCTTGCGTTCGTCATTGTCCCTAGGGACACCCGACTCAGCCTCAACGATGCAGTCCCATAAGTCCTCATGTATCAAATACATCCGCATCAAAAACTTCCAATTGCCGTAATTGGATATACCACTTAGCTTCTCAAAATTGACAGTTATTCCAGAACTCGAAGCTGTAGACAACCATTGAGATACTATGTACTAAAGTAGACAACAATCAACAATGATGCCGGCATCGCCGATGGCGATCGAACATTCCTTTTGTTCTGCATCTCGTTTTAAAAACAAAATTTAATACGTACAATTCTTTCTATTAATCTTGGTTAATAACTGGGAAGTGTGGAATACCTCCTGGGGTATCTGGGCCCATAACCTGATAGAAAAACAGAGATTTACACAGCATCATGCACAGCATAGGAAAAATATTTTATTAGACAGTAGAAGGTAACAACGTGGTATCCAAGGCAACCATATGACAATCCTACCAAATTACATATGTACAACACCTACTTAAATTGTTTGGTTTACAATGATTTTCCCTGTTTTCCTCCTTTTCTGTTGAAAATTTCCCGAATTTTGTTTGCTACAAACCTCACGGAGCTCGAGACCTTTCCAACGAATGCAAAACCGTGGAAATCGGTTTGTGCGTTCTGGAGTTATTGAATCAGGAAGGAAAACCCGACTTATTTTTATATATAAGACTAAGGATGAATTACTAATATTTAGTAATCGTTTATCACTATTAACTTTTTGCTAGCACTACATTGTACCCATTGCAATTCGTGTCTACCCTCTTTAGTTGCAAACAAGTCTGTTCTTCCTATTTGTTTTTCTCCATATGTTTTAAACACCAGCAGGCAATCTACATTTGTAGTTAGCATTGTTTACCGTAACTGCAAATGCACTCGTTTGACTATTCATTCTTAATCTCCGTTCCGTATTATCTTTTTGGCACCGCCACCTAATCTACTACGGAATGTCTCTTTTAAATTGCATACAGTTTCCACTCATTACTCGCGGGATATTTGCATGCGAAAACAACAGACATTGTATTTATTTTGTTTGCTGTTCCGCGTTTCTTGTAAAGCCTTTGAACTTTCCTAATAAGAAGAGTATTAAAGGAAAATATTAAACAGTTTAAGTTCTTGGAAAACTGAGCATTGAACAAGAAAAGTAGATGCTTTAATGTAAGTTGTATTCTACGAGTAAGTCTGTTCGTCTATATTTTTGTAAGCATTATATGCATATTCGTCATGTGCATTTACAGTCATTACAAAATGATGTACATTGTTAATATTTTGCAGCTCTTGGTTTAGGATGTAGACGTTATGCAATAGTTAACGCGTACACAAGATTCGAACATGAGTTATTACATATTATCGCATCGAAAATGAATAGTACCTAAAATAAATTTTAAAAGACGCGGAGGAGTTTTTTTTCGCCGTTTTTTTCTTGTCCTTAAGCACTTTTCCAAAACGGTGGTAGAATCAAAAAATTGACGTTCATAAGTGAAATTTGTAAATTCCTAAATTGAAATAAACCATTTTGAATGTAATCTGTTCGAGTACCTATCCACTTATATGGGACATATCTAACCACTAATATTAATAACCCACACAAGAATGCCCTGTATCGCAATTATTTATTTATTTATTTAAGCTTTAATGACCACAAAAACAAATAGGGTACATATGGCAAGCTTAATGCTTAAAGCATTCTCTACCAGCTAACCATTAGGCCAAACTGATATACACGAAGAGCGCGAAGAGAATTTTCGCTTAAATAGGAATTTACTGACCATCCCTCAAAACATAGCAACGGAACTGATAGTCAATATTTATGAACTAAATGCTAAAATATGATTGAAGCATTTACACCCGGACGCAAGATCAAGTTTATAATTAAATCTCTCGTGCTGTCTCACTCTGCTTCATATTTCTACAAACGAACGCCAACAACATTACTACTAAACCAAAAGACCTAATTAATCTACTAATGAGAAGCGTATGTACGAGTGGATCTATAAGTCGTAAAAGGTATAGGTAATTATAGGGGTCATTCAAATTTAAATTTTCGCTCGCTCGTACAAATCCCCTGGGTGAGGGCGCGTACAACGAATGGGGGAGCAAGCGCTAATAAAGTAAATTAAAGATTAATAATATATTGTCTAAATATAGGTTCCCGGGGTTCACGTATGCAAATTTATTTAAGCCCTCGATGAAATCTAATACAGCTGGGTCTAATTAAATTATGAATGACATCGACGTTAGGTTATGAATGTGAAGTTTCCTGGCAGAAGTATTTTTACTCTTCAGTTAAGATATATTTATAACACTTTCCATAATGAATGAATTATTATCTAAATTTTAAGCTATTATAAAGGACTTGACTTTTTGGTTTATACAAACTATATAAAAATAATATCATTTAGTAAAGAGTCTAATATAAAAATAAGTTGCGATTGATAGGGAAATGACAAGCTCCTATCCAAATTGTTTGTGTTTTTGTGTTGAGTCCCGCATTTAATGTAGGTGAGCAGTGAGCACTAAGAAATAATTTTTGAAAATTCACTCTTAAAGGGTGAAAGGAAGTGCGAGGAAATTTGTTTAAAACTCCCTCAGTTTCGATGACAAATCGTTAAAAAGATCACAGAAGAAGTGTATTAGATTCAGAAGTCTAAACTCACATTTCAAACTAAAATAAATATTTGTCTTTACTGCATCTTGCGTTACATAAGGCTCAGGTATTGATTCAAGTATTGATAAAAAAAGCTTAGCGCAGTTTACAAGTCTTACTTACTAGTATTACTAGTCCCAAATATATCAGAAATAGGAATAAACAATTCACCAATCTTAAGAGCATCATTAAGGAACGTCAATTCAATCATTAGGTAACCAGAGGTGAATCACTGAACTAAACTAATCCCCAACGTGAAACTGCGAGCAACTTATATCGACGAGCTCCGAGTTTCTTGACCAATACTCAATATTCTAGAACTAAACGGCTACTTACTAGTTGTTAACATATTCCATTACCGACACAATATACCGGGCGTCCCACGGCTATGCCACATGAATGGATAGAATGGATAGATGAATGCCAAATGCGATTATTACGCCGGTTGTACATACCATTGTTACTAAAGTTTGACTCGTCTGACCAAATGATGGTGTTCAAAAAATTTTGATCCTCAAGGATGAGTCTCTCGATATGTTGACAGAAATTAAGTCGTCTTTCAGCATCTCCCGGCCGTAATTTTTGCACTAATCGCCCTTCAACATAACTTTTAAACTTGTATTTTTTCAGAACGCGATGTATTCTACTCTTTGAAAGTCCAATTTCTTCTTAAATAAAATGTCAAATTTTATGATCTTAGTTTCATTTAATATGCTAGTTATTTAGGAAAAAATAATGCTTATGAGTAGCCCTTTCAAACGCTATTATAAAATACATGTAATTTTTCTATCACATTTGGCGGGTTCGATTCCCGGTTGAGGTAGGTGATTTTTAAAAAATCTGTGAATGCATTTCTACTTATTATTAAAAATAAAACGATGTCTTCTTTCAGTAAAATATCCTATCTTTAATATTTAAGGTACTTTCCATTCATGTGGCATAGCCGTGGGACGCCCTGTATAATATCCATTTTGACCTCTTTATCCCACTACTACTTATTCGACAGATGTTACTTGCAAAACACTCAAGTTGTAAAATGCCTATTAAGATGAATCATACAGATTTTTTTTTTAAGTTGGACTTACTGGTGTAAATAGGAGAAAATGGTTTCAATAATATCGTGTGTCGGTATACAACTGTGAAAATCGCATATGCATATGCGTAGGTACAAACGACGCCGACGGACAAAAATTCTAAGACTAATATTTTTGGCGTGTATTAGAGTCGCCCTATTTAGTCCATTCATACATTTTTTTCACAAATATCTTCTACATACTAGTAAACTCGATCTCGCTTCGCTTCGGGGAACCAGTCCCTGCAAAAATCTCTATAAATTTTACCAAATTATGTTATTCCGATATCTAAGCTATATTACTGCAAAGTTTCATGAAAATCCGTTCAGTAGTTTTTGCGTGAAAAAGTTACAAACCCACACACATTCACTCACATCCTTACAAACTTTCGCATTTATAATATTAAGTGGGATATACATAGGTATATAAATAAATAAGTAAAAATTTTATTATATTTATCGCACTATTCTGTTTAGATTACATGTTAACCAATCTTAATTGACGATCTAAGAAAAAAAAACTTATGTTCATCATTCACCACACTTCACACTTTTGTCTTTTTTCACCTTTTTCATAACTAAAAGCTTTGTCTGGGTGTTTTAAGACTTAAAATCCCATGAATAGTAAAAATATTTTATTATCTTTCAGTGAGTATGTTGACGTGTCTGACCACCGGTGAACATTGCACCTGTAGAATGTGATATCGCGCCGAAAGATTCAAAAGCTCATGCCGTCTGTTCCTAAGGTCGTTTTCACACAACGCTGTTTGCAAGCGCCTAGCATGTTGTGCAGGTGACGAGGCGACGCGTCTACGATCCGTGTCCTGTCAGTAAACAGTGTCAGTGTCGACGAATTGTGGATTGCGTCGGAGTCTCGTAGCTAACAAATAGTGTAGTGTGTGAAGGGCCTTACGGAAACCGAAAAAATCAGGCGACGCTATTTTAATTGACGTTGGTCTCCCATTAAAAGAACCTTTTCTGAATGAATTATTCGAAGGCTGCTACCGGAATGGCGGCGCTTGGAATGTTCCATATAGAGGTATGCAAATAATTCGGTGTGACTTCGAATTTATGCCTTAAGGGTTTATATATTTACTTTATTTATTCACTAGCTGACCCGGTAGGATTTTCCTGACGTTATTTCAATCCATAAAAACCAAGCTTGGAATTTAACGAAAATTAAACAAAATAGCTGAAGTGATCCAGCTGTTCTCAAGTTTAGCATTTAGCAATACTTCATTTGATGATACTACAAACATTTTTTTTATTCTGATATCGATAACGATATTAGAATTGTCAAAACTATGAACAGTAATAATAAACTTAACCACCCCAAAACAATATTATATTTCGATAGATCCAATGCTATTCGAGTTTATCGAGCAGAATTAATAAGCGAAAGTATTTTCAGAAACTTTATGGAGCAACATATAAAAGCAAATTGTCGTTTTTATTATTATTCGGGTATCTACCAGTCAAACATACGGGCTCCGTAATCTCGTGGAGGTATTAAGAAAGTTATACGAATCTTAAACGCGGGGGAAACTAACTTCGTCGTGATATTAGTTCCACAAAAACTTTAAGGGCAATGATAAGTTTCACGTGTTTCATCATCCACTGTTTGAGAGGATCGCCTTACTTTGTTTTTGTTATATCTTGATTACGGTACGCTTTGGCAATATATTTCTTCGTGTTTACTCATATCTCTTATTTGAGGGTATTTATTAATTTAGGTTAGGTAACAATGTATCGTATATTGAACGTTATTTGTTCTTGAGTTAAAAATTATTATATGTATGGAAATAGTGTAAGTAATCTAATGGTTAGGAATATTAGAATTATACCCATATTTCTTATTTTAATTAGACATGTTTGTATCTGTTGGGAAATGTGTGGCCTTACTCTATGGCCTAGAGTACTAACCCTAATTATAAGAGGGGGCAGAAGCCGACCCCATGCTTGATGCTTCGCGTCAGTACTATAAATATGAATTATAGAATTATTTATTACTAATTATGTACTAATAAAAATTATGTACAAATTTTTTTCAATAGTGCTTGCTTGGCTTACCTATCGAACGACGTAACATGTTTTGGCTGGCAGGTTAGAGTCACTACTTTTTTCTCCTTTCTTAGCTGACTAGCATTGTTGATATCCTTTACATTACTGGTGTCTATGGACGACTGTGGCCACTTACCATTTTAGACGCCTTGTCTGCTACTGCGGCATACCTTCAGGTAATTTCATTAGTAAGAAGTTTGCAGTCAACATTACGTATTACACACGTTTCTAAGTCACAACTGACTCACCCTCTGGAGAAAACTTTTAATAGTTTTTCTTTATTCAATCAACATATTTTCGCTCTTAGACTCCTCTGTAGTTTGCAAACAAGTCGCTTCGCTTTTTGTCCGCAAAATCACAGAAATCACAAATCTATCCCCGAAAATTCTTTAAGAAGTTTTAAGAACCTCTATGAAAGTTGTCTCATTTGTTTATTTTATGATACGAATCGACTATTTATGTAATTAAATGTTTTGAGTAGTATCCATACCTCTTTATATTTATTGTTTATTTTTATTAAATATTTACTTATTCACGTGAAATTACATCTATCAAAATCAAGAATTTTTGATATTATTTTAACAGTATCCTCAGTCCAAATAATCAATGGTGTAGAAAATTAGATTTTTGTAATACGGTTATTATTGTTGTCGGTTTACTGCATTTCAGTGAGTATACAAACTCATTCTGTAATATTGTCGACTTATTGATGACAAGTTATTGCCCACAACTTTCCTTACGATATTTTCCATCACCGTTGTAGCGAGTGACATTGTTAAATTTTTAAAACGCATGTACCTAATTCCGAAAAGTGAGAAGTGTATGCTCTGGGATAAGAACCCGGATCCCCAGAGTAGCAGGCGGATTTCGTAACCATTAGGCTATCACCGCTTATTACCGCTATTTTGATCAGTGTACGTTAAAAATGTGTATTAATAATATTCCTAAGCATAATCTGAAACGTCGAACGCTACTCTCATAATTTTGTACGCTAATTTAACACTCCGCATGAGTTTGGTGTCGTCGCTAATGTCCGTGAAGGTGTCAACTCAACACGCATTATGTGAACAAATTAAGAATTTAGCGAAACTGATGAACTTTTGAAAAAATTAAAAAATATGTTCAAGTTAATTTAATTTAGATTGAGAGGTTTTTGTGCAATACACCCGGAACTGGAACTAATTAAATCTGTAAAAAGTGACAATTTAATAATTGAGTAGCACAGGAGTCAGTTTAGGAATTTGAAGTTATTTGGTCGATAGCATTCTAACTGCTTTTTAAAGTCATAAAATACAACGTCTTGTTACTTGTGTTGTGGCAGTGTAATGAGTTAATTTATGTATAGGTTACCTATTAGGTAGATCTAGCTTTGAGCCTTTGACTTAATATCACAACTATTCCTAGATATTAAATATATACCTATTCGTGATATAAGAAGCTTGCCAGGACATTGAAAGTAGATTGGGGCAGTGGAAAATGAAAATTAATATTCTGCTTTTTATTATCATATTCAATTATATAATCTATCAGCCTGGCCTTAAAACTACACAATGCAATAAACAAGTAAGATTTAAAGCACATACCTGCGCACTCAGATTAACATTTATGTACAAAATATAACTGAGAATATAGCATAATCTCATTTAGTAGAATTATGAAGATAAATTGCTAGATAAAATACTGCAATTGGAATGGAATGAAGTAAAAATCACTGTTCGATCGCTAACGTGGGCCGTGACTGAAATTCTGAATTAGTAATTCCAAGATTCCCCCGGATGCCTCGGGAAATGTGAACGTCTAATAGCACCGCGAACATGATAGGGACGAAAAGTGTAATCGACCTTATTTCCTGTTGCAAAAATGTTCGAGTTATACCTGATTACAGCCATTGTAATGCGATGATGAAAAAGTGTAGTAGTATTTTTTCTAAACACAGCTTATCGATACTAATTCATAAGAACGCAATGCGAAAATAACTCATTTTCTAACTTGATCCGCTGGAGCGATTTAGTTGAAATTTTATATGGAGACCAGGTAAATAAAATAAATCGTTTTTTTATTATTTTTAAACTTGTCAAAGCGTAAAAAATGTAATGAAAACTTACGACTTTATAATGTAGGTAGGAACCCACCGAAATTAAGTATCTTCACAGACATACATACATAGACACTCGGAATCTTGTCACGCTTGATACTAATTAAAACTATAAGTTCCACATATGACCCTATTAGTTCCTTGTCATAGACTTCGTTACATTTAAAAACGCATACATTTTGAATATGATAAATGTGGTCTTACCATCTGTTTGGAGACTAAGCAAATAGCGGAACAGATTGTCACGAAACTAACAAATTTTGTAACAAAAAAACGGTCTTGGGAGAGGAATGATTTATAATGTTATTTCGGATATGTTGGCATGTTTGTTCAAGACGGTAGACGGATGGTGTCGGGTTACGTAAAACCGTCAGTGGTAGGTACGTGTGATTTCTAATGCATTGCCCATCTCGTTTTCAGAACGTGTACAGCATTTGAACATTTGATTGTTTTTTAAATTATTTTTATATACTAATAATAAAAATTGTAAAAATAATCATGTGCAGCCTTTGGTTTATAGTAGTTAATTGAAAAAGTCAATGTTTAATATTCGACAAGTTTATAAGAGAGGGTTTAAAATGATAATTGCTATTATTGACGACCCTGTAGCCTAGTTGGTAGCGACCCTGCCTGCAACGCGAGGGGTCTCGGGTTTGATTCCCGTCCGGCGCAGATATTTATGTGGCAGATAAATATTTGTACTCGGGTCATGGGTGTATTGTGATGTGTTATATGTGTAGTCCATGCCACCCGCGACACAGGTACCTAGTAACCTACTGCGGGGGTATGAGTGTGTTAGCGTTTTTTTTTTATATTTTTTTTATTGTATATTGTATATTAGTACTGTCTAAAACTAAACAAATTTATTTAAAATTCTTCAAATATTTAAAAATGAGTGTATACCTACCCTACATAAATTAATCACTACCACTTCACATCATAATAAATTATTGTGGTTAGTATGTATCTATGCACTTGTCAAATTTATCGTAAAACTCTTTTATAAAGACAGTGAGAAAATTGAAATTCTTTTTGAGGCATTAAAGCGATATAAAAACTTTATTATTGGTGAATACACTGATGTAATTTTGATCAAGAATCTTTAAATGCAGTTAATTTACAACCTGTTGTGCAATAAAAGTGGAAAACGTGAAATAAAAGGGTTCTTTGTCAATATAAGTGGCAGCAATTTCGTGGTTTATGGTTACCGCCTCAGCATGACTCGGCTACCGAACTATCGAACGATACGAGTAAGTATTGGGAAACACGATAAATTTGATGTTATAAAATTAAATTGTTATTTCTTACGCGTAAATGACAAAAATCCGTATGAACATGTGTAGGTTTTATTCCCAACGTTCACTGCTATCGATAACAAAACTCCGTATGAGGTCAATAAATCTCGGTCAAATATTACAGGGACTGCATCATGTATGTTATTTTACAATGAACATAAAATTTCAATAGGCTTTACTCTGTATTAAGGTAACCTGAATAACTGGCTCGCTCTACTCAAAAATTCGAAATCAGAACGTGTAGTTGAAGTGAAATAGTTCATAAAATTCTCTTGAAATTTTTGTGATATAATTGCATCATTCTGCGGTTTCTAACATTCAACTGGTTTAAAGGCTTTACGTGAAATTTTCGCTTAAAGGTAAAAATTGAAAAGGTCATTATACAACCCAAATTTCATACCCACGTAAAAAGCGTAGGTAGCTAGGCCGAAACTTTCAATTTAAACGCGTAATTTAAAAACACGTGTATCTCCTCCACCTCTATTTGTATGTTTTATTTTATGTACAATAAAAATGTTTTATTTTAGTGATTTCTACTTCTAACAAAGGTAGGTAGGTATAATAAAAATTAAAAAAAACTCACGCATATTAACGTTACCGGAAGGTCAGATATGAAAGTTGTCATGATTATTGTAAAATTATCTTAATTTCGAACAGATTGTTTGAACTAAATGAATGCGGTCGTAAATAATTCAACCGATAAACGGAATCCAACATGTTTGTGTTATCAATTAATCACTCGGAAGATATTGAACCTAAACACTCCTAGGGCTTTCGTATTTGCATAATCATTAAGTATCGAACGCAACAGCCTGATCGCTAGACCTATGTACACAGCATTCGCTCTTTATCCATTAATTTTAAGGCATAGATTTGCGTATCAAGTGACGCCTCAGGCAATATTTCGTATTAGTTCGAAGGCGAGCGACCGTTTCAGCAAATTGCGCCTCTATATTCGAAAAGCGACCAAGCCGATTTTCATTAGCTGCTTAGAGTTCGTCGTAGGACAAAGGATGACTGGTCGCATTGATATGGTCCATTTAGAGATTCTTTTTGTGTACTTAAACAGTAGCGAGCTCATTTCGTTCGGGGAAGACGAGATAAAGAAGATTCCAGTCTGGAAATGACAGAATTAGAATTAGAATATTACGTACATGCATTATTGTAGTAGGTACTTACCTAATTGGGTAGACAGATGATATAAGACGTAAGTCTTTGAAAAAAGCAATGAGTACGATTGTGATTATAATTATGTAGTTGATGATACCTAGTTATAAAAATAGGCAGAGTTTCATTGATTTTATGATATCTATATAAATAGGGTAATAAATGTTAGTTTATTATCGTAAAAAGTTTATTCTTACGAACTCCTCATTTGTCGGTTATTGTCATAGTAATAAGGTGTTCACATCCCCTCATCATTATTTTCATTGCAATCCATAACTCTCCCACTGCTGGGAATTAAAATTTCATTCTAGACCTGTGGGTCTCAGAAGCTTAAGGCCGTAGTCTCCCACGCTGACCAAGTGTGGATTAGCGAACTCCATAAACATTAGAGTTTTGCGAATTTTCCTCAGCGTCTTAAATGCTTAAAACACTTATAACTTCGAACAGTAAGAAGTGCGTGCCGTGGGATTCAAACCCGGATCTCTGAGAAGAGTTTTGCATAGCTCTCTGATTTCCTATTATTCCTAGGTTTAAAATACGATTTGTCCTTATCTTAAAGACCTGGATAATCTTGGTAACAATCTTTTGATAGGAAGTTTTGAACAGCACCCATTAAAACGGCCCATTAAAACTAGCCCTAACAACACTTAATACGGTATATGTCTAAAGTTGCACAATTGATACTATCTCGTATTACCGCTAAAACATTTGGGTTTTAATTAACAAAATGTGGCTTGGCGGCCAGCGGTCGAAGAGAGTATTTGACCGACACGTTTGAGTTCTAATTTGCGCTTACTATTAAGCAGATTATCCGTGCAACATTTGACCTAAAAAGGTTAACTTCGGAAATAAAGTTTGTTGATGCTTTTACTTTAAAGTCTTACTTATATACAGTAGCGGTTCATCGTCAAGTCATAATTTTGATCTACATACATTTAGATTTTTTAATATGAAAAGTGACTGAAATAAAAAAAAAAACACTGTGCGCATTATAGTTATCCCAAGTTAATTAAATTGTCTGTCTGTCTGTCTGTCTGTGAAATAAGTCAACAGAGTAACCAAATTGGTCCAGACGAGATTTATCAGCGTAGGTAAAAACGAATTGAATTGAATGTGGTGAAACATAAAATAATTCCTCATTATACAAATTTAAAATTAAATTTAAAATCACCATAAAAGTGTGTAAATTGAACACAAATATCCACCCGCAAAGACATGATGCGAATCTGAGCGAATCAATAGCATCGTAGTAAAAAATACTTTACTGTGGCTTACAGAATCGCTCAGCATCATGCCATCTGGCGCAAAATAAAATTTGTCACTGTATTATTATAACAAAATATGGCATTATAAAAATAAACCCGTGCCACAGATCCACTCTAACAGGATCATAGCCCCTGTGAAATTAAATGATGAAACCGGTTTATTTTTTCGTGTACTTGAATTAGAATCGAGTATTTTATGTCACACCTTTCGTACTAATTTTGGGGTTAACACAACATGCTGCCCCTTGTAATGAATGAACATGAGTTTTATTGAACCGGGGACACAGAACGAGTAAAGGGCTTATTTCATGGTACCAGTGCTGGTCATTAGGGATTTATGAGAATGCAATATTATAAAGCGACGCGACGCTTCGAAGCAATTTAAGTTTATATTTTGTTGACAGATTTTCGCTTATCAATTTAAAATTATTTATAACAGCGTGTTTAAATGTGGTTTTTAAATGCGTGAAGTTTGCATTAAAATAGGTAATATAAATATTTATTACATTGATCTAAAAGCAAATAAAGTAAAAAATACTAAGAAGTTTAAGATGAAGGCACAACCAAGTTTAAGTTATTAATCTATCCTCATAAATATTATATAATAATAAATCTTTAAATGATCTGATCTGACTGAAGATTTATGAGAAAAACTAACACGGGCTCTTTATAAACGCAATACAACTCAAAATCATTCGTCTGTTTGGGATATTTCTCTCCCAAGATGTATCAAAGAGTATAACATTTTTGTCTTCTTTATCTAGTACCTACTTTATTTTCTGCATAAACCCCTACCTAACGAAATAAACACCTTTTATAATTTTAATGAAGAAGCTACTCTAAGTGCAACTGTCTGCTCCCAAATATATTTGCATATTCAAACGATTCCAAATTTTCTCATGATAGTCCTAATCGTTAAAAAATTCAAATGTGAACCACGACAGATGTATTGGAAAACTCTAGAAGCTCTCAACCGTATGACAAAAAACGCGAAAGGGACCACCAACCGAACTTGTAAATCAGCGAAATCCCTCTTAATCCCAGCCTTGCGTATTATGATTGTCGGACTTAAGTTTCAGATATACTAATACCGAACATGTGGCATAGCTGACATCATGTTTAATAGATGATTCTGTTGTGTGGGGTAAATTTTAGGGAATTAGCCTTCGTATGGGGCTACAGAGATAAGTAACGAACAATCTGTAGTTTGGACTTTCATCTATTTCCCTTTTGTTCCATATTACAGCGTTTCATAATATAATATCGATACTGCTGATAGTATGATATTAATACCTATTCTATTTTGGCTTGTTTCAGAGATGTCTGCCGTGGGATTGCCGCTTCATTTAGACCGGTAAGTATTGCTTTTGTTATGTAAAGAATCGTCGGCAATTATATTTTTAGTGTCTTTGTCGGCTTTCTTTAACTTGTTACAAAGTTAAGTTATCTAGGTATCTAAAATGTATTCATTTAATTATGTCATTAATGTGTCAATGTTTAATTTTAACAAACTAAGTTATACCGTAAGAGAATCGATGTTTCTTTAGTCAATTTCCTCGAGTGTCAAAACTATGTGTTTTTTTATTGCTTAAAATGCATGTATTTCATTAACTATTAGGTTATTAAACTGAATTGTAGGTATTCTTTAATAATCCACAGACCTACCGCGTAACAAATAAAAACCGGCCAAGTGCGAGTTGGGCTCGCGCACGAAGGGTTCCGTACCATTATGTATAAAAACGCCTAAAAAATCTGGTCTGGTATGAAAGCCTCACTTAAATATTTACTTTAGTTTTTTGTAGCCACATATTAGCGACAAGCAACGCCATCGCTTGGACCGAAAGGTAACTAAACTATAATTCACTTAAATATAAAATTAACCCACTTAAATATTTATTTTATTCTGTTTTTAGTATTTGTTGTTGTAGCGGCAACAGAAATACATCATCTGTGAAAATTTCAACTGTGTAACTATTACGGTTCATGAGATACAGCCTGGTGACAGACGGACGGACGGACGGACGGACGGACAGCGAAGTCTCAGTAATAGGGTCCCGTTTTACCCTTTGGGTACGGAACCCTAAAAAGTAGATACACAATTAGCACTCAAACACTTTATTGTGCGTTGTAAATCCTATTTTATGTCCTTACAGTAAGGTTTAATATGTTAAAGCCGCAATTTTAGCCATAGTAAATTATTTCTTTTATGTATGAGTGTGTATCTATTTCTTCGTTATTGGTCAATGTTAGTAAAATTAAAAAACATTCCAGTTTAACTAGATATACATACTTTACCGTATTATGAGGCTTATGAAAGAATGGATAGGTCATAATGAAAAGAAGTTAATGATTTAAATTGTAAAACTAGATTTTAGTTTTAAATTACG
Organism: Hesperia comma; assembly: GCA_905404135.1. Taxonomy (NCBI): domain Eukaryota; kingdom Metazoa; phylum Arthropoda; class Insecta; order Lepidoptera; family Hesperiidae; genus Hesperia; species Hesperia comma. The sequence goes on along the minus strand of FR990025.1, from coordinate 12,035,493 downwards.
AAAAAATGCTTGGTTTACACAAATAACATTCACGTTCTGATAAAAACTCTAACGAGGGAACATGTCGTGTTCCCGTTTAAATGTAGCGTGTGAGAAATTTCAAACTGAACATTCAAAACAGAAATATCGTTAATAATTGTTGCCGAAAGTACTTTGTTGAACATTAATTGCGAACAATTCGAGGTCCAAACCTGGCAGAACTCGAGAGTTGTTCCTAATGGTTCCAACATGCATGTAGTTACAATTTCCAAGTTGTCTTTACAAACATTTCTATAACGAGACGTTTTTTATATTTACAACATAAATATATAAATGCCATTCTTTTAATGGTATATTTTGTTTGTAATTTGAAAAAATAAAACAAACACAAAGTGTTATCTAAACAAAAATTTGTGAAAACCGCTTCCAAATCGGTTAAGCCATTTCTTAGTTCATTAGAAAAAAATTAAAATAGATTTCTCTCAGTGCTCCTCCATTCTTACTTAATGTTCGTTTTATTTTTGTAATACTATAAATGTGTCTGGATTTCGCCGTCTGGATAAACTCGTGGCCACCAAAAACAGGCATTACTATGCGAAAAGTGTAGATCAATCTTGCAACTAGTAAATCGCATTTTGCCGAATTCACTAATCTACTTTTAAACTTAGCGCAAACCCCAAACGCCTGAGTGTTCCGCACCAAATCAAGTTAAACTTTTCCAAACGGGTCTTTTCGTTGGAAATTCACAAAACCTAGGCGAGTGCTGTATAATTACTAAAAACAGCGAATTACTGTAAAGCTCCTTATGCAACACGTATGCTGCTGTGTTGATTTGTTTACTGCTGGACCCGATTTTGATACTGATTTTTTTTAAGTCAACAAAGAAGTGAAACACCATCTGGGGTAAATGATTGCCAATAGACATTTGTGACACTAAGACATGACACAAATTATGAGGTACAAACAGATTTTGTTAAAGAATTAGAAATTAGATGAGAGTTAACGATTGTAGGTATAGTTATTTGGTCTGTCTGAAAAGTCTACAAGTCGACGGACAGCCCGGAAGATGTAGACAGTGCTGTAGTGCATATTGTTTGAACAAACCCTTTCCAAGTTTGCGCAATGAAATTTATGCACCCTCCTACCATTGCGAAGCAGCATCAATAATAAGTGTAGGTTACATGCCCCATTTGAAAGCTTCCTGTTGATTTTGAACATAAAAGATATAATCTACCACACTGGTGTAAAATAACCGTATTTTTCTTTTGTGTTATGATTCGGAACTCACCCCTCTATGCGGCGCCTATTCAGATGTGTTCTCTGCACAAGTATTATTTAGTGTGGTTACTTTCTGTTTAATGAGCACTTATGCCACGTAACTCTATACTTTAACATCAATTTATGAGGGATTTTAAAGTATGTAAACACCAATTTTCGCTGCGTCTCAATAGATGAATGTGGTTTGGAAGAATATTCATACGCTGTTGGTAATCTTTGTGTACCAAATTTGTTGAGCATAGTTATCAAAAGATTCTTTATAAGACTAATCTTTTGTGTGCTTTTGAAAAACGTTTTGTTTTTAAATAAATTAAAGTTGGTAGTCTACATTTTCTCAGTGGTATTCAATTCAACAGGATCGTTTTGTTCGTATGAAAATGTCGCCGGTAACGCATCCTTAATGCCTTTTATGTTGTCAATAGGTTGCCTGTGCTAATAAGGTGGATCGTAAGCTCTTTTTAAGTCTCGTCCAATCTTTTTTTATAACTTCGACGTAATAAGTTCTCATTCATTATTACTATATTTACCTACATACTAATATTATAATAAATGGTAGTACCTATTATCTCTGAAATACTGTTGTAGTTTTCACACAGGTTGCAATCTATTATAGCTCGAATATGGGACACAAAATTCTCATTATAACTGACCAACCCTTGAGGATTCTCCATATTGCTACCGTAAATATAAATACCGTATACCTACCGTAAATATAAAGTATAATATACACCAAGCAAGGTAATAGGTAAAAAATAAGACAACAGTAAAATACAACTCTTTTAAATGCAATTCAATTCATCATCATCATTACTACTACTACAGCTACTTTTACAATATGAGGGACTGTTGTACAGTACATAGCCCTTATGCCTTTTCAAAGCTTGGAAGGACATACATTCGAGAACGTAATGAAGAACTCTAAGTTGTACATGTGCAGGTTATCTCACGAAGTTTTCCTTCACCAAAGCAAGTCATAATACATTACAACACACGTAATATCTGATGATGATGATTTGATGTGTGTACAACATGAATAGATTCATAGCAATTTCATTTATTTTGTGTCTAAAACGATCGCTTAAAGCGCTTTAATAGGTACAGGCTGTCGCTAAAGGACAAATCTTGCAAATATTTAGAACAATACTACCCTAAAACCCATTTACATCAACGCTGAGTGAATGCAACATAAAGTGCTATGCAGCGCTTAGCCGATTATTGCGTTGAACACTCGCGACGAATTATAGTGTCTTGAAATGGCTCAGATACGCTTGAGATATACTCACACCCTATCTATCGGCACTTAGTAAAGCTAGAAAAATATTGAAAGAACATTTTAAAACTAATATTATGTTTCTTTTAATATGATTTTAAAATAATGTACGATATTGTCGCATTGTTGATTGTGATATTATCTGCGAAGCGAGGATTCTCTTTTATTTTTGGTCGGGTAGCATTTTTTATGATATTTAAGATGTTCATTGTTTGTTCTCGGGTCATAGGTGTTCACAATGATTAGTTAGTATTGTCTATCTAATTCGCAACACAGGAAATGGACGGACTTATAGGGTGTTGCACCATAGTAATTGCACCATACATCTTTGAGTATCATTTGACCTTGCATGTACATACATACGTGGTATTCACTTTGTAAAAAAACAAACCGGTGCTTCTTTTTAGATGTTCGTCGGAACCTGGGTCGCTATTTACCACCCTCTTGTTGTATTTAGCCAACAAATAAATTCATCATCGAGTCAGCCTTTATCAATCCAGTGCTCGATATACGCTTCTCACAGAGCGTCCCACAATATTTGGTGTCATCTCGTTTAGCCATCAGGTACTTACCATTCGCCTTCCTAAGGTTACACTGGTCCATCGGAAAATTGATGGCCCACATAACGCCTGTCAGTTTGTGGGCGGGAAGACCAACAAAACTGCATCTTCCGAGTCACGGGCCAGGGCTTGAGAGCTACTTTTCTGCCGGGATTGTCGGCTAAAAAAACAATAAAACACTATAAATTGCACCTTTTGCACCTTTTGCACAAGCAATTAAAAAGTCTATTCCACACTATGTGTCCCAGAAACGAAACGCCCGAGTGTGGTATAAGTAATTATTACACAATAACGTTCCCGGAATCCGTTCCGAGCGCTTCCTGTTCCTCTCGGGACGCTCAGTGTTCCAATGTGTTTATTACAAGTGGCTGCGACTCTTTGAAGCGTGCGAGCAAGATATTTATTAGATAGGAAGTTGGTATAGAATTATTTCTAGGTAACTTTATCCTGCTGGCGAAACATCGGTGTATATTTCTTTGAAATGATTTTTATATATTTAAAAGAATTAAATGAATGTGGGTTACCTAAAAATAAATAATTTTTGGAATAGTTATCAGTTATTATACATTTCTGAAATTAGCGGAACAAACGCTTGGAGAAACAGACTAAATTTTCAAAAATTATTATCACAAGATCTATTGGTTATCGAAAACATCTTATAAGAGTTTTTCCAAGTTGTTTCTACTTACTAATAGTCTAGTTTCGGTTTAAATGTTGGCATGAGCAACACTACCTCGTGTAATTCGATAGGAGTGAATCACAAAAAATAACCACAAAATCTAACAAGGGACAAAACGGAAACAATAATCTAAAGGTGCAGATATCGGCACATGCCCCATAGATACATTCAAGTTCGCTTTCAAGTGGACGAAACTGTGAACATTTGGCACATGCTTATCTTTAACACTTAAGTTTGCCTTTTTTACTTAACTTCGAAATAAATTAGTAAGGAACACGTGCTCATCTTGAGTGGTGTTAAAAGACAAAAAAAATATTTGTTTATTTGATTTCACAATACACGAAGAAGTTAGAAACCCAGTTGGTGTCAGACTAAGTGTAGTGTAAAATGGTATTTATATTACGATAATAATATTAATTAGGTATTATTATACAAAGTTTGGAGTTATTGCTAAATAAAAAGATATCCCGAAGCGAACCAATATCGAGTTATTTTTAGAAATTTAAAACTGTTACAATTGCTTTTTATCATCATTGTCCGTTGATAAAACCTCGCGAAAACATAAAGGCTCACGCATAAACACACCCGATACATATTTCACCGAGGCTGACTAAACAAACATGGGACTCGTCTATACCGACGACGACGTTAGTGTATTGTCTTGTTTATTAAAACCGGACGCGCCCGAGCCTGAGGCAAGGATTCAATATAATGGAATACTTCAACGTTATTTGCTGATACATGGGTACTTACCAGATTCGCCCCGGGCTCGTATTACCATGAGGTATGCGCTTAAATCGTGTCGACACGACAGAGGTCGCCAATTCTAAGAGATTAACGCAAAGCAACGTTGTTTCCACATCCCCTTTCTTTAGTTCGTCGTGCTTTGTGTTACGTTTGTTTTTTAATAAATTCGGGACTCCACAATACGGTTATTGTTTAAAAAGGGTCCTTTCGCCACTGTGGCGTACAAAGCGTACGTTGCAAATTCACCCTTTGGTTGTGTACTTTGAAATAAAAAATGTACACGTAAAAAGGGATTGTTGATTTTTACAATTTTCAAATATATTGCAAAGATTACGTTTATTTCTGTTACACGCACGTTTAGGGATATTCAATAGAAAACGTTTCAAATAATAGGTACCTACATAATATACGTATTCTACTGCTTTTAATTTAAGCCATATTTTGTCAATATTGTTTATATTTTAATGGATCAGCTGAAACCTCTGTATCTATTAGTGATCGCTTATAAGTCAAGGTAATTTTTTAACCCGAATATTAAGTAAAGATATCTTATAACTTTAACGCGTTATGTATGTATGTATGTTATGTATATTAACATACCTTGGGCTTACTAAGCAAAATGGACAACTACATAGTTAAAATTAGTTCTTTGACTGGCTGAGCACGATTCGTGCATTGTACCGGAACATAGCAGGCAACGCACAAAGGACAAATTACGACGGTTTCTAATAAGTATTCATATATGAAACTAAACTAGCACCGGCAGAATAATAGACAACCCTAACATCGGACATACGAGGTTACATATTACTATCTTGAACATTGTAACTGCTATAGTATGAGAGCTGACATTTCTTTTAGCGACAGATTTTGAAATTAATATCTAAATCCATACTAATATTATAAATGCGAAAGTCTGTCTGTCTGTCTGTCTGTGACGTTTTCACGGCTAAACCACCGGTCCAATTTGGATGAAATTTGGAATGAAAATAGTTGAAGACTCAGAGTCACACATAGGCTACTTTTTTAATAAAAATCAACCCCTAAAGGCTTGAAAAAGGAGATGAAATTTTGTATGAAAAATCTAAGCCGCTTGACCGATTTCGATGAATTTTCCCAGGAAGATAGCTTTGATGACGTACCCCCTTCCCCACTTCCCCGGTTCACGATATAAACGAATTCCACGCGGGCGAAGCCGCGGGCAAAAGCTAGTGCTTAATATAATTTAATAGGTTTAATGTAATTCCACAAACATGCGGTTTGATCATCTGCTCAAGCGCTACCTATAGAAAATTTGTAGCTTATTTAGGTACATTGGTTTAATATTATTTAATATCTGGTCATTAATTTTTGGACTATAATATATAATATTGACCTAATTACTAAGGGACGGTAGGAAATGTTTTTAACTATAACTCATTTATATGATTAAAATAAGTAATATAAATAAGTAATAAAGAAGTTCTACGAAAACAGATAAAGACACACACACACACATATATACTACACAACATACACCGTATACATACGTGTTATAAAATTCAAATCGTTTATTATACAATTGCAGTATAGTGGGAGGAAATAAAAATCATTATTTTCTAAGACATCCTGTTCGGTGTAAAGTAATTATACTTACAGAAAATGTACTACACGCCTTGATAATGATACAAAGTTTATGTGTACAGAATAATAACTCAATGTTCAAGTAGCTGCCAGAATGGCCGCTGGCTCTTAAATTATAAAGGTTCCTTGTATCCGCCCATATGGTCCGGCCGACTTTGTTGGTACACAACGTTGCATAATTTTGTTATGCTTTCTCTACTGCAAACTGTTCTAGCGTCGAATACATTTTAAGCATCAAAGGATACGTTTGTACCCAAGGCTCTAATTATCTATACGGAAGTTGGGAATTTTCTAAACAACAGACAGAGAGTCTAGCTAGGGTGAGATAGAGACGGAGAGAGAAAGAGGGTTTGTTGAAACGCTTTGTTTACATTGAAGAGTTTTGTTCTAAGCGTCAATTTAATTAAAATACAGTTTTATTTACTGTTAATTGCAATTTTATCTAATACATGTCATAATGAATCCAAAAAATCAAACTTTATCAAAAAATATTATATCGGTAGGAAGACGTCTTCATAACATGTTATACCTACTTATTTACGCTTTTAAATTTTCGTTATTTTAAGTTATATTAACTGACTTTTACTTTACGAGATTACAGTACATTTACCATACTTAATATTCTGTACCCTACGTATGAAAATCATATTACATCCTGACAAATATTGCTATTGTTGCGAATAAGAATATACTCGTAATATTAGTACCAACAAATATTACGTTTTGAAGAAACTCATACGAGTAAGTATCAAAGGATTTCGATTACTTTGTAGGTGCGTAATAATTTTATGAAATACTGAGATTTTTATACAATTTCCTTTTTGCGTACGTTACCGACATATTATTTCATCGCTGTTAAATGTAGGTACAAACCTGATATTAATATTATCTGAAAAGTATTGAGTCAGAATATACCTAAAGCATACTTAATTGTCTGTACATAGGTATAATATATCGTAAGAATTCCTAGTAAAATAATTACTTATTAATAAAATCATAATATAAACTTATCTTAATTCTATCAATCATAAAATTGATTGATGATGTCTGAATAGTATAAATGTCTGAGAAAAAGTAGTTATGGTCCTATGGTCGGTATTTAAGGAATTAGGTACTCGATTGACTTCATAATACCGTGTTTTAATGTTTGTCTGTTTTTATGTGCGTTTATTGCTGCTTATATCAGAAGCTGCATAACTAATTTCAATGCAGTTTTCACAAAAATATCGATTGAGTTTCCGATAGGTGATATTATTTAGTATTATATTCCAAGCAGTTCAAATATTTACAAAAGATAATTTTGTCAATAAGAGTTCTTATAAAAATGTTGAAGTGAGTATTCAATTATTAAGTGAGTATTCAATATTCGAGTAATCAAATATGAAATATTGAATGCTTTGTTTATTGGATAATGACGTCAATTTGTAAGTCCACTATACCACCATTAACGAAGTCCAATATTTGAATTCCATCATTTCAACCAACTAACTAAACATCAGGGTCCGTAATCATTATCACCTCAATAACAGCATCATATCTTCGTATACTAACCCTAATTATCAAGTTGACGCGATCATAATTATAATGAGTAATTAATGCTCTAAACTTTTTGTATATCACGCAATTAAGGGCAATTATTGCAGGAATTTATGGATGAATACTGATTAAACGTTATCAGGTTCTTCCATCATTACCATATATTAATTACTGTCCTGCTGAGGGCTGAGCGTCTACTTAAAGTTTAGAATTATTCATTTGACTATGTAGTCAGTAACAGAGATTTAAGTCATCAAACATGATTCCTTCGAATTGATAAAGTTCATAAAAATACAATTACTGTATTTTTACAAGTATTACTACAATAATTACTGTTGTTATTATCAGATAAATTTATACCACATCGCATTTCACATATTAATCATAGTGAAATAGAATATTATAATAATACATTATATTCGATAGTACGTAATTCATTTTTAGGGTTCCGTACCCAAAGGGTAAAACGGGACCCTATTACTGAGACTTCGCTGTCCGTCTGTCCGTCCGTCCGTCCGTCCGTCTGTCACCAGGTTGTATCTCATGAACCGTAAAAGTTACACAGTTGAAATTTTCACAGATGATGTATTTCTGTTGTCGCTACAACAACAAAATATACTAAAAAACAGAATAAAATAAATATTTAAGTGGGCGCCCATACTTTCGACGCGTCAGCGATAGTTTAGTTACCTTTCGGTCCAAGAGATGGCGTCGTGCGTAATATGTGGCTACAATAAAACAATTAAATATTAAAGTGAGGCTTTCATACAACAGACCAGATTTTTTTATCGTTTTTATACATAATGGTACGGAACTCTTCGTGCGCGAGCCCGACTCGCACTTGGCCGGTTTTTTAATTAATATTATGATATACAACTGCTCTGATCAAAATATAAAGGTCTAAGTCAACAATTTCATGTTATCAAATTAAATCAGAGCAACTTGGATACCAATTTGTAATGCAATCACAATGAGACTGATGTGATTATTCTACTGTTCAAATGTATACCGTTTACCGCATTATTATTGTATCAGTCTATCTGAATATGAAATTTCTCTGCTAAGAAAACATTTATGAAATAAGGAAGCCATTCTTCCAGGGAAACCAGACCAGTGTTTATATCAAAACAATCTCATCTAACAGGAAATACCTCGTTGTTATAAGCAATAAACAAGAACTATTCGCGCTGTACGTACGACGTGAGTATCTGAATCTGAACGCGCTCGTCTCATATCGCATTCATTAGATTTCATTTGTCAGCACCGCGCTGTTTCTTTGATGAATTATTCAAAGCGCACGCAATCTGTACTTGCACAGAACGAACTGTGAGCTACCTGTGATTTATCCAGATTAGCGTGTGAGATTGGAGATAGAAAAATCTCAGTTTGGGGAAATACTTATTATTCGTCGTCAAATTAAAATGGCGCTAACAATTTTTTTTTTACTTATTTTTTGGAAACGAATTTTTTGATGAACACCTATCTAATGATGTTCTATATTACATGAAAGGCGTCACAGACACCAAAAATCATTTTCAGGTTCCGTGAAGACAAAAGAAAATTAAGATGAACTAAGTCGAAGTAAGTAAGAAGTCGGACGGATGATGGTGATACTATAGGTAATAGTTTTCTTATACTTACTGAACATTCGTGTAGAAATAGGTATACCATAATGAAATAAACCTGTATTACGTCCCTCTATTTCATCTTTAAGGTAAAAGTAATCAATATGGACGTGCGTAGGAAGAAACAAAGGCAATCCTTGAGGATTTCTCATTTTTGATCCCAATCGCGAATTTCCATCAGCAGAAATAATGCCGGACAAGACCTTCTTTGTTCGTGCAGACGGGGTTATCAGATTTAGCTGAACTTTTCAATAAACATTGACAGAATCCTTCAGCAGCATTTCACACCTTTGTTCTAAATCTTTCAAATCTATTGTGCTACGAATCCAGCGTATCTTATTGTTTTATGTTATGCTCAAAAGATACATGTATATCTTTTGAGCATTACATACGTACTGTAGTTTGAGCAGTAGGTACGTACTATTTCTGATAGCAGAAGCATTGGATGTCTCTAAACAATTTTCCTTCCTTTTCTCAACACGTATTCTTTTAGCAATTTTGTTTTAATTTCTTGATTTTCATCAATTTATTCAAATCAACAAATTCCAAACATATTTAAATAAAAATCTATGCGTCTAGTGTAATGGAAGGTATATTATTTAAGACTAAAAATGCTCTAAATATATAAGTATAAAACTGTAAGTGGTATTAGCAATAATGATTACGTATTTTATTCCCCATTTTAGTACGGTCCACGTTTTATTTTTGAAATGAACATTTTTTCGTGGCCATACCCAACTCATGTTTCGGTACACATAAATAAAAATATAATTGGTTTAATTCTGTACATGGTCTTTTAAGGCCAATAGAAACCAAAAATATTATTTTTCTACTTTTGTGTCTATAATACGTTCACACAAAATCTCCCGAATTTAATACGGTTTTCACAGTTATGTCGCTGGAGATCTAATTTTTTTCTTATGTGATGGATGTTTTATACGCCTCTTAGAACCTGAGATATTCCTCTTAAAAAGTGTAGGCAACCTCTATTTCTCTAAAGTATTACAGATCCCAGTTATACCTACCTACTTCTTTATAGAATTTATAATTTTAAAGCTCCAAATATAAATTAGCAGCATTAAATTAAATGTAAATTATGTGCTTCATCGCTCGGCACCTAATCATGGAGACCAGATCAGATATTGAATCATAATTATATGTATTGGAACCATTTTCATTTAGGTACCTACATAAACACCACACCTCTGATAAAAATTTTGAGGAGTTCAGTCCGAATGTTAGGTATTGTAAAGTATTGCAATTTGTAATGTTATAAACTTTTTATGGCATTAAGGTAGCAAACGAGTCCTAGAACAAGAGCCAAATAGGGTCTTAGATGGTTGGTCCGTTGGTTCCGTTGCGTCCGTTGGATCCGTTGAGTACGTTGGTACGTTGGTTGTTAGTAGATGGTGTTAGAACATAACTTTAAGTACCTAATGTTTTTAATGTTAATTAAGTAAACTAGATGTCGCAATGTAGTAAATTTTGAATCGGTTAGCCCAGTAGACGTTGCTAATTTATTTTCAGTAATTAAAAAAAGATTGATAATAATCTTCAGTGTCTTTTTCAGTCATAAATAAAAATACAATCAGCTGAAAAGGTTGAAACAGCATTCAAATAAAACAATCCAAATCAAAATCGGTTCATTAATTAGGGAACTACGCGTACAATGCTATACTCGTAGTAGACAGACACATGTTAAACGTATTAACCTTTCTTGCATTGGGTCTGAACACAAACATTTAAATAGATTTGACTACCTTAGATTTGGACACCTAGGAACGACAAATCTACGAGCTAGATTATAAAAAACATTGGAATACCTCATTCTTTTAAATCCCAAACTGATCCGACTTATTAACTTTATCCACAGCACCCACGACTTTCGATTGGAAAATTTTCTACCAGTGTCCTATTCATCTACATACTAGGCCATAATTATTCATCCATTCCTGTTCCAAAAGCATGAAGATTCCGCCGTATGTATTTCACGAACGTCACAGAATGGCGTTAGAAGCGAGCCTTTGGATATGAAAACGTAAATTGAACTCAATAACATATCAAAGGACTCAAGGCTCAAGATCCGTGAGCCTTCGTTCCGACCCATCCGGCTTTATCCTGTAGAGCTTTAGGCAGATACAATATTTTTTCACTGGAACCCGTCTTTTAGACGTGTTCCATCTATTTTACTCTGTTCTTCTATCAACCTCACCCATAAACATTTGGCCTAGTAGTGTGTTACGTTTGAAATAGTAAGGTACCCACCGTTGTAAAAATATTGTTTTTGCTGGTTGCTAGTTGGTTTAATTATTACGAAATTTCGACTTTTACATATCTATACATAATAATAATTAGTAAACGATCAATTTTTGTACACGGTAGATATAACTAAGATGAAAACACACACATACACAGGGTGTCACAGGGTATCACAAAATATTCGTCTGATTGTTTGCAATGTTGCTTGCAGTGTTCTCAGAAACAGCTGAACCGATATGGATGTATTTTTCCCTTATATATTGTGGTAAGCTTAAACGTGGCTGCGCTGTGGCCGGTATCGTCTACAGTGCCATTTTGATTGATGTGGACGACACAATGTGTTCGTATCTCAAACGAATAAAGTTCATATAATTGTTAAATTGCGACCACCCACGTAGTTTATTACTATTGTTTAATTGTTAAACGTATAGAATACGTTTCTGGTTTGAAAAAGATCACGTTGAATTAATTAAAAATTTCATTTACACTCCCGTTGCGCTTATATTTCATAAATATAACACCCCAATAAATGACAAAGCTTATTTTAAAAGATGAATTTTTATGGGCACAAAAATTTCATTACTTTGCGGACTCACGCCTCAATAAATTCGATAAGCTACAATAATTAAATATGGGACGGCTGTTCCGATATTTAACTGGTCAATTATATAAATCCGTAATTTGAAAGTCATGAAATTGAACTTGGTAATAATGAACAGGCGGTGAACAGTAAACTATGTTGCTGTGATATCAAGTGCGACTTATTGGTCATTAGGCTGGTCGCACACAGATGGGACAAATCGCAACGACAACGATGCTTAAACTATCAATAAATAACGCAGTTGTGCACACATGTGTGCAATGGCTTAGGCCGCACTGTACAGGGCAATACAATATTGCACTTTGGAAAGTTGTTCAAAATGAATGGGTTAAATGATTACCGAAAACTGAATAAAAATGATTTCATTATGATAAGTGATAAAATAAAACATCCTTAATAAAAAGTCCTGAGAAAATCAAAGTTTCATAAATTAATTATTTTATCTACCATACCATCCACCAATCTAATATAAACCATAATATGTATAATACCTACTCGTATAATAATAAATACAATAATACCACGATTTTTTAACTATTATTAACAATGATGTAATAACTAGTAAATCGCTTCGCTTCGGGAAACCAGTCCCTTCAAAAATCTCTATAAATTTTAACAAATTATGTTATTCCGATGTCTAAGCTATATTACTGCAAAGTTTCATGAAAATCCGTTCAGCAGTTTTTGCGCGAAAGAATAATAAACCCACACACACTCTCACTCACTCATATACATATTAGTAGGATCTTGTGCATACACTGGAAATTTATTTATTTTCTCTAACGAAATAGCTACACAGTTTAAATTATTAAACTGTAATAAACTTAACTGAGTGTTACCCTCCTACCCTCCGTAGTAGTTAGTCGGATGATGGTCGAATAGTAGGTATAAGTAATGAAATTACGATTCAATAGGTTTTACTTTATGGTAGTAAAAGGGAAGCCCAGAAAACAATTATTTACTGTTTAACTTGTTTATTTTAATCATTCAAACATCTTTTTCCCATAGTAAAATATTCGTGTTCTGTTTATGTCTTCATCTGCCAGTTGTATTTTAATATCCTTTTATAAGTAAACGGCCTGTTACTCCTTCTTATTGACATAATTAGTGATTGTCCAAAAGGAGTTTCTTACAGTAGGTATGGTTTAGTATATTCAATAGCGCGGTATAATGATATTTTTTGTGTACGAAAGCCTTAAGCTATTATTGGGCGCTCACTAAATAATACTGGTCATTGCCGTTAAACGGTCTCGAATTTAATTTAGTAGGGAATTAGTAGGCAGTAAAAACTCCTAAATAATCTATTAAAATACAGCTTTCCACACAGAGAATGAATATTTATTACATTAAAACAACTCTAATGAAAACGGGTGTGATAGCTTAAACTTCAAACATTAAATAACAATATTTACATAATTCTTGCTCTTTGACTTACATTGTGGAAATGATTTGTAAAGTTTTGTACGGGAATTAGTAAGAGTTACAGTTAGTTTTAATTATAACGTCTTTTAAGAAATAACTAGCTTCGGCCCGCAGGCTTCGCCCGCGTGGAATTCGTTTAAACCTAACCCCCATATTTCACCCCCTTCGAGGTGGAATTTCCAAAAATCCTGTCTTAGTGCTTCCCTACACTCCCCAAGAAACATACATGCCAAATTTCAGCTTTTTCCTTTCAGTAGTTTTGGCTGTGCGTTTTCTGTCAGTCAATCAGTCAGTAAAGCAAGAGTTTTATGTATATATAAATATTTTTGAGCTTACTGTCTTTAGGTATTCTATTCTTCTTCTGCCCGTGTAAATATTAATCCCACCAAAAACCATTTTTTCATGTAAAATATCGCCAAGACGACCCACACGTTGTGAACGTGAACTCTCTGGAATTAAGAGTTCATAATACGCCTACAGGTCTTTTGTAGAGCCAAGCTTCTAAATTTACCTATACGCCCAAACTCAACAAACACTTAATTTACTTAATCACCACCTTAGTCAAAATTCGTAACTTGGCCGTTTCTCTACCGTCATAATAATACCTATAGGCTTAAGGTGAACAATTTTGTTACTGTTTATCACTTTTCGATTAAGTAATTAACAGTTCACGTAGTAGGTAACTAAACGGCCAAGTTAAATTTTCTTAAGAAGTTACCACTACGTATATACCTATGTACAAAGTTGTACATATAATATCAATAAAATTATACAAAGTGTTATTTACTATACCTAGTGTTGAAAACTAAAATTTTTGTTTGCATTCCGCCAACTTTTTTTATACATGTAGAGTAGTTTCATTAGGTAATTTTATTTTATTTTCAAGTTTCTTTCGGACTCGCGTGGGATGGGATTCTTAGTTTTGTCGCTTATATCAATTTCTCAATGAAGCGTCACGTGGGCGATGGGAAACAAATATTTCGTTGTCAATAGATCAAATCTGGCTACAGCCCTTTAGTGGCCCACTACTTAACACAGGTCTCTACTCATTATTGGAGAGGTCTAGACCATACTCCACAACGCTCTTCCAGTGCGGATGGGTGGAGGGATAAGTGGCCAACCCAGTATCAGAAGTTTTCAAGCCGCCCGAAAGCCATCCGACATAGCTTAATTACTGCTACCTATCGATAACAACCGAGACCGACGGCTTTACGTACCCTCCAAAGCACGGAAGCGCTCAAGAATTTTTGCCACAAGCGGTCACCCATCCAACTATCGACCGCGCCCTGCTGTATATTTTTGTATCACTTAGGATCGTTGTAAGCCGCCGGGCTATGAACGCTTCTACATATATTTTAAATCTATTTGTACTAGGTATAATACTGCTGATGACCGTATAACCTGTACTAAAGCCAACTCATGATGAGTCTCCGAATATCCGAACATTCGGCGCACCAAAATGTATCTTTCTATTACAAGAGGAAATGGCGTGTACCATGGGAAAAATGTGAATACAGCCAAATTAACTTGGCAAAGCGAGTGGACTGCAGCCAAAATCCGCTTCAGGCCTAGAACGATGTAACCTTTCTAACCTATAAATTACAGTAGATAACAGGCGTGTACTGAATTAAGAGTTCGAAGTTTTATCCAAGTTGTACCAAGATTTATATCGACAGGACGTAGATTTGTGTAAACAGTACTTTTAATTCAGTGCGCATGAGTTAAGTTTGGAAGTACCTAAGAGTTGAAATTTGCTTTTTTCATCAACGAAGCTGACATTATTACTTTGCTATATTACAGTTTAGTAATATCTGAATGCGTAGTCAGGAGCGTTAGAGGCGATTACTTAAGCAGTTGCTGTATGAAATTTCAATCCCGTTCTAAACGGATGTCTACGTCACAAATAGCCAATAATGTTCTTACCTGAACTTTGACTTCAGTCAAACGTTCAGTAATTGTGTGCCTTCGATTAAAATAAATATTGAAATTGCGCTTTGTTACTTTAGACAAATTTCTAAGATAAATATAAAGTATATTTTTTATTAAATTTCAACTTACATTCGTTCTAAATGGCTATTTGGCTTAAACAACGTCAAAAGCATCTACTCAAATATTTACGTTCGCTACAAAGTTAAACCGTTCATATCCTGCCCCGATCTTAACCTATTCTATCTTATGTACCAACAATAAGTCAACAAACTGGCAGAACTGATAACAATGTAAACACGCATCCGACTCTGACACAAATTAAATTTAACCCACCCCCAACTGTATGTCCCAAACTGTATGTCTCCCATATATGGAAATGTCGCAGAGCCTAATGTATCTTCATAAAACTAGAGAATAACCTATGATAGTGTTAATATCCCGGGAAGCAAGACTTATTGGTCGTTTGCCGTTTGCACAGAATAAATGGGCGAGCCGTAGAACACTCTCACAGCACAATAAGAACAGTAGGTTAGTCATGGTAAGTGACGTAAAGCGTTGGTGAGGATAACAAGGATAACTGAACAAATAACTGTTCTTAAAATATGTTTGTCTTCTATTTTATTTTGTTTATACTTAGTTTTTGTTTCATTCTGTCATGCTATCATGATGCTGATTTCATCCTTTGATCAAATAATTGGGATGAGTGTTAAAGTACATTTTAAATTTACATGCTACATCTATTACACTTGATATCTATAATTTATTCAAAAAATGACCTCAAAGCGAAACTAGGCGCAGCCGCGGGTCCAGGATTCGATTCCCAGCCGGGGAAGATTTTGTGAGTGTGTGTGTGTGTTTGATGTGACATAGAGTCACGTCTATATCTGGTTTGGTCTGGTCCATGCCACCCACGACACAAGGAGACCCAGTGCGGTAGTAGGTATTGTGTTAGTGTTAATTATTTACTTACACATATACATATGTACATAATATTATGTTTCTCCATTATCAACTCAGTTTTTCGTAAGTTAAATAACAATTAGCATATTGTTCTATTTTTACTGTCGTACAACCCTGTTCATCAGGCTACAAGAGCCACTCTTTATTAACACTAAGGCGAAAATCGTAGTGTTTTAACGGAGATTTTATGTGAAACTGCGTCTCTGGTGTAAAATAAATGTACAATCTGAGAGTTAAGTGACGTAGGTAGATAATACACTGAAATAGTCGGCGTTTCTTCCCGATACTGATTATGAAACAGTTTGATAGTTATAATGCACATACGAAAATAGAATGAAAACAATAAGTAGATAGACCTTACAACCAAAAAACGAGCTGAGCACGGGTCGGCACTTGACAGAATGAGATGGTTAAGGCCATTATCCACCATGCTGTCCAAGCGCCGATTGGCATACTTCACACCCCTCACGGTAGGACCCACCTTTTAGAACACCACACGGTCTAGTGTGGTGTTCTAAATTAATGTGGTGTTCTGGATTAGTCTAGTGTGGGTATTCTGGTAGATAACAAACAATACACTAAGTAAGTAGATAAGAAATAATTGTGTACTGAGAATCAAATAGCTACCTCCAATTGTGGGGATTTTTCCCGCCTTTGTACTTTGCTATGTTTTGTACCTACATAATACTTATCTCATTTAGTTCACGTAAGTTTGGTTTCAGTGTTGGGCAAAAGCATAGCAAAGGTAATTTAATCCAACTTTTCTTCGAATACGACTTTTTTATTTAACTGTTTTTTGTGAAACGAACCAAATAATCTACCAAGAGTGGATTGGTGGGTGGCCTTCACACATCTTTGAGAACATTATATGGAACTCTCAAGTGTGCAGGTTACCTCACGATGTCTTCCTTCATCAAAGTCTAATAATTACAATTCAATATTTTTTGAAAATTGAAGCTGCCCACAGCCTTCAGCAACTTGGTTATTACTGCTTGCTAAACTACATTATTAGGTATATAGATACGTCTTCGTACTGTTGTAACGATAAGAAAAATAATTTAATTTTCAAACTAACGACTGAGACCCGAACATACATGCCATAAAAATTCTAAAGCTTTCAATTGAAATCGCGGGATTACATTCACGGACCCTATATAAAAGTAAAAAATCCTTCCGAAAAAACTAATCCCAATGTGCGCAACTACGCGAATAATGTTACTTTTAATGAACTCAAAAACTCCTAATCTAATTAGTAAAAATCGACTGTGCTGACGATAAAGTTGAGTTGAGTCCGAGTGACCTGCCACCGATCCAATTGTATAATATTGAACAAGTTTTAATTAAAAAGCCCTCGTCGAAAGTTCGGACGCAATTAGCGGGATTGCCGCATGAATCCCACGACTCTCAGTGCTCGTGTACTCGCGTTGTCTCATACGAACATGTCCACCACTGGACATAGACTGCTTGTAATGATTGGTATACTCGTACATTTATAACACATAAAAATTAATACATATTAGCGATATCATTACATAATTACATTATTAATAGACTTAATACAAAACATTACTTTCATCACATTCTTTTATGCTTATTTCTTCAGCAAAAATACAAAAACAATGATCATAATGAGGCAGAAAAATATTTAAGGGAATAAAATTTTAACTCCCAATAAAAAGTATGAATGAACTTATATAAAATAATAACTTTTGATTTAAAAATTACATAAATATCGTTAAAGATACATAATACGTACTACAATTATTGTACACGAGCAAAAAATATTTTTTAAAAATAACTTGTAAACCAATTAAATACAATCACATTAAAATGTTATAAATATTCACAGAGTGACCGACAGAGAGAGTAAAGCATAAATAACATTATAAAAGGAAGTAACAAAGGGATTGCCTTCCTTTGGCGGACGTGATAAGATTTATAATGAAAAATATTTTATTCTGCTGCCTAAATACTAATTCCTACTTCTTTCACATAGGTGTTAAGAGAATTGTATTTTAATGTCAAAAAAGCTCTAGATAGGACTGCTATTTGTCGCTGGACAACGACGAATATTCAAATGCTATTTATTGTGCTATTGATATGCCCAGCATCTTCAAATCTCGCACATGCAAATTGTGTCAAAGGATTTGTTTCCTGAGAACTCGCAAATGTAACTTACTTTGCTTAACGGTTACGATATAGTCGTGCTTCGTATAGCATAGGTTCATTATAACGAAACAACATTCTGTATTATGATTACAGTAATTTTACTGTATGAACCCTTTATGAAACGCCAGTCCAATAACTGTCACTAATAATTCCGATACGCTTTGCTTGGATAATTATTCACATATTGTATGTTACGCTTTAAATATTTGATAACATTATTCCGCCGCAAGCCCCTGGTTCACACGAAAAGGGTTGTTACAATATTAATTAATTAAGCTCATAAACGCAGAACGTAACACGAGGAGTTAAGTTTACCGCCTTGAACACGTCGACTCGACGCGAGACTAGAAATTTTATGTTTAGCAAAGATTTTGCATTAAGTACCTACATATGCGTACTTAAGCGTAGTTATGCGTAGGTTAATTTTAACGCATTGTTCTGAACTTGACAAATAATACGCTGAAAAACCCACAAATAAATCGAGTCCGAATACGACTGTTGAACACACCCGTTCACAATATAATTGTCTATTCGTCTATGTTCAGTGATCAGCTAGGCTATTCTGTAAGGATATCTTAGACATCTCGATAGCTGAATCCGCGGTGAGATTGATTTTGACGTACATCGCGTTTTGTTAAAATTAAAACCGACAGCAGTGCCAATCAAGCTCGCAATCGAAGTAATAAAACTCACCTGAGTGAGCTTCGATATCGAATTTGTTTCTTACAGTTGCAGAACTTTCAGATATGGTTACGTTCAGTAGTACATTACTACTACTTAGGCAGTTGAAAGGTTACATTTGGAGTTGCGTTTTTTACACGACGCAGTTTTATTTTTAGATGTCAAGTGTAAAATTAAATCCAAGTTTGTGGGGTCGCAACCTTTTTATTACAGCCGCCATCATGGAAATATGTATGGAGATAGTTATCTGGCACACTATAATTGTTCCCACTAAAAGTAAGAAGATTTTCGTAGCAAATTAAATGAGCCTATAACTTTTCTGTATAAAACAACAATACCAATTAAAATATACATAAATTGTTCCATACTTGAGTCGCCAAGAAAATGGAATTACCGCTCCCCGCTAAAAAAATCTACCACTGATCAGTATGAAATCCGAGCTTTGGAGTACCTACCTATCCCTACTTAATGTTTCGCTAAACATTATACTACAAGGCTTCCTTGTAGTGTGATAACCAAGTGGTGTAAATTTTGGATTTCCGAACAGGAGGCATTAGCTTTGAATTTTGTAGGTACGCATCTCTTATTTTCAAATAAATTTTTACTCGTTTCGGAGAAGAAAAACATCAGGAAACATGAGCAAGAAAAGATATGTCGAGGGGATTGGCAGTCGAACTCAGCCATTGTAGTTTACTATGGTCTGTACTTCTATGATTCTGAGAGGAGACTTGGGTATTATGAGGCAAGATTTGCCACGACGACGTTAACTAACTAATGCGTTCAGACTGACCATAAATCCTTAAAAATAATGAGATATTTAGATAGATATATTTATCTGATTATTTAAAATGGTGATCTAATTAATTCGTCTAAACCTGCAAAACGATCGTTTGAGATTTACAAAACAGTCCGCTTTAGCTGGAAATTGCAGTTAATTAAAACGCCGCATACCATTTAATCCCTGGCAAATTCAATCCTAAATCATAAATTCAGTGAATCTCCATAAAGTACGCATTATTCCGTGCTTAGTGCTAATTAAGATCTTCAAGACTAATTACTCGCCTCCAACTTGCTTGAATGCTGACATTCTTCAACTGCGGTGTTACTACAATGATGCACGAAGAAGTGTGCACCAAGACGTTATTATTTTTGATTAACTGATGTTTTTTATTCATATTGTATCGGAGTTTTCTTTGCCTTTCTTCTGTTCTTAAAAAGAGTTATAGCACCTTTGGAAACGGCGGTAGACTCAAAAAAATTACAAGTATGTGGAAAAAATACTTACATGAATAAATGTTTGTTACTTTTGACTTAAATGCTATATAATTGATATAGGTTTATAAAGTTTTGTTTTATATAGTTTTGTTTAAGAATTTTATCGCTTCGATTTCGTTGAAATTTTAATTTGTAAGTAGGTACACACATCTAAAATATTGCTACACAATTATTTTAGCCATTTAAAATGTTACATTTTTATGGAATTTAATGTTTTTTTTTTATTTCTCTATTTTTACTTTGTTAAAATAAGCTAGGTTTATCATACGGCATGCAAGTTGTTAGTAGAGGTCAATTTCTGAATTTATGATGATTATGAATCACTATGTAATGGTTACTCAACCAATGAACCTTGCAAATACCAAAGTGGAACAATAATTCTGAAATGTCTAGTTGACATTTTAATACCTCCTGCATTTTGTATGGATGATTGGTCGTCGGTCAAGCGTATGAAAATGAGGAAGGTTTAAATCAACGCGATTCGTACTAACTACAGTACGAGCCTGTTTAAATTATTTATTAAAGTATTAATACATATTATTAATGTTTTAACGTAACAGGAGATTTGAGTTTGGAACTTTGACCCGACTACATAATAAAATGAGAATGTCGTATAGATCCTAAACTATCATTGTAAATTTAAAATAATAAGTGACTCCTTAAGTTGCTTTTCAGTGTTATCGATTTGGAAATCCATATCAGGTACCTACTACATTCGTGGTTCATGAACTTTTTTTCTTTCTCGGAATACATTTTATTTTCTGGTATTATTATCAAATTCTTATTGTAGTCCAAGTAAAAGCTACTTTCCTATGAATATTTATTAGTCAATGAATATCGAAACAGTTAAAATTTAAACAGTTTAATTTACACTTATCAATGTTTATATTTAAATGAGGGCAAAATGCAAGCTGTTTATGTAAACTGCCAACCAAAGAAACAATTCACATTAAAATATATTTATCACTTCTTAGTTTTTCACGAATTCGCTTGCTTTGAGCTTTAAAATAATCATTTAGACATAACTCGTTTATAATCTATCATGGCTCGCGTTTTAATATGTATATCTTCATCTATGCCTGCAAATAGTTTTGCTCATTTTAAGTCGAGTAAGCGATCATTAAGGAAGCGTTAGAAAACGAGTGAAGTCATTATTCTGAAGTCATAATAAATGGTCAGTGTAGTACTGAAGATAAATACAGTTCTGAATTTAAATAAAGCGCTGTAAAATATGCTGTATTTTAAGTAATTACAGCTTCACTTAATGACTAAAGTACGAAACGAAGTAGGTATACATATTTTCTTACAATGTAACTAACGGAACACGTGAAAATTTTTAGATATTTACAAAACTATTAAGGAGCGTTACCCAACATTTTGTAAATTAACTCAATTCTAAGCTTAGTCTTTCATTAGCTGGTAACCATTCATAATAAATGAACTAAACTTTTTTGCGTAACAACAACTTCATCTATCATTTGGCCTTTGTCCTATTAAACCTATTTAATTAATATTATACCGTATCAAAAAATTCCCAGTGCAACGTATCATGTTTCTTGCGACCGCATCGGCAGCACGCCGCGAAACCGCGAAGCAGGTGAGAGCGCTGCGGCAGCGTAACCCGACGCCGGCGAAGCAAGGACCGCGCCCTGTTGATTAATTCTCTTTCATTAACACTATCGCAATACGAATTATTCGGCTCAAATGCTTTACGATCTACGATTGGTAGACTTTAATATAAATATTATAGAGGAATAAAAATATTAAAATGGCTCATATTGAAAGAATGGCCTAAGGAAACGAAAAATAAAGACGTATTATGGAATCATTTTTATGCCAAAATGTGATTTAGGTAAAAGTATGGTTCATCATTGGAAAAAAAATCTTGACCAAATTAGGTATGTATCTTTATAAACTAAAAAACTTCATAATAAATGTATTATTATAATTTAACATACTGTGATGGATTGGAAACTAAGGATTTTTTATCCACGTAGAATCCCCGTGTGTTTTTTGCGAGTAACGATTGGTGTCCTAACAAGGATTACAGGTTTGTTACCGGAATGAAAAAGGCGATTAAAAGTTTTGGACTTTTAATTGGGGGACCTTTTGAAGACTTATTATGAGCATTTGTACTTTTGGTCGTACTGTCATTTTAAAAAGCATTGATGCGTCTATAAACGTCACTTATAAAGTATTAAAAATTGTAAGGACTTAGAAAATTGTTTGCGTCTACAGAAAACATTCTGGAGAATGTTTGCTAACTGGTATAAGGTATCCATTGAAATAATAAGGTAGCAAGATTTAGTCATTCATTAGATTTCTTTCTAGAGAATCTAATACCAACCTTAAATGAATCTCAAAATTACGTCACTAAACTAATGTTACAGCTACTAAAATAAAAATGAACAACGAAACCAATTAGGTACCTAATACAATAATAAACACGGATAGACACTTTTATGCAACTATCGTTTTCGAAGTATATACCATGTGTTTACAAATTGTCTAATTAACCGATACGAGGGTCTTGCATAGACATTAATGTGCAAAGTGAGTCTCCTAACAGTTTCATTACAGTGGCGCCCCGGCGCGTGATTTGAAAGTAACACGCTCCGTCTCGCAGTGATAATCACCTCGGGAAGTCGGGACGGAGACATCTTGTGTGAAGAGACATCCATAAAGAGAATATCAAATTAGTGAACGTGAATATTAGCTCGAGTGCCGATGATGGAAAGTAATTATTGATTTTGGTAACATTTTGAGATTTATATTGTTATTGTAAATGGAGAATTTTTAGCAAGACGACCATGACAACTCCTGTTATACGTTACAGGGTACGTACGCCCTTCTTCCAAAGAGAAGGGTTCGGGTTCGAATCTCTGACGAGGCAAGCTTTTGCTAGCGATAGATATTTGTTCGGGCCGTGGGTGTTATTTGTTTTGTTCATGCCACCCACGACTAAAGAAATCCTAATGTAGTGGTACGTGTGTATGTGTTTATTTATATGTAGGTACAGGTTTTGACATGAGTTTCAAATTTTAAAACATATCTAATTCCCATGCGGGCTGACTTTTAGTTCAAACTAATAGTCGCTCACTATTATTTGTAGGTACTTGTACTAGATAAGCTGAATATAATGCCAATCCGTAATCATGAAATACGTCTTGCTTTGTACATTATGCTAAGTCATTCTCAGAACGCAAGACAATAGAAATTGAGCTGTTCCCTAGTTCGGCTTCACGTCGCTTCACCTTTCTTAGGGGAAGATGGCAAATTGAGCGGAAACTCCTCTAGTCATACTTTATTTTCATTCAACCCTAAGGTACAGATAGATAATATTCATAAACGCATGCAAAGCACTAATAAATTACTACTTAGCAATAACGTGCGTCATTTTAACAGTTGTGGTGTACCTCACCTGGAGCCAATCATGAGCATTATATCAGGGGTAAAAGACATATTATCCAAAATCATATTTATAACATAATATGTAGTTCGTATTCAACTTACGACCCATATTTACTAACTATCCAACTGTGTGTTTGTATCAGCATCCCTGATTATGTGTGTGTGTGTGTGTGTGTGTGTGTGTGTGTGTGTGTGTGTATTTGTGTATGTGTGGGTGTAAGTTATCTATCAACTAAAAACATGCAACGTCACAAGTAGCAAGTTGGTAGAGGTTATCAAATTTGTATCATAACTGCCTTGTATTATGATCTCGACACTCGGCACTTAAAGCTTCGCGGTGTACCAGGAATTGAGAATGGTTAGAACTGGCAAACAAATAATATTGACTTTACACAAGTATTCTTAAACATTAAAAACTTTATTAGTCCAAACTTTTATACTATATACTTTATGTATACCTTAATACATATTATGCTACTGGGTACAGCATACAAAACGAAATAAATGAAAGTAAGAATGTAGTGCACTTTAAAATGAAGTTAACTCTACGTAAAATGTAGGTAAAGTTTTTAAACACGCAGTCACAAAATAGGTACTTCAATTTTAAAGCTGCCAGGCCACCTTTAACCAGCGTGGTGGACTATACATTTCTAAATATGAAAGTAGGCCATAACCAACGGGACGGGATTACAGACAGGATAAGCTCTAGAGCCACTTCTATACTTTCCTATGTGTGTAGAAAAGGATTATAATGAAACGTCTGTAAGGAAGGTGTCTTATGAATACTGACTACACGCGCACCCCAGCGATTTAACTTGTCAACGATATAACAAATGAACTAACGGGATCATCCCTTCAACATTTAATTATGAAATTCATCAATTTGTACAATGATTCGTTGAAAATAAACCGATAATTAGTCATTAATAATAAATTCTATTTTCAAATTATTTCATGATGGATACTAGATTGGTTTTCATGTCCGTTAGATAATGATACATTGATAGAAATTACGAAATCTCATAAATTAATTATTGAAATTTGTACTACACATTTCATGGTTCCATATACGGAATAGTCAATTGACTGTTCCGTGGTTACATATAACAACGCCAATAATTTTGGCATCGCATAATAGATGGTACTGATTCAAAGAAACTTTGAAGAAGTTCAAAAGGTCATCCTGTTTATACATAATATAACACCCATTGTATATTAACTTGATAAAGTTATACATATCTGCTATCGATTTCTTAACAGGACTTGATTTCAAGAATAGACCTGACATATATTTTATGAAAGATTTCGGTATACCAATTCATTAAAACATTATGAATTACAGAATCAAGAAGCGACGGGAATTTGAAATTAAATTTCTAATGTAACAGACAATGTAATACACATTAGAAGCATATTGTGTATAAAACCAGACAGCGGAACGTCAGGCGGTAATTCGTGATCGTTTCATGATGTCTTGGTAACCATAATGAATTCTCATCTAAATTAATGGCAGACATACCTTCCTTAGATTAACGTGTTGCCATGATGCGACGTGCGTGCGGGATATTAGTCAACCGTCACCGTGGTACAAAAGATGATATTAGGTGTACGACTTACTTAAATTAAATGATGATTTTAACACAATCAATCCAAATAAATGTTTCTTATATTTCATAACTTTGAATTACCTACTTAGTGAAAGTTGTTTCCCCATGGCATTTAGTGGTTACTTTTTAACTGTTTGTAATATATTTTATGTGTGAAATGTGTTGGGGTCATCTCTAAATTCCAAAGATATGTAGGTAACTACATTTATTTCATTCATTCATTCATTCATTTCTTTGGAATTTAGAGATGACCCCAATATTAATATAGGAGTTACCTCCTATATTCCGTTCGCGTTTGGTATGGAATTCGTTTTAAACACAACAAACAATCTGTGTTCCATCTAAAGTGAAGTATACACTATGCAACTCCATTTGGTAGTAGGTATGTCCCTAAATCTCAAATAATTCCAATTGTACTAAGCAACATTCAGATTACCATTATGCTACAATTAATATCTCATTTTGTAATTTTGAATTAAATATTTACCACATGTTCATGCGGTTTAATTTCGTAGGTATATAGCTTCGAAAAGTAATAATTTAAATCGCAATTGCCTATATTCACATGAAATTAGATTAAACTGTTGTTGATTTGCAATTGTACTAGCTGCATTTTAATGTAATTATATATTATTATGCCTATTTATCAGCTAAGTGTAGCTTTTAATTGTTCATCAATGTAAAATACTAATTGTATATACAAAATAATTATACTTAACTAGCTGATGCTTGAGTATTGGCACGCACCTCGATTAATTTTAAAACAAACATCATGTGTTGTACCTCAAATTAATTTTCCGAAAACGTTAATCAAAAATAAGTATTTTATTATTTTAAAGTTGGTGGAACTTCAAATTAACTTTCAACACCTAGTTAATCTAGGAACCTAATTGGAGTGAAAAATTACAATTTGCGTTGTTTAATTGTAAATTGTGCCTTCTAATCATAAACTACCTTTCTGATTTGTTTTTCTTTAACAGGTCTTGTAGTTTTTGAGCATTAACAATCCTATCTTGAGAAACCTGTATCTTTGCTGGCAGATTCTTAATAAAATTTTATTTACGTATGGCAACTTTACAGGAAAGTCAAATCTGACATATACAAATACAAATTAATAGGTAGCATGCAAATTTTCCGAGTGAAAGCTCCATTTCCACCCCTATTATTTCCTTATTTGTTTCGCTTCGAATTTCAACGAATCATTACTTCGGTGAATCTTTTGTGAACAAGACACGAGTGCGTTTGATCTCGAAACGTTATCAAAGTACATTATTGCGAAAATCAACTTCAAGTTGAGCGTAAAATTTGACCGTTTTGTTAACATTCTAGGGGTAAAACCAGTCTGCGTGCTCATTTTTGTACCTACCAGTTTAATAAACTTTAAACATGGCTGTTATTTTTCTCATTTCTTATGTAAGTATAACTTCTTACAACACAATTGCTTCTAGTATCCATTGAATAAAAAATGTGGAGCCGGTTACACTTTTTTTAGAGGCGTCTCAGTCAGCCCTCAGGAGTAGCAACATGTCTGTGACCGAATTAGAACGAGACTCATACTAACAAGTACTAACTGGACTATTACTAACATTAAGTAACAGGATTCACCATCATTAACAGTCCCTGTCCTCACACTTATCTACTTAGTACTTATCCAACTAATATTCTAACACCATCTAACCGGACTAGCCATCCCATTCCTTAAATTGAATCTTGATCTACGTTGGTCACGGTTGTCATGGGCGGTAACGGAAGTGGTGCTGTATGCTCGTTTGCTACCCCAACGCCATAAAAAAATGCCTCATAGTAATGAATGTTTTCTTTCTATAGCGAAACGATATGTTTTCCATAGCGAAACGAGGATGACTTACTATAAACATACTCGTAATGATGAAAATAATGATACAGAATAATGAATCGTTAATAACAAATTAAGCCTATGTTGTTTTTTAATTCCGTTCGTCATACCTCATCCGAACCTCATTGCAGATGTCGATACACAATTTCGGCAAATTGTCATGTAAATTTGTCGAATTTGGACCCGTTGCGCAATTAATCCACAATTACGACATAGTATAGCGTTTAATTAAACTGACTGGTTTTGGCTACGCTTTAATTTTGTTTTGTACCGATTCTATTGAACCCTGACAAAGGTTTGGATATTACAATAATTGGCTTTATACTTAATAGTAACTAGATGACTATCTGATAGGTTTTATTTTTATTTTCATAAAAAAAATTAATCAACTTTGCAAATAGGTTACTTTTATATACTTATTTTTCATATTTTTACCAACTTTGAAAAAAGAAAGAGGTGGTTCTCAAATCGAACGTTCTTTTTTGTTATCTGTTTTACGTCATAACGGCTTACTATGTAAAACGGATTTTTATAAGTTGTTTTTAATCGAAAGCTAATAAAAAGTAATATACAAGGTGGATACCATCATACAACAATAAATGAAACCACAAGCCCTGCTTCATGCAAGGAACATATTACATTTAGTAAAAAACGACTAACATCTTATTCACAAAAATGTTTTTTTCATACAAACTAAATAGCACAAAATACAGGAAAAAATAGAACATCCTATCTAAACGTCAGTAACTTTTGACAAGAACAGCAACAATCTTCTGCTATTACAATAATAATAGATACAGCGTGTTGAAATTTTGAATATTGAAAAAATAATTGCTGTGGCTAAAGTAAAGGAGGTATTTGATTGAAAATTTTTTTGGGGGCTTAGGTAATCATTAGGCGCATAAAATTAAATTTATTGTTGTATGGTGGTAACCACGTTGTATATTATCTCTCCAGAAGACAAGTATCTTCTGGATATATCAATTTAATCAATATCTGTCCAGTGCACCTAGATACATGAAATTTGATAGGTACAGGGGTTTCATGAAGTAGGTAAGTGAGTGCCCAAACTCACTAAGAAAAGATTTTTAGAAATTTAACCCGTAAAGGAGTGAAGGAGTGGGTGAAGTTTAAACATGTAAATTGTAACATGATAATTATAATTGCTTTTTACAAAAAAAATAACCGACTTCAATCTTGATAAGTAGAGATAACTCAAAAACTACTCGCTAGATGGCGCTCAATTCAACATGTAAGTGTAAAGTTCTCGTCACTACAAATTAATGAAGCCCAAACACTACATAACTGCAGTAAATCGTTGAGGAGTTCCCTCGACTGTCTTTCGGCTTCATCAGATCGACTCCAGATCTTCATGAAATGGTAGCGCTTTAATGTACTTATGATAACATGAACAAACACACTAGTTGTCCATACAATTTTCGAAAGTATCCTCGATTTCTCTGAGATGCCATCATCAGATCCTGGTTTCCTTATCAGGGGACCCCACTGCGCATATCTACTTTACAACAAAAAAAGAATTATCAAAATCGGCCCATAAACGACGAAATAATCGCAGAACGTACATAAAAAAAAGCATATATACGGTCGAATTGAGAACCTCCTTCTTTTTTGAAGTCGGTTAAAAATACCGTGTTTTTATTTTACGTTTCAAAACGGAAAAAATAAAGAGGTATATTAATGCAAGGAAGCACAAGATGAAACAGCCGTATCCATAGCAACACAATCCCAAATTATGTTTCAAGATTTGCGGCGTACAGCAGTGGTTTTCGCGGCTAAAAAACTGGAAGCCGTTTTAATTTTCAATAGCCTAAGGCTTTGAGATATAACTGTCTTATATTTAGCATTTGGAGTGAACCTCAATTTAAAAGTGATAGCGAAACGAAATGTATGCAATAAATGAAGTTTTTAATAGAAAAAATATTTCTTACTTTATGAAAGTAAAGTTTTACTGTGATACTTTATTTCCATCTATGTATAAAAATTCACTTTTCATCTTGCAAAACTTGGCTGTTATACTAATTTTCACTTTAACTTATCTTTAAAACCGTCGAGGCTAACAATTGGACAGTGTCGAATATGTATTATAACAGGAACTAATCTGATGTCAAAAGTTTATAACACTAGGTATAAAAATATCAGAATTTTTAACTTTCCCACTTTAATTCACAATTATAATAAAACGTTTATGTAATTAATGTCATTCGTTTATATTTTTTTCTCAAATAAATATTTTCACAAAATTTTGAATATAATTGCGTTCGCTCATGTTCCTATTTTAAACCAAACATTGAATCAAAGAAAACGGCCTAACGTTGTTTTTCGATCCGAAACTGACTTTGTTTGAACATTTTTGAAGGTTTCTTCCTTTACAAGATTAACTGTCCCACACCTGTTTGAATTCCGTTTTCCACCTTTTGTGTTCCGTTTGTTAATACAGTGGCAAATAGGGGCTTGTGGGGCCCCAAATTCGGGTTCCATATGTACGAGACAAATGGTAATTGTTTAGGTTTACAAAAGAATATTTAATTTATCATTCTCATTTTTGTTTGCTCGTTATTTTTGGTTCG
This sequence comes from Hesperia comma, assembly GCA_905404135.1. NCBI lineage: Eukaryota > Metazoa > Arthropoda > Insecta > Lepidoptera > Hesperiidae > Hesperia > Hesperia comma. Next base: position 12,005,439 of record FR990025.1, on the reverse strand, counting down.
TTTTTCAAAAATTGCCATTTTTTATTATTCAATATGTAGTAATTCTGTAGTACCTTCATTAAATCGATCTTTCAATTATAAATAACATAACGGCCTTCAGGGAATTCCTGGAAAATCGAAGTTTAATTTTGTTGATCATCTCCATCATAACAGGAACACCCAGAAGATTCCTTTTTATATTATGTATATTAGCTAATATTCTCAGCTATTAGCTAACATTCTCAGCTAAACTTTCCAGTTTTTAGGGTTCCGTACCCAAAGGGTAAAACGGGACCCTATTACTGAGACTTCGCTGTCCGTCCGTCCGTCCGTCTGTCACCAGGCTGTATCTCATGAACCGTAATAGTTACACAGTTGAAATTTTCACAGATGATGTATTTCTGTTAGGCTTTATGGTGATGTTAGGCTTTCATACAACAGACCAGATTTTTTTGGCGTTTTTATACATAATGGTACGGAACCCTTCGTGCGCGAGTCCAACTCGCACTTAGCTGGGTTTTTTTAACTTGCTAAGTATTTAATTATCGACTCTTTTATGTTGCTTAACTACTATAAAACAAAAATAATTCAAATAATAAAAACGAATTACTTAAGGTAGCCCTTGACGATACGTCCATTTGTAATGCCTCCAAATGGAAGACATCCATATGGAAGTACCTCCATAAGAAAATCTTTGAAATTTTGGAAGCCGTTAATGATACGTCCATTTGGAATGCTTCTAAATCGTGTTCTAAATGTATGGAGGCACTTCCAAATGGACGCATCGTCAATGGCTTACCTTTAGCCATTATACATCTTTTTAATCATTTTTAAAACATTTTTATCCCCTTTGAAAATTCAAAAGCATCCAAGCTTTTATTTTGATTAACCTAAAAACCATTACATTGGATTTTTTGCGTATTTTAAAATAACCCTTTTTAACATTCTAAACGAAATAACGTGTAACCCTTTACATTAAGTACCTACCGCAATTAAGTGGAAATATGTCTGGTGTAGAAAGTGAAATGAATATTGGAATGTGTTTGTTATAAAAATGTGGAAATCGTCCAAAAGGTAATTTATAACGAAATATATTGCTTAACCCTTTTGATCTCGAGTATTAACCGTAATTTTTGTGGAATAACACCAAACATCTTTTATATTTAAAATTATTTCAAAACAGTACATAATTTTCATTCACTGCTTATGATTGCTTAAAGATTAGTGTGCAGTAAATGTGCGACTTAGCCATTTTGTTACTACATGAACTATTGATTACTTAACAGAAAAGTAATGAACAGTTTTTTATGTATATAAATCATGCACAATAAATATTATGATCTTTATAAATATTACGATCTAGCCTTATTGAATAATAAAAAGACTATTAAGTAATTTAATGTTCACTTAAACTGCTACGGTACGCTAAAGTGAAGAGAGTATCCATTGACACAGCACTTCTTAAATCTAAAGGTATAGATATATTGTTCTTGTGTTGTTCTACCAGTCACTTAGCACTGTTACTAACTCACTAGCACTGAGTCATATAGTCAAGTCAAATGGTTTTGTCCTTTTGAGTCGTCTCACTAACTCCGTGGTGTCGAGGAGCCGGATAGCCTCGACATTCACATGATGGTGAAGCCGTTTTTGGTGGGCTTCTGCATACTTCCTAATTATGTTTTTGACGAGGTCTACCTTAAGGTCCCGATGAAGATCCTCATTTCTAATATACCAAGGTGCTTTTGCAATTTCCCTCAGTATTTTATTCTGGAACTGTTGTATGATTTGTACATTGCTCTGTTGTAGTAATGAACAGTGACGAAATTATTCACCTTATGCCTATTTGACGGTAGCGCAACAGCCACGGCACGACGGATTTGACTAAGGTGTTGTTTATGTAAAGTTGCTTGTTGAGTTTGAGCTTGTAGAGGTAGAAGCTTGGCTCAACATAAGATATGATAACATGAAAATGTTTTTGGTGGGATTCAGTTTTCTACTAGATTCAACTGTGATTTTCAAGTGTTTCGATAGTTAAAGAGAGTGTGTTAGAAACTGTAAAATAAAACTTTAAAATCCCCCGACGCGACTTATTGTACAGCACCTATCTTGCATAATGCGATTGAACTACATATTAATTAAGTCATATATTACTATTTTTATTTCAATAATTTCAATTAGGTTTCCTCCATCGATATTTGTTCACTGTGTAATACCGAGATGGCACTGAATTTCCAAATACTTACCTTGCATAATTTTAGAAAAATACATAATTCTTCAAACTGCTGAACAGATTTGAACCAAACATAACTAAACCCACCGCAAGGAAACAGGTTTTCGGATGAAAAATCGCATTGAAATCGGTGAATTCATTTGAGAGATACCACACCACGAGGCAGACACACAGACTAGTCAAATTTATAAGACCTTTATTTCTGCGTCGGGCGTTATAAAGGTAGCTTTCACTACTTGAATGACAAGACGGCAATGACGCCTAACATAGAATAAAGGTCCTTGGCAGGTACGCTGTGATTGCCTAATATTACCAATTAAAAGCATAAAAGTACGAAAACGAAAATTATAGGGTAGACAATAAACAGTTACCTTAAAATGCCTGCATTCCACCGACTGCTCCCTATAAATCGTTTATCATTAAAATTAATTTAACTTCATGTTATTCGCTAAACGTTCCTTATTCATTTCGTTTCCTTAATTAAGCAATCTGTTTACAACGGAGCAATTAATTGGTATTTCCATTGTTCGAATCACAAGCGAATTTTAATAACCTCTCATGCTGAAAATGGTTGCGAGAACTTCAAATTTGGACTCCTGCGTTTATCACCGATCACCGGTCACTGAGGTGAAAATATTCAATCAATCAACAATACCTGGTATACAACAGTCGTAGCCGTAGCAATTACAATGATTATTACAATGCTACATGCTATAAATGTGACACCAAATATAAATGCTATGTTTTTATACTATCTATTTTTATTGAATTGAATTGTTATTACGATATTTTGACACAGTTGCATGGATCGTGGCTACGGTGAGATTACCTAGAACCTGTGTGCATTAAAAATGTTTAGTACACGTGATAATAAATTTAAAATCATAAGTTATTATAACGATATGTGACTAGTTGTAACGTAATTTAAATACACACTGATTATGACTATTAAATAATCTCTATTTATTTAAATAATTTGAGACTTTATCCATCTTGAGCCCAAACGCCCAAAACTGACCTCCCATGAGAACGCAGTTGAACAGAATATAATAGTATAATAGTATAAGAATATAAGAAGCATAAGAAAGTATTCATAATATTTTATTTATTACGTTTTCTTGGAAATAATTGAAAAGGTAGTTTTATTTTAAAATTACATAGAACTCCATGAATAGGATTTCCAGTATGAAATGGTATAATTATACAAATGCCTTTATTTTTTTCACAAACAAAATTTAAACGCTAACTCCATTTTCACGTTTTATAGCTTAAGCGCACTGACCCAACAATCTTTTTGCTTTCTACTGAAGACCGTATTTTATTTAAAACAAAACCTCACCTCTAAACTAGTTCAAGAGGGTTGAACTGGGAAAAAATAAAATTATTTATTGAATGTCTTATCCGGAGCGGATTTTATCTACAACCACGATTGCATGAGTTGGAGCAATGAATTAACGGTGGAGCCACTTTTGACCTTGAAAAAGTATCGACGACCAAGTCTCATAGTTGAACTCGTAATTTTTAAGGTACCTACTGAAATCACAATTCACCTGAAGCAAAACTATTTTTTTTAAACATTTTATTCAGAAAAATACAAACTTACAAGTACTACTGATATCCCGCCAAACTATCAAGTAGTTTGTAGGCGGAAAGTGTATCCTTATTTTATTGAAATTGTTCATAATTGAGACTAAGATCACATTGAGCATAACAGAAGCAGTGTCAAGCAAACAAAGAAAGAAAAGAAATAGTAAATCAACACACTTCTTAACCGTAACCTGCAACCTAATCATTTATAAAAAAAAACAAATCAAAAGGAATGATAACCACCAACAGAACTAACAGCCACTAACAATCCCTACCCCAGTTCTCATACCTAATTACTAACAAACTAATCAACCAATGTCCTGATACTGTTAGCTAACTGACCAAAACATACATGTGTTGCTTTTGGAACTAAAGCAACAATTATTATTTCATAGACCTATTGTTTTATGTTATGAAAAAAAAACACCTTCTAAATCCTTCACATACTTTAATGCGAATACCTCAAAATCATTATTTAGCTCAGTTGTTTATTATAAATATCTTGAATAAACAACAGAGTGTTTGTTCAAGATATTTTACGGGAATGATTGCATGTGTGTCAGCCATTCATAATAATAGTCGTTACTGAGGAGATCTTTTTTTTTTTTTTTGTTTTCGAGGGGGAAACCTTCAAAAGGTACCCGGTGCCGTGGCCGCCCACAACCCCGAATGCCCCCTTTTAGTCGCCTCTTACGACAGGCAGGGGATACCGAAGCTCGTATTCTGGTCCCGAGCTGAGGAGATCTAGAACATACTCCACCACGCTACTCCAGTGCGGATTAGTGCAGGGGTTAGTGAGCACCCCAATACCGGAAGTTTTTATGCGGCCCGATAGCCTCCGACGTAGCTTAACGACTGCTGTCTATCGACGTCAACTGGGACCAACGGCTTTACGTGCCCTCAGAAGCACGGAAGTGTTCAAAAAATTTCCGTCCAACTACCTACCGCGCCCGCTGTTGCTTAACTTTTTCGATCACTTATGATCGACGCAAGCCGCTTCTGTTGAGGAAAAATATATATGGGTATAATAATACTTCGCACCATATCAAATATGTAAATAGCCGACTAACGAGCAAACATGATACTTGATGGTAAAATATTATTATGGACATAAATAATGACAAGAGCTTCGCCGATGTGTTACCGGCCAAGAAATAAAAAGCAAGGTCTTATACTACCGTTGTAAAAAAATTATCTGTAGTATATGTAGGTATCTGTACGCTGTATTATTATGTATGACGCTTATTAAAAAAAATTCCAATGTGTTTTTACACAAAGCGCATATTAAACCGGAAGCTACAAATTCGTGTTATAGAAGAGAGTCGTATGTCAACTATCCTAATTTAATCCAATTCCAATATTTTAGAAATCAATATCAAGCCGTATAGTGATATCGAATTTCAATTATTTAATAATGTGCTGAATAAAAACACTTAAGCACACAACAACACAAACACTTCAAACCAAATGAACTTTAAGAATATTTTGGTAAAAACCGCCGCGAGGTCTAACAGATGTTAAGATTTTTTCACCTTTATAAAGCCAGTAATGTACAAAACTAACCTGGAAAAGTGAATATATTTTTTCCGGGGCACCAGCGCGGTTGCATGCAAGCCGGCCATTCATAACCCCCGTCCGCCGTTAATAGACTGCCGACAGCCAAATGTCACCGTGTTTATTTCCTTAAGCGGTTGAAGCCTCAATATTTTATTCATACGTTACCATTTTGCAAATTTTATACCACGTATTTTGGGACTGTTCATACGTATTTGATTTAATTAGCTTTTATTTAACTTTGCTGATATGTTTATTTTATTTTTGGAAATTATTTGAAAAGCGAATAATAGTAGATTGTATGACAAGGGTGCAAAGTAATATTTTTTCGGCGAGGGCGTTTTTTGAATCCAGAGCGAAGTGAGGGATTCTAGAGTAGAATCCCGAGCGTAGCGAGGGATTCTTTAGTAGAATCCCGAACGTAGCGAGGGATTCAAAGTACGTCGCCCGAGCCAAAAATATACTTGCACCCGAGTGATACACTCTACTTTTCATCACCCACTATGAGAAAATAATATATATATATATATATATAATAGAAAATAATACGTAAAAATGCACGAAAACTTAATTTTAATTTGAAAACGAAATCTTAATTTGATTTCTTTTTTTATTATTCAGCTGGCGGGGCCCTCGCGTCGTACCAGACATTCTTTATTCAAACAATATTTGCGTTCGATTTCTTTAGCGCAAAATACTAAAATGTTCTAAATTCAAAATAGGACGGAAAAGATCTAGCCGGCAGGAAAAGTTGTATGAAAATTCATTCCCGCCCGCTGAATAGAAAACAGCAACTTTGGAACCCCGTAAGTCCGAACCAAGTCGTCTTTTTCGAATAGGTGTGATGAAAATAGTTTTGTGTACTGACAGATAACACTAGAGATATAATTATGTATTCTGTTCTGTTCACATAACTTGAGTCGAACTTTTTTAATCGACTTCGATGAAGTAAGGGCTCATTCCCACGGCATACGTCTTTGACGATTCGTCAAAAAACACGATACGTCTTGACGGATGGACGTTCACATTGAATACGGAATCGTGTTTTTTCACGATTCGTCAAAATATCCGCATTGAAGTTCACATTTATTTCGTGATTTAGCTCAGTTCAGATTGGTTCAGAAACATTCACGATTCGTGATTTCTAAAAGACGTATCCGTCATAATCATAAAACATTCACGATTCGTGATTTGTAAAAGACGTATCCGTATTCGTCTTTTTTCACGATTCGTCAAGCGTGTGAACATGAGTATTTAAAAAGCATTGCCGCCGTCAAAAAAAATAACGAATCGTGAAAAAAGACGATTCGTGAAAAAGACGATTCGTCCTCGTGTGAATGAGCCGTAAGTAGGTATGTCTGAATATGATATAGGTATACTATAGTTAAATACAAATAGATAAGGAAGTACAATGTTACTGAAGAAACTTATTGCCTATGAAAGAAGCAAATCTTGTCAGGAGATATATCACTCAAAAAAATCTTTCAAATCATGAATACCGAAATTATAGATAAGTACTTAAATTGTTATTTTTCGTGAAAACCCTGAAAATAAGCTCGCATCCGCCTAATGGTAAGTGATGGTATTTACACCATCACCCATGAGCCCATGACATAAAAACGTGGCACATGCGCCCACACATACATTAACGTCACTGTGTGAAACATAATTAACAACTTTCCTGCTAAATTAGCATAGCTTGCCATTACCTACTCATACCTACTAACCAAACACATCAAAATGCCTATGCCGTTATACCTATGCCATTCATCAAACTACAAAATCAGGCTTGTAAATCATCTATAACAACTTTTATTTTAAAGCTTGCTTCAAAAGTCATTACAACTCTTTAACGTGAGTTCCTTAACAAAAAATTGGTATCTATATAAAACAAACAAATATGATATTCTTTTTATATTTCTGTCGATTCAAATACGGTTCATCCTCGTTTTCTTAGTTCCATATCTTAGAATTCTATACCTATCAAGTGTCGAATTACTATGATTAACAGTTACTAAAACGCTGAAAAGGTTGCGTGTTAATGCTCAGTACAATTTCACCTATAAAACGTACCTACCCACTCGTTAAGCCAATTACGTTGATCTACGACCATTGTTGATATTAAGTATTTATAAATTAGCGACTCTTTTATTAAAAACCGAGCGTTATTAATGAAGTGAAAACAAATGTGCCTCATTCGCGCACCATTTGGGCCGTAATTGCATTGTTTATTAGACTCTTTGTTATATGCTTTGTATTGTGTTGTTTAATAGTAATTTGTTTTAGCAAAGCTGTTCATATTATAAACAATCTCATAAGCTATCCAACTTGGTCAAGTTTTCAATGAGTGACCGCTGGTACCTGAATTATGAATTCTTGTCTTCTGCGCATCGCATAAAAATATCTCTCCTTCTAACTTAACGATTTACCACATATTATATTTATGATTTTACGTTACATAAAAGGTTTAAAATTAAAAAATATATTGTTCGCAATAATTAACACACGCATACTACCTAATCAGTATAAATCTTTTATACACAAAAAACGGCGTCTATAGCAGGTAAAATCACAATTAATTTATAAATTGGGATGCTCTGAACGCCCAAAAATGTAATTAAAAAGCTATCTTCAAAGAATTCTTTTGTTTTATAGTCAAAGAATCCAATAACTCTTATGGCCATACCAAATAGGACCATCAAAAGCATTTCAACGCATTGATGTTTCGTTTGATTCATAGTACGGATCAAAGTTTCCGGTCCCAGTCTCTAAAGATACTCGGCGCCATGGATATTAATATGGATTACGCGTTTGCTTGTTTAAGATTGCTTTCATCATAATATATTTACTTAGAATGCATTGTGCCTGCAAAGTACCCGGTTTTTACGACGCTTTGTGTTAACCTAATGAATTCTTTGTCGAGTTACGAACGACCAAAATTATAGATGTCCATTAAAAATAAAATAGGAAGGAAAATTTTCCAGAAAACAAGTTATCGAAACCAAAGATGATGTTTTTTCATATACTTATTTAAAGTTCATGAATAAAATAATAACTTATTATATAAAAACATCTCCATTAAAAAACAATTATGAAAATAGTATGTGACTACTTCAAGTTTCAACAATAAACTTAAAGAAACAAATTATGAATAAGCGCACCCCAGATTTAATTGTGGTATGAGAATCAAATAGGGGTTTGCTACTAAGAATAGAATTTGATTTAGTTTCCCTTCTTCTATTTCAAAGTCTTATTTTATCTATCTCATTCTACAGTCCTTTAACGGCAGAACGAATGCGGCGTGTGTAATTTAAGACAAATGTTGAAATCACATTAGCTCGATCAGATGAGATTTTGAATGGTCCAAGTGATACTCGTAAGTGATTAAATACACTGAACATAATACCAAGTAAGTGATTATCGTGTTTGTAGTTTTTAGTATTGTATACAAAACACACACAAAACTTAAGCTTAAAAGAGATTTATTGTAGTAACTTTATTAAATGACTAAAAAAAAGATAAGCTACAACCCACTAATGGCTCACTACTGAGCACGGGTCTCTCCTCATTACTGAAGAGGCCTAGAGCATACTCCACCACGCTGCTCCAATGCGGATTGGTGAAGGGGTTAGTGGCCAACCCAGTGTCGAAAGTTTTCAAGCCACCCGAAGGCCTCCGACATGGCTTAACGCCTGCTATCAATCGATAACAACCGGGACCGATGGCTTTACGTGCCCTCCGAAGCACGGAAGCGCTCAAGAAAATTTTGCCACTAGCGGTCACCCATCCAACTACCGTCCGCGCCCGCTGTCTCTTTACTTTGTCGATCGCTTAGGATCGACGCAAGCCGCCGGGCTATTAGCGCTTCCATTATTAATAAAATTAATAAATTATGTATGTTTTAACTATATGCTGAATTCAAATGTTCATGTACTTTTTTCTAAAGAATTGTAAAATTAGTCGTTTTTCAAATACTTACAATTTTATAATCATAAATTATGCTACAATGTACATGTTATTACAACTATAAAATTTCAAACCGTAATTATTATTATAGAAAGAACGATATGAAAATTGAATCGCGTAAGTTTATGTAATAAACCACCCTAACACAACACGACTCTACGTCTCTGCTGTCACCAAGTCAACAAAATTAATGTCAATCACTTTTATTGGAGGATGTGTAAAAACGGTAGCAGTGACGGTCGCGTCAAACTATAAATTCTTAGAAAAACTACAGATAGTTATCAACCCAAACCAACTCAAATTTACTACCTTGGTCACTCGGCCTTTGGTTTTATTGAAGTATTTTCAGCCTAATTAAAATATCTTCACCCATTCTAACAAAGGTAACCTTCATTAATTAAGGAGCATCAAAGGTTATAAGAAGTTATCTATACTATAATAAAACTGTAGGAGCACGTGTTCTGTACATTGAATATTTTTTTGAAATTTCGACTAAGGGGCACTTACATATCGAGATAGAACTCAAAATTATATTTTTTTTATTTATTGTCTGTCTGTCTGTCTGTCTGTCTGTCTGTCTGTCTGACCGATCATCACGCTTAAACCACTGGATGGATTTCATTGAAACTTGGTAAAGTTATTACCTATATACTGGTGTCTATTATAGGCTACTTTTTTTTTCGAATAATATTTAGGTTCCCTAGGGATAGGTGACTAAAGTTTGTATGGAATTTTTTTATAACGTCGTCCGATTTACTTCAAATTTGCAACAAAGGGTTATCACTTAAATTAATAGAATACGTGTTTCTCAGTTTTTCGATATTTTGTAAGGAAAAGAAAAAAAACACAAAAGAATGCGGGAATTTGTAAATTTTTAAGGTAACTTTCTGACTAAACTGAAAATGATTTTAACCCCATGTTTAAAAATTATTACAGTGAAATAAGTAATTTTCAATGTAAAATCAGTATTTAAAAAATAGCCAGCAAAGGATGCAAAAATGGGGATAAAGTTGGTACAATTAGAGGTGCAGTGTTTATTCGAGTTGACTTAAGTTTTGTCATTTTTGTTGCGGGCTTAGATTTTTGTGAGACTTTCACTGAGAGATAGAGAAGGTTCTGGAGCAAAACATAGGCCACTTATTATCCTGGAATTCCAGCGGAATCAGGATTCACGCTGGAAAAACTACTATGCGCGAAGGTGCGAGTTTCATTTTTATAGGACTTTCACTGGGAGATAGAGGCAGTTTTGGAGCAATATACAGGATAATTTTATCCCGGAATTCCGTGGAATCCTTATTCACGCGGGAAAAACTCATATTCGGGAAATAGGTCGCGGGTTCAGATATTTATGGGACTTTCAGTGGAAGGTAGAGAAGGTTATGGAGCAGTATATAGGCTACTTTTTGTTCCGGACTTCCCGCGAGATCGAGATTTACACGGGAAAAACTCCCTCCACTCAACTGCTCTGTAGAAGTTGTGAAAAAATTCATTAAACATTTTCGCGCGCCAAAAATACTCGCACAATGCGAATTCTGTGGCATCCTACTAATATTATAAATGTGAAGATTTGTATGTTTGGTCCTCAATCACGAAAAAACGGATGAATGGATTTGGATGAAATTTGGTACACGGATAGTTTATAACCCAGAATAACACAGGACACTTTTTATCCCGGAAATCCCGCGGGATCCGATTTTACGCGGGAAAAACTTCGACGAGTATGGGTATAGCTTCATAACAAACATATTAATATAAAAGTAACAAGGCTGTCTTTCCGAAAACCCCGCGGGATCGGGAGCTTATCCCGAAATTCCTACGGGAGCGAGACCTACGCGGCTGATACTTACGGGTCCCGAAGCGAAGCGAGGGCGGTTCGCTAGTTCTTAATAAATTTTTATGTGTTTATTTTTCCATGATTTATATTTGAATCAGTTAAAAACTAGTTTCAGTAAAATTCTTTGAATTGTTATTCAGTATTCATACATTTTATTATTTAATATTAATTACTAAAATTTTTGTAGATTTTATTTAATTTTCGCACATTTTACACTGTAAAGAAGCTGTTAGCATTTTTTATAAATTTTAATAGTAAGTACAAAACATTCTTTAAACTTACCATGGGAATGTTTTACCAGGAATAATATACCCTATGCGGCTATGCCCCAGTCCAGGCTATAGTCTATTTGTGTGCCAAATTTTATTGCAACCTGATAGGAATAATCATGATGTGTGAATAATGTATCCCCCAAATAGACTGAATTACTATGGCACTTATATTTAAATGGTCTGGTTTTTATTGGCTTGGGTCTATTTGTATGTTCTTTTAAATTATCTTTTTTAATTCGTTTCAATTTTATTTATTTAACATTCAGTACCTAAATGAAGTAGAAGTTTTTACATTATTTCGTTGTTTATCAATTTAGTTTCAAAATAACTTTCATCAAATTGAGAACAATTTTCGTGTAAAATCTCAAAACATCTATAAATCAATTACGTTTAATTTTACATCCGGGGAGTGTTAAACTATTTTAAGTAACACTTAATACTTACTAAGTCCAGAACGATAGACCTCACATGTAAATCGTAAATATTTTAAAACCGTATCTGGGCAGCGACAAGCCGTTTACGTCTCTTAAATCAAGATTAAGTGCGACCATACGAGTTATACCTCAAAACTTGTCGACGATAAATCAATGAGTTAATAAGAAATTCGCTTCGACTAATTCTAAGTGACTTCAAAGATGTAAACTAGTAGGTACTTGGCTGCGTAAATCGACCAAATTGCAATGACCAGATGTTAAAAATATTGAATACTGCTTTTTGTATCCAACGTGAAGTTTGAAATTAATAAATATCAATAACACTGTTATTAACTGTCTCATGAGTAATATGTTTGGCTAAAAGCTACAGTGATCAAACTTGGAATATTTTAGTCTATCTATTTGGCCATCGATTAGACAAATCTATCATTAGAGGAGTTGGAAAATGTTTTTTAGGTCCAGGTTCTAAAAGTCAATTGAAATTTGGTTTCTGCTTAATATTCCGTAAAATATTACCAAGCAATCGTACACGATGTACACAGATCTGGGTCATTTCGGGGTTATATAGTTTCGTACATTGCCTTCGATAAAAACTCATACATTACCATTTCCAATGTTGTAGAGCGTTATGAACTCAATTCAATTTTTAATCATTATAATAAAATTACTTTTATATCTGCAATATCACCAAATTTCATCATAATCTATTGTATTCCAATCGTTGACGACCACACGCTTAGAGAGTATCATTGAGAGCGTATTCAACAGGTACAAATTATAATTTTATGGTAAATGAATTGTTTAACATTGAATGGGATCAGTTTGACGTCTGAAACATTCTAATTAATCCTTCTGTTAGGGCTAACTTAAATTTGATTCACTGCTAATTGTTAAGTATTTTATTTGTGACCGGTTACCATAATATTTTATTTTAATGTCTTCGTGATTCGAAATTCTATTAGCTACATTCTATTCTATTACACTGATTTAACATAATTATCAGGTTTATACGTTCATTTATGTTTTTGCCTGCGGCTTCGTCTGCGTCACAGATGGACAACGACAAAATACAGTTAAAATGATCCTACAGTAAAGTAATTATGCTGAGTTTTAAATCATTTTCACTCTCCTTTTTCACCCCGATAAAGGTGGATTCCGAATATAAAAATATCCTATATCCCGGTCTTATACTATATCCATTAAAAGTTTCATCTAAATCTACTTTCTTCTCTCCAGCCTCCTATTTCTAAACACAAAAATATACCATATCAATGCTTCGTTACGACGTGAAAGAAGAACAATTTAACAACATTTAAAATATTAGTCGGGATACCTATATGTCTTTAGAAAACAACACTCTTCATAAACAGTCTAGCGAAAATATACAAACATCTCTACTAGAAACATTGTGTTTTTTTTAAATACTTCCAAAGAATCATTACATGTGAGGCACCTACACGATACACTGTATAAATAAACGCGAAATTGATACTATTTAATGACGCATAAAAATCGATTCCATAAATAATGCTGTCGTTTGTACAAGTTAACGTGGCCGAGTATCTTGTAATGGATCACTTAATTTCGATTACCGTCGGACGTGGGCCGAGAACAATACAGCGCCGGAAATTACTCGTTTTCGCTTTTTGATCGTTTTTCACTTTATTTTCGATACGAACTGGCGAGTCGATCTTAAACAAATAGTGACATAACCAGTATAACTGGACCTCCTGTATTGTCCTTTTTACCCTTTAATTCTCGTAATTGCAAAAGAGGAAGGGAACAGAGAAGTCGTCACTAAAGTGGTTGTTATGCATTATTTACTGTGGAATACCCCTTCAGACGATGAAGCGTATCGCTCAAACTCGCAGCCATTATTTTAATGGCCAATCAATACATTCCCCGTAGTTACAGAACATATTTCACGTCGGTTCCTCCCAGGATAAACTAATTAAGTTTGTTTGAGCATTCGCTTTGTAAATTGTTTGGTTTGGATCATTATTAAGACGATGTTTAGGGTATTCAATTTTCCCATGCGTACATATTGCCTCGGGTTTCGACTGCGGTTTAAGCCCTTGACGAATCCACAAAGTTAGTTTATAATAAATTTAATAAATAATTTGTTACACAATTAACTAAGGATACGTTTCTAATCTGAGGCAAGTAAGCGTATACTTACATAATAATAACAGACTAAAAAATACATAATTAAAAACGTAAGCCTTTATCTTTTGGAAATAGTTTTACAATAGAAATGTTTTAGCTACTACAGGTTACGGACACAATGGCTACTACAGAAAGCAAGAGAGAATACAAGTTAGAATTTACATGGACAGAGTGTACTAAAATCTCATAAAGATTTCAAATGTAGCAAAAGAATTTATAATTAGTCTTACAATCTACATCCCTTATGAAATTATGCTTTAATAAGTTCATAAAAAAATAAACTCAACACGAATTTCTCAAAACAAGTTCTTACACAATACCAATGAATATTTATGACAAAGTGTGTTTTAGGCGCCACGCGCCACATCGCATTTCAAAAGTTTTCCCAAAATTTCCTTAATATTAAGTAAAACCCCTACAGCCCTGTTGGATTATGAATAAACAAACCAGAGACCTTGGGGAAGTTTTTGTTGAACAAAAAATTGCTAATAAGTCAATTCAAAGTCGAAAAAAGCAACTTTTAAAAACTGCTTTTGCTCTTCCCCTCAAGAATACATTCGTGGAATCGGGCTCAGATGCGCTATTAAAAATGTTTAAGTTTTCTAATAATATAAATGGACTTTTCCACTTGCCGTTCCAGTAATAATATTATTGTATTCCCCTCTATTGGACCGTCACTGCTGTCAACTAGACAAAGTTTGGCTCACAGCATTTTTCTTTCCGTTTCTCGCCAGAAACGGGTAAATTCCTTTAGATTTAGACAGTGTTTATTTTACGGTTTCAATTCATCTATCGTGAATATTCGTCGGCGATACTGTTTACGTATATAATAACTACCAATGAAGCGTCTGTACACTCAAAATGTATATTTTTTTTAAAGAATTTACCAACCTCGTGGTACAGGCATGCATACATTGCTTTACGCTCTGCTGAATGAAGTTGAATTCCAAAACAGCACCCAAAAACTACGCGATTACAACCCCTATGCAGAAAGCAATAAAACATCGTATTCCGTAAAGGGAACTTTGTTGGTATTGAGTTAGCAATGTCCAGTGTACGAGAGAAAAAAGTAAGAATCCACCATGTCTGACCATTTCCGACGGCTATTATTCTGTCTCCCTCTATATCCGCTTCCGGCTGTCGCGAAAACAAAATACTGCAGACAGACCGAGAAACCCGCAATGGGTACTGACTGGTATTAAAAACAATGATACTCGATTAACAATAGCAGATCATGCACTTACAAGTGGCTATT
Organism: Hesperia comma; assembly: GCA_905404135.1. Lineage (NCBI taxonomy): Eukaryota > Metazoa > Arthropoda > Insecta > Lepidoptera > Hesperiidae > Hesperia > Hesperia comma. The sequence continues at coordinate 11,990,162 of FR990025.1, read as the reverse complement.
CAGAGATTTTATTAAACTAAGCCTTTTAATTTTAAGTCCTTAGTTTTGTGGATAAAAAATTGTTAACAAGGACTATTGGAAGAACGGAGACTTTGAATGTCCGGTTTTATCTTTTTGTCAAAAAGAACATTCTTTTAATGACTGGTATTTTCCTTGCCTTGTTTAGGTAATTAGTACCTATGTAGATCTGGGCGAAATCTCGAATGCTGAATTGGAATTAGGTACTATTGTATCGATGGAGTTAACAATGTAAGTGTTTTATAACAAACATGACTTGACACCTACAGAGCGCATTGGCTCTATTAGAAACTTCTCAATGGTTACAAATATGAAATGTTGCTAACGCGTTCAATTAGGTCATTTTATATTCCATCATAACCTGACTGCTACGCTGGCGCTGGGGTGGCTCTAAACGAAAAATCTCCTCAGATGTCAACAACACAAGTAACAAAATTTGTAAACTCATGCATTACGTTCTAGAAAATGTCTCTTTTTCTAACACTAGTTTTCAAGTCTTTACATGATGAAAAAAAAAATGTTAATTACTAATTAAATCAACTTCGAACGTAATAGATCTATTTTGAGATTTTATTACATTCTGTACCAATGCTATAAAATATTGAAACAAACACGATTTTTCAATTTTGATTCACTTCCTCTTGGGCGTTGGCAACAAACAACCAACTGTAAGTGAAAAGTTCGCTTTGAAAATTTAAGGAATCTGCCAACTTTACCCAACCGGATTTAAATCGTTATTTTATAAATGTTAGAAAACAATAGGTCCGATGATAATACTTTATTTTACCTTAATGACATTTTAAGTTACACGTCTTATAATTATTATAATTATGTTTTAAATTGCGTTGTTTAGGAAGACATTTAGGTACTATTTAATTTAATATGTATGTAACTACGTTAACAACAAATTAATTAATGTAAGTTTAAAACTAAAACTAGACTGAGTAGCGCGTTTTGACAAGCAAGTTTCTATGCAACATACTTTTTAATGTACAAATTAAGTCTTCTCTTTGATGAGTAGTTACGCAACGGACGGGACATGTCGAAAATATTATTCTAAAACAATGATTTAATGTTTTTTATAGTGCATCGTAATTATTTTAAAGTTAGGTAATGTAGCTAATGACTATCAGATAAACAAAACACTCCTATGGAAAACTTATTTGGCATCAAATTACTCCGGAATAGTAGAACCGATAATCCATTCGCATTCGATCTGGAATTTGTTATAATTGCGTGGCATACAAATGCCAGCTTTTCGCCTATGCGATTAAGGTTAACGGCGGCATCTAATACCTATGTCCTTAGTAAATTTTGCTTACAAGCTAAATTGAACTGTGAGCACAGGTGATAAGTTTAGATTTTGCGGTGAGTGGCAAATCCATATGCTCGGTGACTCAAGTATAGGTACAATCATAAACATTTTTAATCATCTTTTGGCTATAATCAAATAACAAACAATGTGTTATATATTTGTGGCAATTCAGAATGTTTACATTGCTCAGTAAAATTTTAAATCAAATTGTAACGAATGAATAAATAATATATACTTACTACATTTCCCTTACATGCATTATATCATTCAGCTATTATGATGTTTAAACTAGTTGCAATGTGGATGTTCCATATGATAACTCGATCCCGCATTATGAGCCAGACCTTAATATCCATAATACGCACAATTGACATATGGATACATTATAAATTATTTTGTTTACCCATAAAATCGAGGTACTTGTAGCAAAAATTAGGGTGCGTACTCATAAATCACTTAAAGCCTAATAATGTATGTGCCTCATGAATTTATGGGCGAAACTTTTTTGTATCACGCCACCAAAGTTGTCACGGAATATATCATGTGAAATTGTGAATATATTAATTTCTCACTAATTAATTAGAAAAAGGTTATCGGAGTTACGATTAAGAAAACAGTTTAACGCCTTTATTATTCCAGTTCTATAATAATAAATTTGACACGTGAACAAAAAATAAATATTTGTTGAATTCATGATTTTTAGGGATTAGTAAAAAAATAAACAAGTATTATTTTTATTATAATTTATATGCTAGCAATTATTAAAAAAATATATTAGCTGAGGAACCAACAGACAATTCACAAGATGGTAGCTGAAGAATGAAGGCACCAATGATGTTCCGCCAACCGTGAAAAATTAAGAAAAAAGAGAGAAAACGCCATTCATCCATCTAAACACAACTATTTTAGGGCACATTAAATCACTCACACCTTCACAAATGCCTACGCACATCACCGATATTTGCATTCTCACAGATACAAAATTTCAAAGGAACAAAACTTCTTAATTGTCACATAAAACAGTCTTCACCCTTTTAATCATATCGAAGGAGTAATCTTCCGGCCGGATGGACTGACGAGAACTTTAAGTTCATAATACCCAATCTTATGCCAAAGCAATACGTTCGAGATTCCTGTACTTTAACTTCAATCTGTTATCGGAGACCAATTTCGAAACTTCCACAAGTAACTTTCTATCATATTACAAATTCGTTTTTGGTTTCGGAAAATCTAATTCGGATGTCTTAATTTTTCACGTTTCTTGCGATGGCTTTAATCTTTATGTTGGGTTGAATTTCAAGAATCTGAATGGAAATTTTATGGGAATACAAATTGTTAGAGACACACTGTAAGCTGGTAAGATCAAGTATCATCAGATCATCACAAAAATACTGGTAGGGAAAATTGTATCTTTACATTTTTAGTCTCGTCACAAATATGTGTATGCTGATGTCTTTGTGTCTGGTCCATGACACTAACACCTCAGGGCATCGTAGTGTGGGACTTTGAATGTTTAGTGTTGTTTATTTATTACATTTTTAATGTCTACCCACTAATTATCGACTAATCACTAACCTGCAGAATCTGTTATCCCAGTAACGGTGATAACTAGGAGCACATGAGGCATATTTAACTTGGCTTCCGTTACATTGAAATAACTAGCGGCCCGCCCGCGGTTTCACCCGCGTGGATCCCGTTCTCGTGGGAATATATGCATGTATTATACATAAAAACCTTCCTCTTGAATCACTCTACCTATTACAAAAAACCGCATCAAAATCCGTTGCGAAATTTTAAAGATTTAAGCATACAGACAAACAGACAAACAGACAGACAAAAATAGCGACTTTATTTTATACTATGTAGTGATTCTGAATGTGGTCACTTATTTTTAAATTCTAATCGCAGACATTCAATAACTTGATAAACTACACTACGCAGGGCATTAAATACCTACTTTCTTTTACACTTACAATAAAAAATGCTATTAAATAATGATGACCAAAAAATACTCATTATTATCCAAGGAGATGGGTAACACAAAAGAAACCATTAAAGAAGAGAGTTTAATTTTTCTACTTTTTAAAAATACCCTGCAATATTTATTTAAGCGTCATTTTATACCAGTAAAACTGAGCAAGTGAGATAATGGCCAGTAGAGATTAACACGTTACATCAACTTAACTTTACTGGATCGTTAATTTTATCGCTCGGCGCTTACCATAACGTACGTTACCTTTATGATTTAACAAGAAATTACAAAATGTGACTTTCGTCATTATAGTAATACTAGCTTATGGCCGCGGTTTAGCCTGCGTGGAAGATCTTTTGACTGATTTTCAAGGAAACTTTCGTCCCTCGGGTTACATACTCCAATAACATAACAATGGACATAAAGACCAATTTTCGCAGTGTCAACTACGATACTAAAGAATAGTGGTTGGGTTTTTACCTGCGTGGCTAGCTGTTACAGTTTTGGTGGGTATACCAAGCGTGAATTAATTTATCGTATTTAGAAAACACTGCTATAATACGTGAAGCTTTAAAGTCATTGTAACGTAATATAATGTCGTAATACATACAACGGATACTTTAACCGAATCTTCCATTGTTCAAGAAGATCGGAATTGGCGAACTCTAACAATGTACAAAAACAAAAACACAAAGCATTGACAAAGGTAGAATCCTGAAACTAACACAGATATTATTTTCAATATGACGGGAAAGAAAGAAGTTCCGTGAAATAACGATCCAACCAAACCATGGAAAGAAAGAAAACAATAAAAATAAAGGCCGAGTTTGTGAACCGAGACTTGACTTTATTTTCAAAGGATCATAATCACAGCCACTGGCAAACTTAACTAAGTTTCGCAGGAAGCCAGTAATTCAAACAGATAGTCGAGAAAATAATAATAAACTATACCAAATAAAAAAGATTAATGTATGCGTTAATCTTTGAACATTAGACTTTAGATATTGTATTCACTCAAATTTAACACTGAATTTTTTGAAAACCACATTAATCCTGGTCACTGAGTCATTCGTAAGCATTTATCGATAAACAATAAAGAACGATCAGAACGTTTCAGAACTTGATTGAAAATATTTCCTTCCGCACCTTTCACAAACATTTTGTTATGTAGTCTGCGACTAAGCAGTCTTATAATCCGATAAAACCATCTGGAGTGAAAAGGACAATAAGTATTAAAACAGACGATTTAACATCTCCATCCATGTGTCGAGTTATAGCAGGCAGGCGTCAGAAGATATGCAGATGTATCTTGTTATTATGCCTTTTATTTTTCTTTGAAGACAGTCTACAAAGCGCTGACTATTTTATGCTAAAATATGGAGATAAAGTCATTAGCAATTTTACTTTAATGAGAAATCACCCGGGACCAAATAACGGTCCTTTGCGAAGGGCCTGGTCAGCAAAATATTATCATAGAAATTTCATTAATTCTATGGTGGAAACAATTTTTAAAGGATTTATTTTCTCTAGTTATAAAACAGACCTTCAACTGTAAAGCGGTCTGCGCATAATTTAAAATATCTTTGAATTTTAATTTCGCAGAATTTGTATAAAATAACGTTTAACAACAATGTTCTTCAAGTATAGATTTACTATGGGGTGATTTTTTAAACGTCGATATATGTATTAACATTAACATAATGTTCGAGGACAAATGAGCACATATTGTCATGTGAAACTTAACAAATGTGTGATCCATTGATTTTAAAAAGCTTCTTAAATCTGATGTTAAAAACCAAAGGCATTTCTGATACAGTGCCAAAGAACAAACGAATAGAACACCCTGATTTGATAGATATATGATAGAACACTCGTTGCGACATAAAAAACAGTTGTTTTTCAAGAAAATTAATAGCCAAATTAGTCCAAATTGACCAGAATTTCTTTCGTCTACATATTTTTTTGCACCAATACCATAGTAAAATTAGAAGTACCTACTCAATATGTAACTTAACAAAACTTCTATTTTAAAATCCAAGATCATCCTCATCAAGGATCAAAACAAATATTTTATTCGTCGTATTTTAAACCAGGAGCGACCTTTCTCCCACACGATCGCGTTCGTAATAATATTATTTTCGTTCGTGTCACTTATGTCGAGGATATTTTTGGCGGCTCATTGTTATTGTAGCATCCCCGAAGCATGACGGCGTCCTCTTAATTTCCAGTAATCGAGGTGCTCTTTAGTGATGGCCTGCATCTGAATAAACATTGGACGTGATCTGATTAAGGGTATCTACAAACTTGCAACTAAGTATTTCAATATGGTAAAGTGAAATACCTAATAATGATAATGGCTATAAAATCAAAATTATTCTCTGATTAGGTAGGTACCTATGTGATTTTCATTTTTTTCTTAAGTTAAGATCCTAATAAATGAGCGGGACGCACCATCCTTCCTACAACTACGATCCATGATAACTGTGACCGATACAAAATAATATTAAAATGGGATAATGTTGGCGAGTCAGTTACTTAAAGGTACCAGCACATTAGTTGATTAGTACGTCAATTAATTGGTGTGATGACTGAGACAGGGACTGTTACTAATAGGTAAAGTCGTGTTAGCAGTTGTAAGAAATAGTCTAGTTAGGTACTAATATTGGTAGTAAGAGTCTTTTTCTAATTCATTGGTGACTCTTTCAGATTTTTCTTTTCAGATCAACTTGAAAATCATAACGCCAAAGCGCTTTAGGTCATTAGGTTTATATGTATATTTGTAATTCCTACCAGAAATTCAAAACAAACTCTTGGCATGACCAAAGAACTTAGAAAAATAAGCAATGAATTCAATTTCATAATCAATTCGTTTGCAACAAAATATTCTGGTTACAGAAAGCCTTATAAGAGTCAGTAGCGGATAATCTCGTCGATATATCAAGAGCATTGAGCTGTCCAATCTGACTATCGTCAACCGGACGGGAACTGTAATAAATAGTAATATTAAAATGGAATCAAGGAGAAAATAAAGAAATGTATGCTATGCGATCAAAAATAATAACACGATTGGATGACAATATCATGCTTCAAAGCTTATTAATATTTATATCTACAGGCGGTTATTAGAACCTTACTCCTGAAATATGTTAATATAACTCAGTTTATACGTAAAAATTAAGTATTTGAAAAGAGAAGCTAGAAATACCATACCATGATCAACGAAATTATACTAGTAGATAGGTAAATACGAATCATCCATACCTACGTGAGTAAGATTCCTGCGTAAAACAATAAAAATTTCACTATAAAGTTTGACATCAACACTTAATTCATCTTGTTTACTTTGTTTCCCTTATATTTTCTAATATTTTTATTCTCAGCAAAGAAAAATGAAGGGACGTCTCATACTCATAACGTAAGATTCACACGTGAGCTAAGACAAACACCACTTAAATGGACCGATCCAATGAAATAACATTCGTCTAGCCCACTCGTATCGTTTTATTGTTCTTCGACTCATTTTATTATTAAGAAATGTAAACGCTTTCAGCAGAGTTTCATCAGGTAGTTATTATCCTACATCTGATATATTAGATGGATTAGCAGGGTATACACACCTTTACTAATAGGCAATTGAACTTAAAAAAACAATTATAACTTTAGTTGCAACATTAGGTATGTTACTCATAGTGTTTGTTGCATTATTAAGTACCATGTTTTGGTCGCATACACCGATCATATTATTCAATTTTTAGATTCCAATAAATACATCTGTACCTAAATAAAATAAAAAGTTCACACAAATCATCTAGAACACGACGGACCAATAACCTGAACACACATAATCCATCAGACTGCGCCAGTGTGCATTTTGTCAACGAGATGACGAGATGTTTATTCATGTACCTACTCGTCGCTTTTCATTTCACTAATTTGGAATTTCCTAAATAAATAGACGATCGAACTTGGTCCGGGCCGAACAACGAACTGTACGGTGCGCTCTACACAACAGACGAGCACACCGGTCTCCGAACCGTCCAGTCGTTGTGTGCTAGCATTGGGTGAACACGTCTCGTCTCGACATGCCGCCTATTCTATCGAAACAAAGATATTCCATAAACATGGAAAATCTTTATATAACTCCGACAATTCAATAACTGCTTTTTTCTCCGTACTAATAACAGTGTCTTCAAGAACTCCAAGGCGTTGCCTGGAATCCATTTCTGATACCTAAAACGTCGCGACGTGTTGCGCGTACAGTGGCACAATAGCGACTGGACCAACGACCAACAAATGGTTCGTGACGTTTTTCAAAATTTTATATCGCTTATTCCCACCCCCTGCACAAACCAGTTAAACAACTTAAAATAATTTAACTACTTTAGGTATTTGTTATGTTTTCGATTTTAGGTTTTGAAAAAGTCGCCAAAACTACGAGTCAAAAATCCGCTAGAAGTCGCTAAATATTTTTTTCCCGCTAAAACTAAAATTTCTCTCGCTAACTTCCCAAAAATTCCGCTAGATCTAGCGACAAAGTCGCCAGAACGGCAACACTGTGGTTCGGTGCGCCGTCCACACCATCGAATCGGTCCGGACCGCACCGCGTTCGATGTGCAAGCGCTCCGAACCAGCCGCACCGATATTTGTGCGGCAGACCATGCACCACACGAGCGAATATGGTTCGGACCGCACCATGTTCGTGGTTCGGCCCGGACCAAGTTCGATCGTCTATTTATACCTAGGTTCGGTTGCTGTGATGCTTCAGAGACATTTTAAATTCTTTTTTGACAAGGCAAGAGCATTTGGCACGACTTTATACGTTCGAATTTGAAAAAATAAAAGTAATTAGTCTTAGATGTAAACATTTTGAAAAAAATAAATTGTATCTTTTGCACTTTAAATTTTCTTTTGTAAGTTGCCAGAATGTGTGCGCATTTTTGTATTTGTAGATAAATAATCACTAATATTTGTGTAAAGTCCTACAAGGATCTTTTGGCGTGTGGGTGACAGAGACATTAGGTGGTAGAGCCTAGAGTTCGCCCGGGTTAGTAGGTACCACCGCCCGCCAAGGTACCTACTCAGTACCATTCCTACCGTCATAATAATTGTTTTTAAGAGCAATTGTGTTCCTGTTCCGGATAGGAAGGTGTGGAGCCGGTTCACTTTTTTAGACCATCTCAGTCCTCAGGGGTAGCAACGCATCTGTGACCGAATTGGAACAAGACTCACACTAATCATTACTAACTGGACAATACTAATATTAACTAACAGGACTAACTATCACTAACAGTCCCTGTCCTCACACTTATTAACAAACTAACCAACTAACATTCTAACACCATCTACTAATTGGACTAACCACCCTAGTCCCTAAATTGGGTCTTGTTCTAAGTCGGTCACAATTACCATGGGCGGCAGCAGAAGGGTGGTGCTGCATGCTCGTATGCTACCTTAATTCAATAAAAATGTAAGGCGCTGTCTCTGTCACCCACGCGCCAAAAGATGCTTGTAGGACTATAGCTTCCATTAGGTATACAGAAAAACAGAAAACTGTTTTAAACGTAACTTCACTTACGACACCTAAGAAGAACCTTCGGTATGCCAAGATATTTTTTTTTTCTTCCTGCATAATATAACAATCCTCGTAACAATTTTTGAAAGGAACTCCCGTTATCGACACATGTGGTAGTATTTTAGTGCACTCTATGGGGCTCTTAATGAAATCGGTCATTACCTAAAGTGCTGGTAAACTCTCATTCCTGGATAAGGAGGACTTCCTCAGCGGCTATTTTGCTAGGGCTGTCGACACATAAAAGATGTTATTATTTCTGTAACTCCGTGTAATTTTTATAGAACCCATAAACAATGAAACAAAAAGTAAATTTTAATATTAAAAAAAATTGGCGACATGGTGGCGGTTGATTAAAGTTACTACATTTACAATATTAATTAACGTTATCAATAGAAGTCACTCTGGCGTACTTATTTAATGCCCAATTTACCAAAGTGTTTCCATACATTTAGTATTAAATTATACAAGTCTCTGTTTTTTAGTGACTATAACTATTTAAATAGTATATTTATTTAAATAGTAAATCCGCCCTCGCTTCGCTTCGGGGAGCCAGTCCCTTCAAAAATCTCTATAAATTTTAAAAAATTATGTTATTCCGATGTCTGAGCTATATTTCTGCAAAGTTTCATGAAAATCCGTTCAGTAGTTTTTGCGTGAAAGAGTAACAAACCCACACACACACTCACATACATCCTTACAAACTTTCGCATTTATAATATTAGTAGGATATCCAAAATTAATTCACACTAAATTACGCATAAAAACTAATTAACGCTCCTTAAGTATATTATAAAACTGAGCGGTTCAAAAAGTTTCCCAAGATGAAGTCTAAGAAAAAAGAAAATATTGATTTTCTTTTGACAACCCTACATACGAACGTTAACATAATTATCGGGTGACGAATAAGTGACTCATAACATAAGTTCGTTGTGTAAATGCGCGTGTTTAGATTAAGACATTGTTTATTGTAATGTATTGGGTCGTTATTTTGTCAACAGACCAATAACAATTCGACGCGATTAGATACGACTACAAATACAAACCGTAGAAACATACCAAATCTTGATGCACTTTGAATTACATCAAAATTTGCGCAATTTATTCAAATTTTCAAAAAGTGAATAGTTTATTTGGTTTTTATTCAAAAGGGCTAATCTGAGGAACTGCTGGTTCGACCTGAAATATTCTTTTTGGTGTTGGATAGTCTATTTCCCGGAATGAAGTGAGGGCATCCACTACTTATAAGATATTAGGGTACGTTTTGTCATGATAAATGCTTCGTATTTATACTATTACAAAATGCATTAACTCATCCATTTAATTGATGGATACTCACAACAATAATAGTAAAATTGTTCCGTTTATTTCATAATTGGTCACCAATCAATTTGTAGTGGTTGATACTCGTAGTAGCAGGTAGACAAGTATCTAGATACTATTATAAAAAAAACGATATTGCTAGTGCTCACACTTTCATATCTTAATATTAATAACAATCCAACAAAGACAATTGAAACCAATTTAAGAAAAGGTAGAGGTTTTCAATTCAACTTAATTTTTTTTACTCAGTGTACTGATTTTAAGTGAGATACGTTGAGTAGTTTTAGAGTTATCTCTAATAATGCGTTTTTAATTGACTCCGACCACGTCAATGGCGTTCTCATTTTATTATAAGTAGTCGATGTTGAAGAAGATGTTTCTATATATAGTTATAATTTGTCTGCCATGTCTTCACATAACTAACATTTTACAAACAAATAACTGACTCAAAATAGATAAGTAGAGCTAACTCAAAAATGATTCGTCAGATGTCGCTCAAATTTATATGGGACCAGACGACAAGACTGTCATGGATAAACTTTAGAATTAAAAATGCGACTGGGCTGACACAATACAAAATCATTTTTATTTTCGGAACAAGTTAACGTAGCCGTATGCGTAAACTACTTTTAGCATTGTATTTCTTTTATGTCGTGTTATCCGCACGCGTATGGTAAGAGGTCTATTATTGTCACAAGTATGCGTCTATACACTTGAGGAATTACAAAGAAATACATGCTAATTGTACATGTCAGGATTGTAGGGCCACCTTGGGGACAACTCACTACAATGCAAATAAATTAAACAGTGTAGAAAATAGGTACTCACTTTTTAACGGTCTTAAAAAAGAGGATCTTCTCAATTCCCTGTATTTTTTGTGTGTGTTTGTGTTACCTTATAATTTTGCTCTGGGTGAATCGATTTTCATAATTATTTTTTATTCGAAATCTAGTGTGTGACATCTGACGATTTTGAGATATTCTTAAAAATGTGTATTGAATTTTTTATCAAAAGCTGGTGTGTGAAGTCTAAGCCTATATAAATTTAACATCTGACGAGTAATTTTTGAGATATTATTACTAATGAATTTTGAAGTCAGTTTTTTTTATAAAATGTTGTTATTACCAGGTCCTGTAACATTAGCTTTTGTAAGCGACACAAACGACGTATTTAGACTTTGAAAGTATTTGTAAGCACCAACTTCGAATAAAACACAAAATACTGTTTAAAACATCACAAACTTAAGTGTTTCCGTTACATCGATTCCTTATTCGAAGCTAATTTCCGGTCACCCACTAAACAAAGGGATCTAATAACCGCCTCAGTTAGAATTACTGGTACCAGCCACGCTGTTATTATACCGAACGAATCATCCCCTATTAATTTTAATTAAGCTGTTTCATTGTACAAACAAAATAACGATATTTATACATCACTGCTTAAAAATATATTTTGCTACAAAAATATCATAAAGAAATTTAATAAAAAGTAAAATAATAATAGTGGAGTTATTGCTTATTATCTTATCAATTTTTAAATGGCGTTATCAACGAATATTTTAGACGTAACTTTAGCTTATAATAAATATCTTCGTTTCACTTATTATGCGTAGGTATTATGACATTTGTTATACTACCTGACCACAATAATTAGGCGCATGTCAGATAGCAGTCACGCGGGCCCCCCACCCCGCTCTAGCCCCGCGCGTCCCCTAGTGAGGCGCAGTCGTGTACAATTGTACATTAAGGTCATTTAGACTAGGCTGATGTGAACTTCGTTTTCCGAGATGTTTGCGCAGGTACAGTAACTGACGAAGTACAGGTGGTAGGGCCTAGAGCTCACCCGGGGAAGTACCACCGCCCGCCACGGTACTTTGTACCATTCCTACCGTGTAATAATTGTTTTAAGAACAATTGTGTTCCGGATAGGAAGGTGTGGTGCCGGTTACACTTTTTAGAGGCGACCATCTCAGTCCTCAGGGGTAGCAACGCATGTGTGACCGAATTAGAACGAGACTCATTGAGTCTAGTTCTGGGTCGGTCACAGTTGTTATGGGCGGCAGCGGAAGGTGGTGCTGCATGCTCGTTTGCTATCTTAATTCCATAAAAAAAAATTGTACCTCCATTAAACATTCACCATGGTACTTTTGGTACTACTGCAGAATGTACTACGTATTCCCATCCCTATTTCCAATGACGTCTTAACTGACATGCGCCTAATTATCGTGGTCGGCTAGTACTTATTGATATTGACTTCGTACGCGTGAGAGCTTTTCCCACTCAAAACCCGATCCCATGGGATTTTCGGGATTATAAATATCCTACATGTTGCTCCACAACCTCTTTTTTTTCAGTGAATCCTCCCTCAATATTTTTGTTTTTAAATATATCTATTAAATGTACAGACACCATTTTTATTACACTATTATTATTTATTATTTTTCTTTACAAGTATAATAGATAAGATAATAACAATAAGAATCTACATCTACACACAAATGACGTTAGGTACCAAAAAACTCAGTAGGTACTCTTCTGCAAATAACCTGATCACGAAAAAAGAATAAAATCTTAATAAAGATTTATGACTTTCTTAAAACCGGTCTGATCTATTGGTAAGAGGCTTTTTAGAATAATATTTATGACTCTAGATTAATACGTTACATCGAGTTATCTCTCCGAAGCCTTAACAAGGGAATTAGAGGTCATTTTGTTCAAAGTTCAAAAGCCCACCTACGGACTTGATGAACAGAATTGTCGGCCACCCGCGCTTTCGGATTGTTCTGTTGTTAACTGCAGTTAGAACTGATGGCACCACTGAGGTAATAAACGCGTAATTATTCGTAGAAAAAGCAAGTTGTGGGAGTAATTTAGTTAATTACTTAGGTAGGTATTCTGTCTATCATTTATTTATTGAGTGACACACTAATGCCTAGGTATATATATTTTTTTGTTTCTATCGCCATTTTGCAAAGGTTATTTTTGGACTTAATAATTGTACGAATAGTAAAATGTTGTGTGAATTATAGTGTCATATTAGGCAAAACCGCATCCAAATAAGTACAGCCGTTTCTGGAACTAACACGTTAACCACAGACAAACAAGAAAAAGAAACTAACATAGTGTGTTTAGTTTGTACAGTAACCTCTTTCTACGTTGGTTTTATTTTCATGAATAAAACCCCTTACATTTTGTTACACTCTTACGATCGTGTTTATATTGAATTAACTGGTGAAAGAAAATATAATTTTTTGACGGTCAGATTAACTCTATGATTTATTAACAGTTATATTTCTTTATTTGCTCAAGTCACGCTCTAGCACTCAAGTCTTAAAATTGTAACGACTTTACTGTCAAAAAACTACCCATTAAACTTTATAGTACTGTTTTGTTTCTCAATTAAAACATTTTTAGGAACACCATAAAGTACCGAAGCAAAAATTTAAGTAATGTAATAATAACATGGAAGAAATAACGCTAACTGATGAGTTTATACAAGTGATGCAATGCCGAAACGTCCAAGGTTTGAACCCGTACGGAGCAAACATTGTTCGTCGATTTGCCTTGGGATTTTGCCTTGCAGCAACATTTTACTTAAGGCATTTAAAATTCTGGCCATCAATATTTACAATGAACTTTAATCTCAGGATCGGAAAGCTGGCATTTGTGTGGGTTGCCATTTTAACGAATTCCATCCATATACGTTATGAACGGAGTATACTATATAGGTAGGTACTATAAATACCGTAATTACCTATTTACGACACGCTCTGAAACACATATTAAGCTTCTTTATTTTACAATGGCAACTGTTGACGATGGCCGTCTCTGAAGGACAAGTATGACAAGGCTGTATTATTTTTTAATCCTATTTCGGACATATTTACGTAATTGTTGAAGCCATATGAACAAGGATGGGAACTATCCCTTCAGTTACAAAACCCTACTGTCTTGTAAACCATCAATGAATTATTATCAATCATAATTAATCGATTTATCAATAACAAAATTGACACACTGGTGTTAATATTCCCTGCAGGAATCCCTAGCCAGTTTATAAAAATACAATTTGTTCGATAAGCCGCGATATCCACCAAGCTCCGATCTGATTTACCCCATGTAACTTAAGACACGTGACTCCAATCCCACCATGGATATAGCCGACCCACCATAACGTCATAAAACTCACATCCTAACTCAAGCAAAACTAATCTTTAAAGTGTAATAGCAAAAGTCTTAAATAGCATGTAATTAAAGAATATACGTCACTCTGTTCTGGGTAACACGATAACTCGTGACGTTGGTATATTGGGTTGGCAGGCAAGCTTGAAAGTTTTGATGTGGCGTATTAGCTTGCAAATATAGAACCCATACAAAACACTTATTGATCGAATGTTATACTGGTGCAAGTTGCAAACTGAAATTTATGAGCTTGCAGTAAGTAAGAGCTATTCGAGAATAACCGACTTCACTTCACTTCACTCGAGCGAGTTTTGTTTATTGCCCGGCTTCGCCTCAGAAACAGCATCTTTCGCTTATGAATATTGATAACGTGGTAGGTTTCCGTTTCAACTTTTTAAAACAAAGCGATGTTAATATTAGATGGTTCAACCTCTTCAGTGTTCTTTTGAAAGAAGCTTCCGGTTTTTAGGGAGCGAGTATATCCACCTTATTTAGAAGTTTAATGAATTATGACGCCGGGAATATGCATAATTTCGTTATAAACTTTTGTGTTTTTTTCCCTAATACCTATGTATGTAACTTTATGATTGTGTCTGATATTTTGGCGCATATTAGCGATCAGAATTAAAAATACGTTATCTATGGATTTGTCGTCATAAATAAACTTCAGTTATTCATGAAAAATGCAGGTAAAAGAATTTTTAAGCATTAATTTTACCATAATGTACCTACCGTAATATTGTACATTGGGGTCTTTGGCTTAAACAAATAAATAATGTGTAAGAGGATAATTTGCTAATTGTTGTTTTTAATTTTTATCAAACTCAATAATTTACTAGACATAGCGTAACTTCTTCAAACACCCCGTCAATAAAACCAAATACCCAAACCACACGGCTAATGCTCTTAGCCCACGGTGACGAAGTTACGCCACTTTTACTTTATCGAATAACACATCGCATAAAGTACTTTGATGCCGTTAACAAGACATCTGGATTCCGGCTGATGTTATCTACACAGATAGAACTAATCCTATCTATTGATCGACTCATAATATATTCCGTTACAAGCGCCCTTGTTAAACTTAGTAGATATCTGACTCCCTCTTGATGTATCCCATAGCTATTTCATTTGATCTTGTTGGTCTCATCAAATATTTAAGGCGTTTAAACTTGAGTGAGACGTAGACGCAAGGCTGCATTGACTTTTAAACATGACTTGATCGTGCTACGTGTTACTTTGCTTATTCTCCACTTACCACGAATAGACTTAATGTGATTAAACAGTGTAGTGTATGATTTGGTTTAAATATCTACTAAAACTGTGAACTTTTATTATTTTGAACGCTTTTACATTTTTTTTAAACTTGGATTATTTTAACCTTTTATTTGTTGCTATTTCTTCTTTACCTGATTTATGTTTTTATAAACTTAAATCGTTATTTCAAACTAGTAAACTCATTGGCCACAATAGATCAGAGATGGTCGCAGTGGTCTCATGGGGATACTAGTTACCCATACCCTGACACCTAAATAATTTTAGTTAACTCATATTTAATTTGATTGACGTAGGTTTCCTTACTGTTCATACTTGAAAATGGTTAAAGGGCATATTTCACAATAACACAAATTTTAATTTATGTACTTACTGATCGAAATGAAACTGAACTGAACCTCTAAATGTTAAGTGAATCTTCACAAAAACCGCACAAAGCTATCATCTATGCAGCGATCAATTACCTATATAGGTATTTAATATAATATCTAAGAAAAAAGCTGTGTTTTTATTATAATTATGTAGATACCTATAGATAAGATACGATATTTCAATAATAGCTTTATACATGTGATTAATGTATACAAACTTAGTTTAACAGTTTGAAGAACTATAATTGGTATTGATTTAGTTGGAACACATTACACTAGTCATATATAATAATATGTACGAGTATGAGTTAAGTTAACAAACGCGGCAATTACAGGCCTCCATACCGCAGAATGTCAACACAATTACCCGACAGTCTACCCAACAAGTTTCATAATCTCAGATCCTCAAATAGAAATCTTAAAAGGTTAAAGTGGACCGTCGGGCAAATTTGCTAAGCCGTTGTTAACCGAGCGGGTCATCGCGGTCTTTATTATCCTAATTGCTACATTTGCATAGTGCGATCCGTGTGAGGCCCAATTACGGTCTCATCAAGGCCTCAATTATGTTTTAAAACAAATAGAGGACCCGGCCAATCTAGCCGCCGGCCGGCGCACTAAACCTGTTTTGGGTAACGTAAATTTCGTGTAGGTTATTTTATACAATTTTCTAACTCTCCAACTTTTAACGACCGCCTCCATTTCGTATCGAGATGTAAGGCTTGACAAATCGATTACTATAAATTGGTATCCAATCAGAAAATGTACAGTGTTGTTAATCGAAAATTAAGGTCGCTTTTTAACGAAATAAAAAGCCAATGAAGTGTCTCAGAAAATAAATGTCAAAATTGTTAAAACAGCAGTAATACAATCCATGCCTCTTTAAATATAAATATGTGCTATGCCTCAAATGCGTCATGTAAGTCGTGTTGAATTATTTGACACTTTTGTTATAAGTAAATGTCACTAGTCATTAAATGTATAATGTCATTAAGTGTATAATGTCATTTGTCATTTGTAAAAAATACGTCAAAGTATATCGACAAGTCTCAATTAAAGCCTTTTAAATTACCAGATTTATATGATTAAACTCCGGTTCAACAATATTCGAATGTAACCTAACCCATATTTACATTTCAGTTGCAAAATATTATCGAAAAACAAACAAAACGTCCTTCTATCATACGGGTCCGTTTTAAAATTCACGTACGCTACGCTTCAAAAGTGAATAAAAGGTGCAGCAGTGTTATTCAGTTACCTCATTAAAAATATCACACAGGGAATAAAAATAAGGCTGGTCCGTATAAATAACCACAACCTCCACATAAATCTTGGTTAGCAGTCGCTAGGGCTGACTTCAACAAATTCTTTACGGTTCTTTGGTCTTATCCAAAATCCTCATGTCTTACCCAAAACCTATAATAACATATTAATAGCTTTTTAGATTTTCATAAAAATTCAAAAACTTTAATGACCAATCAATCAATTTATCAATCTTAACACTGAAGCTAATAATAATTCTCCATTAAATTCAAAAATAAATGCTGAGCGCAATTAAAACAGACGAACACAACGCGATAGCGCAGCAAATTTAATTTCAGCTCGAAACTTATTTGAAAACAAAAATTTGCGGTCGGAAACTTCTAGTCGCCATCCCTTACCGTTGGAGGCTACCCGCAATGAATACTCGAGTTTTCTGCCTCAAACGTGGGGTGGAAATGTACGGCAATATGGGAATAAAATCCAGGATTTAATCTCCGCACAAGTCGCCGTTTAATCTTGCAGGAGATATGGCAAGGGTAAATAATAAATGTATAATTCGCAATCACGTTAAATTGCATTGTGGGGTAAAGTTGAGCCCGAGCTGTGCATTTGAAGGTTATGTTAGTACGCTTTAAGCCTTCTCAACGAGAGAGCTTTAGCGAGAGTAATGCCGGATTTTAGGTGTTAAAGCATCATAGTAGTAATTAATGGATGAACTGATTCAAAGGCTTATTTAGCTAAATGAAATGCAGCATTAGTTCTAAGCGTAGAATAAAACTGTAACTGGTGTATGTCTCTACATAAAACGTATTATTATTTGAGATTAAGTTCTGCTGGGAATTAACCCGGAATTAGCCCGGCAACTTTGCAATGCTTTTTTTATCTCTTTTTGATAGTTTGATAGATTGTCTGTGTGTTTATTGTAATTGATCTTAGAAACCATGAATTAATTTCATTTAGAGAGCTTTATTAAGTGTTTTTTTAATTCACTTCCTGCATAAGTACAAAGGACAAGTGACTAAGAAAATCCTGCACAAACATTTATTTACTAGTAGTTACTAGTATTGTGTATCACGTTAATGGAATTAATATAATTTACTTTGAAGTAGAAGTTGTTTGAATAGAAATCAATACATCCTACTAATATTATAACTACTATAACTACTTAACTACTAATATTATAAATGCGAAAGTTTGTAAGGATGTGAGTGAGTGTGTGAGTGTGTGTGTGGGTTTGTTACTCTTTCACGCAAAAACTACTGAACGGATTTTCATGAAACTTTGCAGTAATATAGCTTAGACATGGGAATAACATAATTTGTAAAAATTTGTAGAGATTTTTGAAGGGACTGGTTCCCCGAAGCGAAGCGAGGGCGGGTTTACTGGTACATTATAAAGCTGAAATTTTTTTTTCTTCGTTTGAACGGGCGAACCTCAGGAACTGTTGGTTTGATTTGAAAAAAATATTTTTGTGATGGATAGTTCATTTATCGAGGGAGGATTTAGGCTATAGGGATAACATCACGCTAAAAACCAATAGCAACGGAGCATCAGTGGGGAAATGTTGCAAAACTTTAAAAATATTTCATATTTGTAAACGTAACGAACTAGTTTCCTGAAGCGAGTAGTGTAGTACGAGAACATAAAAATTGTAATAAAAAAAACTATTGCGATGCGAGAAATACCTAAAAAAACTTGTAATAGGTACCTCACTTTAAAAAAAGAACATTGTAGGTACCTAATTATGTCAACGCAACAAAAAATCTTTTGTAATACTTAGGTATATAAAATTATTTGTCTTTTTTTTTGGGCAAGACTTTGTTTCTTAGATTCCCTTCATTAAGACGCTAAGAGCTCATTATTTAGAGAAGTTAATAAGAATTCCGAAGTCGTATTTATGTCAAGGGTAGACTTAAGATGCCGTTGGACATTAAGCCAACGAAAACCAGATTAGACCAAAATAATTGCACAAAGTGTATTTACAGTGGGAGTATTATTTACGATTGTAAGGGCATTATTGTGATATCTATAATGCTTAGGTTATAAAATATAAACAGTCGTATCTAATATCAGTTTTTGTTTTGTTTATATTTTTAATTAGTATGTACCACAAAATATTGTAAATATGATTTAATAAATAAAATTTATTTACTCAAATATCAGTTCATATTTTTTATACAATCTTGAACTACTTATATATTATTAAACTTCGTAGTCTTTTTTGCGTAGGAATAAAGTTTTTTTTTAATGTATTATAATAAAATATATACGAGTATAACATTTTCCAAATAGTTTGAATTTGATATTTCTTTACCTAAGGGTTTCTCCCACCTAAGCTAAGGGTTGAAAATATAAAAACTCGTACATAACTTACGTCTTTTGATCTTAAACTCCTTAAAAACTTACATAATATTTCAAACTTGAAATATCAATAATGTCCATTTTGACAAATTAATATTTTTTCTTTAATCATATCGGACAGAGGTTGTCGGTAATTTGACGAATTTCCTTTACAAAATACAAAAGTTATTGCTTAACTTTAAGCAAGAGTTGCACCAAGGAACACATTGAGTAGGTACGTAGGTACTTATACCTTATCGTCAAACCATTAATAATACGTAAAGCACATAAAACGACCAAAGAAAAGATAAACAACAGTAGCAATTAAAGTCGTTTCACAACAAAAAAAGACTAATTCTATTTTACCATCCACTCATATTACAAAAAAGATAAAATAAACTAATGAAATTTTAAACTCGATTTTTTGGCGTTCCACTACGCAAGTTTCATTGTTCATCACCATCACCATGATCTCTACCAATCATGGCCCACTATTGAGCGCGGGTCTCTTCTTACAATGAGAAGGTTATGGCCATAGTCCACCACGCTGGCCAGCACAGTGGACATCTTTGTTATTTTTTACATATTTGCCTAATCTAGAAACCTAAAGCGTTGCTCTAAAAATATATCCTTTCTATCTATGGTCGCCCCAGTATTTCTATGTTTTCTCTATTCTTTAAATAGGATCGACGGTGGTCTGATTATTCCTACTGCACCCAAGTTTTTAGAGACAATAGACAATACTTCATTACCCTACAACCTACTGTTCGACAATTGTTTTAGACCGAGATTACGTATTGGTTTCAAAGTCTTGTCAATTGTCCATAAATACTTTTAAACCATTATTCATCTAGAGAACTTCAATTAAATATATTTTAACTGGATAATTCTTGTATTTTACGAGTTAACGTAGGTACATAGATACAGCCCCCTTATTATGAACTCTTAATTCCAGTCAGTTTACGGCGTAAACTGAACTGCCTGGCAATTCCGTATTACAAACCCTTAAAACCAGCCAGTTAGCGGTCACGTGACACTTCGCCAACTTCTGCCTGGATTTTGAATGGCAAAGTCGTATTATGAGCTCGCTATTGACATTACTTGACATGTTTATCTGTCAAATAAAACCATTCAGTTTAAGCTGCCGTATAGCAGCTTATATTGCATTGTTATAAATGAAACTCAATTTTAGTCGTTTAATTCTTAAACTATGTTTCATATTGCTTGTTCAAAATGTGTATCTATTAAAGTCTGACGCTACCAGCGAGAAGTATTTGAAAAAAATGCGCAGGAAACGTGTGCGAGAAGAGGAGTCTATTTGACAAACTTGTGAAAGTGAAAGTGCATTTCAATAGAAATAATATATCGAACAACGAAGGGATATTACAAGACGACCGCAACGACGAGAATTTTCATCCGCTAAACTACGACATAATTTTATTTACAATAATGATTAATCATACTCAATAAAAATATTAAACATTGAATACTTGTCATTGCAATTATTTTTAACTAGCTCTCCGCCCGGCGCTGATTCGTCCGCTATAATTAATTTATATCGTGCCCCTTTTTTACCTCTTTAAGGGAGAAGGAAAGGGGTAATTTCCAACAACCTTCTCTTAATAGTAGTCATCTACACTCCCCAAGGAACATCCATCCTTTAAACTTTTTGCGATTAATAATATCGGCTGTGTGTCTGTTAAGTCACTCAGTAAGTAACGGGGGACTATTATAAATATAATATATTGATACATGTAAATATTATAATGTTTTGTTTAATATTGGTCAAGAACTTTAAATTACAAACAAACATACAAGTGGACGAATTGCATTATATTAACTCTGACAAATTGCCGCCGAAGATGAGTGATTGTTCAGAAACCTAATTTCAGAGTAACTAATTAACATGAACTTAAAATCACTATAATTATTCCTAATATTTTATAAAAATATTATGTAATACGTGTATTTACTACTCATTTTGATATTTCTCATAAAACATTTAAGTTAATACTTAATTTAAGCGTAAAATATATAAATAATAAGAAACCGTACAGTTACCGGTTAATTGGAAATGAAATTTTTGAACATTAGGGTGCGGTTCCACTGAGGCGGAGCGGAGCGGAGCGGAGCGGAGCTGTGCCGCGATTCACCAATCACATGACTTGAAATCTCCGCTCCGCTTCAGTGGAAACAACATTGGCGGAGCGGGGCGGAGCGGAGCGGAGCAGAGCAGAATTGTTTAAAATATCGGTTAGAAAGAAAGAGATGGCAGACGCGGAGCGGAGCGGAGCGGAGCGGAGCGGGGCGGAGCGGAGCGGGGCGGAGCGGAGCGGGGCGGAGCGGAGCGGGGCGGACCGCAGCGGGGCGGCTCACTCATAATCACTAGCTTTGCCCGCAGCTTCGCTCGCGTAGATTACCTACTACACCATTTTGTTAAAATATATGGTAGGTATTCGTTGCAGTTACGGACATAATGTACTTTATAATATACACTACTATACCTATCTCCTCTTTATTCCATATCCCGTGGAAAAATCAATAACCTCTGAAAATAATTTTGAGAGAACACGTTGTACTAGTTGCATGCGAAAATTCAAGCATAGTATTTATAGCTAAGTATAGTTCCTTGTTTTAATTAAAAAAAAAACAATTTGTTCCCTCTCCCGTAGGAATTTCGGAAAATCCTCTCTTATCACTTGCCTACGTTACATACCTACACGGTAATCTATGCAGTTCTGTAGCTCAAAGAGCAATTATGTAGGTAAGGCGATGATGAGTGAACTAGTCAGGAAGTTAATTTTTGTATAATATTAGATTTTAGTCAGCGTCTTGACGTCATGAGCGGGGCGGGGCGGAGCGGGGCGGAGCGGAGCGGAGCGGAGCGGGGTGGAGCGGGGCGGAGCGGAGCGGGGCGGAGCGGAGCGGGGCGGAGCGGAGCGGGGCGGCTCACACGCGCATATTTATTAAACACTAGCTTTTAGCCCGCAGCTTCTCTCGCGTAGATTACTATACCATTTTGTTAAACGAAATGTATTCGTCGCAGTTACGGAGATAATGTACTTTATATAGACTACTATAATATCTTTATTCCATATCCCATATTCCATATCCCGTGGGAAAATCAATAAACTCCGAAAATAATTTTGAGAGAACACGTTGTACTAGTTGCATGCGAAAATTCTAGCATAGTATTTATAGCTAAGTATAGTTCCTTGTTTTAATAAAAAAAAAACAATTTGTTCCCTCTCCCGTAGGAATTTCGGAAAATCCTCTCTTATCACTTGCCTACGTTACATACCTACACGGTAATCTATGCAGTTCTGTAGCTCAAAGAGCAATTATGTAGGTAAGGCGATGATGAGTGAACTAGTCAGGAAGTTAATTTTTGTATAATATTAGATTTTAGTCAGCTTCTTGACGTCATGAGCGGGGCGGGGCGGAGCGGGGCGGAGCGGAGCGGAGCGGAGCGGGGTGGAGCGGGGCGGAGCGGAGCGGGGTGGAGCGGAGCGGGGCGGAGCGGAGCGGGGCGGCTCACACGCGCATATTTATTAAACACTAGCTTTTAGCCCGCAGCTTCTCTCGCGTAGATTACTACACCATTTTGTTAAACTAAATGTATTCGTCGCAGTTACGGAGATAATGTACTTTATATAGACTACTATAATATCTTTATTCCATATCCCGTGGGAAAATCAATAAACTCTGAAAATAATTTTGAGAGAACACGTACCTACTACTTATATGCGAAAATTCAAGCATAGTATTTATAGCTAAGTATAGTTCCTTTTTTTAATAAAAAAAAAACAATTTGTTCCCTCTCCCGTAGGAATTTCGGAAAATCCTCTCTTATCACTTGCCTACGTTACATTCAAAGATGTATTAAATATCTAGATGGAACATCGAATCCGCGAAAACGTGTCAAAAAGTTGTGGCCAACTGTTGGCCACAACTTTTATATCATTACGCACAGATTACGCACACATAGACAATAAATGAACGCGAAAAACATCGCCTGCACGCACACATGCTTGATAATGTTGCCTTTTTTTTGTTTTCATTGTAGGGCGACGCTCAATCTAGATATTTAAAACATCATTGGTTACATTATTACAAGGTAGTCTAGACCAGTAGAGAAAGATACAAAAGAGCTGCTTTATTTTTTTTATCGACATCATGACGCGTGATTTGACTGAGAGAACGCGTGTCACTGGGCACTCAGGCGAATAGGCAAAGCAAATCCGCTCCGCCCCGCTCCGCTCCGCTCCGCTCCGCTCCGCCCCGCTCCGCCCCGCTCCGCTCCGCCCCGCTCCACTCCGCTCCGCCCCGCTCCGCTCCGCCCCGCTCCGCTCCACCCCGCCCCGCTCCGCTTCAGTGGAAACACATACCTCGTTTCACAGCTCAGCTCCGCTCCGCTCCGCTCCGCTCCGCCTCAGTGGAACCGCACCCTTATGCTTGTCAACACAAAACAGCCAGAGACAAACTATCCAGTCATAAGCCGTCCAGAATTAGGCAGCTCATAATTCCAAATAGATCCAGCCAGTTTAAGCCCGAGAATTGAATTGCCTGGAACTTGCATGGTTTTTTAAAAGTTCATAATAGGCCTGCTGATTACAATATCAAAATATATACTTACGTCTAATTTTAAAAGTTTTAAAGTAATTTTTATCTTTTGAAAACCGCTTATCTTGGCAATCTTTAAGTAAATGCATGTTTGTTATTAATATCTACCTCTATTAATTAGTATTCCGGATAATTATTTACATCTACCCCTACTATTTTATTAACACATTGAAGCGACAAATATTCTTATGATCCATGTTAGGGGCCTATTCACTGACATCGATTGAAAAAGAGGTGTTATTTCTTCTTGCTTGGTTTTATCTCATCTCAGTT
This sequence comes from Hesperia comma, assembly GCA_905404135.1. Taxonomy (NCBI): domain Eukaryota; kingdom Metazoa; phylum Arthropoda; class Insecta; order Lepidoptera; family Hesperiidae; genus Hesperia; species Hesperia comma. Next base: position 11,965,642 of record FR990025.1, on the reverse strand, counting down.
CTAAACTTGGATACGCGTTACAAGACTCTAAAAGCACAATGTGTGCGTTAAAAAACAACACAAAATTAAGGATCACATTACAAAAATCCATTAGGGCAGCCAATAAAAATAGATCCCATCTTTATGCTCAAATGGCTTTAAATCCAGTCGTACAAAAAAATACGATAAGATGTAACCGATTGTCGTGATAAGCAAATGAATAAAATCGATAATGATTTATTAACCGTCGAACTTTTTGGATAGAACCCTTTAATGTTCATGTACCGTACATAAACGGAGTAAAGGTCCAACTTACATCAATGTCATGTATAATAGGAATCTTAGTGTTACCAATTTAAATTCTAAGGGACATCAATTTCTAATTTAAATTCTTACGATACAATTTATAGACGATACTTAGACTGCTGAGAATTACCTATCGTTGTCATAGAAACGTCAGTAGGTATGGTGAGATTTTGACGAAACAATATCGCTATGCCATGGCAACGACTAAATAAAGTTTGAGCATAGTTTAAATATAATAGTCTGCGAACACCCCTAGAGTCGAATGTACTGTCCTTATTTGGAAATACGATGCTTATAAATATACCAAATGTGTGAAACGGATATGGCGCTAATGCGTCAAACCATGGGATAACATTGTTATATTGATGATATATATCATTGTTATATGATTGATATATTTCAGCTTAAATAGTGTATGACCATGCCCCATTTTATTTGTGTATTCTTTATTGAATCTAACATATCTTATGGAACAAAAGGTATCTCAGTGCAAAATAAATAATTATTGAATTACTTTTGTCATATTAACTACACGTCATTAAATTTAAGGCTAAAAAAAGTCCTGTAAATCAGCAGTCAAATATATTCTATGTATTTATTTAGTTATTCCTAAGTTTTTAAGTTTTCAGTCAGACAGTTTCATACGACATCGTTTAAAAAGGCAACACACATAATGGTAGAGGCGATCTGAATAACAGTAGCTGGACATGAAACATTCATAAGGAATATAAAATGTACATAATGTTCGTACAAGTCTTTATTTGGACATGTGTTCGAATTTAAATTTGCAGTTTGCTACCGGTATTAGGTATGATCGGTTAGCGTTTATGGCAATATTACCACAATCAAACGTCGTATATCCGGTATATACACTACTACTACTATACTTTTGACTGTGGTGAATTGTTTAGTTATACACTTATATATGTATATACTTACTGACAAAAAAACTAAAGCGATAATACAGATTTGTTTTAAAAATTTGTTGGTACAAATTACTTACTAGTTTACTTCTATGACAGTTAAATGTTTCGACAAAAATTGTTCGTTACCGAATAAGTATTTGGATAAAATATAATCTTAGTTATCGTCAAAAACTGTCAGTTATTCTCTCTCTCTCTCTCTGTATCTATCTCAATATTTGATAACCACACATTAGATAGCAATCTTCAACTTCAATGTCTGAGTTGCTGTTAGCATATGGTTTTTAATTATGGTAATTAAGTAGGTACACATTTGGTCGCCGGTAGCCCGGGCAACTTTGTCCTTATTTTGGTCGCCGAAAGACCCAAACACCGGCGACTAGTCGACAGTGCGTAATGTTTAACAATTTAATGAAGATTGTATTTCCCATCGGTCGTTAGCATAATAAGACGACATTTGGTTCTAAGCGTTAACAGTACCATCCTCGCCTAATTTTATTTCATGACGATTTGAAATTAAATTGCTGTTGAAAATAGTTTAAAAGGAAATAAAAAAGCAATTACTTAAGTATGTGTGTATGATCCGTATAAAAATATACTTGACAATAGGATTATTATTTATTATTATAGGTAATTATATTTTATCATTTCGATATTTGGATAAAGCAACGTAAAAAACCTTCTAAATTCAAAATATCCTAAAATCTTAGCTCTGATGATTTGAAATGGACTAGCTTGAGTACCTACTTTTCAATAGTAGGTATAAAGTAAATCTGTGAGCAAAACACGTTTCTCGCTCAAAGGGTTAGAAGCATAGCTTTAATAATATTATAATGTCAGATAGTTAAGTCTTTTACACATAACTAATACAGATTTATGTGCATTCACAAAACGTGAAAATAGTAGGGCAATTTTAATTGCCCGACTTAATTACCATACAAATTTAAATAATTTTAACATTTGTATATGACGGCAACCAATCACATACGACTTATAATACGACTATACACCATCCACATGAGAAGACAGGTGGAATCTTTAGAACGAATGTGGTTACGCCCACTGCCATCATAATATCCGAACATGGACAAACTTAGGGCTCTAAATTAGCCACGACTTTTACGGACCATTTCGTCGGTCGACAATGTGGACTGACATACGAACGTTCGTAAATACGTGTACGTACATGTATTATTATACGTACAACAAAGTCTAATTAGCATATTGTGAAATAAATGGGTAATGGGATTCATCTTGTATCTAATCATCGGGATATAAGATCGGGATATAAGTCTTTATAGCATAGGTTTTTTTTACGTGTACCTATATTGTCAATATAACCGACCGCGAATTCGAATTTTTAATATTATAATATTATCATTCTAAGGCAACATCGTGATTTGTAGCTTTAATACATTTTATTACGTAGCTCTATTACGTATCTACTAGCCGGGATTAAAAGGACTCCATTTTTTTAAATCCTCTGTTTTTATTTTAGGATCGTGTAAAAACTATAGGTGTGTACATATTTAAAAAAACAGTTCTTTCAAAATCGCAAACAGGCCCTTCATTTTTATTTATATGTATAGAGTCTTTACTTTGAGTTCCGTAAAGTTAACATTTCAAATAGGTCATCACCGGTTCATTCGCTGAAGTAACGATAACAAATGAACAAAAATAACGATGCCTTCCCTTTAAACTGTTTGATAAAACCGACAGAGCGATAAAGTTAAAGGGCAAATTGGTAGAAAAACGTTTTATTACTCAAGATGGTTGATTTTATTTCAGCTTCGCTATTATACTATTGATTCTGATACCGTTTATATGCTAATGATTTTTGGACAAAAATTATTTGTCATTAGATATTATTTAATGGATTTATCCATCCAATGATTACGGTTGCCATAAACGTTGCCAGATGTGTAACTACTTATTCACGAAGAAAGGTTAACTATTAGTTTTTTTTTACCTTACCTAAGCCAAACTTCAACTGAAAAATTAGGCACATTATAGGTACCTACATAGTAAAACCATTAAAAACTAAGAGGCAAAAAGGCTGAAAATTACTTCTTTTTTATTGTAATATAAAGTGAAGCAACATTATATATCCCATTACTACTAAAACCGTTAAAAACGTGTTCATCACGTAATTAGGCAATTAACATGCGCGAGCGCATTAAACCGCAAGATGGCGTCTGGTGGGAGTGGTGACTCAATTGCTCTATACGGATTGGTGCTCGCAGTCGCTTAATTCATCGTTACTCATGATTGACGATCAGTTACGTCTTTTAATATATGACAATAAATTTTATTGACTGTTATTGTGGAACAATGATTTGTGTTGTGTATAATGTGTATTGCCTCGTAGGTATATATTGTAGGTATGTAATGAAAAAATGTTAATTGGAAAATTCTATCCTCTCTTTGAAAGCTTTTGGTAAAAAATATTATCTGTAGGTAATTTAAAAAAATGACAAAATTTTCGTTAAGAAAATGTGAAGCAACTTTTTTATGTGTTTGTTGAGTTTTTTCCTTGAAACAAAACAGTGAAAACATTGCAATAGCCTTAAATTAATGACGTATAACATATTTTAATATGTACACATTTCGTATATCTACCAATTTCTATGTTTTGCTATAATATAAAAATATTAGATAAGTTTAAACCTCGATTACAAAATGGCTCTAGTTCTCTATATCTCTACTCAGTGTTTATCTTTCGAAATTAATTAGTTACTTAACAATATAATACTGTCTTACATTTTTCACACCTATATAAATTTTAAACTTATAAATGAATAAAAGAAATGCAAATTTTATGTAGGTACCTATGCAATTAATATTATATTAATAATAATAAATATTATACTACCTTTTGGTAATTATCAATAATTTATCTATTCTTTGTCCAATTTCTCCATCATTAGTATTATAATTACGTCTATTATTCTTGGAACTGCGCTTCAAATAAATATATGAACTTTAACGACATGCGGAAGAGATCGTTACTAAGAAATGGGACGAAGATAGTTTAAGTACTTATACGTTTTTGGATAATAATTGCCTTTATTTCCGTAAATTGTTTCTTTATATGCTAGAAAAAGCGTAGGTTGCTACATAATTTGTTTTGAGTCACCGTTAGGTATTGCATACCTACACTACAAATGGTGCGGGCATTTCGAGGTGGTCATACTAGCATATTATACGCCACTGCCAAACTTTCTTTTTTATTATTTTAAGTTAGCAAACGAGCATTTAGTACACTATTCGGCTGTAGCCTATGACAACGTCAAATAATCAGAATACGAGACTCAAATCAGAACTAGGATGATTAATCCAGTTAAAAAAGGTGTCATTCAGAACGTAACTTGGTCAGTTTGTTTAACAACATTAGAAATAAAATAATATTAGGGTTAATATTTTATTGGTGCCATTTACGAGAAGAACTCTTCATTCCGAATAAAAATCATTCCGAATTGTGAAGTTAATAGATTTGATATAAATACCTATACCTATTAGCATGTTACATTTTAAACCATCTAATGTGCTTCAAATAAAATATTACATACTGTGATATTACCATATATAACCGACACCATAGAATAACAATGAACAATTGTAATATTGTCAGTAACCTACACGTGAGAGATATTCGACCAGATTTCGTTCGGTAACTTAAAAATATTAATATTATTGTATCTAGCTGCGTGGGCATTTTATCAAGAAATGTGAGTCAATACGTCTTACGTCGGACATCTGAAAACCAAAGGTTAATGTTCATTTTTCTTTTCAAAATGACTTTGTACCTACCTGAAGCGATTTCTAATTAGGTATCTACCTACTTGTTTCGCATTCGCAAATGAATATTTTAATACACCTTAATTGTTATTCTACCTACACAAGGCACAAGAAAGTCATGCTATGATTTCATACTAGTGATTAAACATGAATAGCGATTTATTATATTATAGTTTTATTAGTTACCTACTAGCTGTTTCCCGCAGCTTAGCCTGCCTGGAAGTACTTTTGACCGATTTCAAAGAAACTCTCAACCCCTGTTATAATCCTTTACTGCGTGGACTACGACGAATACAGTGCTTAGTGGTAAACTATCTCTCTGCCAAATTTCATGTTTATTATTAGGTTTTCGATATTTTCTGGTGAATGAGTGACGGTGTTAATTTGTGCTTATTTTCTTTCATAAACCACACGGACCACACCATAATTATACGCCATACCATATAACATACCTACGTATGAATTATTAAAAATATGTCGTCACTAACATTATTAATGATACATACCTACATAGGTACATAATGAGTAAATTCAAAAATTTGATCTGCATCAAAGATATACTTAATTATCAACTATTTGCCAATTGAAACGATTCAATTCCAAAGCGGTAGCGGGTTCGTCGCAAAATACTTGGCCAATTTGAACGCGATACGACTGAAAGTTAGTTCCACCATGGAAATGTTTATGCAGTTCCGCGAACATACTTCGTTTACAGTTTTCAAGTTGCCGACACGCGAGTAAAAATACTGCATAGTTTCAGTAATGCATACAAAAGATATTTAAACTAATTTAAATATTAAAACCAATTTAATTTTAGCTTTCAGTGCTGCCTTATTAACAATAAGGTATACCTACTGTAATAACACCCATTTAGGTATACATAATTAATTATTAATGTTCTTTTTAATGCCGAAACTGTATTATGATACTTTTCCGCAGGGCTCCGGACTATAAAAACGTTATTTTGTAACTTGTACGTATGTAGATTATAAATAAATAAATTTAATTATTAAAATTGGATTTTAATTGGATGTGTATTGTTTTGTATTAATTCAATTCAAAATATATCAAAAGTTACAAAAGTGTAACACAAAACATTCCTTTCATAAATGTTGACGATCAATATTATCTGCTCTAAGCTTGAACCCTATAAAATAGTCACGCGATTTCCGTCCTAATCATCTTGATCATTGGAACGAGAATAACGTTCCAAATTATAATAACTCAAAGGCAAGTAGATGACCGCCTTGTTAGAGCTCTCCAAAAACAAGGTTTAAACCCTCCGGCGGAATTGATAATTTACTCGTTCGAAGGGCTATCATTAAGGTCGTTGAGTATGGGATGATTGCTAGGCTCGTCCGTATATTTAGACTTTGCTCTGGACACGTCGGCGACTTTGGTAGAAGAACAAACAATAGCTTAACTTGTTGGGAAAGAAAATTACGTTCGTCGAATGCTTGTTATGATGTACCTAATATTATCTTCCAGTCGCGTTCCGTTTCATGGTTTTTGCCAATAATTATCGTTTGCGATTTATTTTACAGGCAAATAATAATTGATAATTGTATGATGATCATTTCATTGCTTTTTAATTGGAGAGTTAATTTAAAACCATCAAATAACATTGCTGAGTAGGTATAAATCAAAGAATTTATTTTGATAAATAGATGTTAAATTTTAAATATTGTATTGTATTAATATGATAATGCTTGTGTTGCGAGGTCCAGGGTTTAATTCCCGGCGAGGGCAGTTTTATGTTACAGATACATCATTACCTATTCATTAGACAGATTGTATTTGTTTAGGTACTCGATTTCTGGTATTGAGTGTTGGTGATGTTTTAAATGAGTAGTACTAACACGTGAAAACAATTCTTTTTTAAGTACCTATTACAGTTCTCAAGCTTGCACGTAAAAGATTATAGATATTTATAAGATCAACTTCGAAAATCTTATACTTATTTACATTGTAGTGCCTGTATATTTTGTACACCATTACGACTGATTACCTACCGACCATTATAACGGTAATTTAAAAATAGGAGTGTAGCTCTATTCCTGGAATTGTATTGCTCATTTCCTGCGATAACAGTGTTGTGATTAGGTATGTTTTAAATATGAGCCAGGGTTTTATGCACCGCCTATAATTGTTTATATTTTGTTTAAGTTTTTCTGTTTACTAAGAAAAGTTTTGGCAAGATACCTGATGATAAATGGTAATGGTCACCTTTATCGATGGACATCAGTTAAACTAAAAATCACTGACGTGGTGTCAGCCAAGAAGAAGGTTAGAGGGTATTTAAAATACCCCAAGCTTTTATGTTTCTTCCGATTATCGTTCACATGATTTTTAGATACTTTTAGGGATAGTTAAAATAAAATATTTATTTAAAAATATTTATATTCGTAGGTACGCATTACATTTATTACAACTTAGGTAATTTCCTACTTCGGTGAAGTAAAACGTATGAATCGTAAGGATCCCCAACCTAATTTTAATAGTAGATTGTATGACAAGGGTGCAAAGTAATATTTTTTCGGCGAGGGCGTTTTTTGAATCCAGAGCGTAGCGAGGGATTCTTTAGTAGAATCCCGAACGTAGCGAGGGATTCAAAGTACGTCGCCCGAGCCAAAAATATACTTGCACCCGAGTGATACACTCTACTTTTCATCACCCACTATGAGAAAATAATATATATATATATAATAGAAAATAATACGTAAAAATGCACGAAAACTTAATTTTAATTTGAAAACGAAATCTTAATTTAATTTCTTTTTTTATTATTCAGCTGGCGGGGCCCTCGCGTCGTACCAGACATTCTTTATTCAAACAATATTTGCGTTCGATTTCTTTAGCGCAAAATACTAAAATGTTCTAAATTCAAAATAGGACGGAAAAGATCTAGCCGGCAGGAAAAGTTGTATGAAAATTCATTCCCGCCCGCTGAATAGAAAACAGCAACTTTGGAACCCCGTAAGTCCGAACCAAGTCGTCTTTTTCGAATAGGTGTGATGAAAAATAATTTCATTCATAAATTAACTTCCACCTGGGTCGTAAAAATTCCGAACAATGAAGCATTTATAATACTTCTAAAATACCCGACGGAAACGGACAGAACTTTTATGCCATTCACAACCAGTAACAACATCTAACTTTTTGTATCTTGCGATCATTTTCTATCGTTTTGTGGTTGCGCTTTTTTCTTCCGGTTTTAGAACTTCTAAAACGTGACATATTGAACCATGTTTCGATTGTGTTAAAGTTGATATTCGGTATACCATTAATACGACTAGAGAATGTCACAATTAAACCGCGGGTTTCCTGTAAAGTGAAACGGGTAGCAACCCCGCGTTGTTCAAGACATATCCAGTTACTATCGAGGGATGATTAGGTACTTAAAATGTTCGTTATTACGAGAAATATGGTTTGTTCTACTTACCGTCGAGAAGTAGGTATACCGTCAATAAATGTGTAAAACTATGAAGAGTGTGCGTTTGTAATCTGACATTCCACGTTTTTGTACATCATTCAACACTTAACGTAATAGGTAACACTTAACTTCCCATAATTAGGTATAAGTATTGGTATTCGTAAACGGTGGTTATCGATGGCCGTTTGGGCAGATGAGTTCTTGAGTAGACCATGAACGATAGGTATAGTGCCACCGGCCTGATGAACTGACGACCAAAAAATAATCGACTTCAACATCATAACTCAAAAATTACTCGACAGATGTCGCTCTTTACCTATTTATAGGTATGGAAACAGACGGCAAGCACTACCTTTCAAATAGAATAAATACCAAAATCGGTTCACAAAGTACAAAATTATGAGGTAACAGAGTTTTTGTAACAACACAAACATCGCATATTTTTGCAAAATTATTCTTTTTAATGATAAGGTAGCAAATAAAATTATTTGATGTATTATCAAAACAATTTTCTTTCCAAGGCTGTTACAGTTAAGTGTTTAATTGCAATTAATATTACTTAGTTCGTAACAATAAAATGTCGATGACAGTCTCGCTACTCGCTGCCCTGTTATTGTTTCTTATTATTCGATTGTTAAACCACACTAAATAGCCACAGTATCTTCCACTTCTCAACACTCGACGCCAGTCGAAACTAACCCTTGTAGCGATTCATTTTTAAGTTCATGATTAGCCCATTCAACTAAAGTCTGAAACTTGGTTGAAAAGTTTACCGTCGAAGCAAAACCTTCGTGGTCTGAAGTGGTCATTCAATTATGTATTTCTCGTATTCCGGCTTGACGCGGTTGTAACTTATTCATTATTCTTTATTCGAATAATTAAATTTTCTTCCTCGTTGAACAATAGGTCTCGCTAGGACTGTATTCGGAATGAAATCTAAGATATGCATGAGAAGTTTCATAAAGTTAGTCAGAGTTGCCTTTTGGTGTAATGCAATGCGACTTGCAAGTTGTATAACTCATTTCAATAATTAAGTAAATCTGTTTTACTGAAAAATTAGCTTTGGATTACGTTAAATTAGTCATATTTTACTAGAAGGTATTTAAAGGAGTGCCCAGAAAACTTATTTATTGTAATAATATAGGTAGGTACACTTGCATTAAGAACTCTACATCAGTATAACAATATTTTGAAAGTCAACTTAGCGTAAAGTGCATTGACCGGAATCGCACAATGTGTGTCATTCACGGTGACAACTCACAAGCTTTATTGTTAGAAAACGGAAGTTGACATTATATCACGTGTTATCTTCGCATCACTCTTTGTTCCTTTGTAAAACTTCCTTGCACGTAAATCCAGTGCCAGCTTTAAAGAGTCAAATCCTTAGAGCAAAGGCCTTTGATAAATATTATATTTTTACATAACTGCTTACAGATATTATGTATTACCGTAAAACTCTATGTTATGTTTTTATCAATTATGTAGTTGGTGCAACCCACAGCAACAAGTCCCCCCACTAACCCGCTTGTTTCTGGTGTCCTCTCACAATGGCTATAGGTTTGGCTGTGGTATAGTGGCTATAGTCAACCACCAAGTGCGGATTGCGAGACTTAACACACCTTTGAGTATAAAGAACTCTCAAGTGTAGAGGTTTCACACTAGGCTCTACGATATTTTCTTTCTCCAAATCAAGTGATAGGTAAAAGGTAACATGCACATAAATAAAAAAAATATTAGAAATACATGTTGGATTCGAACCTATACACCCTGTTGGAGAGTCTAACTTCCAATCATTCAGCTATCCCTTGATTATGCACTCTATCGACTATAATAAAAAAATATGCGTAATGTTTTTGTTAAAAAGTAACATGGGTCGCTCTCAATTGGGTAATGCGTTGTTGACTTATAAAGTCAAAATCATTTGTAATCGGCTTTCTAAACAGTATACATTAATCAATTCTATTTTAAAGGTCACGATAGATAACTAACTGGAAAAATTAGATTTTAGATAGGTAAACATGATTGATGTGATAATTATAACAAAAAGTTTATTTTTCATTTAGGTTAAAAATATGTTTTCTATCGATTTCTTTGCGTATTAAGAAAAATCGGCCAAGTGCGAGTTGGACTCGCGCACGAAGGGTTCCGTACCATAATGTATAAAAACGCCAAAAAAAATCTGGTCTGTTGTATGAAAGCCTCACTTAAATATTTACTTTAGTTTTTTGTAGTCACAAGCAACGCCATCTCTTGGACCGAAAGGTAACTAATTTATTGCTGAAGCGTCGAAGCCATATTTCGACTTAAATATTTATTTTATTCAGTGTTTTAGTATTTGTTGTTGTAGCGGCAACAGAAATACATCATCTGTGAAAATTTCAACTGTGTAACTATTACGGTTCATGAGATACAGTCTGGTGACAGACGGACAGACGGACGGACGGACGGACAGCGAAGTCTCAGTAATAGGGTCCCGTTTTACCCTTTGGGTACGGAACCCTAAAAATGATTCGTTCGTCTATTTGATAATTGAAATACTCATAAAATTAAAATTTTATCAATTTTGAACACAACACGACAAAATTGAACTCTGACATAATACCCTTGAACAAATGAAACCAGCTTACAATACGCAACACGTGGCCACAAGTATTACACAATAGATACCAGAAAAAAGTTCGTAAGCCAAACAAAATTGTACCTTAGATCCTTAGAATACAAGCTTTTAGAATTCCCGTTGAAATATACAGTCATATACGGGTGGTTCGTGATTCGTCGAGAGATTGTAGAGCATCGATCAAGTCCTCTGTCAAAACTAATACGGATTCAGTCCCGTGAGAGATTCCCAATCCACTGGTAATTATGCGTTTCAATGCAACGAACGTCATCCGATTAAAATTGGCAGGCGGGGAGTGATATTGAAGGATGGAGTTGCGCTGTATCAACGTCTGATAAATAGATTGGTGTGATAACATGGAATAAAAAGACACTCCTAACAATTTTCAATTAAAGTTTCCATAGAATTAACATAAATACTAAGCAAATTAGATTAAATAGAGTATTGTGGGCAAGTGAAGCTGTAAACGATTTTAGATTTGAGATTCTTTATTTTTCCAAAAAATTATCAAACGAGTTTCTTGATGAAGGGTAATTACCAAGCAAAGAACCAAAGTAAAAAAATGCGTTTGGCTTTAACCCATTAGTGGCCCACTACTGAGTGTAAGTCTATCCTCATCATTAAAAAGCCTAAGAATTTCCTCCACAGTGTTCGAGAGTGAATTGGTGGAAGGGTTAGCGACCAGCCCCGGTATCGGAAGTTTTCATGCTGCCCGAAGGCCTGCGAAATCGCTTAACGACCACTATGTATCCTGTAATGTACCTACCTACGCGGTTTAGCGGATGGCTCAAAGGATAAGGATGGTTACCAACCAGGTTAAGTTTGCATGATCTAAAAACTCTCCCCACTGAGGCTTCTCTACTGAGACAGTTAGCGACACATTAGATAATATGTTCGTCCCTTAAACAAATATTAACAAATTCTTCACAAACTCCGACACTTCAGACTTTGTATTTGAAGGCGTGATGCAAGAACTCTGAATTTCTGTGAATCAAATGTATGTCATATTGATTTTCGCTTGCCGTAGTTTCCTCGTTAGCGATACTTCATGAAGAACTGTTGAAACAATTTCTTGAGTCACCCGCTTGTAGGCACAGAATTAGAACTTCTACGCTAATTGGTATGTATAAGGTATATGCGTGGCTTTGAATAATTCATTGTTTAAATAGAAAACTTGTATGCATTGTTATTTGTTGTTATCGCAAATTGAAAAATAATAGGCGAGGTAAAATCCCGCCAGCGAAAATGGACAATACAAATAACACATTACTTACACCTACACTTGAGTCACCGAGAAAATCGAATTGCCCCTCCCCGCTACGAACTAAACTTTTTGTTAACGACAACTTTTACGTTTGAATTCAAACTGCAAATAAAGACAAGTTATCATCCAATAACAGGATAAAGCTATGAATAATATATTGTAACTACTAGTAACATCAACAGAGGACCGATAAATTAAACTCATTATTGGAAATACAATAGGGATTCGCTGTCATGATAATATTATGATTAACTAAAGCAAATATTGATTCGTGATCTATTCTGTTTTGATACTAACTCTTAGTTTCCTCGTACTAGAAACGGAGTCATAACAGCTATTCATTTGGTCTACTGGACCCTTCAGTTGTTTGTTTAAGTACTGGGAACAGTATGAGTGATGCTTTTCTATGAGTTTGAATAAATCATGAAGTGTGTTGAAGGATTCTTTTACAATAATATTAGAAACCGTTTTGGTTGAGTGGTCAAATATGACCAACTTTTGATTGATTGAATATTACTCAAAAGTCTTGTTATATACCGATACGAATAGCTTTATAGTAGTAGGTAGGTACTGTAATGAGATATTATGTTACAGGCAGTAGGAACAGCTTAGTGGTTGGGATGTTTTAATCCCATGCTACGTAGGTACATAAATCGTGAGTAAACATACAATCTCTCCATCATTAGTATTTAATCATACTTATTTGATTTTGTGCGTTGACTTTTTTTGCAGCAGCACCCTTGTTCCTTAAATGCCGAGTAATGTACTGTACTGGACGTTAAAAAAAATAAAATTAGTACTTTTTATTGGTATTTTTTGTAGAAAAACAACACACACCAGTTTACATGAGTTTTTGATTTAGTTTGCATTTCTTTTAAATTCAATAGCACTGAATTTTCCGGGTGGCAACATTTTTCTACTAATAAGACGCTATAGGTAGTAGTCTTGTTAGTACCGTACTACTACTAAGTACGTCAATTCTTACAATATTTTGTCGTAGTCAAGTCTCTCCCACTGATCTCATGGTATTGTACACAGAACACGCCCCATGGTTTCACTACTCTCGGCCTAGACATTTTGAGTAAAATAAACACCATTGAGGTCAAATAAAGAGACATGACTCAGGAGTAAATAGGATATTTGAACGTTGTGACCAAAAGTTTCACTTAATGATTCTTATAAATATTAAATATTTCTTAGTATAGATTTTGCATTTAAATAGCCAACATATATAAGGAGACGATCCACTTGATAATAAGTAAATGGCTACCTTTGCCCATGGACCTCAGCTACAAATAAATCACTTATGCGTTGCCAGAAAAGAAAAAACATCTCTTACCAAAAATTTCATATTCGCTTATTATTTCATAATCTTTACATTTTACTCATTTACAAAAAAACTAATTAGCTTTTACTCTAGAATGCTGTTCCTATAGATGTTTAAATTATCTTTTTAATTTCTATAATTTCACGAAGTAAAAACATCAAGAAGAAAATATTTTTACGGGTAGTAAGTACCTATTTTGTTTTGATTTCCATATATTCTACTAAATAGAAGTGAAACTGTGAAATTAAGAAAAAATAATATAGGTGTGTAAGGAGCTGAATCAAACCTTGCGCCCAATTTTTCTCCGCTCCCAACTCACCTTTCTGAACAACAAGACCGGGTTCCAGGGACCTAGAGGTTATTAGAATAGGAGCGATCCTATTGGAGGGCCTTGGATCTCTAACAGGAGGGATCCTACTGGACTCTGATTAGAGGGATCTTATTGGAAGTGCCCCAGGCACTCCTGGGTCCAGGTCCTGTATAGAAGGGTTCTATTGGAAAGATCTGGACTTCTAATTGGAGATTTCCCATTGAAGTTTAGTGCACCTCTAATAAGACAAGACGGATCCTATTGGAGATTGCTGGGCCTTTAATTCCAGCGTCCTATTGGAAGTCTTTGGACCTGTAATGGCACGGATCCTATTAAAAGTTTTTGGATCTTTAATAGGAGAGATCCGATTGTAGTTCCCTGGGCTCTAATAATAATGTGACAGCCCTGGCGTATCACCTCGCAAACAATAAACAATAGGGGCCATAAACATGTCGAGTCAACAATAGAACAATAGCGCGCTTGCCCGTACGCACGACGCTTCGACCATTACGGCAATAGTCATACGGGCGAAAGTCGGTTGCAAGGAACGTTCTCGAATCTTGTTCGGAGCGGGTCCGCGGAATTAGCGAGAAAGTTCTGGATTGGCGTGAATGGTGCGTGAGGGGTATAAAAAGGAGCGATCGGCCAACCGCAGACATTCTAGTTTCGGAAGCGAAACCAGGAAGATACCAGCGATACCTACGAGCGATACCAGTGAGAAGTGAAGTGAATTCTACGAGCGATACAGTGTTCTACGAGTGTGTTGACTAGTACCTACGTGCAGAGTGTTTAAGTGTGTACTGTGTACGTCGTGTAATTTGTGTATCTACGAGTAAAATAAAAGTCTTTGTGGTACATTTTGGCATTTTCTCGAACCCCTTACTCCTGACACGTAACAATTGGTGACAGAAGCGGAATGCCTGTAGTACCGCAGAGTGAAGAAGGGATTCGTACGCGACGGCAGACGGCATTGGATGCCGCGCGGATGGAGTCGCCGGGTCGTGACCGCATGGAAACGGAGACCACCGCTGGACCACCGACTACATCAGCCGCAGCAGTACCGACACCGAGTGCATTCGATATGGCCTCCTTATTAGCCGCCATACAGCGGAGCCAGTGCGAAGCAATGGAGCGCCTGGAAAATAAACTATTGGGAAGCCAGCGCCAAGCGATGGAGAGCCAGCGCGAAGCAATGGAGAGCCAGCGCGAAGCAATGGAGAGCCTGCGCGAAGACATAAAGAGCCAGCGCGAAACCATGGAGAGCCAGCGCGAAGCCATGGAGAGCCAGCGCGAAGCCATGGAGAGCCAGCGCAAAACCATGGAGGCGGGCCTAGGGGCAATCGATGCAAAGCTGGACAGTTTCCAGGGGGATTTGAACGTCGTGAAGGAGGAGCTAGAATTGGTGAAGGTGCGTACATCCGAGCACGACCAAGCCCTCAAAAACCATGACACGTTACTAAACTCCCACGAAACTAGGCTCGTGGATTTGGACCATAAGCTGCAAAAAATAAGGGTTATGGGCACGGCAGCAACCAGTACATGCTCTGGGGCCCCGAAGTTTAAGGTCCCAAGTTTCGACGGCACGACCTCGTGGACAGCTTTTAGACATCAGTTCGAGGTTGTTGCAAGCGGGAATGGCTGGGAGGACGAACACTCGTTGGCGGCACTCACTCTAGCTCTTCGAGGAGAGGCACTGCTGGTGCTTGAGAACCTGCCCGCCGAGCGACGCACCTTGGAGTCGCTATTTAAGGCCTTGGAAGCTCGATACGGGGAAAAGCACCTGGAGCACGTGTACCGCGCGCAACTTAAAGACCGAGTACAGAAGTCGAGCGAAGGACTGCAGCAATGGGCTACGGAGATCGAGCGCCTCGTACGTCGAGCCTATGCGTCGAGTTCCACACCCGTCGAAGACAAAGTTCTAGAGGCGTTTGTCAGCGGAATACGGGATCCCGAGGTGAGAGCAACGGTGCGCTTGGGGCATCACGCAACTTTGGAAGCAGCTTTAGCGCATGCCCTTGAAGTAGAAGCGGTACGAAGTGACTGTAAAGGTTATAAGGTGCGCGAAGTTGTAGCGACGATTCAACCTCGTACTGGGCCTATCTGCTACGGATGCGGTGAACGAGGTCATATTAGGCTTAGCTGCCGGGCACGAAAACAACCGAAATCGGTGTGGAGGACTACGCAAGTGCCGGAGCTAGAAGCCGCCGCCGCCGCTAAGAAGACTGCCAAGCCTCCTACGAAGACCTCGACAGCTACCCAAGTCGACACCCAGGAGCTACAAGCCGCCGCCGCCGCTGCCGCCGCTAAGAAGATCGCGAAGCCTCCTACGAAGATCTCGATGGCTACCCAAGTCGACAACCAGGAGCTAATAGTCACCGCCGCCGCTCTCGCCACAACGAAGACCGCCAAGCCTCCTACGAAGATCCCGAAGGCACCTAAGCCGAAGAATGCCGACGCCCTGTCACAACGCCCATGCTCCGAAGAAAGTCGACGTTGCTTCAAGCATGAGGCTAAAGAAGAGGTCAGGGTGATAAGGATGCAGGACCTAGACGAGTCTTGGGGAACGGAGCAAGTAAGCCAAGCTCAGAAGGAAGACAAAGACCTCAGCCTGATCATGGAATGGAAAGCCAAAGGACAGAGACCCCTGTGGAGTGATGTATCAGCCTCAAGCGCAACAACTAAGGCATACTGGGCTCAGTGGGACAGCCTGGTATTAGATAATGGCGTGCTTTACCGGAGCTGGGAATCACTCAACGGGAAGGAAAAAACGCTGCAAATGGTTATTCCTAGGAGTAAAGTGGCTGATTTGCTGAAGCTCGTACACGATGGCACTTCCGGCGGGCACCTCGGCATCAAGAAGACCCTCGTGAAGATACGAGAACGCTTTTATTGGGTGCGATGTCGAGAGGACGTTGAAGATTGGTGCAGAAAGTGTACAGTGTGCGCTTCAGTAAAAGGGCCCCGCACTAGATCCAAAGGGAAACTACAGCTGTACAACGTCGGAGCCCCGTGGGAAAGAATCGCCATAGACGTTGCTGGGCCATTCCCTCAGTCTGAAGACGGGAATAGATTCATTATCGTGGTTCAAGACTACTTCAGCAAATGGCCGGAAGCGTTTGCAACTCCGAACCAAGAGGCGAAAACCGTGGCCAAGAAACTTGTCCAAGAGGTAGTTTGCCGCTTTGGTGTACCATTGGAGTTACACAGCGACCAAGGCAGGAACTTCGAGTCAACGTTATTCCAGGAGATGTGTGATCTTTTGGGAATAAATAAGACACGTACCACACCGGCGCATCCTCAATCTGACGGCATGGTGGAGAGATTCAACCAGACGTTGGAAAATCACTTGGCCAAGGTCGTCGAGGAACATCAGCGAGACTGGGATCGGTACATTCCTCTGTTCCTGATGTCATATCGCTCTGCCATACACGAATCTACAGGGTTTACACCGGCTAAAGTTAACTTCGGAAGAGAAATGCGTCTGCCATTGGATTTGCTTACAGGAACACCGCCAGATGCCCCGAAACCAACCGTTGAATACATCGCGGACTTACGGAAACAATTGGACGAGACACATGATCTTGTAAGAGAGCAATGTTTGAAGACCAGCGAAAAGATGAAAACCCGCTACGATCGCGATGCTCGGAAACATGGTTTCAAGGAGGGAGATTCTGTATGGTTGCACAATCCACTGCGGAAGAAAGGGAAGTCTCCGAAGCTACAAGCACGATGGGAAGGCCCTTACACAGTTGTCACGAGGATTAACGACGTGACCTACCGAATCAGACAGGGGGACAGAAGAAAGCCGAAGATCGTGCACGTGGACAGATTGGCACCATTTCATGGATCGAATAATGCTCGGGACGAGCATGACTAAGAGGGGGGCAATGTGACAGCCCTGGCGTATCACCTCGCAAAACAATAAACAATAGGGGCCATAAACATGTCGAGTCAACAATAGAACAATAGCGCGCTTGCCCGTACGCACGACGCTTCGACCATTACGGCAATAGTCATACGGGCGAAAGTCGGTTGCAAGGAACGTTCTCGAATCTTGTTCGGAGCGGGTCCGCGGAATTAGCGAGAAAGTTCTGGATTGGCGTGAATGGTGCGTGAGGGGTATAAAAAGGAGCGATCGGCCAACCGCAGACATTCTAGTTTCGGAAGCGAAACCAGGAAGATACCAGCGATACCTACGAGCGATACCAGTGAGAAGTGAAGTGAATTCTACGAGCGATACAGTGTTCTACGAGTGTGTTGACTAGTACCTACGTGCAGAGTGTTTAAGTGTGTACTGTGTACGTCGTGTAATTTGTGTATCTACGAGTAAAATAAAAGTCTTTGTGGTACATTTTGGCATTTTCTCGAACCCCTTACTCCTGACACGTAACAATAATATATAATGGTAACCACTAACCATCAAATAAAATCAAAAAACTAAGCTCCCTACATTACATTGGTGAATACTACAGCCAAAGATAAACCGTTTCGTGAGATTAACGATACTTAACCACAGTCAAACTAAGAAACCAACCAACCAAGAAATACGGGTGAGCTTAATAAAATAGTTCATAATTTTTCCTTCAATTAGTTTACCGTCAAATCATACAATATCAAACGGTCATAGACGTCACGTCATCAATTACTTATTCATTATGATCTTAATGATTGAAGTACATATCTCAATGTGGTGGTAGAGCTGAAACCTTCATTGCTACTTGATACTCTCTTGCTTGAGACAGCTGCCAAAAGGCTTGTAGTATGCCTGCTTGTCAGCCAATACTTTTTAAGGTTATAGCTCATTGCCTCCCGGCACTCGACCAGCACCGCTTCGTCTCTCTGATCCCACTCTTTGTCGACAGGTGGACCAAGGGTGGACGACGCGAAACATCATAAGTGAACATCGCTTGGTCCACGAATTTCGATAAGTTTTTCTTTATTATTCATTTTAAAAACAATAACGATACGTCCTCCGATTTACGATACGTGCGACTGTTCGCAAGAGAGGCTCGGAATGAAGAAAGGGTGTCATCGGATTCATGTGCCGGCAGCGCGCGGGCCACTCGGGAGCCGTGCGTTGGCAACGCGCGGGCGACGCAAGGCAAGAGTGCGAGCAGCGAGATGTCACAGAGTGGTCCACCCGCCATCTACGCGTGGCCAGCTTGCGAGCGAGACGATCCGGTAACGTTACTGTGTTGATGTAGTGTGTGCATATCCATACACCGATGATATCCTTAGTATTAGGGTGCGGTTCCACTGAGGCGGAGCGGAGCGGAGCTGTGCGCGATTCACCAATCACATGGCTTGAAATCATCACGAGGCACAATGAGCTGGGATTTCAAGCCACGTGATTGGTGAATCGCGCACAGCTCCGCTCCGCTCCGCCTCAGTGGAACCGCACCCTTAATGATCTTCATGGGCGACAGTGACAGTGTTCTCGGTTAGATAGCCGAGAATTTTATATGTTAACTAAATGACATAGAAATACTTAATTTCAAGTATCAGTCGAAACAGCGGCAGCATATTTATAGGTGGTAGAGCCTAGAGTTCGCCCGGGGTAGTACCACCGCCCGCCAAGGTACTCAGCAACTATACCATTTCTACCGTCATAATAATTGTTTTTAAGAGCAATTGTGTTCCGGATAGGAAGGTGTCTAGCCGGTTTCACTTTTTTAGAGGCGACCATCTCAGTCCTCAGGGGTAGCAACGCATCTGTGACCGAATTGGAACAAGACTCATACTAATCATTACTAACTGGACAATTACTAATATTAACTAACAGGACTAACTATCACTAACAGTCCCTGTCCTCACACTTATTAACAAACTAACTAACTAATATTCTAACACCATCTACTAACTGGACTAACCACCCTAGTCCCTAAATTGGGTCTTGTTCTAAGTCGGTCACAATTGCCATGGGCGGCAGCGGAAGGGTGGTGCTGCATGCTCGTTTGCTACCTTATTCCATAAAAAAAAAAGTTCCCAAAGTGTCGATTCCGTCACGTATATCTACAAATATCAGCCTTTTATTTTAATTCATCCGAATCGAACTTTATTTAATTACGTAGATCGCGTCACAGCTTCGATGAAATATAAATTGCCTTTCGTGAGTATTGCCGGCCTATCGATTTTATCTTATTGACATAACAATCAGCCAATTAGACCGTCCACAATGTATTGGCAATTATTATAACACAAGATTCGTTAGTTTGGTCCGACATTTAGGTAGTAAGTTTAATTTAAACAAGGATTTTATGCTTTTATAATGTCAACTAACTAAATATCCACCGGGTAACATTCAGATTGCATTGTAGGTAAATTAGCAAGTCCCATAGTTTAACTTCCAAAAAGTTAATCTTTTGATAAATAATCCATGCAAATTATATAAAGATTTAAAGAATTAATTCAGTTAATAAATTCTTTCGTTCTGATTCCTTCAGTGAATTTGTTTGTCTCTTTATGAATATAAAAGCCTCGTTGATAACCTCCAGTTACAGTAAGACCGTTAACAAAGAACAGCCTGTGATAAGAAAGAAGGTAGATAGGTATACAAATTGTATTTTGTTTTTACTAAAACTCCATTTAAATGAACTGACGGCAGAACCGTATAATATAGGTATTTATTTGCGGACCTTTACCTACATTTTTAATATGGTCGATAGATATGACTTATCAGGAAAAACACGGTACCTATTAATTGTCTAATTTTTAATTTGAGAAAAAATACCATTTTTATATTTCATTTTACAGGCAAATTTTAATGTTATCATTAATATCATCAAACTTTTTCAATTAATTTTCATGTGCAAATTAATGAATGTTACAAAATTAGAAAGACCTTCTGAGAAAAATTAAAAATTAATTAATTAGGCAAAAAGCAACTTTAGGTTTGTTATTTCTAATCTTTGTGCGAAATTACTTTCCTAATTAAATAATCAAGACTTACGCTCAGATACCAAAGTAATTTGAATGAAAAACGTACTGAGTATCAAAACGTCAGTATAATTTTATTACGGTTTCAAGATATCCTTTGTACATTTTATACAAAACAATAATTTTCATTAAGACTAATAATTACAATCCAAAAATTACATTTTATTTTCAAGTTTATAATTATTAAATCTAATATCACGATTTAGCTTAATAATACAATGTACTTAGTTACTGAAGCGATACATGTAGGTAGGTATGCTCAAAAACGATAACTGCAAACATACAAATCATACACAATTTATACACATTTCAATCACGACGAAAGCACATTAATACACATTTTTACTCACTTCCTTTCACATAAAATATAATTTTAATTCAACATTTATCGATTAACACAACATAAACAAAATATTTCATATACATACAAATGATTTGATTTTATAATAATGTTAGATGATTACGTTGTAGTTGTATAACACATTTTAGTAAAATATTGTCTCAAACTTTATATATAGACAAACATGAGTAGGCAATCAAGCAGTTTGTATTAATAATAAATAAAGCTTTACAAGAAATTAATTTTAACCTTATCTACTTAACCAATTTTGTGAATAAGACAATTATAGTAGTTATCTACTTACGCTATTTGGTGTTGTTTACAGTGAATGTTAAGTGAAGAATCTTCACATTAATAAAGTATGTAAATACAATTAAATAGTTTAATTTAATATCTGAATTTAACTATCAGACTCAACATTTTCACGCCAACTTTGTACAAAACATTGTTTCAATAAAATATCATCATACTAGACTCGACTCATACGAACACCGTATGAAGTATGTGAAAATTGACAAAACTGTACCTTATAAAGTCGATAGTATTTACAAAAGTTAGGATTAAAATCATGTTGAAGTGTGCAATATTCTATGTAAATTAATAAAACGTAGGTGGAATGAGGAGTTATTACACAAAATACGTGCGCCCCTTAGCCGACCCAGGCCCTGTTAAGGAACGTGGTGTAGTTGGAGAAATATCGTCTACCCTTGAGTAAACGTGACCACTACTAGGCGATCGCCTGAGGTCATAATTAAACCGAGGACATGTCCTGTTGTCGATCGACATGTAGCTATTGTTCGAATTGTTCCCCTCACCGTACGTGTTGTTATCAGACGATGGCGAGCTTTCATTCTGAGACGACTCGCCGTCGTTTCTCCTACAATATTGAAGTGAATTCGTAAAATTCTGCTTTGAGCAACTATCGTTTGATACCGGCATTGTCGTATACCTCAAAGTTGGGGTCTGACGTAAAGACTTCTTGAATACGCTCTTTTCAGAGCCTTTTAGTGTGATAATAGTGTCGGTAGAGTTGAGCAATAAAATAAAACGGTCCCAAAAACGTGGATCGTTCCACGATATATTTTTAAACTTATCTAGCACAAAACCGAGCTCATCATTTATTTGGTTGTTATCTACCATCTTAATGAATATCACCTTATTTAAATCACTACGATTTAATGTCTTTAAATAACTATAAAACATGTTTTTAAAGTGAATATCGCACAGATCGTTACAAATAAAATTTGTTGTCAACACGATAAGAAGTCGTTTAGACAATTTTGAAGACTTTGAAAAACTATCTAACGTCATAATGTTCAGAGGAGATTCATTTAAAGATGTTTTTTTGGCGGACATTTTTCTAAATTCTATTTCTGACATTATGTTGTGATAAACAAAATTAGTATCTTTGGTATTACATATCACGTAATAGTCATACATGTGATTCGGATTACCGTCTAATACGTGGTCAACGTTAGGGCATGATTGTTCTTTGAACAAAGGCACACCGTAATTAGTGTACAACCAGTCACTGACGTCGTATCTGAAAGCATAGAATATAGCACCTATGAGACAAACGACTACCAAAATAATGATTATTCCGCATGCAATAGCGAAATAATTGTCTGGCATAAACAAAGATTTGGAGACTATTTCATTCTTTAAGACCGTCGGGTCATTTTTGGAACCCATATATTCCTTACAGTGACTTAAAACAGATGCGATAGTTATCTTTGTAGGTTTTCCCTCGGAGTCGGTGCAGAGCATTTTTTCAGGATCTCCTGGATCTCTTCTAAGCCACGAATCTAATTCGGCGATACTTTTACAGTCACAAGAATATCTATTACCCTCAATAGAAACGTGAGCTAAACTTTTTGACGAAGACGCCAATAATTTCCATGGATAAAAGTTTACTAATTGATTATCATCAATTCTTAATACTGAAAGAGATTTTAAGGAGGAAAACGTATTGTTAGCTACATGTACTATGGCATTATGATCTAAATACAATTCGTTCAAATTATTTAGGTGCATGAATTCGTCCCCCTTCAACTCAACTAACTTATTATTTTCCAAGTGCAATACTCTTAATGAATCTACCCCTTTGAATGTTTGATTATTCACCTCTTTGAGTTTAGTATTATTAAGGTACAATACTTGAAGCTTCTTTTTTCCAATAAAAACATGGTTACCCAAGTTGGTAATATGATTACCATCTAAATAAATTTCTGTAGCATCCATAGGAATTCGATCGGGAACTTCTGTGTAGCCAGCATTGGAACAATCTACAACGTTCGCATTCCAAGTGATGTCATGATAACATCGACAATTGTTAGGACAAATCATTTCACAATCACACGCTACAAAGTCACAACAGTGACATAGGGCGAAACAATGACTTTCATATGGACAGAGAAAGTCCGAAGGTGACATATCTATTATCATTTTTTTCTCTTTGGCACGAGAATGAACCAACGAACAAAACGCTTTATCTAAATCTAACACTCGCGGGTATTGTCGGCTGTGACTTAAATAATTGATACGTTGAATCCATTCCATTGAACAATCACAAACAAATGGGTTTCCGCTTATAAAGAACTCGGGTAAGTCACTGTCTTCGTCTATTTGATCTAGTCTAAATGAGTTCATGTCAAGTTGAACTAAATTGTTATTATTTAAGGTGACAGTTGAGAGTTTTTGTAACTTGGAAAATGTACCAACTTGAATGTTTTGTATGTGGTTATTGTTTAAATACAACTTTTCTACTGACTTGGGGATTGATGTAACTGTAAGCTGAGTTATATTATTGTAACTTAAGTCTAATAATTTAATATTTACTTTTGTGTACAAATCATTGTTGAAAAAAGTTTCTATTTGGTTCATGTGTAAGTCTAGCCATTCCAAACTATCGGGAAAACTTTTAAAATCAAACGAAACAATTTTATTGGCTGACATATTTAACCATACTAAACTATTTAATGTTGTAAATATACCATCAAATTTAGTGATGTCATTTCCATCCATACGTAATAGTTTTAAATTAATATTTTTACGGAAACAACCGGCTGCAACATGTTTTATTTTGTTTGATGCTAAATTGAGTACTTGTAGCTGAGGCAAATGTTCAAAAGTGTCATCATTTAAATAAGTAACTTTGTTATCTACAAGACGTAAACCAAAAAGTTCGGTTAGACCGCGAAAGTTTTCGCGATTCAGATGAGTTATATTGTTGTTTCCTATATCCAACGACCTTAGAGACCGAAGTTTACGTATAGAGGCAGGAATTGAGGATAAAAAATTATCGTTCAGACTTAAGTCTTCAATTGTTGTCATATTGTCAAAAGCGGTTTCGTCAATGTGTTTAATTTTATTATTATCCATAAACAACTCGTGTAAAACATGCAAGTCATTAAATAAATGCGTGTGAATATGCAAAAGCTTATTATGTGATAAGGTAAGTGAATGTAAATTCCTTAACTCCACAAATGCATGATCATCAATAGATATTATTTCATTGTGTTCTAAGTTTAATTTTTGTAAACTATACAAATCTTGAAATATGTATCGGTCTACCTTACTTAGCCTATTGTAAGAAAGGTTTAAAATTACCATACGCAATAACCCAACAAAGGTGCCCTTATTTACCCACTGACTAGTAAGGTCATTATGCGAAAGGTCTAATATTTGGAGTTGTTCCAAACCCTCAAAAAGACCAGGTGGCAAAACATTTAACGTGTTGTTACTTAAGTCTATTTCTTTTAATAATTTAGTGTCCGCAAAAACCGCAGGTGGAATAGTGTTCATAAAGTTACTTGATAAATTTAAAACCTGTAAACTTAGTAATCCTGCCAAAGCACCGTCTTCAACACTTGATATTGCATTATTTTGCAATAACAGTTTAGTCAAAGAACGTAACTTTGATAAACTGTTATCAGCTATAACAATCAAATCATTATAAGACATGTCTAGCGTTTCAAGTACTAAATTACAACTTTTAATACTGAGATTTTGTTCTCGTAGCGAATCCGAGAAACCGATAGTTTTAATATTTTGCAAGTGATTACTTGTAAGATTTAAAGTCTTTAAACTGTATAAGGAGCAAAACGTGTCAGTTTTAGTGCTCCAAATATTGTTATCACTAAGTTCTAGTTCAATTAACTCACTTAACCCCAAAAACGCATGTTCGTGTAGCTCCATAGTCATAGCTGACCACTCGCTGTTGTGAGTCGTCACGTGCAAACGTTTCAAATCTTTGAAGTTTTCAAATGCTCGTGCCGGTATCTGACGTATCTTACACTTGTCTATGATGAGATCTCGAAGTTTACCGAGGTTGGCATGTTTTCCCGATGTCTTTTCCGTTTGTGCGGCGAGCGTGCTTTCAAAGAAGAGTATTTCGCTGCATTGCACATGCAGCGATATGACGTCGTCGAAATGTGTTTGACTGATGTTCTGTAACAGGTGGTCTAAGCTGCTTATCGTTCGGATCTTGCAGAAGAGTACGGCGGTCTCCGACGTTTCCGTCTCAGAACTGCGGTAGGCGCACTCGTGCGGCATTTCCGCCGCGGTACTCCTTTCAGCGACATAGCCGTAGAATAACACGTACACTAAAATGCAATTGAATTTTTGCGCGAGTCCATTCACGACAGTTTGTTTTATTGGCATCTTACGTTTGTATGCGATTTGCGGTGAGGCATTGAGGTCGGCAGTGCCATTTATAATGAGGCGAGATGGTTGATCGCGTCATAAATATTCACGGTGTGAGTATAACATCGCGAGTCGCGTGGCATGATAGCGGTGATCGCGTTTGTGGCCGGCGTCAGGCTCGTGCGGCGGATGCCCACCGACTGAACGGCGCTTTAGCTCCGCCCTACGACGCCGACGCCCCGCCGCCACCCCGCCGCCGCCGCCCGGCGTCCAAAGAAACTTCATCTCATAGGTACTAGCAAGGGTGCATAAGCCGTTGAATTATTATTCCCGTGCGGTTGTATCGGACGCTCATTATAAACAAAGTCTATGGAAAAAACTGTTTTTCTTATAATATTTAAAGTTTTGAAGTAGATACGATATCTATTTTAATTATGAGAGTTGAATATATAGTAAGCTAAGAAGTTATGTTACAAATACAACAAATAAGTACAAAACTAATATTAATGACTTGCCTACTAAAACTTTTACAATTTGGTATCAAATTTAATCACAAGCTCATCAAAACTCAGGAAATCAATAGAGTTCATCATTCTGCTTCAGTGAACTTGAAACAACAATACATTCATGTTATAAACTTTTATTAAGATTTTATTTTTGATTATCTTATTACTAGTGATAACGAAAGACGATCTCATTCACACACTGATTAAACTCGTAATTGCAAAAACTCTATAAGCTTAAATGCGACAAAAAGTTAGGTTTTGACGTCAGCTTTATATTTTTTTTACTCCACTTCAAAAGTAATTATGCGAACTATAAAATACCTACTTGTGGAAAAATAAAATACCTACTTACTTCTGATAAACAGTTCCACAGTGGGAAAGATTGGTTAGTAACGTAAAAGTAGTAGTAATAAGAATGATGAACTTCTGATTCGTGATTGATTCCTGATTTTAAACAATCAAATCTACATAATAAATGGAAACCATCCATCCAAACAGAATCCATCGTCTCCACTACATGAGGGAAACAGCCAAGATCCATCGCGCTGACCAAGCGCGAGGTAGCAGGCGCGAGGAGGACTTCACGTCTTTTAAGTTTCCTCACAATTCCCATCACAGAAGCAAGTGAAAGTCAGAGGTAGGCAAAAGTCAAGTCATGATTTTATGACTAAGGAATCTACAAATGCGATTCCTTTCTCGAAATGCGCTGAAGGGAGCATTTCCAGGCCGCCAGGTGTATTTGTAATCTTTAATCATAGTTACGTTTTGCCCATGTCTGTTGATAGGTAATGAAATTCTAATATTGCACATCACAAAATTAATAATCTAATATTATAACTCCCAAAATTAGTGAGAGAGAAGTATTTGAAAGCACAGCCCAGAGAATAACATCGACCACTAACCACCTTACTCCCTACATTAGACTTAGGTACTTCATTCTGCGCAATTTGCGAAATATTTGACGACCCAAATGGCGCAACAGTTAACATACCATCGCTGTTCCATGAGTCCTTAGTTCAATACAAAGCAAGGCAGACATTTAAATAATGAGTTTATATTTCCGTTCTTGGTCTGGGTGTGTCTCCTTGTTTTTAGTGTTGGTCATGACACCCACGACACAGAGCATCCTAGTGTGAGGATATGAGTATGTAGCAGTATTATTTATTTATTTATGACCATATAATCCTCACGCTTGGGTCTCGTAAAAATAAAAACAATTCCACACACTGCGTTAAATATGTAGCATCACTTTACTCATGAATTACTTCGTCCTTCCTTCAGTAATAATGTTTGTTCTGAAAAAAGGAGGCTAATATCGTCATATCGTGAGCACCTGTTGTTGAAAAACTTGGCGAAACTTTTTACTCTCGCGAAAATGAGATAAAAGCCTTGCAAATAGTTTTCCGTGGCACCACATGTGTTAAGTTAACGACTCACTTATGTTACGGCGGGTCGGCGCTTAAAGAAACCTCTACCTATGGCCACTTTAAAACTTTTTTATCTCAAATGTATAAAAACCAAAGGTCACTCACTCATCATGATAGGAATAGGTCAAATTTGGCAGGGAGTTACAGTAAGTAGATAAGTTTATAATTGGTATACGTCCTTTAAGAACGGATTCTGTCATATTCCATCCCTAAAGATATAAAACGGAAGTGAGAGTTACTGTGAAATATCTTCAATTGTGACTTTATGATGTGAGGCAGACACTATGACTACTTGGTTTTTATTAAGGTTAGGTATGTACAAAATAATGAAACAACTCTTTTAACATTTTTAGTAAATAAACCCCTAAGGGTGTGAGGTATGAAAGTATTTTTGAAATTCAATCAAAAGAAGGTACTTCCACGTGAGCTTAGCCGTGAGATTGCTAGTTATCTTATAAGGCCGAATACAAAAGGCTATCCCAAAATTATCTCATAAAGATTACCGATAAGTAAAAAAATCCATGCACTCTATGGACCGGATCCGGTATAACCATCTAGCACTACCATTTCAACCTATAAATAATTCAATACGTCGTAAAAAACTCGCCTACAATGTAATTCAAAGCTAACACGTAATTACTAAGAGCATACCTGAACTGACTGTGAATAGGGTTACCACGCGATAAAAGTGCAAGGATTTGATAAGTGGACGATAAATAAGACGATAATTATGATTTTTGTTATAACATCGATCTGATTATAATAGTCGACTTTATTTCACCGCTGTTAGATAGTGGACATTACAATAACATACAACGAGCTTATTTTTACAAGAAAACCAATTGAATACTAAGTAAACTAAGTCCAAATAAGTAACAGCAGACAAAAACATTTAAAAACTTTTCGTAATACTTAAGTAGAATTTAAACAGCTTTTTATATAAACTTCATAGCAAGAAGAGGGATCTTAAAGGTATGCCTCCAAAAGACGTTTCACTTATAGGTATTAAGTGCTACAATTTAATGTTTCATCATAATGTTTCATTAGTATCTAATGATTGTGCTAAACGACCTTACATAATTATTTAGAAGCGATAACATTTAATCTAATCACAAAACCTATAGCATTGACTTCATTAATATTACGATATAACGATGATACTAAATTATCATTGTCTGTCACATTTTGGAAACTATATAAACACACAATTTCAAACTAATGTTAAAAAATTCCAAAACAAACAACTTTACCCTCTATCACTGCTTCTAAAAAAATACTACAAAATTAATAATGTAACAAGCTAATAAGTAAATAAATGTCACAGCTACGAAGAAAAAATTAAAAGTCAGACTTTATTAACGTCGTTACAGCCTCATCACTTTTAAGATATTGTCCTGCTATTAAAAACATTATGGCAACCCTTACCATAAACTGCCGGGAGATTTTACCTACGTAATAATCGGGCTGATGTAATTGAGCTATGTGGGCATGGGCAAACAAGTACACGGTAATTTGTGGTTGAAACACTGACTCGGACCACCCATTATACTGAACTTTAAGCGGCTAGTGCCAGTTCTGAAGATAACCTTGACTGCGACATATCATGTGATTTTGCTTCACATACAGGTTTTCAACGATTCTAAGTAAACGAAGTGAACGAGGTGAAACGGTCAGAGGTGGACGGTAGTTGGATTAATGACCGCTGAATGCAAAAAATACCAGTTTCATTAAGATATATTCCATACACACTGATATCTGCTGATTGCTTAAGAAAGACTTTATGGCGTACTAAATAATTGATACTAGAAGTGACATAGAATATAGAATACAGAATACCTCACTTATAATAAAAATAAACAGTATTGTTTATAGTCACTGAAACCATACAAAGAAACGACGAAAAAGGCAAAGAGGTTTAATTTCTTATTTAAAACTTTTTAAATATTCAGCATTTATAAGCGAAGTAGCTGCTGCTTTTTCGTGTGTTGTAATTTTTTTGGTATGTTATTACAGGGCCAAAGTTTGGTACAATGATTCGTTATTTCACACCCTGCTTAAGGTCCTACAGAACAGTATGCATTATTTAAATAAAATATTACGTAGGTTTATACGACCAAGACGAGTTTGTAGAGTTTTGTACCTAAAAGGTTACAAATGGAACCATAATAATATTATATGCCCTAAGTTTTCTGTCTATACGTCTCAAAGCTACATGTTAACACCTTATGTAAACACCTTAGATTTTTACAGAATGCGTATAAAAAAGTGCAAAACAAATTAAATTACAAAGGAAGGATCTTAAAAATGGGTTTTTCTACCAAATAATTATAGAGATAGGTAATTATCGCTTGTAGTAGAGAATCCTAGGACTCTACAACAGTTTTTCAAATCAATTTAAAGTGAGAACATTTTCTCTTCAGCGATGTTTTCCATCTTTTCTGGTTAAAGTATGTATTTAGTTCGTAATTTGGTAATGAGCAAAGAAAAAAAACTTTAATAAATATACCTAATTTTATTATTATGACAACGGATTTAAATCAAATAAGTAAGTTATTTCATTTGCAGGTTTAACAATTGGAATTTAATAAGTTGGTAAAGCATGGTTGGCTTACATTATAGTATTTCTCACTTCTAGTGTTTCGATAATGGTTAGTGATTAAGTATTAAGGTATCTTAAAAACCCCGGACATAAAAGCTGTCATTTTTCATAATATGAAATAAGAAATTCTTTATTACTGTATCGTATATTTTAAGTTCTGTATATCTATAAGTTGTTATTTGACTACAACCTATTTGCATCAATGACGAATATATTTTTATGTCATTTGCATATTATTAATTTTATTTATCTCAATCCATACTTGACCAGCTTAATATATTAATGATATTCACCCCTTATATTGCAAATGGAGTCCTGAGAAAGCTGTGGGATAGTTAGATATGGGTTACGATGATAGCCTATTCAGCCTTATCTTGAAGAATGAGTTTAATTGACGAACAGTCACTAATATTAGGTACTAAGTTGACAACTAACAGCAACAACTAACAGTAGCAGGCCCTGCCTTAGTCTTCGTACTCAAGAACAAACTAACCAACAAATTTAAAACATCCTATTCTCCAATTGCGTCTTGCTCTGGTACATAAGTTGTCATTGTCGGCAGCGGTAGCTTGATGCTGCATGCTCGTTTGCTGCCTTCATTTCATAAAACCTTTCTCTTCTTACTACCTTTCCTCTTTGTATGTACATACCGTTCCACTTTCAAGCGCATTGAGTCAATGAGGCAAAGATTATACACCCTTTGGTCCTTAGAAACAATGGAGAGTATGTAACAGCATGCGACTCAAGTGTCCCGTTTACATTGAGACACTTGTTACAGAGCAGTGACTTCATTTCAAAGAAACAAACACTTCCCATCCAAATGAAAAATTAAATCGTGTGTCACAAATGACAGGCCTCGTGTGAAGATCAAGACTTCGACAATTTAACACATGATTCCACTGTATGTCACAAAAGACTTCAGTCAACGGAACAAGGTTTAAATTTCCATGGCACGCGCGATGAAAATAGCAACGTATTTTTGTCACAAGTTAAATAAACATAGTGTAAATTGGTATAGGGAGACCGGTAAATTAATGTAGAGAAGACATGAACGGAATCCTTGGGTGATTAGTCATGTGCTAATGATAATCTTTGAAAAACATCGTATATCATTCGACTAGTTCCCTTTTATAAACATTTTTCTTTGAATTAGATCAGTGTTCACAATAAATAATAGTATTTCTGGCGGTGAGATCATTTTATATTATTATATTGTATCCTTTATGGATTTAAAATAAGCATGCAGCACCACTCTTCAGCTGGTGCCCATAAGAGCGCAATCGGAGACTCAAATGGGAGCTTGGATGGTTAATTCAGTTAAAAGAGTAAGTTAATAGTCGTTACAGAGGCTGTTAGTTATAATTTGTTTTATTGGTTTTTGTTACTAGTAGACAACTTATATAGTAATAATTAGTAAGTCTCGTTCTAATTCCTGAAAATTCCCTTCAAATAGGTACTATAAATGTAATAACATAAACATATTATCACTTGAACACCGTGGTATCGTTTGTACCTACTTAACCGCTAATTTCAAATGAAATTCAATTGTCCAACATTAAAGTTTTTATATGACAATTCAAATTACAATAATGGATTAATGTATTGTATTTGAAAGTGAAATGGTGAGAAAAGTTTAGTGATTATCGTTTACCGATTATTAGTTATAATAGTTGTCAAAAAATGTAGTAATATATTAAATATTTTTAACCCACATCGTTTTATATTGTTACAATTTAAACTGTCCCCAAAGTCCCCAACCAACGATAATGTCAAATTGCACAATGTGAGCTTATCGCGTTGTATCATTAACTCGATTATAATATGCAAACTAAATAACTTTATTATTGCTATAAGGATAAATTTAATAAGCAAACTATTTAAATAAAAGAGACTGATGTAATCCTCTATAAAATGAACTATTTCTCAAGCTCTCCAAAATATACTGAAACAAGTGTGTGTTTACTTAGATCCATTCAAATCCAATTCGACTCGAATTGAACACGAATACGAACGCATAGAATTAATATTAGCTTTCCGTGTCATTACGGTCGCATTTTCAACCATCACTTGAACTAACCGTTCCACGCGGTTTAGTGATCGTACCAATACTTTAGAACAACTTCGATCGCATCGAAAATTTGACTGTTAGTATCACGACATAAAGCTCATGTTTCAATGCGCTTTTATGAGTTGAATCGTCGTAGAGTCTTTGTAGCTATCACGAGAATATTATTTTTAAGAAACGGCTTCTAATTACAAATCTCCACCTTAAACTGAGTTTACAATTTTGTTATTGTTGTTGATCCATAGTGATCGACAAAGTTAAGCAACAGCGGGCGCGGTCGGCAGTTGAATGAGTGAACGCTAGTGGCAAAATTTTATGGGCGCTTCCGTTATTCGAAGGGCACGTAAAGCATTCGGTTCTGTTTGCCATCGAAAGATAGCGCTCGTTAAGCCATGTCGGAAGCCTTCGGGTTGCAAGAAAACTTCCGATAGGTACTGAGTTGACCGCTAACCCCTCCGCAATGGATAAGCGTGGTGGAGTATGCTCAAGTCCTCAATAATGAGGAGAGACCCGTGCTCAGTAGTGGACCATTAATGGGTTGTAGCCGTAGACAATGATTTGTACAAGGCGAATCACAAGTCGATTCTCTTCAGCTACTATCTTCTGCCTTTCCAAGCTCGTTAGACCATAGGACTAAACTTGTGACATGGTGTTCGCGCACTAGTCTGTTGCATCAATTCATTACATTATCTACGCGCGCAACACTACTCTGTAGCAGCGATGACCACCACCACCGAGCTGACCAACGCAGATGACCATCGTGCCGGTTGCTGATTGGTCCACGATCACGACATCGCAGCGGCCGACCAATGAGCGACCGCTGACCACCACTGGACATCTCCCCACTAGACGATGAAATCGCAAATTTCGCCGTTAATACGTTCATACGCTTCTCTCTACGCTAACGATTCTTTTTCTTACTACGCTAACGACTTTACATACGCTTCTTTCTTAGGCTAACTATTATTGTAAAACGCAATTGAAATCCAATAAACGCTTCTACAAAATTGATCCGGTCTTTTAAAGAGGAAACCCCTGGACGGCCGGAACACATGGGGTATAATTTTAATTATCAGACCATAAAGATATGCTGGATCTTTGTTCCAAGGGCTTCGATTTTCAACAAGGCGGGAATTTGCATGGTGACTTTTTTCTCATCACGGTTTGGATGTGTGTATTAGTGTGTGTGTGTGTGTAGTTTGTTTATTTACCTATTTAAATGCGTCTTTTGAATCATCTTGTTATAAATGTTACAGAAATTGCATAAATTTCTGCGTTCTGGTTTTATGGTACGAAGTTTTCGACGTGAATAAGGTCATATAAGTCCATAAAAATCAACATTAATGCGAGAAACAAAGAATAAAATTTATTATGAATGGGTGTCTTGCGCTATTTACATAGTAGGTATTATCTAGTAGTTACTATATAACACGATTGTAAAATTACAAAGTACCTACTAGCTACAATGTAGGAATTTGGATCGTGAATCTGCAGTCTATCTATCTACATCTATACATTATAATAAAACTCTGACTGATCGCTATCTGTACAAGGCAACTATACCTATTTAAAAAAATATAAGTAATTGGTGGCCTTTAAATGCGCAAGAGAACCCATTTTTTATTTAGTCTGTTTGTCTGTATGTCTGTACACGCTAATCTCAAAAATTGCTGAACGGAATTTTAAGAGAATCACGCAAGATCGAAGTAGCGGGCTCAACTAGTATTACACAGAGAGAGAGAGAGAGAGACAGACAACATCGCTACAACTATTAGTTCAAACCAATATTTTTTATCTTTAAATTTTCCTAACGGGAGGTTAAAAATTTTCCCTAGTCAATACCTACCTAATCAAATCAAGATAAATAGAGACTTTAGGCAACGCAGCAACACAATGAAATCGTTACCAACGCCGTAGTCTTAAATTAACGACATTAAAACAAGCTTCTCTCCTTCAAGATAAGACCTTTGTAAGGGGAGAATAAATTGACCTGGATTATGCAACGGCGATACAGTTTTTAGTCTGTTGCTCTGTATTGGTAAGTAGATAACGTAAATTGTTCACGTAGGAACAAAAATGCTATAACATTTAAAAACTTATCGAGTAATAAATGTAGGTAATGAATAGTAATGAATGTCTTAATGAAAGTAAAAAAAAAACTAAAATATTTGAAATTAGGTAAAAATGAGAAAATTTTCAAAACAAGTTTTTATAGTTTTCTTCAGTCTTTTTTAAGGTACTATTTCACACGGTTCGTACGTTCCAATTTTAAGAAGTAGTAATTTAGGCAATAAAACTTGGCTCATAAAGGACACTGTGAAAAAAAAATCAAACTTATATAGTTGCTGTAGGTATAAGGTACACTGCAAGTAAACACTTTTCTTCCTAAGTTTTACGATCCATCCAATAAGTGGGCACAATTATTTTAAACTTGTTACATAAAACCATCCACATTGTTGGTGTATGATATTCCTAAGGTCCTTACAAAATTGCCCTCTAACTTGAATCACGTTCCGGCTATTAGTCCACGGTACTTATATTAAAGTTTCATCGAAACGATCAATGGACCACTTTACCGTTTCGCTTGGAAAATATTTTATGGGCGAAGCAAGTCAGCCGTGACTTCTGAGGTCCAGACAGGTGACTTCACCTGCTGATGACTATATAACTCAAAGTGGAGATCTCAAATGGCTACTCAACCAGTCTTGAGTACTTCAATACAAGTATTTCTAATATTACTCCGCTGAACACTTGAAGCCCCGCTGAAAGACTGAAAATCTGACAGTTTATTATTGTAAAACTTTAGTTTCTTATTTTTCTTGTATAACCTATGTTTTATTTCTTCTGGAAAATTCTTATCTGGTTTTAATTTATTTTACTATCCAAAAAGATACGCAATTCGTATTTATAAATCACTGTTAACAGAATCGAAAACACAAATAGATAAAGTAGGTAACTTAATTGAGCCAAAGTTTAATTTTGTTTTAACGATGTATGCTGTTTCATTGCTGACATAGATAAGATTATAAATTTATTATGTCGCTATATCTCTATATTCGATTTGCTTTTGAATTTTCACATGTATTCAGGATTATAATAAGTTGAAGATTTAAAATG
This sequence comes from Hesperia comma, assembly GCA_905404135.1. Taxonomy (NCBI): domain Eukaryota; kingdom Metazoa; phylum Arthropoda; class Insecta; order Lepidoptera; family Hesperiidae; genus Hesperia; species Hesperia comma. The sequence continues at coordinate 11,930,051 of FR990025.1, read as the reverse complement.
ACCACATTCAATTTTTTATAGGAAAATCTATGAAAGTATTCGGTTCATTGCAAAATGCAGACAACTATAATGAAATTACCGAAACCCAGAATCATTTACCCGTAAGTTGACTAGGCAATGGGTAGTAAGTAGTAAACAGCGGAGATCGTTCAAAAGGCTTTATCGGGATCAAGTCCATAACAAATCTCTCGTTAATGGAGGATATTCACTCCAATTACACGTACGGATTCGAACCGCCGTAGCCCGTAGGAAATAAAGTACTAGCTGTATCTCCTTTAAATGGCATAAGTGTTGCCAAACAATTCAAAGTCCTAATTTTATCCATAACTGCCCTTGGTTTGATCCGCGTTTCTACAGGTACCTACTTTTGGCCGTTTTTCCACATGTCCGAATAGGTTATAGGAGCAAGGTGTGGAGCCAAAATTATTATTTTGGCTGTAGAAATGGTACTAAGTACCTTGGCGGGCGGTGGTACGTACATACCCGGGTGAACGATTTCATCAAAAACTTGTTCATAGCTTTATGGTAAAAACTCCCAAGCTTTCCAATTCCAGATATTATTATCTACGTTATTTATCAACCATTAAACGTATTAAAAAATCAACACTACTGAAAAGGACTTACAACAACAAAGTAAAATATTTTTATGATTCCCGAGTCATTCTGAAAGTATCATAACTATTGTTTACTCTTCACCATGTTCTTTTAAGTGTAAAATTTTATTGACATTGTGCGACTGCGTGAGAAACGAGAAAAACAACACCATTTCCGCCGGAAAAATCTACGTAAAAAGCACAGAATTCCCTGTAAAAATATTCTGTTTTTACATCCCCAACTTGTATTCTTTTTTATGATGCATCTGAAGCCCCCTATTACCTTTGGATCCATAACATTCGCCCCCTAGTCTTTAACAAAGTTAACTTTAACCTATTTGCATATTTTTAATATTGTAAATGACCACAACTTTTCTTTCTGTTTAAATTTTCTGACAATTTTAAACTTAGATTTTTATTGTTTTTAGAACTTTACTGAACTGAACTTTAGAACTTTATTGTTTTGTACCTCAAACAAAGGAAAAAGAATCACGTCATTTAAAATTCCTATTATGAAAAAAAAATATATATGTTGGTTATTTCTCCTTCTGCTTTTAGCAAAACTATTTTAATAGCAAATTTTAATTTAAAAAGATATTTTTGTGTGATGCTATTTTAATATTACTATAATTATACTCTATTATTTGGTCAATGATGTCCGATGTGGTTCATGAACTTTTTTTAAAAGAATTAGAAGAGCAATAATAATTATAAAAAGCTTGACATACGAGTAGAATTTTAAAGCAATGTTATTTAAAGTCAAAATATTATTTTATCACATCTGAGGTCATTTATGTGAGTAGGCATTTAAAAACTAATCCAATGCGCTTTACCATCCAAAACCATTTAAAGTTATCACGATGGAATCGTATCGTAGTAAAGGGCTAACTTTTATTTAAAAAAAAAACACATGGCAAAATGTGAAAAATCAAAAATTTTACTAAAACATACACAGAAGCATAATTAATATTGCTAAGGGTACTTACACAAGATAGGCTATAATCAGTCGACACTTTTCATGACAGCTTTCTACGGATGTGCAATTTGCGACAAAAGGAATAAAAAAAGTAAGGGTGACATCGCCTGAGGCAAGACACTTAGGGTGGCTTTCCCCTGAATGGATGGATAAGTTTATGCGACAGTCTAATACACATTCATAAAGGGAACCAACCATCTTTAGGTTAATTGGTGAAGCGTTTATGGATATAGCCATCCATGGGGCGTTTATGTTATTGGTGTTTTTGTCGTTCTGTCAGCGGCAGTTTCTGTTTGTCTATGTAAATTTCTACGGCTTATCACACAGTCGGTTTGCGCAGTTGCACTACACCCTATATCTTTGTGGTTGTCGACATCATGGCGTTTGGGTTTGATATAAAGATCTATAGTATGCAGTCGAGCATGAGCGTCATCAAAACAAATTATTCATTTTTCAAACAGTTTATTCATTTAAAAATCGTAGAAAGCTATTTACAATACATTTGAATTATCAAATTTTGAATATGAAATAATACCAACGATATGTTTAGTCCTTTATTTTACAATTGAGGACCATATACTCTTAATTCATATCAGACTTTTAACACTTTCCTAGACTATTATTTTTTTTATTCTATGGCTTCGTGAGGGTTAATAGCCTGCATCTATGGAAACCGTTTAGTCCTTCAAGTTCCTGACTGTTTCATTTCTTTTCTCAATAATTTTTGTAAAAATTTTATGGCATCGTGAGGGTTAATAGCCTGGATCGTTTAGTAACGGTTTCCATACATGCAGGCTATGAAAATGAAATGAAACTTGAAGGACTACCTTCAAGTTCATTTATTTATTTATTTATTCCATAGCTTACTACTAACATTACAGGTAGCATCCCAATACGTTAGTGTAATTGTAATAGCATAACTTACATTGAAATTACAATAAATAACAATCTATTCATTTTTTCTCAAATAAAAATAAGAAAATAAGATTAGAATTCATCAAAAAATCAAAAATAAAAATTCATTTTACAATCATTATATAAATCTACAAACCTAAGTAATAGAATCACTTCAATAATGGTCCATTAATTCCATTTGTAATGACATTACTAGCGACCCTCGCAAACTCATTCATTGAGCAAGTAAACAAGTCCAGACTTTCAGCTACCGAGTTGAGCGTGTGCAGCGCTCTAGTGAACGGCGCGCGCTGGAGCAGATTGGTGCGAGCGCACGGCAATGCCAGCAGTTGGGGCCGTCGTCGCCGCTCAACGCTGTTGCCCGGCGCGCACAGCTTCAGCTCTTCTAGGACACCTGGATTATCCTTTTTACCTCTCAATACCAGAAGCAGATATTTCGCTAGTGCGACCTCTCTATTTGTTTCCAGTTTGCTGTATCCCACCATACCCAGCACGAACAATGTGGGATACAGCAAAGGATAGCCCGGGTACACACCATACATCCTCATGTAGAGGTACCTCGCAAACTTATTTTGAATTTTCTCTAGCATCTGCTTGTACTTGATCTCATGTGGAGCCCATATAACTGAATTATGCTCCAGGCAACTCTTTACCAAGGCTTCATACAGGGCTCTCAGGGCAGTAAAGCTGGTGAAACCCTGCGATTGCCTCAATATGAAGCCGAGGTTCCGGTACGCCTTTTTGCATATCTCGGTAATATGTCTCCGAAAATTGAGGTCTGTGGTAAAATGCACCCCCAAATCCCGAATCTCTGTGACACGTCGCATCGGCTCACCCTCGATGGAGTACAAGTGCAGATGTGGGGTGCGCGCGCGACTGTATGACATTATTGCGCACTTTGCCACGTTAAAAAATAACTTGTTCGCGTGGCCCCACTCAACGACACGATCTATGTCTGCCTGCAGCCTAGCGTGGTCGGAGATGTCACCTATCTCGCATACCAATTTCTGGTCGTCAGCAAACAGAAGGCAGGTCGAGTTCAGGACTACCTCCGGTAGATCATTGACCATAATTATAAATTCATGACTGTTTCATTTCATTTCTCAATAATTTTTGTATGATATTTAAAATGTGGACAATTCCTACCCGCCCTTTAGAGATGAGTATTTTACTAATAAAGACGTACAGACTTTTAAAAGGGTTTCCTTAGTAAAAAGAAAATCTAGATAAATTTATTCGTATTCCATAAATAAGCGCTAGGCATCCTCAAGCATGCCTTATAAAGTTTATCCTGTGATGCATCAAGAGACTAAAGAAGTGGCCCTAGACTGAAGGATCGCTTCGCCCCAGCAGTAAGAGCGACCCTCTCATATTAAGATCAAAGGTCTGGAAATTCAGGTAATTAATCCAAATAATTTAATCGGCACGTTCCTTTCAAGATTCGTTTATTAAAAAATAGACAAGAACGTAATTTTTTTTTTATACGTACCTATTTTTTTGGATTTTGTTTAGTTAATTATGTCTTTGTTTAATCTTCCTATGATATTGTTCGCCTATAAATCCTTGTTTTCACGTGTTTTATTTTTATCTCATAATTGAACAATGTTCAAGCAAACATTCGGTGGCACGAGGAGGAATGTCAAATTCCTCGTAGTTCCACTGGTGGTACTACTGGTGGAACGACGAGGAATACACCAATTACTTTATACCGCATGTGGTATTTTTTAATATTGATTACCAAAAAAAATCTCACACAAATATCATTAGGGTATTTTCAAACGAGCGTAACAGACGCTTGATTTATCGGTGACTAAGAGCTTTTGAACACAAAATTAATCATTATTTGTTAACTAGGTAGTCATATAACTGAAAAAATGACCAGCCAATATTTGAAAATAAAGCGTGTATTTTTGTAATTTATTATGTGCGAATTTACTAATTTGTTGCTAAGTATACCTACTGTAAAAATAAAGCCACTACCTAAATAAAAATAACTAAATTATTATAACATACTCGTATTTTTATTTAGTCATTAATCATTCATGTCAACTACTGCTGTAATTTGAAGGTAATGATTTGAAATTTGATTAATTTTATAAAGCCAATTAATTAATCATTAAACTTAACACTTGCGTAGCTTTCAATAAGAACTTCATGTGTATTTCAATGCAATGCGCTCACGAACGACAGATTTGGGATAATATGGAGGCATAGTACCTATATCAAACCTGTTTTAAATGACGTAGTACTTACATTTGGAAGATCGCGAAGCCACGCGCGTTCTGGTCGCTTGTTGTTGTTAGTCCCTTAAGCGTAAAATAATAGAATTGCCTTTTCCTGACGGTATTGCGGCGCACTCCTCTAATTGTTTTAGATAAATTAACGAAGTAGTTTCAAAGAGTGGCATCCCTAGGGAGACAGTTTAATTGTATACAACGTGGCCTTTGTTTCTGTTATCTTCAATTGATAGAGGACAATTACGTAATTATTTTTCTCTGGTTCTAACTCATTTTAAGAGAGGCGGTTGCTATCATTATTATTGTTAAGCTTATGCTTATCATTAACTTGTCTAAAATTAGAACGGATATTTTGAGATGTCATTTCCTATTTCCTATATATTTTTAAGCTGGAACGTTTTATTTGACTTAAAGATGAAATATAAAAAGGGATGCGTGTTTCTACGGTAGATATAGACTTTACCTACTGTGAAATGTTTTGCTGAATCATTGACAACAAAACTTACCAGTGCGTTGCTGATCGAAAGGATGACATGGGCATGAACTACTTTTGATATTCACGGTTCTCTGATTGATTTCAAATGGTTGTCAATTGGTTTCAAATGGAGGGTGGTGCATAGCTACCTACACAAGTAAACCATACCACCAGCACTTTCGGATAACAGCGGAAGAGTGGTGATGCACGGTCGTCAGCTACCTTAATGCCATGAAAAAATGTAAGGCTGACTGTACGTTTTATTGTTGGTAAGTATTTAAAAAATGTATTTATTAATTTTGATTTAATTAAAATAATATTTACACAGACTTCTAACATTAGGTTGCATTCTAAATTTGAATAGATCAAGCGAGAACAAAACTAATTTGTGAATCCGGGACTCGTGAAATCCGGGAAGCGGGAATGTAACGTCGTTTGGGAATTTTCTAATTACGTTTTCAAAGACACCTCGTTTGTTGAACATGTGACATTCGAATGAAAAAGGTCACGTCCAAATTGGAAATTTCAGTACCCACCCAAGTACGTTTTGACCAGAGTTTGCCCTTTAAACTGTTGAACTCCAACGACATCTATGCATGTCGAGAATGCATAGTACCGCTTATATACCTGGAATCCAAAGGGATTTTCCTATCAACCCATTTCATTAAACGTTTGTCAGGAATCACTCAGCTCTTATTACTATTCTAATCGACCGCATAGCGTCCAATTTTTTTATATAGAAAAAGACAGTATACCTACTATATTATAGAAGTATTATAGGCCGTTTGGTTACGTACCGCTAGTGGCATATGAATAATCTCGAACGTTTCCATGGTTCTTAGTGCACGTCATTATCGCTATAACAAAAATGTCAAGCTAGGGGGGTCTTCGGGTGACATAAAAACTTTTATTACTTTGGTTGTGCTCTATCCCTTTCATTAAATGCTTTTTTTCTTTCTTCCATCAATTCGCATTGAAACAGCGTGGTACAGTAAGTATGCTCCAAACTTCCATAACAATGAGAAGAGACCAGTAATCAGTTGTGGGCTATTAATCGATTGAACATAGTCTCCCCAACCTTTATATAAATAAAACACAATCGAAACTAGTAAAACTACTTTCGTAAAGAGTAGTGTCATCAGTCCACCCTGCAGCCTAATCAATAAAATTTATCCGCTTCTGAGCCTTCTGCGTCCAGCTTTTTTTTTTTTTTTTTTTTTTTTTTTTTTTTTAGCCTGAAGGGCTGACGAAAAAGCGGACGAGCCACCTGATGGTAAGTGGTCATCGTCGCCTATGGACACAAGCAACACCAGGGGAGTCACCAGTGCAACGCCGGCCCTGAAGGAGAGCTCTTTTTACACCATTCTTGAAGAACCCCATGTCATAGCGCTCCGGGAATACCTCAGAAGGAAGCTCATTCCACAGCTTGCAAGTTCGCGGCAAAAATGATCGTGAAAATCGAACTGTAGTCGTTCGCCACAGATCCAAGCGATGTGGATGGAACTTCAATCTTCGGCGAGTGGTGTAATGATGGAAGGGTGATGTTGGCACCAAATCGAACAATTCCTCGGAGCACTCACCGTTGTAAAGTCGGTAGAACACACAGAGACATCCTATATCTCTCCTAAGACTTAGGTGTTCTAACCTGTTAGTGACTCGTAGGTCGTTGACAATTCGAACAGCGCGCTTTTGTACGGCGTCAAATGGGTTAAGCTGGTATTGTGGCGCCCCTGCCCAGAGGTGAGAACAGTACTCCATGTGAGGCCTGACCTGAGCTTTATAAAGCATCAGCAAGTCCCTCACAGTGAAGTACTGCTTCGCCCGGTTCAGGACGCCAAGCTTTTTGGAGGCCAATTTGGCCTTAGCTTCCAGATGACACCGATACTGCACGTCGCTCGAAATGTCGACACCCAGAATCCCAACACTTTTATCAACGGTGAGTGCGGTACCCTGGAATTGAGGCGCCATGACAAATGGGGTTTTCTTAGCGGAAAACGCGCAAACTTGTGTCTTCGTGGGGTTGAACTCAACTAAATTGAGTCGGCCCCATTCCGAGACTTGCTCCAGAGAGTTCTCGACTTCAGACACAAGTTTGATTCTGCTATCCTCCACTTGTGACCGAGAGGCATTTGCAGGGCCTGTATAATAGGCATCACCCGTGCTGTCATCTGCATAGCAATGAATGCCGTTAGCACGCTCCAGCATGTCATTGATATGCAGAATGAACAGGGTAGGAGACAGCACAGACCCTTGGGGAACACCAGCGTTTATGGGTTTCATATCTGAGCAACAACCGTCGACGACGACCTTAATATGTCGCTCAGATAGAAAGCTGGCTACCCAGCTGCACAACCTCTCGGGGAGACCGTATGATGGTAACTTCGCGAGAAGAGCCCTGTGCCAGACCCGGTCGAAGGCCTTAGCGATATCTAGGCTAACTGCCAGTGCTTCCCCGTTGCTGTCTAGGGCCTGAGCCCACCGGTGCGTGAGATAAACTAAAAGATCACCAGCTGAACGACCGTGACGGAAACCGTACTGTCGGTCATTAATCAGCTGGTGATCTTCAAGATATCCTAGGAGCTGTGTGTTTATTACACGCTCCATGACCTTCGCAAGCAGGGAAGTTATCGCTATAGGCCTGTAGTTGGCCGGGTCACTGAGATCGCCCTTTTTGGGGATAGGATGAACTAGGGCTACTTTCCACGAAGACGGTACTATACCAGTGGTGTAGGATGGCGAGAATAAGCGCGTTAAGACGGGAGTCAACTCGGGAGCACACGTCTTTAGCACCACTGCGGGAATACCATCCGGCCCACTCGACTTCTTGGTGTCGAGGGACAGTAGAGCTCGCCTGACAGCCTTTTGAGTAAAAAGTATGTCATTCAGCGAGCTCTCACACCGCGGGATGTTAGGCGGTATGGCCCCTCCATCGTCAAGAGTCGAGTTGGCGGCAAAGAGGGTACCAAGGAGTTCGGCTTTCCCCTTTGCCGTATGGACAACAGATTTATCCGGTAGTCGCAGTGGTGGGAGTGAAGACCGACAGAAGTTGCCCTCGACAGCCTTAGCCAGCGACCAGAATTCTCTACTCCCAGAGGGATAGCCGACTAGTCGCTCGCCAATTCTGCCGATGAATTGGGCCTTCGCCCTGGACATTTGCTTCTTAGCCGACCGGGAGGCAGCGTTGAGCTTTTTCTTAAGCTCTGGGGCTGAAGGGTTCTTCGAAGTGTACGCTGATGCCCAGGCCTGGTAAGCGGCCCGCTTGCGGTTAGATGCCGCAGCACATGAACCACTGTACCAGGGCTGGTTTTTCCCACCGATGGATACGACAGAATTAGGAATGAAACATTCCATACCCTGTCGTATCACATCAGCTACTGAATCAGCGCATACGTTCGGGTCCCCGGAAGCGAAGCAGAGCTGCCTCCAAGGGTATGAACTCAGGAATTCCCTAAGTCCGTCCCAGTCTGCTGACTTATAGTGCCAAACTTGACGCGTGCCAGTGGGCCGAGAACCCTCTTGCCGCGTCAAGGGCACAGTTGTCCTTACCAAGCAGTGGTCAGAAGATCCAAGAGGAGCCCCGACCACCACTCGGTAGTCCGTTGGGTGAGAAGTCAGCAGTAGGTCTAGCAAAGAAGCAGTATGGGTCTCAACATCAGGGACTCTGGTGAAGCCAGTAACTACCTGAGTGAGACCGTAGGCCAGGGAGAAGTCGAAAGCAGTTCTCCCGGCGAAGTCGGTGATCCTGGACCCCAACCAGTCGGTGTGGTGGGCGTTAAAGTCCCCCAAAATCACCAACTCCGCCGAGGGATACTGCTCCAAAACTCTGTCAGCCGATCTCTGGACGTGCTCAAATAGTCGAGTCGTCTCCGCGTCTCCGCTATAGGACCTATAGAGACACGCGTAAACACGAGTGTGGCCGCCCATGTCCACGCGCATCCATAAAATGGATAGGTCCTTGTCTTCAAGGCAGGTCAGACGGCAACAACAGATATCATCCCGAACGAACACATACACCCCGGCACGCGGCTTAAACACGTGCTCCAGCCTATAGCCAGGGTAGGACAAGTAAGATGCGTCGTCCGGTGATGATATCTGTGTCTCCGTCAAAAAGAGCAAGGCCGGCTTCGCTGTCTCAAGATGGTAGTGTACAGCGTTTAGGTTACTGTGAATTCCCCTGATGTTGCACATGTCAACAGTTAGTGTGGTAGGGGTTGCCGCTGGGCGATACCTTTTACTCTTTTTTGACTTGCCCATTAGTTGTCAGGTGTAAAAAAGGGAGGGAAAGGGGGAAGGAAATGCAGAGGTTCGTTGATGACCCCCGGGATAAATGTTGGACTCGTGGCACCGTGATTACAGGGGCAGAATATGGCAGAATATGGCGGACGGAAGGGCCCCTGGTCCCCCCCGCGCATGGGCTCCGGGTACCACCCCGGTCTCTTACTCCGGCACGGAGCCCACACAGCGGGATTATGCGCCGGATGATAGGACAGCCTCCCAGGCCAGAGGTTATGCGTGTTGCCTGGGTTCGGGTCCCTGTACTGTCCGGCGGGCGGCCAGCGGCAAGCCGTTTCACCAGGTCTCCCTGGCCGCCGCGCCAACACATCACGTACCCCTGAATAGCGAAGCCTTAAGAGTCCAATGAGATCCCGGGAAGAAACCGAAGAGTCTCCGCATTTAGGATGAGGAAGGGTGGGAGGGGGGAGAAACTGGCACTCAAGTCCCCAGCCGGAACACGTTACCGTTTGGCGGCTGACTCAAACGAGAGGGTGGTAGCTAGCCACCCTCTACTACCCTAGCTTATATCCAACGTGCTCTTTAGTTCTTCAGTTATTCCGTCCAAGGGGGTCCTAAATTATTTTTGCCAAGCTTTTTTTCACATTTGACTCATAACGATTTTTTTACCTAAAATAAGTTCATTGACATAATTCAACGACATTTTATGCTACTATTAACTAACTTCCGCCTATAAACTCTTAATTAATTCTGCACCTAACTTCAAAGAAAACAGCGTCATCAATATTTTATTCACACGGCACGACAATTTAATTATAAATTTCGGTACAAAGTTTGTCCCTCGGAATTTTCTTCGAAACCTAATTTAGGATGAGCATCTGCGCAACCCTATTCGAAAATAATTACACCAAAGTAAGTTATGCACCCTTTAAACTGCATCAAATTTGAGCAAATAAAGTCGCGTTAAAGTATATATTAAGGAAATGAGGTAGTGATGTTCTCTGTCCAATTTCATAATATCCCCATATTACCTATGAAATTTATTTTGATACCTTACGAAGTTGGGAATCGTCATAACTTTGTTAACTTGGTTCGAACTTTAATCCCAACAGTAGGTACCTACCTATTTCAAATTCATCTCGACTTTTGTAGAACCTGCCTCCTTTAAGTACAATTTTTTTTTTAACTTTAATCAATTGCAATAAATGGTCAGTTTACAATCGGAGTCGAGTTTTGCGACAACTTGACTAGGATGGCTCTTCAACTATGGGTTTTATTAGACATCGACGTCATATTCAGTTTTTTGTATACCGACTAGGTAGTTATAGCTATTAAAAAAAGAACTGTTTTTGAATTTCAAGGCTTAGCTTAAGGTTTATATTATTCTGTAGTTAAAGATGTTTTCATTAGTCCAAAGCCATTCTGATAAAAACCAGGAACTATCATTCAATTGATTAATTTCCCTTAAAAAATATACAAAGAATGAATAATTATTCTTTGTATATTTTGTTTATCATGAGCGGAATCGATATATCGGGTTTTTGTACCACATTTTTCCCATCTCTAGTACGAGCCACATGGCGAATGTAGAAAAGACAATAATTTCCTATGAGTGCATTGTGCTCTGCGGTGTAGGGGAAGAAAAATATGATATTGCGCAGCGCTTTGCAACTACAGTCTTTATTACGTAAATTCATAGACGTGGAAAATGTATTGAAATTGGTCAATGAAATCAGCTTAGAAAAAAGGATAGCATTGTACATGTTTTTTTTTTGTTTTCTAGAAAACTTTTCAATAGTAGGTAAAAGATGTACTTTTATGACGACTCGTATGACGAATAGATCTCCATGCCAGAATCTCGTCGAAAGTATCCTGGGCTCGGTTCTCAGTAAGGTGTATAGTTGAATAACTTAAGGGGTATGTATTATTGTATACTTATATTGTACGTTATTTAAGTTACATGGCTATAATCTCATCTGATGAGTGATAAAACGCAAAAATTTTAAAGCATAAATTCACTATTGTTATCGTTTTTATTATCAATTGATTTTATCATATAGATTATTATTACATTATCTCTGTTTCTAAAGTTAAATTTCTTCTTTTTTCAAATACGTAATACCATTTCCTAGTTGTTAACGAAAACACTCTAGTCGCCACGCGCCGCTATTGTCAGACGGTGCAATTCTGCGGAAGCTATAGGGCCGTAGGTTAAAAAAAATAAAGAAATATTTATTCACTGAACACAATTGCGCCAAAAACGATTAGCCATTCTACGGTCGGTAACGTCTATTGACAATTGACAGTTACTATTGCGCTTTGAATGTCTGCGTTCTGTAACTGTCAGTAAGGGAAGAGCGGGAATAAAATTCAGATATTGGTACTATACGGAATGGTACCATAACGATTTTATATTATTTCAGTTGTTTAGGACTAATTGTCTATTCCGTTTACAAGAACTTTATTTTATTTTAGTGTAATTAGTTGGAATTTAAATCAATCAATAATTAATGTAAGTATGTAATCAAATAGTTTCTAATAATGATTACTTTAGTTTTGTGTATTAACTTATTCCTACAAGTTGAGGCTGCTTTCTTATTGGGATCTTTCTTCTTACGTACCCGCACATCTTTACACACTCAAGTTGCAATTGCGAACTAAATCGATCGAACCAATTACTTTCCTTTCAGGCAAATTAACAGGCTCAAACAGTGGAAATTCAATCCAACCAAATCTGTATGTAAATGTATTGTAATTGCGGACCCGATATTCGTATTACAATTTCTATGTTGATTAGCCGTGTAAGATCGAAATTTATGTTCGCTCCTCCAACACTGTTTCTCCAGTATAATTTTGTTTATGCGTTCCGATTGGAAGGGTTGTTATTAGATCCGATAGAGTAAGTTTCGATTCATGTTACGTATTTTGGAAGTAAATACGGGTTTAATTGCATTCTGATATCTGTAAGCTTTGACAAAATTATTTAGACGTATTAGGTCTGCCTTTAAATAGTCGTAGGTCGACGGCTTGCGTAAATTGAGTGTGTTCAGGGGCCGTATTATGAACTCCAGACAGTTCACGTTCACAACGTGTGGGTGACAGAGACAGTTCATAATAAGGGGGCAGTCGAATGAAATAACGCGAGCGCGACGTTTGCGTTCGATATAGAATTCGTTTTAATTGCGAAACAAGTGGCAATTCATTAATAAGTATTATTGTAGTTTCACCCAATTTTTGAACTTAAACCTCCTTTCTATTCGATAACTAACGGTCGAACCAATTGACTACCAGATTTAGGAACGAAAACATTGTAATTGATTTAAGTAAAGCGTATCTTATTGTATACACATTCACGTAGCGAAATAGCTACATTAAAACGCTTCAGTGTCGTTAAACACTCGTTTCCAAGGTATTCCATTCCATGGTATTCCATTATTCCACTTCGACTCTGGCACTTGAACATCTGACATAATATATCACCTATAAGCTGACGAACCTGACCTGACAGCTTGCACCTTATTGGCTGCACTTAATTAAACTGATTGACCAATAAGCACGCATCTATCACGGGGCTCAAGCATGGGCATACTTACATTTCCATATCCGTCACGCAAAATCTTACACTTTCCATTTTCTTGCTTCCATTCGTATCTTGCAATACTTACAAGGGAGTTCGTTCCGAAAAATTGCAAGTCTAGTGACTAGCTGAAACAAAAACCCGTTAACTCGTCGGACGAAAGCCGACCCAGTATAATCGTTACAAGTTAAACTGTTCGACTGTCACACTTAAAATAAATTAGACCCCTCGCGCAATTTCACACCCCTAGCAGGGCCACTAATTGAACCAAAATACACTTAAATTTTCTTTGTGTCTAGTGTAATTTTAGATAGGGTCACCCGACCCAGAGACAATTAATGTGTGGAGGATTCAGATAGTTGCTTCAAATTGCAGTTCCGTGCTAGCGGAATCCCAGAGATAAAATCTACGGGTTGTCTGCAAGGGTTTTAAAGAGCTGGTTAAAAAAGCTATAAGAAATTGTTACCATATTATTTACTTGCAACTATTCAAGTAGCGCTTTGCTTCGCAAAAGTTTAAACTTTGAGAACAGTTTTTGTGATTAAAAAGAAACAAACAGACAAAAAATGTTGGTATAAATTTTAACGGGCCTTAATATACCTATATCCCCTTTAAACACTTCGTTAAGTATCATCCAACTACAGATATCGACCAATTACGATTAGTACTCATATGCTATGTGTAGACATAGAATATGACAAATACTGACACATGGTCTCCTAACAAGACATCATCCTCATTGGTCATTCTCACACAGTGCAGAAAATAAGATGAAGTAACGAGCACATTAAAATGTAAAGCTCGATGAGATGGAAGTTTGAATAAATGCAAGTTGAACCTCAACACGTATGCACTGTGATGTCTGTGATGCCCCGTTTTGTAAGCGTTCTGCAAATGTGAATCTTCCGACTAGGGTTGTTCCACTGCTAGGATATTTGACGTTTGAAAACTTTTCCTCGATGATAAAAGCACCTGTTGGAATTGGCGGAAGAAGGAAAAAATATTATAGGTTAGATTATTCTGAATTTTATATACATAAACTAACACGTATTTTATAATGGAAGATTTATAGACGTGTATTTCGTGAATAAATCTTAATCCTGCAATTTTAAATGTTATGAAAAAAATTAACATTACTTAAAAAATATTGCTACAGAGTTTCAAATATTTTTTACAGAACATACGATTTTGACTTTGAAACAGAATCCAATTTAATTTAAAAAAAATTTGTTCATAGAAAACTTTACAGAAATATTTAATAATACCTAAATTATTACCGCTTTTAATCATATTATAAAAAGAAGAAAAAAGAGGAATTAGTTCATATTTGCTCGTGTTGATATTCGAATAACTTGATTTCCATTTGATCCAATTCTATGTTGGATGTAAGTGAACAATTGAAGATGGAGAACTCCGCTATTTCAATATGTAAATTTAAATATTTAAATGGGTTGTTAGCTTTGCCCACCAAAGCATAGCTCAATGGTAGTAGCACGTCACTGACCAAATGTAAATGGTAATTCTATTTTATTCGATGTTACTCGCAGCTGAAGAAGTTTATTAGCACCAATGAGCAATTAAATGAATCTATACCAACTGCAAAAGGGAACTGTTACATAGTTAAGTAAAGAATTAAACTTAACTATCATCATTATTTCCGTAAAATAATAAGTTACTATTATTTACCCAACGAAACGTCCATAGGAATGAATATAATGTAGATACTGTTTCAGTCTAATGACCTTCTTTATAAATTCAACCAATATAATTATGTAGATCTATCTAGTCTAGGCAAGTCAACTATCAGAGACGTTTGGTATGAATGGTGACACGACCAATATCCGCCATAATGATAGTATCTGAAATAAAGTTTAAACACGCGTCACGCACTTTAATTGTTTTTTTATTTATTTATTTAACGACGCGTGATAACCCTGTTGAATTATCATACTGTCTAGACGATGTCGGTGTTTCTTTATCATTTAAGGCAGCTTATTTTATTAGTTCTTTTTTTTAATTCATTCATATCTAAGAAAATAGTACTAGGTACTAGTTTGGCACTGTAGGTACTTTTCACATGTTCGAAATCTCTATTACAAGAATACGTTTTCTCTCGTTCCTCAGTTGGCAGCACTAGATCGACCCAGATGCATATATTCATATTGTCGGTGACAATTATACGCCGTTTTATTTTCTGTGGGACGCGTCCGTTTTGGAATTTTCCGCTTAGATCTTTTGGCGACGTCTGAAGTTCTGAACGGTCTTAATTTACCTAACAGGGATCTTATTACTTTGTGGAGACACTTTTGCTCGAACTGATGAAACTTATATGTCTATTGCCTAGTATGTAATTGGTGGATATAGTCTATTCTTAGTATAAGTTATACTTATAGTTTGTATAGCTAGCCTTAAATTCTTTACTTAGATCTTTTATTATTTATTAACGACGGGGTCGATGGGTCGGTGCGTCCGACTAATGTTGCATTCATATCTACAGACGTCGTGCGTGGCAGAAACGTGGCGTGGCAGACAAAATAATATTCTTTCATGCACTTTATATGGAGGTATTCACTCAACTCGTCGTTGACGTTATATTGTAAGGATAGGAACTACTTAGACTGACTGAAGATGCGAGTAAAAGTATTTGCGTTCTTGTTGTTATCCTATTGTAGTACCTAATTCTGTCAGTCTTTCAAAGGTTTGGGTTCAATTGCCTGGCGAGACAAAAAGGAAGATATAAAATGACGTACCTACTTAGGTTTTAATCGGTGTGTAATGTCGCTTTTTGCTGAAAATTGCACGATTTTTTTATCTGAGAAAATTATAGATAAGCATTTTTAATGAACCTGTACAAATGACATATTCGTAAGTTTCAAAAGTAGGTACAAAACGTCATCAAATTTATCTGCAAAAGTATAGATAATAATAACTAAAATATAATCTTACCTAATACAAATATATACTTACCTACTATTTCACTCAACTCACTCAAAGTGCTTGTATTTCGTCGTGTCGGAATAGTTTGACACATTTTGGCTAAATTGGCCCCTGTTAATTGAAGAAATAACAAAAGAATAATTAAAGTAGCATTCATTGCATATCACTGGTCATTGGGAAGACACTACACCGGCATTAACCTCTTGATGCCATTGTATCGTAAATGTGAGGCTTTAATTGAATTTAAAGGGTAATTACTATTCACATTACCCCGGCAGCAGAAGTCGCTTTATCTAATTTACTTAGCACTTGCACACTTAGGCCTGTAATAAAATCTATTATAAGTTCCGCCTCCTTATTAAGCAATTTATTGTGCTTTATCCTGACTTAACTCCACATTATAATTAGATTCTTGCATCGCGACTATTTCATATTTAAAGCTCTAAAAGTACACATTACGAGAAACTAAACTTAAATTATTATTAAGAAATGGACGAGTGTAGGTAGTATTTGAACAAAGAATTAACAAGACACTTTTTTTCGACACAATATTTTTTCTTTCTGATTCTGCAACATTACACTGTAATTGAAAAACACGTCATGGACCTTTTTTAACCTACCTGAACCACCTCTTGCAAAATCAACATAATTACAAGTTATAGCCTACTCATAGGTAACTAAAGGCCCTTGCAAAGGCTTAACGACTTCTGTCTAATCGAACAGTCGGCCAAAGCTTTAACGTGTTTACGGAACGTGCTTTCCTAGAATTTACTTAGACTCAGTCCTTACGATAACAATGTCTATGCGGTTTTGATAGAACTGCACTCGCGTTTCAACTTGATTATATGGACTGCAGTGACCACTAAATTGTAAAACGACTGCATGACCGTAATACTTCAGGAAGTATAAATTCTGATTTAAAATTATTGAAAGACCGACGCTGTATATAACCCGTCAGTTTATGTTCAAACGTTTGTGCCTACATTGTACGAATATGTGCGCAAATGTGTGGGAGACTTCGGAGGTTCGAAATTTTGTTTTTTTTTGCAACAAAATCGAAATTTTTAAAATGGAACTTAGGTAGGTACATTTAAATTAAAATATTTGTAAAACGACGAATCTGGCTTTAACCTCAGAAACTACGGAATCTGGAAAATAAAACTGATCCAAAAAAGTATCATGAAGTAAGTAGCCCAGTAAGTATTCCGAAAAGTTTAGGATTTTTTAATAATACAGCCCATTGTATTAAACTTGTGAGAATTAAAAACAAACACATACACATCCAAGCCATACAATCACGGCAGTCTAGATTTAATATTGCAACGCAGCTGCTCGGTTTAACCATACCACGCACACACGCACATAAATTATTATATAACACCTCGTAAACACCCTGATATAAATTTGCTAGAAACGACCTATTATAAGAATGTTTTCATTATTGCAGAAATTATTTAGTGTTTACCTCTTACATTTTTAATGAATTAATAGTTAAAAATTTAATCGCGATGGTCATAGACGTAGGTACTCAGAAAAAAAAATTGCTTTTTACTCAATCTTGATAAGTAGAGATAACTCAAACTACTCGCCAGATGGCGCTCAATTCAACATGTAAGTGTAAAGTTCTCATCACTACAAATTAATGAAGCCCAAACACTAGATAACTGCAGTAAATCGTTGAGGAGTTCCCTCGACTGTCTTTCGGCTTCATCAGATCGACTCCAGATCTTCATGAAATGGTAGCGCTTTAATGTACTTATGATAACATGAACAAACACACTAGTTGTCCATACAATTTTCGAAAGTTCCCCTCGATTTCTCTGAGATGCCATTTTTTTTTTTTTTTTTTTTTTTTTTACTTTATATAAGTTAATGCTTGACTACCCCTGCTACCTGATGGAAAGCAGCAACGTAGTCATGGGTGGTAAAGCGCACTAACTTAGAAGCCTATTCACTCTTTTCTTGAAGACACTTAAATCATAATCGGACGGGAACACCGACGCAGGCAATTTGTTCCAGTCCCTTGCCGTGCGTATAATAAATGAGGACGCAAAACGTGACGTCCGCACAGGAGGGACGTCGACTACAAAGGGATGCATACCCGCTGTACGTCGCGTCGTCCGATGGTGGAAGGGTGATGGGGGAATTAAATTATGTAATTCTTGCGCACACTCTCCAAAATGTAACCTGTAGAACACCGAGAGGCTGGCAACTTTGCGCCTATGCTCAAGACTTTTAAGATTGGTTTCAACCAATTTAAGGTCACCAATGAGTCGCTTGGCACGCCTCTCCATTGAATCCAAAGCAGATAGGTAACATTTAGCAGCACCAGCCCAAATGTGACAGCAGTACTCCACACACGGCCGAACCTGTGCTTTATATAAAAGTAAAAGCTGTTCCGGTGTGAAGTACCGCCGCACCTTCGCTAGGACACCAAGTTTTCTAGCGGCTGCTTTTACTTTGGATTCAATGAACCGCCCATAGTTAAGGTTCGAGGATATCTCTACCCCCAACAACTGAAGGCGATTGGTGTATTCCAAGGATACATTTTGGAAAGTAGGAGCCAAGGTGAAGGGGCTCCTTTTGGCGGTGAATAGACACGCTTGCGTTTTGGTGGCGTTGAATCCCACAAGGTTGGCATCGCCCCAATCGGACACTGCCCGTAGAGTGAGATTCGCCCGCTCCACCATGGCCTCTCTTTCAGACTAGAATCATCATCAGATCATCATCAGATCCTGGTTTCCTTATCAGGGGACCCCACTGCGCATATCTACTTTACAACAAAAAAAGAATTATCAAAATCGGCCCATAAACGACGAAATAATCGCTGAACGTACATAAAAAAAAGCATATAATATATGCTTTTTTTTATGTACGTTCAGCGAATATCATACGGCAGCGTTACCGTATATTATACGGTCGAATTGAGAACCTCCTTCTTTTTTGAAGTCGGTTAATAAAAAGGAGGAGTGGGCGGGAGTAGCTGCCGAGAGAGGAAGAGGAGTGTTGTCATAAAAAGTTTGTAATAAACCGGCGTCTTTAGCATAGATACATTTAACATGCGATAATATTACAAAATAACGTTTTTGTTGTATTTGAAAGAAAAACAAATTAAGATTTTTTTTCTCTTGCGAATTAACACGTAAGTATCGTCGTCCTGCTTGAAGATGCTTCTTATAGACATTTTACGCTTTACGTTTGAAGGAAAAGGGCAGTTTTTTTACCAATTTACCCTGGCAGTTATAAAAGCGCACTCGAGTTAATCCAAAAAGTTTTTATCAGGCTCTTCCAGTCCAACTCAGTGCAGTACTAACCGCGGCGACACGCTGCTGTTACGCCCTCAAATTGAACATAGCGTAATGCGCATACACTGACCGAGGCCTTAATATCTGTTAGCAGTAAACTTGAAAATTGTAAGGTTTGCTTGGTATACTTTTAGGGGTTAAGTTTATGCTATTTGTAGGTAGAACCTTGGGTTAGATTTGGGTTTGGGTTACTTTGTGCTATTTATATCGTGTGTTAATTGTCTAATAGCAATTCTGTTCTGGTTACAAATGTGTGGATTCGGTTACACTTTTAGAGGTGACTATCTCAGTCCTCGAAGGTAGCACAACAGCTTTGTAGAAAATAGAGATTAGGGTATCAACACTTATCGTTTGTCTCTTTCGGTCAAACGTGTTTTATTTTAATGTAAATGGACTTTGTAGTCCCCTTTCAGTATTTTATACCAAAATTTTAAGTGCTTCTTCAACTTACTGTATTGAACTAATTTGAATTTTTTTTAAATTAGATTTACAAGTTAAGATATTCTACAAATAAAAAAAAATATTCTACAAATTAAAAACCTGCTGAAATAATTAAATTAAGTAGGTACCTATCTAAAGTAACATGAGTAATAAAACATACTAGATATCATAAATATCTTACAAGTTAATTTTGATGAATATAAATTTTAAAACCATTCTAGATTCAACAATACATTCATTAATCAGCTATGAAGTTTTGTCCAATTTACTACCCGCAAATTATATTTAATTAATTGTATTATACGACTGCGTTCACCTCAACGAAATAAATTAATCGGTGAATTCGGATGCACTTTGCACCACCGGCGGCTGAAATTAATGTTTTGATCAACAACCATCACTTGGGTTGTATCAATCAATTTAATTGGCTTACAACGCGTCGGTAAGGTATGCGTTTGATTGCAAGCGAGAACGGCGTATCGATTTTTAAACCTCATCAACCTTATCTGCGATGCTAGCACTATGCTCATTACCGCACTACATACGTAGATATACGTTTTGGCAACCGACACAAATACCAGCTTTCCATTACTGTGATTAAAGTTCATTATAGATTGACGGCGAGAGTTCAATATATCTTAAGTTTTGCTTACAAGCTAAATTGAACTGTGAGCATACGTAATAAATTTAATTTTAAATGGAAGTAAAATTTCACGACTACATGATACAAGGTGAATTTTATCATCGGTCTTACGGTTTATGTCATAGAAATATACTCCGTGCAAATTCGATCGACTCGAGCATACAAGTACCAACGGTTCTACCAATGCGATTAAGGTATATTTATGGTTGACGGCATTATCTAAAAATGTCCTTAGTATTTTTTTCTGACAAGCTAAATTGAACTGTGAGGTCTGTGAGCACGGGTAATAAGTTTGGTTTTGTCGTAGAGGCAATTTCATATGCTCGGCGACTCAAGTATAAGAATAAATTTTACTCGCTCATACATATTTTCTATTATAAACCTAACTGTCCGACAAATGACTAAGTGTTGTAGCACGACTGCTACGTTGAATAGTCGAGAAAAATTGCAGTTATTTAAATGTTTTCAATAACCCTTTTGTTTTCGTTTTGGCTGTAATGGCGTTTCACACTGAAGGGCGTGAATAGCGAAACTTTTATGTCTTTTGCCTTTAATCTTTTATATTGTCTCTGAAACAAACAATAAATTGTACTTTTAATTTAAACTTTTTTTTGTGTAAACTTTTAATTTGTTTACACTTATCACTTTGTTTTGCAGCTGATATCAATTTGCAACATTTGAATATGGGAATCAGAAATAGTAAAAATAACTACTGAGCAAGGCTTCATTTATAACAAGTCTGGAATCGGTTACACTTTTTAACAGGCGACGAAGTCAGACCTCAAGTGTAGTAACACATCTGTAACCGAATTCAAAAGAGACTCTTCTAACAATCACTAAATGGACTTCACTAACAGGACTAACTAGGTACCTGCCACTAACAGTCCCTGTCCCTACACTTGTTAATTATCCTGATGCTCTAATAGGTAAGTATTAGACAAAGTTCATAGACCATCGCACAGAATATTTCTCGGTAGGTAATCCTTAGTCTTTCTGATGTTCAACTGGGATTAGTTCAGATTAGGCTTCGAATATTTGGTTCGTAAAGATTTTCTTGTATCTTATATTCCAAGTACACTCAGACTTATACCAAAAGAATTTTATATCGTACATTTTCCGTGTTAGCTGGTTTATCCCATAAACATTTTATTTGCTATCGATCAACATACCTACATAAAGCTTTTTCCTTTATTGAATGACAGACAGACAGACAATGCACAGCTGAAACAACTAATGTAAGAGGCTAAAATTTGGCATTCGTGTTTTTTGGTATGGCAGGGGAGCACTAAGAGAGTATTTTCGGAAATTGCTCCCCTAAAGGTATAAAATCAAATTCTACGCGTACGAATCTGTAAAGTAAAGCTATCTTAATTAGTATGTACAACTCCGCCATACATTCGAACCACTTTGCATTATTCACAAAAATCTTTCACTCGACACTCACATCCACTCATGAAAGTTTCAACGTTGTTTCAAACGAACGATATTCACATATCGCGTCTGTAGTGCGAGGCACAAACGTAACCATTTCACGTATCGTCATAAAGGCTATTTTTATTGCTTACTGTTAACATAAACTCTATCCAGTTTCATCCCCTAACGTTTCTAAATGCAATCCAAACGCAGCAGAAGCAGGAATTATATCCGCATTTACTTTCAACGATGCACTCAAGATATTTTCAAGAGTAGCGCGTAAGAGTTAAAATGCCGGATTATTTTTATTTAATAGCAGTTTAAAACGATTCCGATTCGTATAGCGAGTGTGTTTAACCGCTTTAAGTCTAACCTAGTGCTTTCAGTGTTATTCGCAATACTTATAGTAAACACATATTATAAGCTAATCCTAGAAATGGCAAAGACTAAGTTAAATGTACAACGATTTATTTTTTTGTTTTCGTTGGTATAACAATGATATTTTTTAGACCAGCAACTATAGATAATCAAAATAATTTGCTGATGTTATTTTATATTGGTCAGGGGTAAAAATTCGTAAGTAGGTATACATTTGAGGGGATGAATTCTAACCTGAACCTGATTTAAAATATGTAATTTATTGTATCACTTAATAATTTCACCAAAAAAAAAATTACCTACGTAGTAAAATTACTTACCAAAACTTGATACGCTTTGAAAAGTTTGCTTATAGGTAAGAATGCTTCTGCAAACCCTACATTACCGAAATTTAGAGATGATTGCGTGCAATTTAAATTCAAAATTATTTAAATATATCATAATAAATATCTTTAAAGAAGACATAAAACCAAACAGAATACTTAACAAGGAGGCTAAGTAACCTGATTTAAAATCGTACATCGAATAAACCCCTCCGTATTGAGATAAAAAGCAAGAAGGAAGCTAAAATTATTTGCTGTAAATGGATAATTTATATGCCAATCCCGTACCTTTGACCGTCTACTCGTTTCACTTATTTCGATATTGGACCCCACTAATTTTGTTTACTTATTCATTAAAGGAGAGATGTTGGGTAACGAAATGTTCTTTTACTGCATTTTTATGGAAAACTGGAGTTGTGAGCTGAGTTTTAAAATCTTTCGTACGAAATCTCGCCATAAAGCTATGGAAGGTAAGTATTAGATTATAATATCGTGTAGCTTTCCTTCAAATATATTTTTTCAAGAATTCGATGTTCGATATTCGAGTCAAAAATGAAAGTATGTGCAATTTACTTATACTTTTTGTAATGGTTCTAGAACTAGGTATAAATTATTGATGAAAAATTAAAAAATCTTTTTTTTCAATCACTTTACAATAATGCTTTAAAATCATTACTTTTCATACAAACATTGTACCCACTCACATTTAATTACTTTTCACAACTCTTTTTATATACAGGCACGAATGCTTGTTTATGCTTAAAGCAGTTTACCAATTATTAATATTTAATACAAATTAAATATAATTTAAACTGGATCGACAGATATGCATCAGTCACAAGAACGCACTACTCTTTAATATTTGATGAGTGTTTTAAAAGAACTTCGGCTAATTAATACAAAATACCGGGTCAGTTTTGAACACGAGCGACACAGCGGCGAAATATGTTTCTACCGAAAAACAAGACACTTATAGTCGGCACAATAATAAGATTCCGATATGACGGCTGTCATCACAGTGACAATAGTGAAGTACAACAAAAATCGATGCATTAAATAAACCGATTTATAAAATTAACCGATTATAAGTAATAAGACTTTCTAATCGTTTCGTTAATTAAGTTCGGAACGATAATTTATAAACCGATCTCTGATTGTTTTCTTAAAATCAGTTAAAAACAGACGTAGCGTTGAGATTAACACTGAAAGGGATAATAAGACAATTTGACTAGTAAGTAAAGGTGAGGAAATTATATTAGTTATTAAAATGGAAATTTCATTAATCTAGTGAAAACGAAGAAACTATTAAACGGTTAATAATTATCCGATTTGAGTGGAAAAGGCTTAAAAACGTATGTATCGGGAATTTATAATAGCTACGAAAAATCGCAATGCTTTAGACATATTAAGGAATCTATAACTATTTGTATTTTGGGTGTGACATGGTAGCACATACTTTCGATTATAGTAATGTATCGATTATGGTCCATTCATAAATTGTTTCAAGAGGTCACATAACTATAAATCCAGCCTCCTTATAAAACATTGTTGTGACGTCTTAAATATTTGTTCAATTTTACACAATTTATGATGTAAACTGATTAAAATAAAATTAAATTATTTATACAATTTAGAAATAACACAAATAAAAAACAAGCAGGGATGGTTTACATATTTCGCCAGAATTTCTAGTATTTACCTATGTAAGTACGTATAAGTAAGTAAGTACCTATCTAAATACTCGTAGTAAGTAAACAATATTACTCCAATTCGTTTAACCCGCTAGTTACTTGCGTTTAATATTACAGACTAATGCCTAATTAAAATATTTAACAAACTGTGGGCAATTTTATAACATCATGCTACGAGCAATAGAAGCGATGTACCAATAAAATATGTTGCAATAATGGGAAGAATCTGTAAACATAAAAACAATTTTCCAAAGCGAAGAGGAGGTGGATTCACAAGTACATTATGTACCTACTTATAAAGCTGCATTGATAATAAATATAAACTGTATACTGTATATGCACAGTAAATAGTGCAGTGCATAATTTAACCAAAGTGACCTATCATTCACTACGAAATATCTTCACTTCATAGTATCATTACCAGCGGTTCAAATTAAACAAATATATTTCCGTAATAAGTAAGTAGAAGACGTCCATACAAGGTTAGCTTGTGTTCATACATGACAGACGTCATATCGGAATCTTATGATTGTGCCGACTATAATAACACCAATATTAATTAGGATGTTCTATACAAGTAAAAAGTATTTATGTTTGTTTATATGTAAAAAGGAACTTGACTCAATTACTCAGGGTTCAATA
The DNA here is from genome assembly GCA_905404135.1 of Hesperia comma. Classification (NCBI taxonomy): domain Eukaryota; kingdom Metazoa; phylum Arthropoda; class Insecta; order Lepidoptera; family Hesperiidae; genus Hesperia; species Hesperia comma. The sequence continues at coordinate 11,905,272 of FR990025.1, read as the reverse complement.
GGATTAAAAATTCATTGAAATAATTAGGCAAATGAATAAATGGATGTATGGATGCCTCGATCGGGTGGATTAGGGAAAATAAATAGCGTAAGATACTCGTACCAAAATAGAAGCTATTCGGATTAAATCGAAAAAAGAAGAATATTTTCTAATATTTTTTTTTTTACAAGCGTGTACGAGAGTTTTTAATTTTTTTTAATATAATCAAACAAAGTCACAGTATCAACTAGTGTTGTTAATAAAAACAGAGTCAAATAACCGGTTAATCGCATTGTCTTAAAAGGCATTTTTTAGATCATTAGCCAACCTCGAGGGTGACATAGCTACCACGTAGTTCGGAACTCTTATCGATGATATTTATCTTAATTAGGTACGGAGTTAAATACGCAATTTAGATTCTAAGAAGCTCTAACGAAGCGTCTTGTGTTGCCACTGTCGGCGCTAAATAACACCAACGAGATTCCTTACAGACGCGAATCGTGGCAATCGAACAATGGAATATCACGCATCAAAATATCCTATTGTCATTAACAAAAACGCAAATACAAAGTTTTAGGGCGACACGGTTGGAGCTCGATAACAATGCTGAACGACGCTTTAGTTTTCATAATATACAAAACAAACGATTTTTAAATTATAATTCGAATGGGGATTCGTAAAAAACACGGCGGTGTTTGTAAACGACTTGCGCCTGCAGTCGATATTGGATTCTGGATTCTTTTTCGAATAATTTTTGAAAATGGAATGTATATGCAGGCGAACAGACGGCAGCCATTTGTCTTCGCAAACGAACCGATTTGTGCGTCGGCGAATGGTAACGGATGTTGCGAGGCACGTGTCTGCACTGACTTATTGGCAGACTCACTCGTTAGAGCTCATTGGGTCTATTAGTTGATTGCATTATGCCATTAATCAGTGTCGCCGGTTGGTTACACTTACAATAGAATACCAATGTTTTATTGATTACCTGAACTGAACATGATGTAAACGCACAATTTACTAAGGTTAGTAATAGATTCAAGCTCCGTTGTTGAGGAATTTATGATATAGCGATGGCCGTGAAGGTCGTTAGCATCTTTCTTGGGTATGATATTTTTGAGAAATATATAATTAAGTCCACGTATGTTAACTACATAATATGTACCTACTTCCATTAATTGTGACCACACATCAAGTTGGTTATTTTTATCAATGTCATGACAAAAAAGAGAAGATAAGATTATTCCGATTTTGGTATGTATTAGTTTTACTTAAAAAAGAAAAAAAATAATGCAATAACTACTAAACTTTAATTATATAGTAACATTGAACAATTTTTAAACTAATCGCTGTGAGCCAAACCAAATAACCAGAGACCAAAAGCTCAACGCAAACCGAACTTTGTACTAAGTTATTCAAACGTCGAGGAAGTAAAATTTCATAAACTATAAAACAAAGCAATATTCGAAGGGGCGGTCGGGGAACGGCAAAGTTTTGGGAGTAACAAATGAATAATTCAAAATGCGAATCGGCAGTCCGTCAAACCGACCGGGGGCATTGCATTCTGTACGTAAATCTGGTGTAATATCTAAGAATATCGTACTTATGCACTGTTCATGGACAATATTCTTGATATTATTCCGGTGAAGATGCGATTACTATCAATACGGTTCTAAAGGAACAATAGAGATTTTTTGTTATGGAATTATGGTAGCAAACGAGCAGGCAGCACCACTCTTCGCTATCGACAGTGAGAACTGTGACGTATCTAGAACAAGACTCAATTTAGGCAATATAATGGTTAGTCCCGTTAGCAAATGGTGTTAGAAGGTTAGTTTTTTAACAAGTCTAAGAACTTGATTAAGGACTGTTAGTAATAGTTAGTCCTGTTAGCTTGTTAGTAAGAGTCTTGACTCTCGTTGCTTCCCTTAAGGTCTGATAAGTATGGTCGCCTCTTAAAAAGTGTAACTGGCTCCACATCTTTCTATGCGGTACACGAGTTAGTTACTCGTAAAAGTGTCATAATATTTTCAAACGCATATAAACTTTACGATACTTACACGCGTAGCCGGCCTAAAAAATGCAATTTTTTGTGTATTTACTCATGTTACATTTTGTACCTAATATTTTATCTATGGAAAATTATTATTATACTTATATCTATTTTATTAAACTTCATATCCGTGGAAAATGCATTACATGCAATTTTTACATCTTGCTTGTACACAATACCCACGACTGTCGAAATAATGCGTAGCTAAATCTTAACTTTTGCATCGAATCTCGAAATATAAAATTGTTTAGTGTTGTTACACGTTGCTTTGTATCGAAGACTTTTTACAAATCCATTTCATCTTAAAGTAACACGAACACCAATCTATTTTCAACCGTATCTAGTAGCGCTTAAAACAGACAATCGGTTTGCTTCTGAGACAAATCGCGTCTGATTTATATGTCTGGTTTCAGATGTTTACTTGTTTTACTAGACGTCCTGAGTTGTAAGGTCACATAAATAAGACTAAATGTTAACTTGATTAACCAAAAGTTACTCACGCAATTTGTGTAACGTGAATACAAATTACTTGTAAATTTGTATGGGATTAATAGAATTGGGTAACCTATTCTAATTCAGAACTCAAGAAGGCCTAGTTTAAATAGGACTGTGATTTTCATTCCAATCGAAAAGTTAGAAATTCGATATTAATAAAAAAGTGTGTCTACATTTATAAAGTAAATAGGCACAAACGAGCAGACGCGTCATCTGATGAGAAAAAGTCAATGTCGCTGATGGTAATCAATAACAAAAACTAGCTATTACTACAAATTAAATTATTAATTAAATATGGAACCACTTTGAACCACTATTGAACAGTGTTTCATGCATGTGTCGTGCCGTGAACGGTGTATACGTGTGCGTTGTTCAAATACGCAGTGTAGGAAGCTTTACATCGATACTTGTCTATGTTTTGTGTAAATACAAGATTTACTAGTTAACGCTACTATAGTCGTACAAGAATCTTTTGGCATGTGGATGATAGAGACAGTGCCTTACAGATAAGGCAAACTGTCTCTTTCATCCATGCGCCAAAAGATCCTTATACGACTGTATATACTTATATATACTTAAGCGACTTTCTATTTTGCCATGAAATAAATAAAATTAATTGTCTATAGGTAGTTGTTCTCTGACAACGATCCACGCCTAGGACATCAATGAACCAGTTTTTTAATTGAAATATTACAATGTTTATGTTTCTACTCAAACCATGCTTCGTCTGTCTCCAAATCCGATTACAGTACCTACATAGAGATCCTCATAATCGAATAACTATTTTCTATATCTTAATTTAAATTTATGCGTTGTTTATTAGCCACTGATATGTTAAAACGACTATTAAACTCATTTAATTCCCGAGATACGGCCGTGTATCGGTTTTACAATGAGATTTATTATGCGTACACTTCACGGTCATACTTCAGTTCGGTATTTGAGCTTAGTACCGACGATACACTCTTGTTTGATTTTCCAGTTGCACGCAACTCTGAAATAGATCCTACACCTTGTTTGTACATTTTCAATGAAAGCAGGTCTGTGCAAGTTGCTTGACACATCATTTAAACACGTAGACATAAACTCAAGCGATTTCATTTCATTTTAGGCTTATTTAAAATATCTGGCATACTTAAAAGTGCGTGCGTTAAAGTTTGTGATAAATATCGTGCATTGTCCGTAGGTAATAAAATTATTCCTATCAATTATCCATAATCCACTTGCAATCCAACACAGAACCAACATTATGTCGGTATAAAGTTATAATTCCAGAGAAAACCGTAATTCCAACCAAATCCGAATACACGCGATTTCGTAGCACTCATTGTCAACGTTTATAAAAGTGACAAAACCACAATGGAATCAAAACGTGGACATAAATCAGTTTATCGAGTTAAACCGTTTCGTGTGGAACTGTACTTTGGCTGAGTACCAATAACGGTGTCGGTTTACGGTGCAAACAATAATGTTTTTGTGTTAAAAACGCACGATTTTGGGACTAAATCGATAATAATAAACGATTATCGATATTACCCATATAGGTACCGAATTGTCAGATACCGAATTTATATCCTAAATTAAATTAATTTTAACGGTTGTTGATTACCTAACGATAAGAAATAGAAACACCATCACACATCACACTAATACACTCAGGTGACATGGACAACATAAATGAATACTAAATCAGTTAAATACGCAAATAATAATTGTGTCCTGCCCGGGGATCGAATTTGTATTTTTGTTGCCCCTTAACAGTAAATTATATCTGTTAAGTCAAATGTTGACTGGTAGAGAAAGTTTTTACGATTAAGTCCGCCTTTTGTACCACTAATACTCTTGGTTTTATAAAGTTTAAATAAACATTAAGTATATTTAAAAAGTATCAAGTCTATGTAGGTTCTTACTATGCAACCTTACCTAATATAACAGTCGATACTTATCTTGCCTTTTTATTATTATACTCGTACCTATCTATCTAAAAGCTTCCATACTTTTTTTGGCTTCACGTCATCTATTTTAGGTTTTAGGGTTGTTAGTATTTTTATTGGTTGACTGGTACTTACTCGTATGTTTAGTAAACCGTGGGATAAGATGTTCTAAAATAGATTTATTATCTACATTTCAGTCTTCCTTTGAAAGGTTCGCAGATAAATATATGTCTGTAAAATTCGTGTAAGTAAATGTCTTTCACTTGCAGATCCAGTCTTAATTTTTCCCACCACGTTTACCGACTTTAACTTAATTAACATAAAACAAAATTTTGTTTAATTTTAACAGAATTATAGCAATAGAAATTATAAATCAAGATAATTGGCGATTCATGTCACCTATCAAGTTTGTGTTTGAACCTTTGGCCTCTCCCGCACCGTTAAAGAATGAAGCTCAAACGAATTCGTCACACTGTCACGAATCTGTTGCTTCACGACACCAATTGTCTAGGGCTGTCACTAGTAGGTAGTTATCGATACTATCGAAGTTGCAATGTAAACCTTTAAATTCAATTATTTACACATTCATCAAATTGTCACGGAGATTTACAGTCTAAACAAAGAGCAGCTGAGTTTAAATGTTGAAAAGGTTGACTGTTCGACATTGGTGCTTAACACAAAGCCGACTTACCTTCTAAATATATTATATCATATACCTATTTTAAGGACCATTTAAAAATATATAAAATGAAATAAATAATCTTTCCCAGGACATCAAAAGAACAAGTATTATTAATTAGGTAAGGTATCATGACTTACTTGATAACAGGAAGAGTTGATTAAAAACTACTTACATAAGTATATATATTATTGTATTATATAATTATAAAAAGGTTTATTAAACATTTTCACTTAAAATACTTATGAATAACTAAAAATAAATATGAAGTAGGGATGTTATTTAAATTTATCGATACATTTTATCGACATCAGTCGGCACAGTCAGTACACTTGTTCCAATCAAAGTACAATGATTTGAAAAATAGCGGTCACATTTTAAACTAATTTACGGTCTTTAAATTTGTCCAATTATTAGATTAAACAAGACCTGTCTCTTATCCCGTGAAGATTTATGTTTTTAAGTGAAGTGACTTTAAGTGGGAAAAATTAAATACCTATATTAAATTTTCTCATTATATAGTTACAGTATCTATTAAACATTGCAATTGATGTTATTACGAGTATATTCAAATGGATATGGCAATTATTATGAAGGGACAAATGGTACTAAGCAGCGTGACTGTCGATAGTAATTCCCCAGGTGAACTGTGGGCTCTTACCACCAGTGAAAAGTGATCCGATCATAGTTATCATAGATAATGATCATCAGCATAGTTAATAAGAAGTATTGGAACCGAAAAAGAGGGCATGGTGGGTCGACTTTTCATTTTTTACGGAGGATGGCAGTTTGTTTTGGAATAAAGGATGAATCCTCTACACTAACAAAAATTAAAAATGTATCATTTTTATATCCCTTGTTTTAATAAATCAACAATTAGAGACTACATATAATACAACTAAAAATTCAAATGCGACGTACAACACAAGTTTATAAAACGAGGAAAATTGTGAGTGAAACAAAAATCAGCCATTATTTTATATTAAAAGAAAACAGAAATAACACGACTATCGCATTAATATATTTATGGCGTCTGTCAGACGGGTAATGGGATGAAAACACCGTAGAAAATGTTTCCTTGGCCGCAAAGAAAAACACAAACAATATAATAAGTAAGGGGGCCTTCCCTAAGAGCTTCTGCATAAAATAAGAGGTTTGTAAAGATGCATTGCGCGAATGTCTGTGTGAAATAAATCAGATTTTCATACATTTGTGGCTTGTAGATGAAATGCTAGGGGAGGATTGTTTTTTGTAATATAAAATTGTAAGTACTTACATGATTGTGTCGAATTTAAATCTAAGTTCTTAGTAAACCTACAATAATTTAAGAATATTTTCCTTTATTTCCACATATTTTTTCTTTTGCACACTTTAACAAAAGAGGTGAGCGATATTTTATTTTATTGTTGGTTATTTTGTGTGTATAATAATATACAATGTTTCACAATATTATATTCTCGGAAAATGAAAGTAACTTCTAAATAAATTAAGTTCTCTTTTAAGCACGATATTCTACTTTAGTTACCTAATTATTTTCCATACTAGTTATCTAAAAATATTCAGTAACTAACTAATGAGTAATCAATGGATGTATTTGAATAAACTTGGATTGATATAATTATTTCAAATTAAATTAAAATTTGTAACGGAAACTAAATAAACGTATTGGATTTAAATTTCTTTCATAAAATTAATTTTTTAAGAAAATTTGTATGAAACGACGATAAGAAAATAACTTATAATGAAATCTTAACAAATACTCATATCTACCAACCGGTATAGATCGAATCTCTAGTACCCAATCCGTATAACACAATAAAATAAATTGGGCTTGAATTTTACACTCAGAAAATACACGCAAAATTTTCCGAATTTGTCTCCATACATTGTCATTCCGGGCGCAACCAATACCTACATTCTTCATTACTTATCTTCACACGCATCGATACGCAACATTTATTACGGCTATACTAAGCAAATATCTTTATGCACTTAATTTTCAATTTCAAAACTCAATAACGAAGACTTAAAGCACAATTTGGAACGGCAACTTTGAACAGCTGTATCTATAAGTTGGTTTATGAAAGTCTAGAGCGTTTCTATCGCGTCAAAACAAGAGGAGGGTAAAATGTATTGCAGTCGGCAATCTAAATGCCCTTTCCACAATATCTTTACTGACGCCCCTCGATATGAATAATGTGTCATTCGATCTCATGCTTACGAGAGCTGGAGGAAGTTTGAAAGTCGCAACAAACTACAGTGTTATGTTATCTTGCTTGCCGATATCAATAAATCAAAACGGCGGAGGCTGGAAAATATCCTTTAGATTTAAATATGTTTAACCTTATCCTAGAGTCAACTCTAGACCGGTGTCAGTATTTAGTGTTAATCAGAGGAACAAACAGTTTAGTTGTTTGTTCTTTGTTCTCGACGTTTTTGAAATTATAACGTCAAGAATTTGAATGAGATTTTTCAAATATTTTATGATCGATTGTTGTAAATATATCTTACACTTTGTGATGATATTAAATAACATCATCACAAAGGTCGAGTCGGACTCGCAATGATAAAGTTCCGTACCCCGGAGGGATATTATTTCATCAATAACTAGAGAGACTATTTATTATTTATTTAATTGATAAACCTCATTTCTTTAACATTTACATGGTTATAGCTCAAAACACGCAATCCGTGAAAATCTCAGGTGTTTTCGTTTAAGATTACAGAACCCCATTACAGACAAACAGACAGCACAAATAAGATTAAATTTATATTTATATTCATCATTTTATTATTCCTTTGATTTTTAAACGACACAAACTGAGACCCCATACTAATCCAAATGTATCGCACTTAGAATAATATGGTAATTAAGTTAGCATCGCATTTTTTATAAGTATTTCTGTAGGTATTCGAACTTAATTAGCTATAACTTGCTTTGGCGAAGGAAACATAGCGAGGAAACACACGTACACAAAAACACATCTTAGAGTTCTCCATAACGTGTTAAAAGTTAGGGATGTCTGCCAATCAGCACTAGAGTAGCGTGATGGAGTACCCATGTTTTCTAGTGAGTCAAAAATAGGTTGAATTTAAGTATATGACTTCGTGGAAAAACATTTTCGCTCATAAAAGATTATTTCCTATCATTAACAACAATAACTTCCCTTATAAAACATCTATCAATAGATTGCTCCTATGGGTCCAATATAAATGTAATACAATTCCGATAACGACGATACGAAGTTCATAAAATAATTCAAAAGCAATTTTGATACAGTTCAATGAAGGAATTCATTTAGCTCAATTTAATACGACGAAATTGTCTGTTGTATAAGTTGGTGCGTATGGATAATGTTTCTTACGTATTTAGGGCATCTAAGTTATCTGGTCTTTGTTTCTCTTCATAAGTTGTCATCGTATTGACGTATAGGGAATTTAAAGATTAAATCTCCCTCGCTTCCAGAAACTTAAATTATAAACGCGCTAGTAACTCTGTCTGTCTGTGAAGCTTTCACGCCAAAACGATCAAACTGTTTTGAAATTTCGTGCAGATATAGAGCTGGGAAAATACTTACCTTGGGAAATACAAAAGTACAATATTTTTTATCCCAGAAATTAAGGGGAGTAAAAGGGGCAATGTGTAAAATGCGTTAAATGTGGGTACCCTCAGTTTAATTTTTATATTTTTAATTTTATTAAAATAAAGTTATTTAGTGGCCAGCGCTATCAGTCAACCATTCGATCATTTTGCATAATAGCGAGTTAAATTTTTCCCGCACTGCCTACAGATATTTTGACGTTATTTATCTTTCAGGCGGGCGAAGCGACATGTAAAAATTAGTATAAAATAATAATGAAAATGTGTTTCTCATGTAAATAAAATATTGTTCCCCAAAAAATTGCCTAGGTAGGTATATTACTCTTCAGCCCCTCAACTAACTTTATACTGAAAATTACATCGATTCGATGCTCTATTTACACGTGAAAGTAAGACAAATAAACACACTGTCGCATTTATTACTTACACACACTAAAGTATAATTTAAAATATAATGTACAACGGCGAATGCATCGTAATAACCATTTCTTTTAACCTAAACTAATACCCGTTTCGCCTATTACTATGACGGCGTATTTAAATGAACATTCACCCTTAGAAAAAAAGTGAGTACAAATACTTGTATTATTTCTGTGGGGGTGACCCTTGTGAGGGAAAAGCCAATGTTTTAGCTCAGTGGCGAAAAAAAATGCATGGGCTCAATGCAATATTTTAATATTAACTGTATTATGGGGTGCATGAGATGCATTCCGGAGATTATTGTAAATAATGTTGGGATAATATGGATGCGGTCGGTGGCTTATAAGATGGCTCATGATACCGCCGAGCTATAAGAATTTGTTATGCTTAATAGGAAAAGGTAGAGCGAGGAAATGCAATCGAAAAGCTTTGGTAGAGTTATGAATTTTAGTGTTTTAAACGTATCGTTTTAAAAAGATTACAGAGCATACGAGTCTATTCATGGAACCAGTAATTGCTTGTGTACGTCAACACTAATAATTTCAGCGACGGGTTGCTACCTAAAAAGTTTCATGTTTGCTTAGATAAAAGCTTACGACCCAGACGAAAGCCCTTTACGATTTTATATGTTTTAATGCGTCATTTTATTATTTCCTTTTTGGCATTACATCTTTTTAAATCAGTAGAAATATAATTATAAGCAATTTGTAATCGCCACTTTATCTCTAATCCATATAATGTCCACAATAATACGAGTACCTACAATTTTCTTTCATAAAACCACATATCAAAACATAAAAAACTACCCACGCGCTGTGAGGGTAACATTGGTTTGCACTCGCTCATATTACCTAATATTCGGCTACCCTCTTATTAAAAAACCAAGGGCCATTTGTATATATTTATAGTCTAACAAAGGCCCCTGTCAACGTTATTGAATGGTTCATCCCCGAAGGTTAATTTCGGTAAAACATTCTATCTATAAATCCAATAAAAAAAAACATTAAAAGCTTCGGAGTCGATTTCGTTTTGAATCAATGAAACGTTTTCTTTTGACTTGTAACTAAAAAGAAAAACTTTTTAATTATGTAGATTGGTCAGGGTACCTATTAGTCATATTAATTTATAGTGATTGATGTTTTATCCCGAAAACATTCGAAATGTTCAGACTGCTACATAATAGAGAGTACGAGCATTTCTTTCAACCAAAGTAAATTAAACCTTTTGATTCGATTATAAGTACTTATTAATAGCATAAACCCCTAAGATTTCAGAATATTGGATAATCTAAATACCTATGTATATGAAAACAAAAATTACCGTAATCATTGACTTGCATATTAACTCACAGCCCAAACTGTGTCGATTATAAACTAGAAATTTTTCACCATGCTTCCTGTTATAAATAGTGCAGGTGAGTAGTGAGAAAGGCTTTCTGGAAATTCGCCCCTTAAGGGGGTAAAAGGGGAATTAAGTTCACGCGGACGAAGTCGGGGGTTGAAAGCTAGTTAAGAAAGTAAGTTAGAAAGCTAGTTAGGTAAGAATAAGGAAAACGTAAACATTTAAAAGAAAATAAGAAAAAAGAAATACAGCAAAAGAAAATCCGGAATATATTATGAAAAACCTATCAAGAAGGAATTGTCAGTAGGTAACTTAACATTTAAATTTCCGCATTGCAAGGAATCGAACTCAGGATTTTTTTACGACTGTGAGGAATGATAAAGCCATTGCGCTACAGAGGTCGTCATGTTATATTGACAACCATAGAGGGTAGGTAGATAGAATATTTAAATAATAACACAATCTTTTTCCTATAGCCAATATTTTGCCAAAACTGAGAACTTAAACTTTTTTGGCGATTTTCGATAACCGCCAACGATAAAGCGCCATAATGGTGGTACCACATAATGACGTAGCCACCCAGACACACTTTGTCATGGAGAATCTCCCGCAAATGAATACGAACGGCGCGCAGCCAACGCCGGGGGAAACAGCTATCGTGACATAAAATGTCTCGTAGCGTTTTATTGCGATCGCACTTCACGAGATATTACTATCTAAGCTCTATAAATAATATACTCGTGTTTTGTTTTGGTTTAAAGGTTGTGATGGAACGGACTAACAGCGACATACGGTATCGTATTTTGTTTCAAACATGTGTTATAAAAAACAATGTAGTTAGTTCAAAAATACAATATTTTCGTGACTTTTCAGCCCACTTTATAATAATAAGGTTTTTAATTCGATACACTTTACCTTTTTTGAGTTAACTAGTAATGCGTTAAAAACCATTAAATTCAACGATTCCGTACTATGTGTTTCATTTGCTATTATTAACTTGTCAGTACAAATGGGTTATTATTTTGTTAAAATTATTAATTATAAAAAATGAAATTGCTAATCACTCATCAAAACTCTGTTAAAGAACTTAGAACGACCACTAAAATGTCCGCCGCAACCGCAGTCGCATGCCGCAGCCGCGTGCTGCGCGCCGCAGCCACATTCAGTATTATAGGATTATTACATTGCAGCAACTTTATGCACAAACACGATGTTATTGTTTGAACACGGCCGCTGTATACGTTTGTGGTCTTGTTTGTTGCACCAACATAATAGTCGGTGATTGTTACGCTTATTTAGGTCTCTAATTATTTTGATACGTGATGCAGAATCTGATTTGACAAAATTAGGTATTACACGGCGACAAAATGCAGAAATAGGTAGGTATAGGTACCTATTAAATGAATAAATAAGATACACACTAATATGAATGAGGTATTGATATCCTAGTGGTAAATGTTAGTTTAATAAATGCAATTAGTAACTGTGGATAGGAAAAATAGCTCCATGAGAGTTTCTTGCCGCTTCTTCTTCAAAGACGACTAATACGAAAAACGTCGAACACAGACTGTCTGTCTAGTATAATTACTTTATAATATTAAAAACACATTTTATAGAGGTACATTAAAACACTTTTAAAAAACTCATGAATAACATCGTGATATTGTAAGGACTTGAAAATGGAAGTCTCGCAAAATAATCACGTATTTGAAACTAAACAAAACAAATAAAGGTAAAATGTATTCATTATTATTTTAGAACTGGAATGCTTTTATTCTAGAAGCTACACGCTCTCGTGTGCTATTAATGTAGCAAAGTTATTATTTTAAAGAAACAATTATTGCACAGACTTGTCTGTTTTAAAACAAGAATGAGACACCGGAGGCTCATTCGAAACGTGACCAAGGCACTGTGGCAGTGCTACTCAAACTTTCAGACTGCGTTTTTATTTGCAGTTGCAGTTCCCTCCTGAATAAAGTTTATTTACTATAAGATCTACCTGAGATTTAAAAATATTTAGACATTTTAATAAGGCTTTGTTAAAATCCCAGCCGGAAGGAGGATGTTATAAGTAGTTATGTGTTTATCTGTGGCACTTGATTTTGATGAAGTGTTTTCTTATGAGAAAATTTTCTTAATTAAGAGATTTCATAGCTATAATTAAAGAAAATCAGTTTGAAGATCAACCACTCTTAAATAATCTATCAAAACATTCTCTAATATTCAATCTTTGATTTCAGGACACAGGAAAGACGGTACGAGTAGATGTAAAAAATATGAAATAAAGTGAAAATTGTACAGATGAAAAAAACTTGTTGAAATAACAAAAAATATTACGTTCTATTTGTTGAAGGAATGTGAGCAACAAGAACGTACTGCTCTGATCGAAGTATAGAAGAAGATTGACTTATTATAACAATAACCTATAAAAAACATAGACAAACGTCTTTATATAATCCCGCATCCAGAAATAAAGATACACCTAAAGTAGATATACAGTTAAACCAATTTAATTCATCATCCATCAAAATTTTTAATAAACGCTAAAAGAGAAAGGGCGGAAAATGTGAGAAACAATCAGAAGACAGTTAGCGCGTTAGCTGTTGACAAATTAGCCAATTATTCCTCAGCGAAGAAAGGTTTTCCATAACCTGTCGAACTTATTACGGCATCCGGTTCGTATTGACTTTAATTTTCTACTCTGTTGACGTTTCCAATGATATATATCTCCGGTGGAACGGTAGAAATAGGGTCCCGCTTTTTCAAATAGCAGACACCCCATCAATCGTACAAGTCACTCATTTGCACTGGCCGCGATGTTGAAATATTAGAGTTATCTATCGAGAAAATCACGCCTGCAAAAACTATTCGGACGTCCGAAAACAATCTTTCACTTTGATTATTTTTCTATTGTAAATAATGGAGGGAGGTTATGAGAGATTATTGTTTGAGGACAAACATTGGGACGAGACTGCAGGATTTTTATGTAGTTTATTTTTAGGTCAAACGTAATATTTTGATTTGGTTGCCAACTTGTATACTGGGATTTAGCTCGTCTTACATAATAGATCGTATTACATGACATATTGTGGTTTAGATATCTACACATTTTGTTCTAGTTTTATCTTTATTTATACCCACATAATATGAATATGCCTACCTATTATACCTACCTTACTATAAATAGAAAGTTGGCTCCAAAATGTAATCAACAACAAATTTGAAGGAAATCTTTCTCTTTATTTATTTATATACTTAAGTATTCTTTCTTAGCTGGCCATACATCGATGGTGCCTTTGTTAGTCCAGACTGTGGGTAACGGTGGCAACTGATTATTAATTTTTCGGCGATAAAAAAAAACAATTTAATCCGTCTAAAACCGCATTTTACAAAATAATGTTGTTCATTAAGCCCCTATTATTACAACACGGGTGTAGGACGTAGTCACGTAGGTGCAATATAGTGGAGTACCAACTGTCTTCCGGATAGATAACTCAGACGAAAAGGTAACAAACGATTGCGGTCAACATTACGTACGCCATTAATACGGACGTCTCTGTTGCACAGGAATTACATGGCCCCACAATGCATGCCGGTGGATATTGATGTGCCCTACACATCGCCTTTTACCCTTTAACTAATGTAATAAGATTACAAAGGGGTGCTGCAGACGAGTCAGGGTTGGACTTGATTGGGATCAAACCCGCCATTTGGGATTTTGTATCGAGATCAAAGAAGCTGTTTATTAAGACGTGATGCTTACTTGATAGGTAGATTGTTGTACTATGTTGTTGTATTAGATAACATTAAATATCTGAAGCTTTAAAGAGCTAAGAAGGAGGTGTGTTTAATGTTGAATAGAGGATTTGATATGTGAATAAATTTCTGGTAATTAAAATATTATTTGTAGAGTTAGATACTAATTCATTAGGTATGCTACAATATCGAATTATTGTAGCTGCTATTTTTGCCGCTACCCACGTGCAATAAGTACTGTTTTGTACGTCGTCGTTTCAATTACAAAGCTGATATCAATTTACTTTTTTTAAAATCTCATGTCGCCACTCTGTGGCCCATTTGTTGCCGCCCCGGACATAATTGTAGTACGCGTGTAGTGCACGCCCTGCCTCGTACTTACGCTGAATCTGTACCCCTGAGAGTTCTCCATAATCAGAAATGAGACGGTTACCTAGATCGGGTACCATTTTAAGTAAAGTAAATGAGCTAAAAAATTTAAGATATTTTTTTCTACTGATTATGATTTGAATTGCATAAAATTCTCAGTAAAACCAATCCGGCCCTGCATCCGCGTAACGAATCACCACTGACGTTTTCGCAAGCGTTAACTGCGAACGAGAAGGGTTGGGGCGCTATATTATAGCCATTATAGACAATCGTTTAGTCGACAAACAAAATATAGCGATATAGCGACAGGGCTCGAATTCTCGACCGGATAAAACGATGCGTCATGGACGCCTGCTGCGTTGTAGGCGCGACTGATGTGGGTACCTATAGTTCGGGTTGCTTTTCAAAACAAATTAGTTACCTACTGTTAAAGCCAGAGGGCTTCGTACATCTGAATGCTGCAGATAGAATGGGTGACATTGTCATCGCAATCCAAAATAAGTAATCGCATCGCAAAATATGTAAGTAAGTATATAACTATCCCAATGCTGGACACGGGTATCCTCATAAATTGTGATTGTGTAGGTACAGGTCATAATCCACCACGTCAGAAAAGAGCGAATTGTGCGGAGAAACGGAACTATACTTATATGTATAGTAGATACAAATTACAAAATCTTTATAAATACATACATACATAGGTAGGTACCTACATCTATCTGTCTATCTTCTATACTGTAACTGATCGTTTTCTGTAACCTACCTACCTATGGCAAATATAAGATATTTAAAATGGCGGGCCTTTATATAGGTAGGTACACTAGAGAACCCAAACTAATGTTTTTTTTAATTTTGTCCGTTTGTCTCTATGTTTGTGAACGCTAATCTAGAAACGGCTGAACGGTTTTTTATGGAGCTTTCACTGGAACATAAAGGAGGCTGTGGGGCAATATTAGGTATAGGCTACTGTTTATCCCGAAGTTCCCGCGGGATCAGGATTCACGCGAAAAAAAAATATAGGGCAAGAACGAAGAAGCGGGCTCAAGTAGTATAAAATAAAACATACTATTAATATATCTACTATTATTGCAATAATTATTTTTCCTGCTTAATTTCTTCAATATAAAATTGCGCAAAGCGACATCTACACAAGTATTAACGAACTTTTAGTAATTGTCGCCTACGGTTAGCGTCCTCTGTGGAGCGGTATGTGTACTACAACAAATTTTATCTCAAGGGTTGACTGTAGGAACTTTGAACATTGGTTATCAAATGAGCGCCATCTGTTAAAACGTTTATGAACTTTTCAAAGCTAACGTCTAATGTATAGTTGATTTAGTTTTGATAAATGTTAATAGATGGCAGTGAAGGGTACATTCCTTCAGATTGGTATTAATATAGTTTACGAGATGGCGCTATTAATGATTAATTTTTTTAATTATTTTGTTTCACCTTATAAGTTATTTCTGGCAATTCTTGCATAGGGTGAGTGTAATATATTACAATAAATTAGATATTATTTTAGTTTGCTTTCAATAAAAAAGCTTTCAATAAAAAGTATGTGGGCTTTCAGGGTTGCGGGTGGCCAGCTGGTGTCCCACCGGCAACGAGCAGCGAGTAAAGCTCGGCTATTTTCTGGTATTACTCGCCTAAGACAGTGACGGAAGATATGATATTTCGTGTAAACAAAAGAGATGCATATGTCAGCGAGAACTCGCCAGCGGTGTGAACAGTCAGCGAGTACTCGCTGACATATAGGGTTTTCCATTTTGGACGGGTCGATTTTAAACTTGAATAAAACAAGTTGTACATGAGATATCAATAAGGTTTTATGTTTATTTGAGAGCCTCATTAATGACATTATGGGTGAAATATAACATCGTTCAAATAGCCGCCGCGGCTTCGCTGGGTGGCGCGCATTCGAAAGGTCCAGTTTTCGATGACTGGCGCATAAGTCAGGCTGAATTTGACCGATGGTATCGATTATGTTGTCTTTGAGGGCCGCGGTGGTTTGCGGCTTATTCGCATAGACCTGCGACTTAAGAAAGCCCCACAAGACAAAGTCTAAAGGGGTCAAATCACACGATCTTGGTGGCTAATTCTCGTCGCCTCGGCGCGAGATAACCAAGCCATGAAACCGCCCGTGCAGAATGTCGATTGTGTCTTGAGCTGTGTGGCGTCTTCGCTGTCCATATCATATCATATCTTATTTCACCCATAATGTCATTGATGAGGCTCTCAAATAAACATAAAACCTTATTGATATCTCATGTACAACTTGTTTTATTCAATTTTAAAATCGACCCGTCCAAAATGGAAAACCATGTATAATATGCGTCTCTTTTGTTTCCACGGAATTTCATATCTACTGTACGTGTCTTGAGCGAGTAAATAGCCGGGATGCACTCGCCGACTCGTCCGCGGTGGGACACCTGCCTTAAGTGGTAGCACGAACCGCCCAATAGCCCCCGGAAGTCTACGTCTGTATATCTATTTATCTATGCAGGGCTGCGTATTGTCGTAAACAGGGGAGAACAGACGGGGCATTTAGTCTCTGTTAGGCAAAGCCCTTCTGCAGGGTCACCGCGCTAAGAGGACTCCAGCAGAAGCGTAATATCGGAGACCCGGAGACCTTCACATAGCAATGAAGGCCATCAGGGGGTTTTACTTTGGAAAGTAGCAGTATGTGCAATCTGTTACTGTGAGTACCTAGGAAAAGAAGCCCCTTGGAGTTTCTTGCCGCTTCTTCTTTCAAGACCATTTAGGTGCCTTAGAGTACCTTATATAACTTATATTCATTCATTCATAGACTCCCACAGCACCGGGTACCTACCTTTCGAAGGTTTCCCCCTCAAAAATATAAAAAGGTGCTAACTAATTGGCCAAGGTAGCTATGTATTTATTATTCGTTTCCGTCCTTTGAATTTTGTTATAGCAAATTCAAAATTTTACGGATTTTTGGCGGAGTTTCTACATAGCTATCTCTTTTAAATCTATGTTCCGGGTTTAGTAACAAACAATCCCATACACGTAGACTGCAGCAAAGAAAAACGAACGCACTGAGTAATTTTGTAAATTCACAAAACAATGTCGTATGCACGTACCTACACCGTTAGGCACTTCTCACATTAGGTACGCTATTTATTATCTAGCTACGCGACTGCGACGCAATCCCAAAATTCTATGTATCTGACACTTTTGACTGACAGGAGTCGCATTGTAGACGCGTCTCCTGTCAGTGAAAAGTGTCAGATACATACAAATTTTGGATTGCGTTGCAGTCGCGTAGCTCATAAATAGCGTTGTGTGAGAAGTGCCTTAGTCGTACCTACTATAAAAGTTTACCACCTATAGCCAAAGCTTTGCAAACCAACATTGCCTCTATTCTTAAACCCTCATAATCCACCTAATACCATTCACGTGGCACGCGAACGTTCATTCCTCCAGACCCTCAGTCCCTATTTAATTAACGACATTGTAAACAACATTAAGGTCGACCACAAAAGGCCCGACTCCCGTCTTTGGGTACGTGACGTTTGTTTAAGATTAACTAACTAATATCTGCGGGCACGCCTCAAAACTTATTGACGGAAATTTGATGCTTGTAACAAGGTAACTAAATAGGCAATGAGTAATGACCCTTATTTTAACACGTTGACTGCCATGACGGACAATGTTGTCCGACAGCAGACTTTCCCCCGGGGCCACACCAATATTTCGAGAAATGGCCCAAAAACGTCGAGGTGTTTTTTTGTTTATTTTGTCAGGAAATAACTTAAAAATAACGGGCGACTTATGGAAACTGCTATGTTCCCATTATTTTCCGAGATATCAAATGGCAGACACCATTGTCCGTCGCGGCCTCCGAGAATGAAAAACCGTGTTTCCTTCCGCAGACGCCGCGCGGGTCCCACTGTCGGTCATCCTTACGATTTTGCGCTCGCGTAGACGAATGCCGTGATTTGTAAAAATTAGGATTCCGTATAAGTTTCACACTTGGGACAAAATTGAGATTTTGTAAATTTTCTATTGACTCAATCAGCTTTGGATTGGCCTACCTTAATTCAAATGTTTATTGTAAACATTTTTAAATTTGACACCTATCGGAGACCCTGAAAGTAATTTTTTTTGAAGCTTATTTTTCATTATTTTATAGGATTACTGGTTAAATCAATCTAGACCCGGGAGGAGGTGACAGTATACATCATTTGTGACATATTTTGTCCTGAAACACCCTGTCTGTCTGTCTGTTTTTAAGTAATAGGTTTTGCTTGATGGTCTAGCTAGATGCGTTAAGATTTCTTGTCTCAAAATTATGCAATTTATTCAAATTTTGTAGGGTATTTAAAAGTAGATAATTGGGTTATATAATAATCATATTCAGAATCCCAAGTCACTGTGCAATATATAGGTAGGTACTTCACAATAAAGGCTTAATTGTTAGCAAAATAAGTTTACTGAAATAAAGTATGTAATTTATCCAATATCCAAAAAATATACATGGTAGTTAGTAGGTAGAAGTGTTAAAAATTATCTACTTTTCTCAAATATCCAATTCTATAGCACAGCATCAAAGTATGTAGAGAAATACTTAAAAATAAAAATCCATCGTGGATATCAGCAATATTTTTTTGGTCTAGGAATGAATTGGAATCATAATTTAGAAGTTATTTTTATTATTTATATCATATAAATGGTTGTTATCCATAAGAAATATCTTTAAAATACTTGATTATCTAGTTCTGTTTTTGTATTTTACGTTAAACTTTTCGTAAAGTAGCTTCTTACTTATATTTTTAACCTATTGAACCCATAATTTTATACTTAATACGTACTTGGTTAAAACAATTATAATTCTAACGACTTTCTAGTATCTTATAAAGAGTAAAAATTAATGTATATTTACCTAAAACATCACTTAATTGATCACTTAAGTATATACCTACAACGCTTTTATGAACCACTTGTTTCAAAGCCCATAAGTTCTAAGTCTTTGCAGTTTTTTTCGGGCCAAGTTGCTAGGATGTTCCTTGGGGCCGCGCGGGTCTATTGCCTTAGTAAAAAGACAAGAAAAGCCGTCCGTCGGCCGATTAGAGGCTTTCAAAGTGAGCGAGTGCACGCGGACAACGTTGTCCGACGCGGCCCCCTGGACCAGACATGTTGGCGGACAACATTGTCCGCCGCGGCCCATTGGGCAAGACATCGATTTTTAGTCTGGCGTTCAACGTGTTAAGGTACCTAATAATAGACAAGGTTGGTACTTTGCTTATTGGATAACAATATGCTTATCAGATTTTAGGTACCAGATTTATTCATAGGTATATATTTATTTATTTGAAAGTGACAAAATGAATTATAAACAAACAATAGGTAACAAAACATAATTCGGTACACGGTATGACTTAAATTGGTAAGTAGGTAAGTTAATTGGTAGGTACTCTTTAGTCACCTTTAGTCGAGTGACTCGAATGCGTTGCTTTATTTACTTGGGCATAAAATAAAAATATAAAAATTTTCATCGTGGTACCCTCAGGTATTATATTTACTTTAAAAGCTGGGGGCTCATATCTCAAGAACGATGCACGAGAAAGTTGGCTTAGTTTAATAGGTATAAAGCAAAGAAACAGCACGGAATAAATTTTGACTAATTTGCATTCCGTTGGGAAAGTAGATCGATCTGAGACGCTCCTTCAAGAATTTATTATATCTTTGTAGATGCAAATTATTAAGTTTCTGCTTGAAATTAAGTTGAAGAATCCTTGAGTGCTCTTGGGTGGCTACCTCCTAGCTAAAAGTTGCATCTCAAGTCATTTCCCTTGTGCCCGAATATTTTAACATTTTTTTATTAAATACGTACAGTCTTTTACTCATTATACAAATCGTATTAAATGTATCTTCAATGCCATTTTCATTGATTTTTTTATTTATTTATGACGAATATTTTTCTAACTCAATTAAGTAGGTACTTACCTATTAGGTATGTATTTGCATTTCTCGTCGATGATAACATTACAAAATTTTTTTTTTAAACCAACTTCAAAAGGCTGAGGAGTTTGTTGTTTTTCATATGTACCATACCTAATTATAATTTTGTACCTACTGGATGAACCAATCTTGATATTTTTTTATTCCAAAGGTAGTGTGCTTGTCTTGTTTTTATAAAATATTTAGCGATTAGCGATATCTGAGTTATAGTTTTTTAGCTTTTCTTATTAAAGTGTATAATTAATTGATGGAGCCATCGATGTAAACGATGTCGTTACCACACTGTTGAAAATTAGTTGACGAATTCAACGCCTGATCGCGGTATGTGAAAGATAGAGAAATTGCGTAACCGAATCCGCAAGACAAATTCCACTTGTGCAGGAAGTAAATAAGCCTTAAGCCACGTACCTCAACACTGCTACAGCTGGATGCTTCACGGTCTTTGATGGCGGCCAGCAAGTCCAAGCGGGGCGCCGGTAAGCCTGGTTCAAACTGAAGCACACTGAAACAAATGTTTCGATACACATAAAGGACACACAGAACACTGGATTCGTCTATTTTTACGCAGATTTCTGATTATCACAACTATAAGCTTAGTGCATGCAACGCGTTGCGAAATCCAATAATCGAACTACCCACTTCCGTATTATTTTTTAAATTCAAAGTTTGACTATAGGCGAGCCCTCTGTCTTGACCGCAGATTAATATACCTATAATTATAGCTAGGTCTATATAATTATACTTGTAGCTAGGTCTTGACTAACCAGAGAGCATATGTCAACAAGATGGAAACTGCCGCCCATAACAACTGTAACCGACCTAGAACTAGACTCAAAGGGACTAGGATGGTTAGTCCAGTAGGTGTTAGAATATTAGTTGGTTAGTTTGTTAATAAGTGCGAGGACAGGGACTGTTAGTGATAATTAGTCCTGATAGTTAATGTTAATAATAGTCCAGTTAATTATTGTTAGTATGAGTCTCGTTAAAATTTGGTCACAGATGTGTTGCTACCCCTGACGAGTGAGATGGTCTATCCGGAACACTAATTGTTTTTAAAACAATTATTATACGGTAGGAATGGTACTAAGTATCTATTTTATTCAATACTGGTATTTTGGATGTCTTGAAAGACAACACGAATGCCAAAACTTCTACCTTGATAACACGCATAATTCTGTACGACTGCTATTTATTTGAATATACCTTTCATTACGACGCTTACACCCTCAAATGACACGGAAACTTTGTCATTACGGATCACTTATCTATCTTCTGATCGCACGCGATGTAGCATAAAAGCATAACTAAATCACTTCTGACTGATACAAGCCTTTGGTTCGTGAGGTTTTTCAGATACCTAATAAAACATAGATCATCGTCGGTACATAATATAAAGCTCTTCCTTTACTCAGCAAAACTACTGAACGAAGGAAGCTGAAATTTGACGTGCATTTTCCTTGGAGAGTATAGAGGAGCAGTAAGAGAGGATTTTTGAAAATTCTCTAAAAGGAATAAACTGAAACAAAAATAGGTACATATATTTAATAAATATAGGTAGGTATATTTAATAAATAATATCACACACCAAAACGGAAGAATCAACACGTTTCTTTGGACTTCGGGTTCAATAGATATTTTGCCTTTTGTTACATTTATCTGAATGCTAAGCTCGTTTGGAAAAAGCTGGTGAAAACCGCTTTGGTATCTTTTAGAAAACCATAAGGACTTGAAGTCCTTACTTTCATGAAGGTAGGGTAAGCATGTTCTTCAAAATATTTTCCTTCAACGAAATGGAGTGATGTTATTAATCGTAGATACTCAGTAGTTCGAAAAATAATAGGTACGTGCATGCGGAATTTCACAAATATAAATTTTACCACGTCTTCCAACATTTTCTGCAAAGCAGTGATAAACCAGTATTCAAATGATTTCAGTGGGCAAGTCCAAGTGACAGATGCGCATAAAATACCGTTTCCATTTTGCGAGGAGAGAGCGGTCTTACATTTTCTCCTTCGAGACGCCTCATTTACCTTTGTTCTTCTCCATTTTGAGAATAAAGCTCTGGTTCCAGCGACTATGACTGACGAGACAAAATTTCTAAGAATAAAAGTCAATTTAAAGTGAGTGAAAATCAATGTATCTACTTCTGATAATATTGGGTAGATTAACAAAATGGGTGACCCACAACAAAGGCAATTCATTTAGTTGGAGTATCAACACTATACTTAAATAACGCCATTTATCTTCTAATTCAATTTAATAAGGAATGTTTCTATATCATTAAAGTGTCTTTGAACATAATGAGATTAGAGATACTTCTTTCATTATAAAACTAGCTCGATACTCGATACTGATCAATGTTAATCGCGTTGTAAGATTTTTAATTTCAACCCTAAAATTCCAGTGAGTCAATAGTAAGACCTAATACTTATTTGTATAGGTCCTTCGCTGCAATTCACCATTTAAGTGTATCCCTTGACCATAGGTGGTAAGCCTAGAAGTTCGCCCGTGGGTGAAAGTACCTGTCATCACGATACCTGGTACCATTTCTACCGCGATAATTATTGCATTAACAAATTGTGTCCTAGGTAGATAGAAAGGTGTGTAGCCGGTTTTTTTTAAGTGACCCAAGTGACCATCTCAGTTCTCAGGGGTAGCAAGGCATCTATGGCTAAAAATAATCACCGATTAAATTTTTTCACGTACCTACATAAAACACTATTTTAATATGACCATCGAAATCAGTTATTGTTCCATTTTTTGCAAAGGAAGGTGTTTCGTCACTCGAAATGTCCTGCCTTGATAGCGGCCAAGATTCAACTATCTATTCATTGTAGAAATTTTCTATAGCACGATTCAGACTTGACATGTTTGCACGGTGTGACGTGTTTGCGACCGCCACAGTTTCAATGACAGTGATGTTCATAAGTTTGATTACAACTGATTACAAGTCATGGGTAGTTGTATTAAAATCTATAATAAAATTCCGTCACAATTGACAGAAATACTATACTGTAAATTTAAAACTCATGTCAAAAACATTCTTATGATGAAAGGTTATTACAAACTTGATGATTATTTTGAAGATAAAACAGCTTGGACATGAGTTTCGTATTTTAGCCATAAGTAGTAGTAAGTGCAACCTGTAACTGTGAGTGGAGAAAGACAAAAAACACTCCTTGGGAGTTTCTTGTCGCTTCTTCTTCCAAGACCACTCACCGTAGGGTTTGTTGAAGCGATGGCGTAAATTGACTTTCGAAAAGCGTTTGTCAAAAACCTACTTCGAATAAAATATTCATTTATCATTTATTTATCATTTACTGTTGTCCAACTGTTATTTATTATCGTATGGTACTTTCTAATGCCTCAATCGCCTAAATCAACTCACGCGTGGTAAGACACATCCCATTTTCAAGAGAATAAAACGGCGAAAATTCGCACAAAGTGATAAGGTGCTGAGTAATTTTTATGGGCAAATTTGCCGTAACAATAATAACAACTCGTAACTAATTAAAAGTGGGACGACGACTCTAGGGAAGGAGCTTCCTTACCTTACCTTGATAAAGTGTAGTTGGCAAAAAAGTTTTTCAATTTCATAAACTTGTATCTCTATTATGCGCGTATTCGCCAAAATATTCCGTCGATATTGGTGTTTTCTTCTTCGTCAGAAGCCTATAAGTTTGTCCCTCTAAATAAATTACTTGGTTTGATTTATTTTATTTATTGGCATGTAGGTAATTTAATAGTAACACGGTAATTAAACTTAACCTAACCTAACCAAATTTCTTATTTGTAATAATTTGTTACTGAATGCCTCTGAATGATCTAGTATTTTAATGTGTAATGTAGGTAATGTTTTTGCTACACCATATTATTAGAAATAGCAAGCAATAATTCAAATTATGATGAACGTATTGTCAATTTTTAAGAATTTAATAAAACTTAAAATGTTGGAAGCACAAACTATAGAAAAATGGTTTATGAGCTAATGACTTGAACAGAAATACGGTAACGATGAAATTTTTACTCGAGGTTTAACAGTTTTATGATATCTTGTTAGCAGCTTTACCGGAGTTAATCACATTAACAAATGTATTTAAAAAAATCTCGTAATTAACTAGGGGAGCTGGTAGCGCAGAAATATGTAGTAGGTTCATTATTTTTATACCTCCTTTTTTGCTGACGGTCCTGAAAGACGGCTTCTAATTAGCAAGTTGAGAGCTAAATATTACATTTATGATATGTAAATTTTAGTGAGCGCACCAGTAGCGTTAATCTGAACTTTATGCAACATTATTTAGAGTATACATTTTGTTGCCTGACTACAAATATTAAGTTTACTTCCTTGTAAGACGGAACCTTTTAGCAGTAGGTAGGTACTCATTTTATTAGCTACGCGTTATGTACTTTCTTGGCACTTGTTTTGACTACAGTGTTTTAGCATTTAGAGGAATGAAAATGGGTTTAATTATTCCTACTGGGTTTAACTCTTTAGAATATCCTCACTGCTGGGTATCTTATAATTCAAAAGGCCTTGAATTATTACCATATAGTGCCATTACACAGCATCAATTCGGATTGCTGCATTACATTATCAACATTACACTACCAAGGAATATAATAATTTTATTACAACTGCAATTGTAAATAACATCAATTGTGATAATAGACTCAATAATTACAAGTCTCTCAACATGTTAACTTAAGAGTCCATAATCCAAATGTTGCAAAATTTACTACTTTAAAATTTGTTTTTAACATCTCATTCCATTAAGATGATGATAAAGTTTCCTCAAGTTTATTGTCAGACGCATCATATAAACCCGTCGATTAACGACCCCAAGAGGTTCCGACTTCTATGCAACAACAGCGATCCAACTTGGGCACTTCGCTTTTGGATCTTAGACCGAAAGTTTAAAAGCATTTTACCATTAAGGTGAATTTTTAAAACTTTTTATGGTTTTCAAGTTAGAGTGGTCCCTTCTGTATCAGTTATCCATGTAAGCGAAGTTCTAGGCACTTATGATTCTTTTTAACAGTTTCAGAGGCCTACATGTTCTCGGAACTTAAGAATGTAAAATTTTATGCAAATTTTTAAGGGGATGTTTAGAACTGATTGTTTTCGTTCAGTTATTCAACGTGCAAACTGTCTTTCTAGGCGATCACTTACAATCGGCTCGTTAGAATTTCTTTAAACATGCTCAGAGTACAGCAGCACCGGATGATAGTTTTGTAGGAAGTCTAAAGAAAAGAAAAGAGAGTTTTTCTTATCGTATTGTCTCGAAGATTATTCTTTACTTCAATTTCACGTTAGAGGTGATGGTCTGTTAAACTTTAAAATCTAAGATCGTGGATTACCTAAACAACTGAATAACTGAACGTACCTACTTTAAAATGTTGGTTTTATAAATTTTTACATGTGCAAGATGGGGCATCTTACAATAATTATGGACCGTTTCTTTTATGGTCATTTTTGTATCCTTTTTCACACCACATACGAAAAGGTTTCATAACTTCGTAATAATATTTCCTTCTTGTTTCCACTAGTTCAACCGATTAGCAAAACCGTCGTGGTTAGTTTTTCTCCAGTAATACAACTAATTGTAACAATTGAACAAGTGGAAATAGACTGATAAACTCAGGGCCCCAGTTCAGCTAATTTATAAATGATACTGTTACGTGTCAGGAATACTGGGTTCGAGAAAATGCCAAAATGTACCACAAAGACTTTATTGAACTCGTAGATACACAATTACACTATGCACACAGTACACACCAAAACACTATGCACGTATTTACTCGTAAACACACTCGTCGAACACTGTATCGCCCGTAGAAATCACTTCACTTCTCGCTGGTATCGCTCGTAGGTATCGCTGGTATCTTCCTGGTTTCGCTTCCGAAACTAGAATGCCCACACTTGACCGAGTGCCCCTTTTTATACCACTCACGCACCATTCATGCCAATCCAGAATATTCCCGCTAATTCCGGACCCGATTTCGAATAAGATTCGAGTATGTTCCTTGCAACCGACTTTCGCCCTTATAACTATTGCCGTAATGGCGAAGCGTCGTGCGCGTAGTTTCGAGACGGCCACGCTCTATTGTTCCTATTGTTTGCTCGGCATGTTTATGGCCCCTATTGTTTATTGTTTCCGGTGTAGCGAAGTAGATGCGCCAGGGTTGTCACAATACAATTTCGTCTCGTTTGGATAGTTTGACATATTTTGTAAAAAGAATGTGTCAAACTATTCAAATGTCGACTTATTCTTTAGCAACATTAGTAGCAGAGATTGGGTTAAGCCTTAAATACAAAATTATTCAAGTTACTTAAAATATTATACCCTATTTAAGTGTGGCGAACAACAAAGAAGAAATACCTTTTTGCCTGTAACCGTCCTTTAAAACGTTATACTTCATGAAGTCTTCTCAACAAATAAAGATTTAACGTAACTTCTCTGAAGGCATCCCGCAATAAGCTTACAAATTATTTATTTATAGCAAACGGCCATCTACTCCGGTACCTTTCCGCTTTTATTAGAGCACGTATTTTAAATCTAGTGGCTACTGCGAACAATATTTTTCATACCTTGGAAACTCTGTTAAATATTAAGGGTTTAGAAATGTTTCATAACCCGCGAGAAGTCTTTTCATGAGATTATTATTGTCATGCCTCTCTTTTATTAGCACATAAGAGAAAGTAGCTCGTTATGGGAGTCAGATCTCAATTCATATAGAATGATTGTGCAGCGATTTTATTTTTTTCATTTATGAGTATAGAGCTATTAAGGAAAGTTCTGTCGAAACCTCGTAATAAATAGGTGCATCTAATTACGTAGTAGTTTTTTTTTAATATTGAGGAAGTAACAGGATCTGTAGGTACCATACGAATTAGTACAAAATACATAAATTATCTAGACTCGGACAGCGTAAAAGGTGACCTAATGATAGAAGAACAATAATGGGCTCTGATTGTTATACATAAATAATATCGGTAAAACCTACATGACGCTATTGAAACCTATGATCGCGCAGTTCATTTGATTAAAGTTTCTATATTACTGTCATTCCTATCAGGAACAGTTATTGACGCTGATTTTGGAATTTGTGTTGTAGGCGGGCTTTCAGATAATGTAGAAGTCAAAACATAATTATCTATGTGAATTATTGCCTGTCAGGCAGTGTCTTTGCTTGTAAGGAGAATACTATTTATGATGATTTAAATTCAAACGGTTAAATTATTTCATAGAGTTACTGTTGTCTCCTAAAACTACCTTCTAAATATGGAACAAACAATTCGCATACTACTTGATAAGTTTTGATTTGCCCATATACTTAATTATTTTGAGCTTAAGTTTGCTTTCAAAACTATCTCCATGACACATCGCAAGTATTACTAAGTATCGACTAACTTTCAAACCTTCGAATACATCGGAAATGACTCAACTGATATTCCGATTTAATGTCATCGACAAAGTTATGTTGTCTCATTAGCCATTTAAGGATATTTCGTCCAATTAAGAAAGGTTTATTTCGTTATTGTTTTTATTCTTTAAAACAGTCATGTGGTATTGGTTAGTCATATCCTCATGTTAAAATTCTCAAGAACTTATTTCTGCCTAAAAAACACAATAGGTAGACATATTCCGTTACAAGACATACAGTAGGTAATTATGAAGATTTTTTTTATGAATTGGCTAAAGATCCTATCTCCTTTCCATTCCACTGCATCGCTCAGGTTTCCTTTCTAACTCCTTCGCTGTCCAGGCCGCCCGCTCCTGGAATTCGCTCCCAGCCGATATAAGAAGACCAGCTAATAAGTTGACTCTTAAAAGAAGACTCCGGACACACTTAACGGACTGATATTTTGTTAGTCATAAGTCGTAAGCTCGTCATCTCTTATATATATTTAATAATAATTGTATGTATGTATATATATGTACAATGTGTTTTTTTTACACTTGATCAAACGAAGTGTGCGGATACTAGACAAAAAATTACCGACAAAAACATTTTTTTTTATTTTTTTTTATACACTTTCTCGAAAATAAGAGCAATTTAATTTTTTTTTATTAAAAATCTTTCTTTTTGAATTTCTTTGTCTGGGAACGGTGTATTTTCGTCAAAGTAGTCTCTTTTGAAAGCTAAAAAGTGTACCTACCTAAGAAAATAAAGTGAATAACAATATCGAACATAAGCTTCGAGAAAGAAAATAAACTATTTGAAATAATAGAAATAAAACTTGATTTTTATTGATTTTTGACCTCTAACTTTAAAATGAGGTCGTTAACATAGTCGTTTTTGCACATTTTGTTAAAGTTCATGATCTAAGGAACAAATTCTCTAAAGTAACTATTGCTCTATCTATTTTCGTTGTTATGATATTCACCGGCAAACTAGGGTCTCTTTGATCTCCAAATAAATTGAATAAATTAATTAAATTAAAAAAATTAATTAACAATAGAAGTAATTCAAATAGTTGTTTTATTTCATAATTTCTAAGTCTAATCGGCATACATATGCACATGAATAAAAGGATTAAACTTAAATAATAAATGCCATGATAATGGAGATCAAAGAGACCCTAGTTTGACGGTGAATATCATAACAACGAAAATAGATAGAGCAATAGTTACTTTAGAGAATTTGTTCCTTAGATCATGAACTTTAATAAAATGTGCAAAAACGACTATGTTAACGACCTCATTTTAAATTTAGAGGTCAAAAATCAATAAAAATCAAGTTTTATTTCTATTATTTCAAATAGTTTATTTTTTTTCTCGAAGCTTATGTTCGATATTGTTATTCACTTTATTTTCTTAGGTAGGTACACTTTTTAGCTTTCAAAAGAGACTACTTTGACGAAAATACACCGTTCCCAGACAAAGAAATTCAAAAAGAAAGATTGTTAATAAAAAAAATTAAATTGCTCTTATTTTCGAGAAAGTGTATAAAAAAAAATAAAAAAAAAATGTTTTTGTCGGTAATTTTTTGTCTAGTATCCGCACACTTCGTTTGATCAAGTGTAAAAAAAACACATTGTATATATAATGTGTATGTATTAATTTAAGTATATATGTGTATATATGTGTTTAGATACGTTATCTATCTATGTACTTAATTTATGTTTGTAGGTATAGGTATTATGTAGACATGGTCTGTATTTTATTTAGTACCGCTTATCGTGTTTTTTCTGCTTAGCCCAAAGGTTGGCTGGTAGAGAATGCAATTAGCATTAAGCCCGCCTTTTGTACCGTTATGTAACGAATAGTGGTCAATAAAGTTTAAATAAATAAATAAATAAATAAAGACGATTAAAAGTAAAGCTGAATATTGAGTGATTAAAATATAGTCAGCATCAAATGAATAATTATAATCTACGATAAGTTTTTCAAACAATGTATTTTCGATAAATATTATTAAAATTGTAAACATAAGAAAAAGGTTTGCTACCTTAAACTCGATTTAATCTAAGGACGCATATACTATCATCTAAGGACGAAGTACATACTAAATACCAATTCTAAATATTGTAGAAAACACACCATATTCGTACCTGTCTCGAGATTTCAATACCATATGGACTTTCTTGTAGATATCTCGTCCCGAACATCAGAAATTCACGTTGGTATTTTAACAATACATGTTACCCTTATGAATACGCGGTAAAACTCGCGACCGATTCACACATTAACATTACTTATTTCGAAAAATTCTCATTAAAATATTTCGTCTATTACCAGGAATTCCGGGATCGTTTTTATTTTTACGGTGACTGCGTTTTGTGGGCTAAAAAGTAACAAGACTAAACAACACTAATTGCATGACTCATACGGTGAGACAAAATGGACCTTACAGCTATAAACACAGAGTTGAAGTATAAGAGAGCTTATAGGATCCATTAAGTAGCATAATTTTACCTCAGAAGACTTTTTGTGTCTATAAAGTGACATCACACAGGGAAAAAACTGAACTCCAAGAATACTATCTTTGTGACGATCAACGCTTACAAGTAGAGGCATCCAGAACAATTAAACTTATCACCGAGAGCATTCATTAATAACATTTTGGGGGCAAAAAATGGATATTTTGTTTACATTTATTAGTGAAGTGGCGAAGGCTCATCCATCAAGTCTTGGAAGACGAATTGGGGGCGAACAAAGCTAAAGGCCGTCAACGGCTTTGTTTTAGTTTAACGGCATTTGTTCTGCGAAAGATCACTAAGTCATTCGTTTGTGTATTAGAAGCTACTAATTTACTTCTTCTTACGTAGCTAATCAATTCATCAGTTTTTACAATGTACCTAGGAGTTGTACAAAAGGTAAACTGCTTGAGTTTTTAGTAGGTTTGTAGCTTTTGATTTTATAATTGTAATTGTAACTTTGTAGTTAGGTATCAATGAATTGATGTACTTAATTCTTTCTTTCGAAACTTTTACAATGTGTTGTTGTTGTTTTAATAGCATAAATATTATTTTAGTAAGATTACGAATCAACATTTACTGCATAGATGCTACCTTTATTTAAAGGTACTTTTTGTACCTTTTTTTTTTTTTTTTTTGTTAACGAGGGGGAAACCTTCAAAAGGTACCCTGTGCCGTGGGAGCGACACAGGGTTATGTGGGGTTTTTACTCACTAAAACCCCCCCGGTGGCCGTCTTCGACGCTATGTGGAGGACTCCGGGATCTCCAACGGAACGCAACCGGAGCCCTCCGAGCGCAGTGCCTTTCGGCTCCTCCAGCGCGAGAACCTCGCGCGGCATCTTTTGTTTATGATGGTATGCGGCCAACCTCATACCATCATCCTTCCCGGGGCTGCTGATTGGCGGTTCGAGCTCCCACTCTTACCGCCTGCAGCCCCGAAAGCCCCCTTTTAGTCGCCTCTTACGATCAGGCAGGGGATACCGTAGCTCCAATTCTGTTCCCGAGCTACAGGGACCTAAAGGTAGGTATACCCACCATTAATTTAATATTAATTAATGTGACATGAAATGAAACAGCTCTATTTATTTTGTATGTAATTTTGCATTGAAGAACTATATTGCTTTGCGTTTTTTTTTGTTTCAAAAGCAAATCAGCATGCAGTAAAAGCTTTCTCAGCCACCCATGACAATATTGTGACCGTGACTCAAATCGTGAGTAGGATACAAGTTGCAAACTAATTACAAGATACTCAAATAAAATTGTGGTTTCTGCTAATCCTGATCGTTCTTTTCACAACAAAAAAAATATACATACCTATTTTTCAAAGTTAAACAGATGTAGTATCTTTTGAACTTAGGATAATTAATAAAAATTCTTACTAAAGTCGGCTCCTAAAACCGATTTTGTGACACGAGATTAATGATTATTGCGGTTGAATGGCAACTTAACTTTAATTATGACCTTTATTTCACCGATAGGCGCGATAAATCTAAGGAAAAATGTAGATTAACCCTTTGTGGTGTGTCGTTTGTTTTGAAATATCTAGTATTTAAAATTGTTGTCGTCTACTGACATGAAAGGAAAATTGTTTCGGATTAAAATAGCCGACACTGGGTTTAATTTGAATTTATTCTTATGTTTGTATTTTTACTAATTGGATATGCGGATCAAAATAAACAAAAATAATAGCTTTTTAATTAAATTGTTGTTTAATTATTATTAAAAAAACACTGTTATGAAGGAGAAATGTAATACCACCCCAAATCATAAATCATGGTTCAGTACCATACTTTTTCACTTCGACGATACTCGTCGTAAAGGTTAGGACCTATCTACATGCATCTCTTTCTTTTCTTTTGCAAAGCAATTTGATTCATCAAATATTATATAAAAGGGCAAAATAATACGACTCGTGTTACAACTTCAGTTACCATTTCATTTATTGAATGATCCAAGTATTGACAACAACAAATCTTCCTTTGCTGTCGTCGTTCCATTTTCAAATAGGTACCGGCCAGGTCGCTGGCCAGTCACATTTTAATAGAAAACCTGAAAAGAAAGCTCTGACTCCTCTCCTCTCCTCTCCTCTCAAGTCCACTAAAACACACTACTCTGCTCAAAAGCACCGCTCCTCTCAATAGCAGCTCTCCACTCCACATCTGGCAACACCAGTATGCCAAAACTGCCCTCGCTTCAGCACATCTCACATCGCCACCTCCTGCAGTCATTGCTCCTCACAGTTGTTATAGCACAGGCATAAAAATCCTCCGTTACAATTATATTATATTATGTTTTTAAATTATTCGGATGGAAATGTAGTTTATTTAGTCTTACCTACCGATGTCAGTCGTAGTAATAGGTACTAGTCGTAATGGGTACATTGAAGAAAGTTACTTATGAAGTGAATTTCATTCATGAATGTGTTATCGAAAGTTTTGCTTCATCATTACTTGCAGGTGCTCCAATACTTAATTAACATCCGTTCATAGTTTCAAACACCCTAGTATCGGAAAACAAGAGTCACATTTCTGGCGTATCACACTTACATTTCATTAGGGCACATGCTGCTTCTAAAAAATAACACATTTTGTATCACAAAAAGTGCCAAATTAACTTTTTTAAAGGAAACGATCTGTTTTTGGTACTGCCACGTGTGACAACGTTGAGTTGGCGTCAATTTCTATTTAAGAGACGCCACATGGCGCTCCAGTGATACGTATTTTGTCGTCGAATGTCCCTCATCATTGGGGATGTGTATTTTTAGCCCTCCTGGATTGATGACGCCAACTCCGTATACTTAACTTGACTTTAATACCCCCGTGATATATTAACCGTCGTTACGAAGATGACACATTGAAATGAATATTGCTTTTGAATCATTCCCTCTGCCCGCGTGCCTTAATAAAAATCCTCCATTTCTCACGTAACAAAGTTATCGTTATAAAAACACAAAGGGAACAGTCAAATTTGAAAATATAACGCCTCAATCTGTATTTTATTTCACAGGCAAATGTATTCAATAGACGGAATAGGAAAGACAAAACAATGTTATTTTGTTTCTTTTACAAGATCCCCTCGAGGAAATTCGCGGAAATATCATTCGCGCTCTCAAATATAGTAAGAAAAAACTTATACACAAGAGTATAGATGTACTGTCAGATAAAGAAAAAAAGAGACGGTCTTAACTGGTTCCGGCATTATATTCGCATTTGAAGATCAAAGAGCATGTTGTGACATACAGGCAAGAAAAACTTTGGGACGCACGAAGTGTACGTAGCCGGGGGGCTTTCGACTAACACCATCCTTGAGGGAGCTAGGCTTTGAAACAAAATGCGTTTGCATACATTAAACTATAAGAATGTCGGAGATGGGGAGGGTAATGCCGTCGGGTCTCTAGGGAGTGTGTTTCGGCGATTACGCGGAAGGAATTTCCCAACTGTAAGTTGCCTTCTTGCCGAGATAGTTTGCACGTAACACTAGCCTTTGCGTATTTTCACAGTCAAAGCGTTCTCTACAAACTTGAGTGAATGTTGGCAAGTATTTGAAAGGCAAATTAGGTGTCGTTGTGTGAGATTCATGTACTTTTTTGAAGTGAGATAACAAAGTAAAAAGCAACGGAAAATACACAATCTCAATACATAATTTATATAATTCATTAATTCCACGAAGTGAACGTACTATGAAATCATGACAGCATATGCTGTCGTTGGAAGCTAATAGATTAAATTATAGTACCTATATTTAGCATTACTGTGAGTTTTGCTGCCTTTCTAATTATAAGCAACTACAGCTTACGATAACGATAGTGAATAAGTGAATCGTGATAAGGAAATTACTACTTATAAAATTTTGCTACCACTAAAATCCCATGGAAATCGCATGCGCCGTAATGCTCGTACCATGTTAAGAACATTTCAAATTATGAAATTCAACTTTGATTTAATTCTGTAGCATTAGTGTCATACAATGTTTCATGTCCAAGAAATAGCTTAGCAAAGTTGACAGGTAAAGTGTAAAATAGTAAAAGCTATTAGGAAATTAATTTCTATAACAAAGCATTTTTATTTAGCGCTTAAACATTTTCTCCATTTATCTGTTTTAGAGATACGATGGTAAGTATGTTTTTTTAAAGCAATACCTATATTTAGTCTCTCTAATATTATTCGTTGAGGAGTTCTCTTGTCTTCAGCAAAATCTGAGTGAGCTCTTGGAAAATTTTGCTCATAACATAGCATTGTCATCGTGACTTGACTTCAGTGCAAATCTTAATATATAAAACTCTTGCGTTACTGGTGACTGACAGACAACACACAGCCGAAACTACTGAACGGAAGAAGCTGAAATTTGGGGTGATTCTCGGTGGTCATACTGGGTTGTCCTACTGGTATGGCCAGTGAGAATTTATGTGTTGAGATTTTCTCACTGGTCATACTACCTATTAACACCAGAAATTTAGCATTTTCTTTCATCCTGTATATATCTGCAGTGGTACAGTCAAGCTAAAAGTGAGCTATACAAGTCTATAAGGACAATAAACATATGAAATAAATATGATCTAGGAATGTTTTTGAACAGTTTTTATATAATACTTACACATTATTTGTAATAACTCAAAAAGTACCCATCAGATGCCGCGATAATTAATATGGGTCCAAACGACAATCATCAAATTCAAAATCATTTATTCATGCAGGTATTTTGTCCAAGTCAAATAATTTTATTTATGTGGGTGTTTTTCAATACACTTATAAATGTCATTTTTTTAAGTCTACCGCCGTTTCCCAAGGTGGTATAATTATATATAATTTTTATTTTTGAGCAGAATAAAGGTGAAGCACACTCTTTCTATCTACATAATATTTAATTATTTTTTAAATCAATATGGAATGATTCCAAAAATAAAAACTGGTCTAAGCAGAACTGGTCGCGGCCATATCACAGTCAAGCACCCTTGTAATTGATATATTTATCTATGCTATATTAGTATACCTTGCTTAAAAGTAGTGATTTAACACGTTGCTTAAACATTTCCACAGGTAAATCAGGTACTTATCAACTTGAGTACCGTATTGTAAAATTGAACACCAAGCCCCAAGAAAGATCGCTGAATCCTACGCAGGCAAAATGAAGACGTAAAATGAATTGTGTCTGTTAATTGTTATGCGTATCACTATTCATTTTATACATGTCTAAATGTTCTCTTTTGTACATTAAGTTACTACAAATAAACTGTGAAGTTACTTAGTATATTTCTTTTAAACTTTTCACGCGGGAATAGTTAAATTAAGGACCTACATAGGTACTCCTTTTTTAAAGTCGCTTAAAACCGTTGATTTCTGTTTTGAATTGTTATTGTTGTTCAGTGATTTCGGTGTGAAGACAGAGTTAATTTTGCATTTATAATATTAATTAGTAGGGATTTGTATAAATGTAATGTCGATTCCTTAAAACGAAATATTATTAGTAAATTACTGTTAACATTTAAACAAAAAATAGTTACACACGCGCTACAATTTACTGTTGTATTGAAAGAGTTTGTTCACACATATTATTGTCCTCACATAGCGTCACACACCACTCCACACTCTCCTCTAATTCCGAGTGAAAGTCCCATAAAACCATTGAGCTACTCCGAATATTAGCGCGGACAAAGAGACAGGCGAACATACCAACTGGAAAAAAACATTGTTATTTTGAAAACACAAACAGACCCTACAATTTTATTTATATGTATAGATGTACATATAGATTTAGATAATTGTTTTTTCATGTAACCTCAAAACTTTACCATGTTTATTACCATGTTTGTCTTTCAATGTCAAAGTACCACATGAATAAGTATTTTTTATTTAAAAACTAGTAAATCCGCCCTCGCTTCGCTTCGGGAAACCAGTCCCTTCAAAAATCTCTATAAATTTTAACAAATTATATTATTCCGATGTCTAAGCTATATTACTGCAAAGTTTCATGAAAATCCGTTCAGTAGTTTTTGCGTGAAAGAGCAACAAACACACACACATACATCCTTACAACTTTCGCATTTATAATATTAGTAGGAAGGAAGGATTAGTAGGATACACATATTTTCCTTCACATTTAATTATATAAAACCCATTTTCAAAAAATGTTTTAAGAACATGATTATTTATTTATCATAAAATGAAATATTCACATTTGACTTTTAGCTTGACGGTACCGCCACAGCTATATATAGGATGAAAGAAAATGCTACATTTCTGGTGTTAATAGGTAGTATGACCAGTGAGAAAATCTCAACACACAAATTCTCACTGGCCATACCAGTAGGACAACCCAGTATGACCACCGAGAATCACCGGAAATTTGGCATGTGTGTTCCTTGGGGAGTGTAGGGGAGCACTAAGAGAGGATTTTTGGAAATTCTACCCCGAAGGGGGTGATATAGGGGGGAGACGTTTAAACGAATTCCACACGGGCGAAGCGTGTGGGCGGAAGCTAGCTTTCTTATAAGTTAGACTTATTGAAGTTGGGCAAAATTACGCTGAGTGATTCCGTTACATACAAATGTACAGGTGAATTTTATAAAAGGGTATAAAAAAATAACTTATTAGTACTAATTAACGTATAACTAATTAATTAAGTAGTCCTATTAAAAAAATTGTCCTCCTGTTAAATGTTTTTAATTTTTTAACCACTGACTATTCATTTAATAAAATTATAGGTAGGTACATTACGTATACCTTTGTGTAGTGTATTAAACTTCTATAAAAGGGCAAAATAATACGACTCGTGTTACAACTTCAGTTACAATTTATTGAATGATGAAAGTATTGACAACAACAAATCTTCCTTTGCTGTCGTCGTTCCATTTACAAATAGGTACCGGCCAGGTCGCTGGCCAGTATCATTTTAATAGAAAACCTGAAAAGAAAGATCTGACTCCTCTCCTCTCCTCACTCCTCTCCACTCCACTAAAACACTACTCTGCTCAAAAGCACCGCTCCTCTCAATAGCACCTCTCCACTCCACATCTGGCAACACCAGTATGCCAAACTGCCCTCGCTTCAGCACATCTCATATCACCACCTCCTGCAGTCATTGCTCCTCACAGTAGTTATAGTAAAGGCATAAAAATCCTCCGTTACAGTCGGCCATCCTGAAACAATTGCGTCCCGCAATTGGCACGCATAACACAGTATTACAATTCAACAAAATTAACACCAAATAACAGACCATAATGAGATGGCTCGGCATAACATCTGCATGGAATACATCACCTTTTAAAGCTGAAATAAAAACGATAACTCCTCCACCTAAAATAAATTCGAAAGCTTTGCTCAACGTTTCTAGCGACCCTTCATTTGTCAATAAAATCTACTCCAGCTTTCAGTCGCCATAGCATCGCAAATAACATCGATTGTCAAAATCCTCTGCTTCACTTTCTTCCAATTTACATTTTAAACCACAATGACAAATCCTCTCATAATTTGGGGTCAATGCTTCACGTTTGCCAAGCTTTACAATCTTTCTATCCGCCACACATTCACTTAATTCCAGCTTAATTCTCTTCATGATTCATTTATGATTTCACGTTTACTTTCAATCAATAAATTCCAAATTATCTGTCATGTCATAGGCTTCACAAATATTCTTCGAGAAAATGCCAATTTTATTCCAATAGCTATTCGCAATTCTCAATCCAAAGTCTATCTTTTGTCTATTCTTCATTTGTTTTGATGGAAATGCATTTTTGTTTCTCAAATTCTTTTGTTCTTTCATTGACACATTTTATCTGACAATTTACGCCTTTTTCCCAGAAATACATGTCATTGCAATTTGTAATATTTTCCACATCAAGAAATATCAGTTTCCATCACTTGCTTTCGCATATTATCTCCAGAGCAACAATCTTTATCGTAGGATGACACCATGACACTTTCTCACAGGCCAATCTGGCTCAAGCGCTCTAAAATGCTTCCGCACATTTTATCCAAACTGATGAACTTTTAGACAACGAATCGATACCATTAAGAGCCTTGCTTCGTAATCTCTTCGTTAATCCATTTTTCAGCACAATATCGATCGGACAGCCTTAGAAAATTTTCTGACACATCACGTCATACGATTACATATTTCAAATCTTACTCCTTTTAATCAAGAGCGCTTACTATTTCGGCCATTGTTTTCTATTTTCTCCATTATTAGCACGTAGGTATTATGTTCTACAACATAACTATCCCCTTCTGAATATAAAAGGGCAAAATAATACGACTCGTGTTACAACTTCAGTTACAATTTATTGAATGATGAAAGTATTGACAACAACAAATCTTCCTTTGCTGTCGTCGTTCCATTTACAAATAGGTACCGGCCAGGTCGCTGGCCAGTATCATTTTAATAGAAAACCTGAAAAGAAAGATCTGACTCCTCTCCTCTCCTCACTCCTCTCCACTCCACTAAAACACTACTCTGCTCAAAAGCACCGCTCCTCTCAATAGCACCTCTCCACTCCACATCTGGCAACACCAGTATGCCAAACTGCCCTCGCTTCAGCACATCTCATATCACCACCTCCTGCAGTCATTGCTCCTCACAGTAGTTATAGTAAAGGCATAAAAATCCTCCGTTACACTTCATAGTCCTGTGTCCTGTGTATAAACAGTTGATTAAAATTTAATTAATAGGTATTTTTTAATTAAAATCACAGAACATTCCAAGACTTCATATTTAAAAATACCTGAAAGAATACAAAAACTGTTAGATTTAGATTTCATCTTCAAGACCTTTATGCCAACGTGATATTATTCGGGCAAGATAACTGATACTTGTCTCCTCAGCTCACGTATCAGCCATTTAATTTCTCCAATGGTTATTAGTATCACCGAGGGTGACTTTACGTAGCATTTCATGCGCAATAGCCGAATGCAATAACTACTCTGAGTAGGTTGCCATAGCACCGGGCATTTTTACAGGACAATCCTACCAAGACGCATGCGTCTTCACGTCATAACGTGAAGGAATTATATATTAGGTATATTTCATGTCACTTAGCTATAGATTTATGAACGTCTAATTATGATTTATTTTGTGGCGTGGCGTATCTACTGCTCTTATTGAACAGTCGTGAACATGCATTAATTGCTAACGAACATGGTTTAGGGTGTATTTTGGTTTATCATATAAGTATTAACTTATTAGTATTTAGTTATTAGGTTCTTAATTCGAACGTACAATTTGTATATGTGATACCCCATAAAGTACTGGTTAAACGATTTTTGAATTATTTTTTTATTTAAAAGCTGGTAGGTACTTGTCGTGTCGTTGAGTGATATCTGACGAGTAATTTTTGAGTTATCTACAATGTTGGTTTTTTGCAAAAATAATATTTTCTAAACTGGTATTTCATATCGTTGTTCCAGGACTGTCCGCTAGTACACAAACGTATGCAGCCTACACAGAGTCACAATGGTTATAAACTTGGCCGCATCGCAGGACAAAGGATTTGGAGCGGCCAATGAAGACACGTTCATTGTCAGGGCTGGGGAACAAGCTGGTTTGTTTTTGTTCATTTTATAATGAAACTTTGCCAATCAAAATTGTCTGAAAATAGACAGTGTCTATTAACCAAAAAAGCCTATAATAATATTATAATTACTTGAGTAACAAACCAATTACATTTACTTTTATATATAGGTCCTAATAATAATAAATGTTTTCGTATTTCATTACATTAGGTACACCTATATTTATTTTTATATTTTTTATTTAATATTTATTTATAAAAAATAAAATTAAGTAGATATCATAGTCATTATCCTATCGATTTTACCTAATTAATAGGGCATGATTTATAATGGTCATTTCATTAATAGTTTACGCAGTTAGTAAAGACATTTTATCTACCATAGTTACTTGTAAATATTAATTGTAAGTTGAAAAAATATTTAATTTACTACACAATTTCGACAATTTATGATACCTTCAGGCTACCATGTACACATTATCTAACGCAAAGTTAAAAGTTACTTAGCACAAAGTTTTACATCGTTCACTCGAGAGAGCGTATTTAAAACTTGGAAGTAGGGAGTTGACAGCCCTGCCCGAACCAATTTAATGCTGTAAATCCACAGGGTACACTTACCTCCCTTCAAACTCATGCGATATTGCGTTTTTTTCTTAACCACAGAGGGGCGGGGGCTCGTGTTACGCGTTTTATGTAGTCACGGAAATAATAT
Source organism: Hesperia comma (assembly GCA_905404135.1). Classification (NCBI taxonomy): domain Eukaryota; kingdom Metazoa; phylum Arthropoda; class Insecta; order Lepidoptera; family Hesperiidae; genus Hesperia; species Hesperia comma. The sequence continues at coordinate 11,864,523 of FR990025.1, read as the reverse complement.
TCGCTACAAAATGTTGCCGATAATTTTTCGGATACTTTTCAAGCTGAATATATTTTTTGTTTATGTAATCGTGAGCCAGTGGGGGAGGGAGGGGGGGGGGGGGGGGTTCAAATGCTGCACACCTTTCTAATTTCCAAAGGATAACTAACTTCTTCAACAAAATAACCGACTTTAAAATTGACATGTCGAGATTTAAAGCTTTTGATTAAAAATAATCATGTTAATCAAACACCCAACCAAAAGTTATGATGTAAAGACCATAAATTAAATACGCATTAGGAACAAAAGTTTGTCAATTATAAAAGTTTAGTAAAATGGAACGTTTTTTGCTTGGTATGGTCTCTATCATAGGCTGAAGACATTTCAACCCGGATATGTTTACAACTATGTGGTCCAGATTAGAAATTGAACTCCTCTGACTTCTTTTTGGACGGATATATTTTTAAGATTATGTTTTGTACAGTCCTGACTAGTATACCTACTGCTAGTGAAGTATAATGAAATCAAATTACAATTTTAGTAATGTTAATGTTAATTAATTACCTTTCTTGTATAAAATGGGCTATTATAATAAATTGTTCACTGCATTATACTATATCTCGATGTCGCTGACAAGTGATGATTTTTATACCAACAATGCCTAATATCATCTTGATTTTCTTTTAATTGCTTGACCGATTCTTGATAAACGTGGCTAAAATCCGACGCAAGTCACGCAAGAAAACTGGGTTTCGGTCAATCCGTTTGAGAGCTACGATGCTACGCGATAGACGCATAGACACACAGATACAAAAATAGGTCGAACTTATAACACCCCTCTTTTTGCATCGAAGATTAAAATCAACACAAAACGAAAACGGAAAACTACGGAGTTGTCATGAGCGAAAAATGCTTTCGCCCAAAATGCGTATGCCATTCAGTCAAGTACCTAATGCGGAAATAATCCCATGGGAATTTTCATTTCTTGTAAAACCATAACAAATTTCAAGATTGCCAGATTGTAGTCGGATACTCGGGGCTCTCCCTACGCCTAACTATTCCTTTATTGCTCACTGCCCTCCGCTTAGTTATCGAAAATATAATCCCTCTTACCCACAGAAACTTCCACAGCTGATTACTACTTGGACCTGACAAGATTTTGTAAGGTTTGTATGGACATGACTTTTTACGCTATAACGATATTATTATAATATGTTACAATAGGTACACATAGGTATAGGTACCATCCATGTCTTTTTATAGAAAATACATGAAAATTTAACCTGAGGTATCGTGCCTTCTATTAATAAAATCTAGGAGTATTTTTAGTTTTATAAGGACTTACAATAAAATTTAATGTTTTATGTAGTCTTTTCTGTATCACTTGGTAAGGAGCTATATTTTTTTATCAAAATTTTAGCTTAAGTGATTTTACAGACAGGTTCCATTTTACATTGACTATTTTCAAAAATTGTATAAAAATAACCTTGTTTAAAAAGCATGTTTTATTTTCAGTATCATCAAAATATAGTCATTAACAAGTTTTCTATCTGACTTTCTATTACCAAAAGTAACATATGATTTCAAGCAGTCTTGAATACATTTACTTCCTAGACGTATAAATAATATCACTATATCTTATTTGTCTGGAATATTTTAAGGATAACATCATTGTCACGGTATGAATGTCGTGCAACTCATGGGATATAGCATAGGAATATCCGTAGCACGCTCAACGTGGACAATAATCTAGGGTTATTTTCGAAGTTGCGAGTTGCGGGTAGAAGAATAAAATCCAAGCGCAATCCCCACGGGATTAATATTATTTTATCGCCAACGATAAATAACGAGAGAATTCAATAGCCCAGCTGTAAGCGGAATTATAAGTTTTTTGACACAGTAGTAGAAAACTTCCTCCGGATTCAATCTTGCGGGGATTTGCTTCAATCGCTTTATATTCTGTCCCTCCAGAGAACGGTAAGGGTTCTGCGGACTTCCACTACTTTATTGTTGAACAAACTAAAAAGGTAAATTTGAAAACAACTCATAGTTTTCATGCAAACTTTGTTGGGAACACTGAATAAAGACGCTTTTTCTTGTTTACCTTCCTACGTAAGCGAATGGCGCTTACAACTTTTGTATGGGCATTGCTGAAGTTAAATACAATGTCATTTTTTGCACGAAATATTTTTTTTTTATGTAAAAATAGTACACTAGAATACCGTCTTTATCTTCCGTGGTTGTATTGACAAGAAACGTATCTTTCGCCAACAATACATAATTATAGCCGTTAGTATGCAGAGTTTAAATTTAGTTCAATAGTTATTATAAATTATGGTAATAAAATTAGTATATCATCACCATCATCATCGTAGGGTAGGTAGGGTGAAGGGAAGTCACAATGTTATCCTTCACCGAAACAAGTTTTAATAATAAAACTTTAATTTTTCCACATTTTTTACAAGTAACAGGTAGGTACGTGCAGAATTCGAAATGAGGCTCCCCTAACGTGACTTCAACGTTCAAATCACTCAACTATCAGTACGAAATAAAATGAGTTAAAATTGTATAATAACAATACAATATCATAGTACATTTCCAGGGGACTGGTCATCGCTACAGTAAATAAAATTAAGCCACTGCACTATATTATTCACTTAGCCGCTCTATACTGACAGCACGAACGATAAATAACGATTTATTACTAGCGTTTCAAATTCGTTCGAAAAGTCATAACAGAATCGGAAATGCTAAATTTCATTGAAACACTAAATTTCGTTGGATTGGGTATCACATTAATATTTCAATGTTGGGAGAATGATGTGTGGTCGTTCTCTCCGTTTATAGTCAGTAATGCTCACAGATGGGCTCAGGGTTTTCAGAATGAGAGGGAATTCTAATACCATCTTCTAACTGGACTAACCTAAGTCTAGTTCTAGGTCGGTCACATTTATTGGCGGCAGCGGAAGGGTGTTGCTGCATGCTCGTTTGCTATCTTAATTTCATTAAAAAAGAATACAGTGGATCAGAATTCACTTGCTTTATCGACTTCAGAATCGGAAAAAGAAAAAGTACCGTTTAAAATCATAATTCGTAAAAATATTGATGGCGTACAAATTCTGTACAAATACACAATCAATGTACAAATACACAATCAAATGCTAGATTTGGTCTAAGACAGTTTTTTTATGGAATTAAGGTAGCAAACAAGCATGTAGCACCAGCGTTTCACTGATATCTGTGACAACTGTAACCGCCCTATAACAAAGCTCAAATAGGGACTAGGAAGGTTAGTCCATTTCGTTTGATTTCTATTAACCTTAACTAAATATTTGTATAAAGTAAATATCTTTTATTTGTATAAAGTTAACGTCGCTGACATTGTTTATATCCAAGATGGTTTTTATCCTCACACCTACTTTAAATTACCTAGATACAAAATTTACAACGCAAAGTGTTTGCATAACAAAGATACACACATCAAAAGTGTCTAGGGATCAACATATATTTTTGCAATAACTTTTCTCCTGATTGATATTAATTAAAATTTTCTTTAAGGATTCATCAAATAAAGTGTTTTCGTTTGTCACAGTAACGATAAACCAAGTCACCTTTGCATTAATAAAGAAATTTGCCATTTTCCTAATAAAGGGATTTTTGACATTTGAACCACTAACATTAAAGTTCGAAAAAAAGACTGAAATAACAGTTTTCTTTAAAATTTTATTGGGTAACTTAAACAATTAATAATCCGTGTTTCTACCGCGAACACTAACAACACAAGAACATCGGTTTGGCATACTCAAAATGAGTTCATCCAAATCACGCTGTGGAATGGCCGCCCATGTTCGTTGCAACAACAAAAAAAGGTCTTCTTGCCACTGGATACCCTCCATATTCGGCAGAGCTCTTCTCTGTAGCATATCCCATGCATGCTCAATCGGGTTCAAGTCTGGCGACATTGATGCAGGACATTGATGTTAGCTGCGGCGAGAGTCTGTCTTACAACTCTTGCGGTGTGCGTTCGTGCATTAACATGCATTAACTGAAATAAGGGACCGATTTGCACTTGTAGAGGAACGATGACGTCTGATACAATCGTCTCAGCATAAATTTGAGCGTTGAGGTTGCCTCTGATCCAAATCAACTCAGTTCTTCCGCCGATCCAAATACCCGCCCATACCATGATGGTTCCACCACTATAAGGATGGACTTCCTGGCAGGATTTTAATCGCTGTTGGCGTCCAGGGGTTCTCCAGTGTCGTATACGTCTTGTATCCGGTCTCATACCAAAACGAGACTCATCAGAAAAGCACACGAAACGCCATTGTTCTTCTGCCCAATTTCTGTGTTCAAGAGCCCATTGATATCGAATCCTACGATTGTGCATTGCTATAGGTGGTACCCGTAGCGGTCTTCGGGAATGAAGGTTCACTTCATGCAAGCGGTTTCTGACTGTTTGGTCGCTAATTAAGTTCCCTGAAGAGTGATGAAGCCTCACGGCTAACATCATGGCGGTTATTGTTGGAGCTCTTCGAGTTAAGATTTGAATGTATCGGTCTTGTCTCCGTGTGGTGCAGCGATACCGTCCTCCATGGCGCTCAGCCACGGTACCAGTGCTTCGGTAACGTGTCCAAAGTCGACTGATAACACTCTGACTTGTATTCAGAGCTAAAGCCACAGTACGTTGCCAAGAAACCAGCTTCTATCATTCCCACGGCTCTGAGCATTTCTTCCCTGCTTAAATGACGTCGCCGCTCCATAATAACGTTGGTTTTAATCAGTAGTAGGGAAACAGTAGCACTAATAATGTCTTCAATGCGTTGTATGTTTTTATAGGGAAAATATTGACAGCTGATTTTCATCTTTTACTCGAATTTGATTGAAAGTTCCTGATTCAAATTATGAAATGCACCAAAAAGGATCCATATAAATTTATAAAATCATAAATTTATTACAAAGCCACATCTCAATCTCAAGAAATCCGCATAAAAATGCTTGATCCCTAGACACTTTTGATGTGTGTATTATACGAATACATTAGGTATCTCTGATTCGAAGACACTGCGTTATAGGTACACCTATTACCCACATGCTGTCTTCGGCTCATATTAGTAACGCTTGAAGTGGCAATGCGTTTCTGTCGCCATGCACAGTCCCCTAAATACATGCAAGTGACACAATCATTCGCAGCATAAGTACTCCAGTGCACTCGTGCTATAAGTAATTATTATAGTCTAACATTCAGTAGGATTTACTCTGTAAAATTAACAAGAGAACCTATGCATGGTCTGGGATTAAGCTTAATTTAGCGCTAATTTTGTCTTGAGCTGCACTTGAATATTTAGTTATAGCTGCTACTTGCGCATGATAGTTACTAAAGTTAGCTTTTAGCCGTAACTTCGCTCGTAATGTTATAGCGAAGACTACTTTCTGCTCTTCTTTGTGTAATAATAGTCTATGTGTAGTAGACAGTGTATGTAGACAAAGACGCAAGACGCGGTTGGTAGGTGAATGAGTATCCTCTTGTGACAAAATTTCATAAGCAATTCCGTACTTCGGAGGGCACGTAAACCCGTATGTCTTGGTTGTCGTCATCGGGTACCAGCCGTTAAGCCACGTCAGAAGGCTTCCGGCGGCATAAAAAAATCTAATACTCCATCCAATCTATATACCTACTCCATTCACGTTCGATATGGAATTGCTTTAATGCCAACCTACATAAATATCAGCTTTCCGCTCCTGTGGTTAAGGTTCCTTGTAGATTTGCCGACCATTTAAAATGCCTTAAGTAAATTTTGCCTACAAGCTAAATTGGACTGTGATCACAAGTAGATAATTTTGTTCTTAGGGCGTGGCAATTCCATATTCCCGGCGAGTCATGAACAGGTTTGCCACTAAGCGTGGTGGAGTATGCTCTAGGCCTTTTTAGTCATGAGGACCCGTGCTCAACGGTGAGACATTAATGGGTTAAACCCTTAATTAGATACATTCCGAATTCCCAGCAGATAACCGGAAAATAAGAGCGTGAGTAATAAAGTATTCCATTTTTAAAATCACAGGTCATTTGAAACGATGTCAAAAGCTCGTAAATAATTTACCTTGAAATCCCTACAGGACTTACGGGAAGAAAAATGTGACATCATTCATAGCCGACTTTATTATGAAGAATTGGCAATTTTCACGCATGCCCATTTCATATTTGAGTTAGATTGGTCCATTACTTACAAGTTACATTTGAAGATGTCTTCTTTGGGAGAATTGAATCGTTTTGTTTCAATTTAGGTAATATTCTATGATTAATAGTGAGATCGTATGTGAGGCCACATAATAATGTTACGTATCCCAAAATGTAAAACTTGATGCAAAATGAAAAGTGAAAAAAATAAATACAACCTAATTGACAAATAACTTACAGTATAATATGCATAATTTGTGTCCATTAATGCCGTTTAGAACTATTATTTTTCGAAAAATTAAGTACCTTAAGTCATAATGTAGGTAGGTAGGTATGATTTGTATTCTTTTCTGTTCTCTTTTAAATAATAACTACGTACCAAACGCTTGCGAAATTTCACTTTGATTACATTTTTAAGGAATATTTTTTAATTACTTCAATTTAAAAAATATCCTATGTAGTTAACTACTAGCTCTCATAGCCTGGCGGCATAAAAGATAAAATGGGATAAGTTGTTAGAATTGCTTTATTCATGGAGGTATATTGTTAAAAGTAGAGGGTAAGTAGGTATGTATCTAAAGAGGTAACACAGTAATACGTTAATATCACAAGAACCAATTAAAGTGCTAATCCAAACTTTGAAGTGTCTACACTGTTGTGTGTGGTACGTAATTATTTCTAATTTACCTTCTCCATTTCTCTATAACCCCAATACACGTAATTATCCATGGTTGTAATTAATAGGCATTTCCACAAATTGCTAGGTTCTTCCATTACAACCTACGCTAGTAATTACCAAATACCTATTACTAAATTATAATCGTACGACTAATATCAAACCAAATATAGGGTTTCTAAATATGATTGTTGGGCGTCAGGGTTATGTTTACACTCCGTCTATGTTGACAATGTTGAATATTGCCAAAAGCTAACATTGAGTTAATATAAATATAATTTTGACTAGCTCAGATACATATAAATTAGTAATAGGTATACCAGGTTATTCTAACACGATTAAAGATCTTCCAATGTACGCTATTTTTACACAAACTAGTCTACACACTAATGTTACGCAAAACGATAATTTATTAGAAGTCACTATGACTCAATTGTAGGTATCTATTTTCTGTTTTGTTCCTTTGTAAACACAAATAATAAAGAGTTTGTATTCTCTACATAGTAACTTCCTTCTTTCTTCTTATCTAAAAGATTGTATAAATAAATGTGGAGACGAGTAAAGCAAATATGAAGTTCGTTCCCCCCCAAACTCGTATAAATATGACATGCACCCTCACTAAGACAAATTATTTCATTTCCCCGCCCAAAGGGACTTCATACGTGACTCCTAGCCACCATCAATTGTGTAACTCGGAGATGTAATGCGATAACTTATTGTAACGACGGTAATGATAACAAGTTGTTTAACTCCCAGTCTGCTCCAAGTTTTGTGGCTAATTGAGTGTGCTTGATAAGATTGAAGACTCCGCGACAGCCTTCGAGATTGTATGAAGAAATATTGTTGGTAATATTATTTAAGACGCTCGTTACTTCAAATATGTCTTGCATACATTATCAGTCAAAACATTTAAAAACTTTAATTTTAAATAACATAATGAAATAGATTGTAATAATGTCATCTATAAAAAATATCGCATAATACCTAAACCAGTTTGCATGTTTGGTTTCGAATAATCAGGTGTCCACACAAAATTGATTTATTGCTCTGAGAGTCTCTAGCTTACCAAAGATAAAACAACTGGAAAGTTAACCAACAGCAAGGGACAGATACGTTATAGAAACCGACTAAAAGTTATAGGGATTGTTTAAAACATTAAAAACAAAGATGTACCAACCGTACTTGCTTGACGAGTTGTTAAAAAGTCCGTCCATTGTATATTATAAATTAGCAACTGCATAATATGATATAAAACAAAAGAGCTTTAGCTATGCAGATTGATGATCAGTAGAAGCTATCAAGGCATTATACATAGAGTTACATTAGTTGAGGACCGTGTGAGTGATTCAGTTACAGGTCGTTGTTGATAAGATCAAAGTCATAATGCAGTGTTAAATGTCTTTATGCTGAAGTATCTACTACATCTTAGATTTTATTATAGGTAATCATAACGTGAGTAACTAAACGAGAGTAAACAAAAGCAGAGAAAAGTTAAATATTTAACACTAATTAAGACAAATAGTCAACCACAGCGAGCAGCAATGAAGAACCTCCGTTTATTATATTCAGTGCCCATAAAGTTGCCCGCTGAAACTACAGCAGAAAATTAAACAAGACACAGCGAGCATATAAGAAGCTAGTCTATTTGTCAGAGTTACGAGCAAAATTCGTATTACTCTCAGTACTAATAAGCCCACCTCTATATACATGAAATTGTTTCTCTCCAACCGTGCGCACTTCGTCAGAGTCAACCTGAATACGTCCAGGAAAATTGGGCTCGGGTTCAAGCAGGCCTATAATTAGGACTGGCTAATGTCCTGGAAAAACAATTTCATAAAACATCTCGTTTCTACGAGGTCCGCATAAAAAGAAATAAGACACTAAATAAACGTCTACTTTCACGGTCGGTTTCAGCTTTATACCGCGACGTTCGTTGCAGCTATCCCTTTGTCGCAGTGACGTCGACAGGAACATTCCGTTTTGCGTGGAAGAACAATTTGCGTGAAGCGTGGACGTGGATTAAAATTGCCGGAGGGCGCTAACCCACAGTATTGCGATTCTAGCGTAGATTAATGTGCAATCGACTCGTGTCTTATTACAATGTAGTAGAGGCTACAATAAAGTAATTGCAGACAATTCAATTATACGGTTAAAATTTGTTACCGCTTCACATGTTTTGAATGATAGAAAAGCTTTTGTGGAAAATCCGGTGCGTCCCTCTCCGGGAAACCAGCACAGTCTAGTGGGCATTTGTTTTAGTCAATGTAAAATGAAATTTATCATTTGTCGCGTGTTGTCGTTATATTTGATCATATTGAAATTTAAACCGTTCCAAAACAGTTTGAAGATATCATTTTCAAGCCCAGCAATTACCAAGAAAAGAATCCAGCGTAACTGGTACCTAGGTTCTACTCCTTTGTTGAGTATTATTCACTACGAGGAAATTACATTGTCTTGGACCCGGGAATCGAAATTTCAGATTTATTATTTAATATTGAATGAGTATTTCAAAAATATTTAAAGGTTTTATTTGCTTTACCGTAACTTTACTTGATTTCAAATGGCCCGGAAAATGCATTTTCGGAAATAGCATTTGAGAGTATCCTTAAAGTCCCATTTACGATTCCTAAATTCAAAAGTTCCTGAATTCCTATTTTTATCGATATTAAAGAGAACATTAAAAGTCTAGACGCTGAAATGTAAGTTCAGTCGATAAAGTATTACATTAAGTACTTTTCGAAGAAAGTTGAAATTGATCTGTGCTTTCCTTAATATCAAATGATAGTTGGTTTATGATAGTCGTAAATTCGTATGTTCATGTTCCTCAGTTCTACCTCTGGGTCTGTTCAGTTTTGTCTGAATCTGATTTATGATTTTTTGAGATACATTAATGTCATTAAAAATGTGCTAGGAGCTTTACTTATATGCAGTAAATTGGAAAATATGTTCGAATTTAGGTACAAAATGAATGATACAAAAGCTTAATACAAAAGATTTACTGAAAAAAATTGATTCACAATTGCAAAGCAGAATACGAGTATTATACTGTATTTGGTCTCTGTCTTAAGTATGGTATGAAAAACAATTCAATAAACTGCGTTAAATTACAATTCACTGTAATTTATACCTTTCGATAAACCAAACAAATACGGCTTATTCCGCAATACATCGAGTACACAATCGTGCAAGTTTCTTCGCAAACTGCACTCTATTTTATGCGTAATAGATTCGATAAGATTATTTATATTATAAGGGTTGTTATCGTATGGGGAATCCTTAACCTATCACAGGGGTATTATCACTGAGAAGTTATTAAGATAAGCATTCACGAATAAAGGCCGTATGTCTTATTGGTCGGAATGGATAAATTAGGTACTGGGCCATTATCGATACAGTGATGGACAGACCTAGATTACGCTTAATCGTGTAAATGAATTAACGTATGCTCTTACTGTCTCTTTATCTTTACGAGTCTCTGGCGCTTTCGCTTTTATTAAAAGACTTATCGATTACTCTTTATTTATAGAGATTACTGACAACGTTATCGGTGTTTTCAAACTTAGGTATTATGGGTTATCTTTACTGTAATTCGTTCGTTTCGGAATCTTGGTGCGTGTTTGAGTACTTAGTGTGTGTCCTTGTGAGCTTGTAAGTTTAACTTTTGTATATTTTGAACTCCTTGGATTTTTAGCAATGAGATGGTATCAATATCAAAAGAACCTTGAACATTTTTCACCTCACTGCCTCTGGCGGATTGGCGAAGAAATCGGTCAAATGCACCCTTGAAGAAAGGAAGCAATGAAGAAAATTTTACACTGTGATCACCTTTTACTTTTGCAAAGTCAATAAACACTTCAATAAGTCTTAAATATTTAGATAAGTTATAAGACTTTATGACATGAATTTTATGGAATTGGTTCGTGACTTTAAAATCCCTCAGCATTTGAAGTTGGAATTTAAGAATTACAAATGTCGATTTATGCGATTTACAATATGGATAATTCTAAAGGGATTTTATGATAAATTCTGAGATACCTTCCCACAACAAACCACTTCTATCGGATTGATGTGATAATGATTTTAAATGACAATCACAGTTTTTAAAAAGGAGTACAGGATGGCTGTCTATCATAATATACGCGGTCATGGTCTAAGATCCCATAAGTGTTATGGGATCTTAGTATATCAGGAATAATGATGAACTGAACCTGACAATGGTCATTGACAGCTTGAATCTTCTACTAGAAGACTTCTCTCTGCATTTTTAAAGCCGACAATAGCGTAGACGAGTCACCAAATGGTAAAATTCTTTTGACAACAGTAAAAAAGGCTTCACCGATCCGTTGTCTGCTGAAAAAAAAACAGAGAAGAGAGAAAGAAAATACTCTCAAGTCCCACTCAGAACATGAGCAGTCGTTTACCGGGTGACTCGAGGAACTACTATTACTAACCATATTTGAGTATGCTTATCAAAGAATGTAAGAACATAATGATAGAGGGTAACATCTAGCAATTCTACTTTTAAGGTTGGTAAGTTTGCTGGGTGTATAATGTATAGTTACTGATTACTATCACTTCTATAGAGATAAACGTTCTGGAAACCTGTCTTTAATTAAACAAGTCTACAATCAAAGATGCGGCCATTACGTGACCAAACTGAACGGATTCGTTTCGCTCGACGAACGTTTTCGTCAAACAATGCATTTTACCGTCGCAAACGTCTCTCAATTATTCATTCGGTTGCACAATTAAAACCATTTACAGTTAAATCCGTGACTAAAGCTGAAATATACGAGCGTCACGGCTGGTGTCCCTAGTTCTGCTTGTATATTGCTTTACGTAATGGTAAGTTTATGCGTGCCTACAAGGTTTAACTGTATAATTGTATTTTTTGCTTTGATTAAAGCAGTTATTATAAAGGAAGTAGAAATAGAAAAAGAAGTATATTAAGAAATTTTTTGCGTTAAACTATTTATGTGAGCGATAAAATTTTATTGTTTCTTCTTGAACTGCTGCACATTATTGTAGGTATTACTGTTTTGGGCATTACACTGAGTTTGCGTTCGAAATGAAATTCGTTTTCATTGCCACAATAATGTCAGTTTTCTGCTCTATGAGTAAGGTATATTGTAGAGTGACGCCGAAGATTTAAGCTAAATTAATCTGTTAGCACAGGTAAAATACATTAGTTTTTAGCGGGGAGTGGCAATTCCATATTCTCGGTAAAGTAGATACCTAATTCTCGATGGTATAGTGATGTTTATGGATGGGAACCAATTGACTTATTATTTATTCGTTTACTGGTTATACATATTATAAATACCGACCAAGCATTTATTGCCTAAAGTTTGGTTTCCTTTAAAAATGCGAAGGTTATAAGAGCTGAGAACTATACATTATCTACAGTTGGCAGCTGACGGGTTAAATTCCGTTTTTAAAAATATTTATCTTCTTTGCATAAAAATTGTTACATATTGATTGAAGTATCATTGAAGTCCATTGAAAATATTTAAAAATATCTGTATAAATACCACATTGTAATGATTTTTTTTAACTTTTGTATTTGTCAGCTTAGGGTGGTCTCCTTAATGCTTTACTGTTACATTAAAAAAAATTGTTTAACATTTCCAAAATTGTTCTAAGAACTGATGTTACAAATGACAGCAGTTAATAGAACGTCATAAAGTACTAATAATAACTACAGAAAAAAACCATTAAAGAAAATTCAGTGGTATAAATAGAAACACCAGTGTAAGAAAAATCCCATTATAAATAAAGCTAACATACCTCACTCGCGTATTCGTTTTATTACGTTCCATCCAAAAGTTTCGATTGGTCTCGCCCGCCAATGAACGTCGAACATGTTTCAGCCCTGCACGGGAAATAAATTACGCAAACAATTAAATATCGGCAATAATAGGGACGTAGGGTGCGACAATTTGTCTAGACCAAACCGGTAGGGTCCTACTATACAACCTGCTCCAAATTATGTCGTTGTGATATTGAAGTTAAGTTAATTCAATTTATTTCACTTTTTATTTTAATAAGTTGAATTTGAAGTGCCTGTGTTACAAAGTGGGTCTATATGACCTTCTTATTTTATCACAAAACTGGTAATCGTTTTTCACGTTATATTTGTTGACTTTGTATTGTATTCATTAGTTCATTGAATTATTTTACTATATTTATCATGATTTCATCATAGACAAAGTTAAGCAACAGCGGGCGCGGTCGGTAGTCGGATGGGTGACCGCTAGTGGCAAAAATTTCTTGAGCGCCTCCGTGCTTCGGAGGGCACGTAAAGCCGTCGGTCCCGGTTGTTATCGATTGATAGCAGTCGTTAAGCCATGTCGTAGGCCTTCGGGCGGCTTGAAAACTTTCGACACTGGGTTGGCCACTAACCCCTCCACCAACCCGCATTGGAGCAGCGTGGTGGAGTATGCTCTAGGCCTCCTCAGTAATGAGGAGAGACCCGTGCTCAGTAGTGGGCCATTAGTGGGTTGTAGCTTAGCTTAGCATCATAGATAGCTAGGTATAATATGAAGAAATATTTAGGTACAGTTAAACTACAAAGAAAAAGCATATAAGTTAAGCATTTTTTAAGACCATTTAAAATATTAAAATCGATTAATTAATCGATTTATAATCGATTAATACATTTTACATGTGGTCGTTGTTATAGTGTTCTTTAACTAAACTAAGGAAAAGCCAGAAAATCAACAAGTTATTTAAAACAAACGAAAATATTTAGGTAATCTTCACATAAATATGATAATAATTAAATAAATTGATAAGTAACTTCTTTTGTAAGTTCCTTGCTAGTCAGTATTAATAGTAGATATAATACAACATAAATGATTAATTTTTCAGATATTAAGTTTTTTGTGTTCAGCAAACAATATCGTAGATATGTATGCAGAAACTTGTAAATGGTATATCTATACATACCTACTAAATGTTTAAAAGTCTATATCATCACTGTATGTTTCCCAAATAAAGCAAGCAAGCAAGCAGCAAAATAAAATTAGCCCGTTGAGAAAGACACCATATTTTAATTATTAAGTGGTACGGGATCAAGTAGGAACACCCTTTATAACGTTGTGTTATTGACGCGGTGCTTATGTAATTATGAGGCCGTAATATAAACGGTACTGACTTGTTGCGATTAAGGAATTGTCTCCCGACCAGAGATTGGCAACATTTTGACGACAGAAATCTTACGTTAACTTTCTGCCGAAATTATTATTATTATTTTACTTTTGTGAAAATAAATCAATGATCTTTACTTATAAAAAATTAAATACTTTAAAAAGTAAGTTATTTTTTCCTTTTTTAACACTTGGCATCAAGTATTTTACGTACCCAATAGTAGTGATAGCAAGTTTTTTGAACTTTGGACTCCCAAACACAGACGCTCCGTTTAAAATCCTGCAAGCACCGCTAAGTTTCAAAACGACGTAAAACAACTCGAGTAAACATGCACACCTGAGGGTTCTCCATAGTGTTCTCAAAGACATGTGAAGTCTGTCAACGCTCATTTAGCTGTGTAGTGGATTATGGTCTCATCTATTCGCTTAAGTATCAAGTGGCTTATTTACGGTGGTCACCAACGCCCATGGAAATCAGTAACATGAAAAGTACCTACCACAGATGTGTTGTAAGCTAAGAAAATACAGCAAAATACTGGCTCTCAATGTCTCAACCGGAACACGACATTTCATTTGGCCGGTGACTTGGCAAAAGGGAGAGAGGATAGGTATTTTGCTTGTTGTGACATTCATTTATACATATTTGTACCTAAATATAAATAAATACAGACGACTATAGAAAATTACTTCTACTTTTGGAAATAATAAATCAAAACATCGTGTTTCTGCTACTAGACATATTGAATAATGAAATGGAAATAAATTCATTACTAAAACGGTGATAAACATAGATAGAAAAAGCCCAAAACAAAGGGAAATGAATTTCAAAGTATTAAAGCTTAAAGATAAAAAGAGAGGTTTGACCTTACTGCGGTCGAATAAACTAATGCCTTTTTAGCTTTTAATAAAACTCTTTGAGGGTGAAGGATAATAGATATTATTACATTTTTGGAACTCCTTTAAGGCAATCTTAAAGATCATCAGTTTTATTAGCAATATTTCTTTTCACAAAATTCATATAAGTAATAAGAATTGTTTTTGGATACTATAAAGTATTCACTCCTACGCTGATGTTTTTGTCCGATGTGAGTTCATTGTACATATTTTTAAATTTAGTCAATTTTAATTGTGAGTTTTAGCTTCCATTTTCTGTAAACACTTCGTTAAATTCAGCTCATTCACAATAACAATAGGATTGTCCTTCTGCTGTAGGCTTTTGGGTTCTTGTGCTACTACTAAAGTACCACCCAATTTAATTTCGGCTTTTTATAGGAAGCTTTGCTTACATGATTTGTTACTAGGTACTCTGTGGTATCAATAATTTCTTTATTTGCATGAACATGAGTTAGTACGTCTACATGAAATAGTATAATTTTTTAATGTTTTCCATTGGTTGCAATGTCTTCTGAGCGATATTTTTTGATTGGTGTCAGTAGACAATTGGACATACATAATTATTATTTTCTATTAGGTTATAAAAAAGACAAGAAAATCTTTACTTTGGTCATAAAAACAAAAATGTCCACCAAATGTTTTCGACACCGGTCGCATACTGCAACCAACAGCTTGTAATCATTGAAAAAGTTAATGCAACTCACCCTTAGTACGCAATTCACATCACTAAACTTCCCTCTGATTAAAAACGTCATTTGTAGGATGCACTTACGAAACATTTTAAAATAATCGTTTTACGTTTCTTCCTTACTGAAACATGACTCAAGTAGATTACATAATATATAATATTTCATTTTACCATACTACATAGTAATAAAAATATAAAATTTTATATGACACTAACTTTCTCGTTATCTTTTGAGAAAATACACACCTTAGTGTAATTTTTCCCGTTTGGTTTACCTATGTACCGCAATCTTACTGTAACCCTCTATATTTGCTTCATGCTGTAATCTTAGATATATATGTATATGTATATTGTCATAATCCTTGAGTAGCGCTCATAGCCCGGCTACGTAGATTCTGAGTAACAGCGGCTGCGGTCGTTATTTGGGTTGGTGACCGCTACCCAGTAAGTTTTTAAGCGTTTCCGTGCTTCCGAGGGCACATAAAGCCGTCGGTCCCGGTTTTTATTATAACATTCAACAAGCCATGTCTGAGATCTTCGGTTAGCCTAAGCATTTCCAACATTTGTGTTGTCCAGTAACTCCTCCACCGATTTACAATGGAGCTGTATGGGGGAGAATGTTCTAGGCTTCCTTAGTTGTGAAAAGAAAGCCGTGACCAGTAGAGTGCCATTCATGGATTGAAGCCAATCATGGCTGTCATGTAGTGCGGATTGTTTTGATTACAACTTCAATTAAAAAGAAGAATAATAGGTATTCAAACACTTCAAAGCTTTGGGCGCTTCAAAGATATAATAAAATAATTCCCGTTCCATATAACATTTCAATGTCACAAATTAAGATTAAGATAAGGGTTCTAAGCTCGTACAAGGTTATAACTTATTATAGGTAAGCCTGAAGAATCTTGAAGGGTTTACCAAATACGATCCTAAGTAAAGGCTGTAAAGTTGAAAATTCACTAATCAATTTTTGCCGTGTTTCATTTTATAATGTACTTTCGTACGTTAACATTTCGTCATCATTAAGTTAATGTTCACCGGATAGGTAATAAATTTTATTGCATCGTTTGCGGTAACATGTTTCATTATAGGTTAACAATTAAAATATTATTTGGCTGAATGAACGTTTAGTAAATTATCTACCTTGTTCTTTATTTTTCAATCTCACATGTTTTTATTCAAATGGTAATTATAACATCCATTGCTACGGGTTGAACCAAAAAGACTATTATTTTTATTCCTCTCCCTGATCAGAAATAGGAGAATTATTCATACGCTAAGTCAAAATCATGCGAGTGTTACTTACAATTTTTATTTATAAAAACCATTTTACCCGTTTTTATTGTTCCATACCCTTTATTTGTACCTAAACAAACGGAAATGTCTGTCTAGGCCAGGAAAAGCAATTCATAGCCCTCGCTTTTCGGGTAAAATTTTAACAATTTGACTATAGAAAAATATATTATCTGGCACATAGTAGAGCCGTCAAGTTAAAGGTCGAAGTAATATTTAATACTTTTAATTTAATTAGGAAACAAAAAAGAGGATTTAGTTATATAAAAATTATTAAAAAGTAATAAACGCCCTAACTTCGATTCGGAAACTTGTTGCTCCACTCCTATTGGTCCAATGAAAAAAAAGTTCCAATCGAACCATTAGTTCTTGAGGTTAGCCCGTTCATCAAACAAACTCTTCAGCTTTATATCTAGATACATACAAGTAATATAAAGCTGAAGAGTTTGTTTATTTGTTTGTTAATCTTGGGAAACTACTGCTTAAAATTGAAAAAAAATATATGTTGAATAGTCCATTTATTGAGGAAGGCTATACACTTATAATACCTATCACGCTATGATCAATATTAAGCTACGAGCAACAACTTTCCCAAAGCGAAGTTAAGTTAGTAAGAAGAAGCATAGACCAAAAATCTCCAAGCGTTAAACTATGTATAAATGAAAGCAAATGCTTTTTCAAAAGTAAAGCCAGGTGAAGTACTCATACTTATTGTAGTGTATCCCGAGCAAATTTACTTGCTGATATATGTTTTGGGTTAGTTAACTACCTACTTACTAAGTTACTAATGAAACAACGTAACAGAATAGCCTCGAAACCATTAAGATAAGAGTATAGATGCCCATTTCTACAAATTTAGTAACTTGATCTAGCGGTATCACAATCGTACAGGGCTGGACGGTTTCGTTATTAATTGGTCTATTCCTGTAAATAATTGCTCGCTGCACCAAAACCATTACGGCACTGTTATATAACGCGGCCTAAATGCACCAAGGACAATAATTTTGTAATTGTACCACTTTGTTACGGGCGGTGTTTAAGGTAACGTAGGCATGACGACTGTGTACTGAATAGCGCAGGAAGATGGTACTAATAACTTCAGAGCTAAATTAAACACAGGTCTAAATTAATGGAAGATTAAAATTTAAAATGTAACAAACGCTTACATACATGTAATGATTCATATGACTACATGCATGGCAAATGATACCCACAAATCCGGTATTAAGCGAATTCTGGTTCGACAGGAAGGTTTAATAACTAATGAGCTGTAAAGTCAATAATCTCGTCATATTTTACCACTAGTGGATGTACCTAACATAAGCATTTAATATCAGATAAATAAAATGTAAACGGCTGATAATATTATAGTTTACAAATTCACATATTCCTGAAGCAAAATCCTCCCGTGCTACTTTTCGCCTGGAAAGTAATCAAAACATAATCTCACAGCTAACCACATTGCAAGTAATATTGCTGCAGCACTATCGTCGACTGCACTAACCGCAACTTGGCACGACCAGGCCGGATCTAAACTCGTAACGCAAGACCCAAGTTTGACAATCATGATCCGTGCCAAACGTTCCCTAGCTCCAGGTACTACAAACATAACGGACCCGGGAATTAAATTGATGATTCAAATTCAGTGCATTAGGGTTTTGTCGCAAATCCGCCGCGGGCGTACAACACGTGGCGCTGAGTGCGACAGCGTTCGTGCCACCCTTTACTTTCCCCGCTTCGTTTTCGAAGTTTGATGTTATGGAAATGTTGTTCAGCTTAAAATTAAGTTTAAAGTGCATATACACATGTGTTGTTCTTTATTACGATTGTATTCCAGTTTGTTCCTTGTATTTAATTCTTTCAACATTAATTTGTTAATTTAATACTAATAGTAATAGCCTGCTTTAACTTTAATCTATCATCACTCCTCTTTAACAGCCAATAACGTCCTGAGTGCGTCACGCGTTGATTAACTCAGGACGCTGATCACGTCTTCAGTACGTGTCTGACTTTCATAATTTTTATTTTAAAATGACGTCCTTGGTCCGTGTTCCGCGTATATCCCCGAAGGAGTGTAATGCTTTAGCTACGCACACATGCTCAATTCACCGAGGTGGGTCACTTGGTGTGAGTGAAACAAGCGATCGAGTGGCGCGCTGCATCAGTGCTCCCACGCCGCTATCGCGAGGACGCAAGGAAGAACGTGTTTGACTTTCTTTTTTTTTCATTTAAGCACCTTTTTTAAACTTCATTTTATTATAAAAAAAACTAATTTACATATGTTTTTTATTTTTATCCTAAAAATAGACAAGTCAAATAGTATAAATAAAAAAGAATTATAGATTCATCACAGACAGTTTTCATTTTATACATTTTGCAATATCGGCGAAAATCGCCGGCGTACCAGGCAAGGCGCGTTTTAAAACGCTCGGCTGTTAAAATGTTAAGGAACGAGGATTTTTGCAAGTAAGTACTGAGATATTTAGAAAACACAGTTCTAAAAATGTTATGTCTAGCCGAACGATAAAAACTTAACTGCTTAAAAATGAAAGACTCATTCTACTACTCTCGACTCTACTCTTTCATTTTACAAATCTTGTGTTATGAGACATAGCAGTATGTCATGTGCTCGTTTATTCGTCCATGCACTGATGTAAAAGATAATCCACATTATAAGCAACAATCGAGATGAAAATGAGATGCGTAGTTCTGCGCCCCAATCCACCTCTGACAAAACCGAAAGAGGGATGTGAATTTTATGCAATCCTGATCTTAGATAAAGTCCCAGGAAGGGTGCGCAGGCAGATAGTTCCTTTATTTTAATAAAAACCGACAACAAATAACGAATAAATATTCTCTTTTTTATTGTTGAGCTGTGACGCGACGAACACTTTGATTTAGGGAGCAATAGTAGGGGTAACGACGGAGTTTGGTCAAAATAATTTGAGATAACATTGGGATATATATCACCCGCTGTCAGTTAACCGAGCGACATCAAGTTTCGCCAATATTTGTAGGGTACGACTTAGGGCTACGAAACATTGAGAGCATTTGTACTAGAGCATCAGACACTTTCGGATTTTGAAAATTACATCGGGAGCAATGATTCGTGTTCGTTATTCGAGCCCTCGAAATTGTATAGGAATCACGTGATGGGATTACGTTCGATTCGATTTATGACATTTCAAATTATTCAACGAGGACTATAGGCTGAATCGGATTTTTGTTTCGTTTAAATATAAACAACGCTATAAATACTTTTGTATTTTTTATGCGTTTTCATCAAAAGTTTTCCGTCGCTGCGCAATTCCAATAAAATTTCGTACACGTGTTTCAAATAGATTTGAAGTTTAAGACTCCGGCTCACAAAATCTAGTGGCTATAAAAACAATCAGTTCCATTTCTAGTTCGTCGAAGAAATAAGAAACAGACGGGACGGTGTTGCAATGAGGGTTACGGGAGAAGTTCACTTTTTATAGGGCCCAGAATTTATGTTCCAGTGATATATGGAGACAATTCTGTTCTTGGAATTTAAACGCCCGTTTTCGTAAAGGCTACTTACAGTAGGGCGTGAGAGCGACCCCTAATAAATTCGGTGTAAGAAGGATTGTTGGAATTATTTCGTTTATTGTATTACTTATTGCGAAACTCAATAAAATATTTGTAAGATACGGCGCGTGGCGTGAGGAATTGATTTATTCGCTGTTCTGTTTAATTGAAATTTTCGAAGAAAGGGTTCTTAATTCCACTGTAAATATATCTTTTTTGGTATGGATGTAACCCCATAACTTTTCACTCGGTTGACAGATTAACGCCATAATTTTTAAATTCTAAAAGCTGGTGCTTGTCCCGTGGTCCCACTTAAACAGTGTGATTTGATGAGTATTCTTTGAGCTATCCCAAATAATGCGTATTTAATTTTCTTCGATTACGTTAACGAAGTTCTCATATGTAAGAGATTCTTATTTTTTCAGAACAAAAGAACGGAGTACTCTGAGAATAACCCGTTTCTTCAGAATTGGTTGCGTAAAACGTTAACCGCAACTAGGACGGGGGAACGTTAGACATGCAGTGTAAACTTACATGCAGTTTTCAAAAGTTAAAGGTTCCTTTTTTGCCGAAAGTAGCATTGCTTAGAACTAGTTACGAAAAGCCTAGCAATACTTTCAACTGCACGACCTTTATTATGGATTTGGTCTTACAATTAACAATGTAAATATAAAGACAATAAAATCGGGGTGTATCTGAGAGCATCTAGATCAGTAGATCGCACGACTGATGCTACGCGTGCCTCTGACCCTGCCTTGTGGAACTGCTGGGGCATGGGATATTTTAGTTCACATTTCGTTAAGGAAATCCTGTTACATGACCAGAATATATTTTAAAAAGTAGGTTATCTCCATACAAATATATGCATGTGGGCGTGAGTATGCGTTCCTCGTCTCGACATTTGTGTACGGAACGTAGCCAAACGGTCAAATAAGTTAATCCATTGTATCGAGCAAAATTAGGCAATTACGTCTCCAACGGGGCTGAAGTTACTTACTTACTTTATATATTCTTACTCCAATGTTTTCTTGGCGTTGCAAATTAGTTGATTATTATAAGTGTAGGGTAGGTAGACACTTTTCTTTATGTACGAATACTATTATTTATTAGTATCGTGCAGTAATAGCACCAAAATCCTATTAGTTCATGCTTCCTATATTCTTAGCTCCATTTTTTCCCCGTTCCATTTGTTCCGTTAGCGTCACACACGTCACGCCTCGGACGTTAGCGACAGTCCACTAATGCAAAACTCAGTCTGCGAATTTGTCGAATGTCTCTAATAGAGAAATTCCATTTAAACTTGCCCGAGCTTGCTTCGCCCGCGTGCCTTATTTTTTAATGTTGCTTAAAATTTGTTTGCTAAGGGTAAAATGTAGTACGTTTGGAAGCTTGTTTTTTCATGTCTATATTGAAGTTTAAAAAAGTAAATGCACGGATATTTTTCTATGATTTTTTTATTGACAAACTTTTTTGTCATAATTTATTTTACTCCCAGTCTTATAAAAAATAGATACAATTTTTTGCAATCAGTATAATGCAATTAACTTTTTCTTGGCTTTCCGATGCCCGCGGGTACCTAACCCATTAAGTTAGTCACGACTTTTTAAGCCTAAATCATTATTATAATTTTTTATGAACAATAGGTACCAAATAAATGTCATTGTTATAATAACATGCACTATTTAATTTCTTATTTCCCTTTCTTGAACCGTAAAAAGCAAGAAAAATTTAATATTAGCTTACGTGAAGCTTTAATATGAAGAATAGATAAGACATTTTGAATTTGTCTATTTTTTTCAAACAGTTACATTACTACAACTGATAATAATCAACGAAACCACGAGTCTTTTTTATATTAGGTACCTATTATTATCTGTTAAAAATCAGCGTCAAAACTGATATAAACTACTGATGTGACTTATCTAAAATTCAAGTACCTACCTAAAGATTAACTAAAATTCAAAGCAAATAAATAAGTATAAGTATATTGGAACGATTTAGTTATTCCAATTTTATGAAGGCCACTCGAGTTTTTAGTTTGTAGTAAAACTATAATATTAGAAACGAGAGCATTTATAGCTAAGTAACAAAACTATCTGTTTTACAAGAAATGTAGGCGCGTAGCACAGATAGTCACAGTAAACAATGCCGCCTCTGACATTACTTTATCCACGACTCTTAGATCCCCCTTAGAACCCGGTCCTTAACTCCAGAAATACCCCGTGTCTTTACAGAATGTATGTAAATTGGTAAATGTAATAAATTGCATCTATTTATCTGCTAATGGACTCGTAAAGTGTGGGGTGGATCCTTTGGTGGGGTGCATGGATTTACTTTAATAATTTGAACTTACGTTCTGTCATCAATGTTTCTGGGAGACAAACTTTAAAGTACCGTGACGTTTGAAGTGTGGTTCTTTGCGCCTTAACTGTTCTGTACCTATTTAGGTCATAGTATATTTATTACCTTGGTAAATTATGGGTTCTTAATGTAGATTTTAGTGATAGCGTGGTCGTATGAACGTTGTACACTCACATCGAATTTACATTAAAATATGTGCATATTAGAAATTAGTTAATTCTTGCTATGAAGAGGGAATACATTGCGTAATGTTCGTAAAGATTTTGGGGTGTTTTATTTATGCCCTCCAAAGAACTTATCAATTGCTATCTAATAATAACGACCAGGACGGATGCCGACGGGTTAACACGAAAAGACTCAAGTAAATAATTAGTTATCGCCCATCCAAATACCGAGCGAAGCAAACTGTTACTAAACTCTACTTAATTCCATGCAAGCTGCCGAGATATAATAACATTTAGCTAATAAATACTGTCAAAACCATTGTTTACGTTTTAAAGTTGCGTTTGTTTGAGTTAGTGAAAAACTTGTTACTTTAACCACAACAGCCGGTTATTAAAGATAGTGGATCTCGATATGCAATCAAAACATCTCATTCATGTCGGTACCGCACAATGCATGCGGGTGCATACGAGCCCGTAGCTCCACCGTTATCTGCTGTCATTATCGTTGGGGGAACGAAATTGTCATGTACCAAAGTATAATGCAAACGAAAGTAAATAAAAACAAAACGTCGCCCATGGACATGAGTAGCAACATTGTCGTTATGTCGATGGCCAAATAAGGAATGGAGAGAGAAATAATAGTAATTCAGATTACGAGTTAAATAAAATAAACAAAGAGCTAAGCAGAGATTTCGAAAAACATCACATCACATCGATCACATTTTCACACAGTTACACTCCTCAAATAAGCTTCGCTACGCTAGCTTTGATTTACACCAAAAACGGTTTGAACTTACAATTTGAATGCATTCACTTTTTTATAACCGCAGATAATTCCATCAAAATTATTTTGCACAGAAAAAGTATTTCAACAAGAATTTGACATTTCGTATATTTGCTGATTACTGTTGGGAAAGACGAATTGATATTATGTTGCTATCGATATTTAATTGTGAAATTTTGTTTATAAGGGCTTTGTGAATTAGCAGCAACGTTTGGTGTGACGACAAATATGCAAGTTTATACTATGAATGCTATGTATAGGTAGGTACGTATTACAAAACAATAGAATGCAGCACATGACGCGCCAGTGTTCATTTAAAGATGTTCTTCTTGGATAAATAGAACCCTAACGTCGAACATAATAACCGTTTTGATGAATGTCTCATAAAATTTACATCGAGGAAAATATGGAACTATAAGATAAAACACAGATTCACCCTTAACAGCTCCAATTTAGTTTGAAATACACACATCAAAAGTGTCTAGGGATCAACATATATTTTTGCAATAACTTTTCTCCTGATTGATATTAATTAAAATTTTCTTTAAGGATTCATCAAATAAAGTGTTTTCGTTTGTCACAGTAACGATAAACCAAGTCACCTTTGCATTAATAAAGAAATTTGCCATTTTCCTAATAAAGGGATTTTTGACATTTGAACCACTAACATTGAAGTTCGAAAAATAGACTGAAATAACAGTTTTCTTTAAAATTTTATTGGGTAACTTAAACAATTAATAATCCGTGTTTCTACCGCGAACACTAACAACACAAGAACATCGGTTTGGCATACTCAAAATGAGTTCATCCAAATCACGCTGTGGAATGGCCGCCCATGTTCGTTGCAACAACAAAAAAAGGTCTTCTTGCCACTGGATACCCTCCATATTCGGCAGAGCTCTTCTCTGTAGCATATCCCATGCATGCTCAATCGGGTTCAAGTCTGGCGACTGAGCAGGCCAGGGCAGGACATTGATGTTAGCTGCGGCGAGAGTCTGTCTTACAACTCTTGCGGTGTGCGGTCGTGCATTATCATGCATTAACTGAAATAAGGGACCGATTTGCACTTGTAGAGGAACGATGACGTCTGATACAATCGTCTCAGCATAAATTTGAGCGTTGAGGTTGCCTCTGATCCAAATCAACTCAGTTCTTCCGCCGATCCAAATACCCGCCCATACCATGATGGTTCCACCACTATAAGGATGGACTTCCTGGCAGGATTTTAATCGCTGTTGGCGTCCAGGGGTTCTCCAGTGTCGTATACGTCTTGTATCCGGTCTCATACCAAAACGAGACTCATCAGAAAAGCACACGAAACGCCATTGTTCTTCAAGAAATCCGCATAAAAATGCTTGATCCCTAGACACTTTTGATGTGTGTACTTCAATAATACGGAGAAGGGCGCATGATCTTTGTCTCCCTTTAAAGATTAGATTTGTCAGAATTTATTTGATCATGAATTTCGTTATAGAGTGAAGGAAAGTTGACTGCATCGTTTGAAGATTTGGAATTTCTGTTTTGTGAAGTCGATTTATTGCGTTTTAGCGTAACTGAATTTCTTAATCCTTTTAAGTTTTGGGGATGAAAAGGCATCATTAAGTTCAAGCCAACCTTCTCTTTTATTTGATGAGTCCTTTTTATTAAAATTTTCTAGGTTATACCGCATCTTCTTTGTGTGACTAACTGACAAATTTCAGCTGACGGTTAAAACTGATAGATGGAATGGATATGGAAGGTAAAACTGATTAGATGCCAGTTCAGGAATAGGGCGGAAGGAACCGAATGGATTTTTGGATTGACTATAAGGCAGTTCTGCTCGTTTGACATGACATAAAAAGAACATTATTATGTCATTTCCATTAATTTGGACTAAACACACCTCCGAAACATGCAAGGGCGGAGTGACAGCTAAATAACAGCTTTTATAAAGACATCTTTCGATAGTAAGCGTACTACGGAAGCGCGTGGCACGCTCCTATTCATACTGTGGACAGTAATAATAATGATCAGTCTTCCTGTCGCCGCTTCCAATGCTCGTATCGGAAGCATTTCACCATTGATTTTTCCGCAAATAATATAGTGTCTCCCAATTCGTTTTATTCTACTTCATTGTTTCGTACCCCAGTCGCCCCAGCTTTCGGTGTCGTACGGTTTTGAGTGCATTAGATTCGCTCAAATACGTACGTCGCTGTCGGTTTCCTGGACGGTGGTCGACACGTGACTCCAAATATAAAAGAGTTCACGCCTGATCGACTTGTCAGAGATGTGAATAGAATTGCCCGTATTGTATAATATTAGACTAGGGAGCTACATTCATTTAGCGAGTGAAAGAACGAACGCGGACATTGATTGTCACTATAATAAGCTGCGTTGAAATTTTGTCATGCGTACACTGTCAAAAACAGGTTTTCGTATAAAGTTATTACATTTGATTTTATTGTTAGAAATCAGTAATTATATTAAGCAGTGATAGCCGAGTGGTTCGAATGTTGAGCTCCATAATCGGGGGGCTTTGGTTCGAATCTTGCAAGCACCGCTTATTTTCAAAAATTAAATGTATTATAGTTATAAAGATTTAATGATTAGGTACTTGAGAATTCGCCGTAATATTGCGACATGCCTGGGGGGTAGCTGTGCTCCAATTGCGTATTTCTGATAGTTGTCAGAACTAGTATCTACCTATATAATATGTGAGTGGTGTAGAAATCTTTGAGAGTGTGATTCAGACTGCGTGACGTCATCGTGTGACATGTGTCTAATGTTGCCACAAGTCCGTTAGTCTGCTTGGTTAGTGGGGTGGACTATGATGTGTAGGCACCACAAACGTTGTGAGTAGAGGCCAACGCCTGGCTGTGGTGGGAGATTTATGGGTTGCGATGATGAGTCATATTACAACTACGGGTACTTTCTCATAAAATGAATGATAATTTAGTGAGACTGACTCTATGAAAAAGAGATTTTTCTTTAGCTAACGAATTTCTCACTATGATTCATGCTCTACAGCTACACTAGGTATATATATCCATATTAACCTATGTTAATCTGTTATATTAAAACTGATGCCCATACATAATTATTTATTGAAATATTATTTAGGTATTTTATGATATTCAAATTTACAACTAAGTATACTTAATCAACTTTGCCAGTTTATGCAAATCTGTTTCGTCCTTTTTTATCTTGAGCTTTTCATTGTACGTAATGTGATTAGGTGAGGGCCCGATAGGACCCTCTTTTGGGAGGGTGCTAAATAAGATGCGACGTTTTCCGCCTTAGGCACCTTTGATAGTACTTTTTAAAGCTGTGTCAGGAATTCCGAACCTCTCTTTTATTGGTCGCCATTATGATAATTGCATTAAGGGCTGGCCGCTGCCGATACTTCGTCTTTCGAATTTGTTCTGTTGTTACGGTAAGACGTTTGCCTCTTGAATATTGATCAGCTCATTTGCGAAAATCGCACCTATTCTCTACGTGACACTTTTTCCCCAATTCTCATTCGCACTAAGTTACTTCGGATCAAATTAAATTATACGAAATTTTAAATGTGTTCACGTAGTTTTCTTCTTGTCAAATAAAGCAAGGATGGTTGAGTGGAATTGAGGATATTATTATGATTAAAAAATTCAAATCCGTCAAGCTTTGCTGATTTTCACATAAATTCTTATTAAACGTTCTTTTTCTTATGAGTCTTATGACTAAAAGCCGTTATAAATTGTTTGTAAAACTAGTATTCAACAATAACTTTACCTATTATTAAATAATAATAAACGTATGCAAACTAAAATTAAACTATGCTAAAAGATTTAGATAATATAATGATAAAAACTGTAAGTATATCCGTATAATGCATAGGTTTCAATCCCAATTAAGCATGCGTCGTGAGAAAAAAATCTCATAAATATTCTTCGAAACTTCCAGAACCTGAACAGTAAAAACAAAAGTCTTTACTTCAAAACTCTTTGTCTGGATTTATTTGGTCATCAATTCCGGTTCAAACCGGATAGAAAATTAGAGCACAAATTGTCGGAGCGAGCAGACTATGAAAACGATGTTGTCCAAATTAAATTCCGTTTGCTTGTTCGCTATGGCTTAAATGTTTTTCATTCGAAGAATAAACAGATTTATTTATTTAAAACGTTAAAAAAACTCTACGACCGGTCTACTGTTTTCATTCACCGATTGTTCCAAGTTCGGTCGTGTCCAACTCAGTCGATATTGGATTTTAGCTGGAAATAGACTCCCATGTTTCGCGTTAAAATTAAAATCTAAGTTTAGCCGACAAACGAAATGCGAATCGGCATGGATATGTTGTGTTTGTTTTAGAGGATCATTTTTTGTGCAGTTTTTTAGAAATTCCCCTTTTTTTGGAAATATCATTAGAGAATCGCCCTCGCTTCGCTTCGGGACCCGTAGATATCAGTCGCGTAGGTTGCTCTTCCGCAGGAATTTCGGGATTAAAAGTAGCCTATGTGTTATTCTGGAATATAAGCTATAACACTGCCAAGTTTCATCCAAATCCGTTTAGTAGTTTTTTCGTGAAAGAGTAACAAACATCCGTTGTCACAATCTTTCGCATTTATAATAGTTATATACATATAGGATTTCATCATTGATTCTAGCGTAGCAGTTGATAGGCAGCTATAGAATCATGTCGCCATGGAAATATAAAATATATAGTTACTCGTGGTAAACTTAAGGGCGACGTTTACTACTCGAGAATGGTTATAGACCTAAGACGACATCGCACCAGATCACAAGGTGACGAAAGAAAACCTGAATCAAGATTTCTATACAAAGCTCCGATAACGATCGCTGACTTTGCCAAAGTCGAATCCACCCAAATGTATTGTTTTATATATACTGTTGTATATGAATACGAATAATACCAATTGCGCGTGTAGATAATTGTATCACTCAATCCTTTTCACGAATCGTTGAACCCCTGTTTGTGCAAACTTACGGCACGGACTAACATCGTCTCGGAATTGGACAAAAACGTTAAAAGGGCTCCTGGATCCCTTTTAAAGCGCTATTTTCTTTTTATATCCAATGAACCGCGAAAATGTGGGCGAGTATAGGCTCGGATTGAGTTAGCGCCATATTGGAGGCAAACTGTGAAATATTTTCGATAAAGAACAAAAACAAAGCCAGAATGGAATGTCATTTTAATTCAATTCATTGTGAAGCATATCTTTGTACGAGTTTATAACGCTACAATAAATTTGTTTATACCAATCACAATAAAAGGTTTGTTATAGTTATTTCTGTTAGCTCGTAGAATTATTAATTGTTTGTAGATGTAGGTATTGGTAGTTCCAAATAAAAAATATAAATCTATGTAGTTGCAATAATTGTAATACAATAGTTGCAATGCAGCTGCTGGGATTTTGGCAGGGCAGGATGGCAGCCTTATCGGCCTTTATTTATAGTAGGTAGGTAAATTAATCATCAAGTTCAATTGAACAATAATAATTATGATTAAAATTAGGCCCAATGTAACCAAATGTGCGTGAGTAGATGTGCGTGAGTGGGCAGTAGGTGCTTACCTACGTTATTGATTTAAAAAAATCATTACTTAATAAGTATCTTGGTTT
The DNA here is from genome assembly GCA_905404135.1 of Hesperia comma. Taxonomy (NCBI): domain Eukaryota; kingdom Metazoa; phylum Arthropoda; class Insecta; order Lepidoptera; family Hesperiidae; genus Hesperia; species Hesperia comma. The sequence continues at coordinate 11,835,215 of FR990025.1, read as the reverse complement.
CCTGGTAGATTAAGTTTGATAGCCAATTTCTTAATGTACCCTATAACCTACTTAATTTTATGAGTCTCTTATGATTGCCGTCATTCTTTTAAAATGCGAAAGTTTAACAAAGAAATATTTAATAATGTAGTAAACTATTAATTGCTGCTCCATAAACTGTGTACATCTACAAGACCGTCTGTGAAGTGTATCTCTTAAATAGATGATTCGATTTTTATCTATTTCTTTTTAAAGTGACTTTATAGAGTGTTTTACCTATGCGATGATTACATTTAACATCATAGAAGAAAAGAGCTCTCCATATTCTACATACTCTCTCTCTCTACTTGCTCTACATACTGAAAATATGTGTGAAGTCGGCCCATCTGCATTTGACTAGGGTGACAACGTGATGGGAGGTCAAATTCCAGCAACCGTGCCCAAATGTTGGACAGCGTGTGTTTGACAGTGCTTGGGCAGCGTGGTGGATTATGGCCTGTGCTCCTGACATTCTAAGAAAAGTCACGTACCCAGCAGTGGGACAGCTTGGGCTGCAATTTAATTTTGATCCACAATAACATTTTTTGGACTATTTTGTTAACCTAACCAATTTTAAACATGAAAGATATTTAGTCACCAAATTAATAAGTTTAGTATTATCACGAAAGTTTCTATTGCCTGACTATAGCAGAATAGGGAGAGAGCGCAAACTCGCAATTTTCTTTTGATTTAATAATAAAGTTTTAACAATATAAACACAGCTAATAAGCAAACCAATGCTATTTCCACAACGCTGGAGAGACAGTAAAAATCTTGGCGTAAAAGAAGCGACTTCCAATTTAAAAGGCGACCGAACTTATTATTCCTTATTCCTTCCTATTTTCCTCAACAAGAGAAACTAATCTAAAGAAAATTTTCGAGTCCTGTGAAGAAAATAAGCTTATAAGGAAGCGCAGTTTGCTCGCACGAATACCGCCTAGGAATAGCGGCAACAAACTTTAAATTAAAGTATTTCAGTGAAATAAGATTTTTCCTATTCAGTTCCGCAGCGGATAAATAATTAAGTTTCGGGCGAAGTATCAAATTTCAGTTATATTTTCCTGGTGTGATGGAATTAAAATCGATGGAAAACGGTTAATTTGTTTCTGTTATCGCTGAACTGAGTTGTTAATTTTAATTTGATTTAAATATTATCCTTCTTACTTCAGTTATTTAACGCGATAAAAATACAGCAATCGTTTCCGACCAACTTTTCATTAAGCTTTCAGCTCACATGTCACCAAGTTGTTTGAAATTCGAATAGAAAACAGATAAGACTGATAAACAGATCTACAGTCCTACATGCTGTTTCTTTTTATTTTTCTTTGTCATTTCTTTAAAAAGTCGTCCAAAAGATAAGATCGCCTTTTATACACCTGACACCTTATTTTCGCGTACTTTAACCGAATTTAGCAAAGGAACTGTCAACTCTTTACTTTTTAACAGTTTTCTGTTATTTACAAATGTAGAATCTTTTAGCAAACATTACTAAAAGCTAAAAAACATGAATGAATTTTCAAAATATAACTACCTACTCTAAAACCACGGAGCTTTTCCCGTCAGGAATACATAAACTTTGGTATAAAATTACATAAGTTTTTCAATTTGCATTGCCAGCAAAGGATATGTTTAATAGCACTCCAATAGAAAACCGAATAAAAGTATCATGCAACTCGAACTGAATCATGCCCATAAAACTCTTCATAACTAATAGAGCAAATGCCCAGATCACACTTTTCATGCCCCGTTGAATACTATAGGCGGGTAATGCATCTCCCTATCACAGCGGTTCCCAACTTTGGACGGAATTTTTATACTGCAACATTGGTTAATATTTTGCTATACTTACCTATTGATAAAGATATCAAATGCTTGCAAAGGCATTTAAGAATAAATGTAGCACTTATTGATGTTTATTACATATCTATGATTAGGTACTATAATATACTGTTGAAAGAAAAAATACACAACTTTTGTAGACCATTAAGATTGCTGACAAAATTCACTAAGTATACCTATAATTATATCGGTTTTTGAAGTCCAATGAGATAAAACGTCCTACTCTATACTGTATTAAAGTTTTAATCAATTTTTTTTTAACAATTCAGTTTTAAATTAGAAGCCAGATAAAACAGTTATGTACATTAAATCACGATAAATGTATATTATAAAGATCGATGCATGCAAGGATTTATAAAGAAAATAAGTTGAACATCAGTGCCGTATCGCAATATTTAGATATATATCATACATTTGGTTTAATGGATTGGCCATTTTGTGTAATTGCGCATTTCTATAAATTATTTCAAAAATTTGTCTCTACAACAAGAGAAACAAAAACATATAGCAGCAAATTAAACAGGTATGTAACTACCTACATTATTCAAACTGGATAAACGTCTTGAGTAACAAACAATGTATTTCAAATCGATCTTTTTGAAATAAAAACAGTGATAAAAGTATGTCGCTTATTAGTATCTACCTAATATATTTTTTAACATTTGCTCTTGACGTAGCGATGAGGTCCAATATATTGAACGCAACAAATCACAAAAGTCTATTCCTTCTCCCCTTGAGTAGGTAGGTATGTAGGTACTAAAACATCTTACACATTTGGAATCACTGACCCAGGCAAGCTAATTTAATTCTTCGCAGTTCGCAGTGCACGTAATGAACGATAATATAAACTTTCACGTTAGTATTAGCGGGTAACAATGCTGGATGCGTTCTACGAAAGTGCCGTACGTCGCGTTGAGTTGTTTGATGGAGAAATTGGGTTGGAAAAATTATTTAAAATATATTTTGCCACATTTAAATCACGACGTTATATTCTGACATTGAAGACATTAGACATAATATCTAAATAAGATCACCAAATAATTTAAGAACACAACAAGTAGTCGTAAACTAATTTGAAGCAGGCAACAGATAGAAGAGGAAGGAAAATTCTGTCCAGAAGATAAATTTTGTCAAAGAATCCGGTCGTCACCAATAAGCGCTAATTTACAAATACAAAGAGAAAATTGAGGGGTAGATAAAACGTATCCGAAGTTCTCGTTATCTGTAATTTGGCTTATAGTTGTCCTTTGTGTAATCATTCGGCGATATCTCTTCGGAATTTGTTAGACAACTTTTTGTATTGTTGACAAGTGTTTTGTTACTTTGTTTGCGAGGATGGAATGGAATTGGGATTGTTCTAATTTATTATTCGTAGATTTAATTAATTTCAATTAATGATGAAAATTTCTTGAAGTGCATATTTATACGATGTAATGTAATGTAAATGTAGTGACACAATTTCAGTTTAATATTTTTTAAATAAGAGGAAAAAGGTTAGCCGTTGTATGTATGTATGTCTGATGCTGTAAGCAGCGTAATAAGGTGAAAGATACAGATGAAGTTAAATCTCCAGCAATACAAGTACTAAATTTCATAAATTTTTATTCAGTATTTATGACGTGCTGCCCGGACAAACCCGTAGAAAAAACTTCTTATAATAATGTTTTTAGCTTCTATTAGCTCTGTTTTCTGAAATGTCTCCAAAGCACAGACATAAATTATTTACCATTATTTGCCTATAGGGCAGATTGTTACTTATTACAATCACTGACTATGCTCCGTGCTAGTTAAATCAAAGTAATTAAAGAATTACTTTACATTAAATAATTGCTTTACATTAAGTTATAGCGGATTAAGTTACCACGGATTTTATTTAGCAGCTAATACCTAATCACAGCCTATTGTATTAAAAATACATATTTTTTACGCGGTGTGATAAATAATACCTACTGCCTCAATATCGGTTGAATTTTTTGTAATATGCACTGAAAGAAATAAACGTCGAATTCATCTTACGGGAATACCAATACCTATTGTTTTTGAGGCGAGAATAAAACAAAAGCAATTGTTGATAAAACAATTTGTAGACGTTAGGTACCTATACGTGTTCTACATTCTTGTATCTCATGGGAAATTATAGAAATAGATGCGAACATAAACTAAATAGCTGTCTTCATATATTATATTATCAATATCATGTTACAAATATTGCGCAGAATTTAATAATATAATGTTGAGCGACGAAGAAATATTATGTTTATCCAAAAAAATATTTTGGGTGTTCCTTCGGTTATAAGTCAGTGAAATATTTTCAAATGTCAATCGAGTTTAACTTCATGAAAAATGCCGTAAGTGCTACATTATACGTCATGCATTGTAATTAAAAAAGGATTTACAGACGATAGCAAAAATGTAAAATAGCGTAGCGGTTTCAACGTTGGAATTCCTGTATCAGAGTTCAAATCTTACATACGAATTTTATTAAAAAAATATGTGCCTATTACAAAATGAGCTATTACAAATAATTTGGTGAAGAAAAACACCAAAGAACTTGGGCAATTCGCACTGGGTCAGCGTGGAAGGCACCCCACATACGGTGACAGAAGAAAGAAGCCCAATTGCGGGACCGGTACGTGTTACAATCTTCATCAATCATTCTAAGCTCTCTAGTATTGCAACATATTATTTATCACGTCGTTTTCATTTTAAAACACGTTCTGACGCTAAATTCAATCCAAGCCATTTAGCGGCAGAGTCGCACTCACCGCCGTACGTTTTACAAGCGCTGTGCATTATTGAACTACCTACCTACTCCCGTATACAGCATTGAATCTTTATACACTCACGAAATTATTTACTGAGTTTACATTTGGGACTAGAAAGCGCTTGCAATTTGTAGTTTTAACGCTTAAGTCGACGTCCTGATCAGTCTCTTGATGTGAATGTGATTTCTTTACTCCGTTGGCGTTTGATATAAAATCGTTTCAATGGCAACCCAAGTAAATCCCACCTTCCTGACATCTAATTAAGGTTTATTTTAGATTGACGGCGAGAATTAAAAAGTCTTAAGTAATATTTTTTATAAGTTGAATTGAACGGTGAGCACACGTAAATCTGTTTTTAGCGGGGAATAGCAATTCCATGTTCTCGTTGACTCAAGTCACCGTTCCCTTTGACGTCCTCGTATGTCTTGAGATCTAGAACGATAGAAGTTCAAAAGTAGGTAGCTTGTGTCTCAAAATTATATATTTTTATACAATAAAAAAGGTCTAGTGTTCTTTGGAAATGGATGGGTCACTGATAGGAGGGAAATTTTCTTTTTATAGACTTATTTAATGCAACATTTTCACTGCCGCCCATGTTAACTATCATGAATACAGAATAAAATCAAAATTGAGACCACAATGAAAAGGCCAGTTGGCACATTATTATCTATCTGTAATTAATTATATGGAAAAATATAAAATCTTAAACATACACTTTATCTTCGACGAAATTTTATTATAATTTACGTTTCAGTGTTTTTGAATCGTTGTAGTCTATTAAAGCCCATAGGTACGTAACTGAACACGGAGGTTTAATTAATATTCGCTATTACTAAACAAAAACATACTTCCTAACAAGCAGTAATCACAAGGCTTAGAATTCCGTAAATTCTCAACTTGAAACAATCAAAGATTATTATTATTTTTAAACCAGGACACACGCAACACCACGGGGCACGCCATAGCTGTTTCAACATTCTCTCACGGACACAATTTCTGTTATAAATTCTTTGTAAGCATTATGGTTCAGTAATATACTCGTTTGTAGCTTACAATTGCTTTACAGCTTGTTATAGTCAAGCCAATAAAAACGTTGATAAGGTTCTTAATGTTTTGTGTAGGCAATTCATTACCTACTAATTTTTAAACCGGCTTCAAAAAAGGGTGAAGATGTCAATTCGACTGTATGAAAATGAAAATGACCAAATTTTGATTAGCTGGTGCTTGTCGCCATGGTTTCTTTGAAATATGAGCGACATCTGACGAGTAGTTTTTCGATTATCTCCACTTCTCAGTGTTGAAATCGTATTTTTCGTTAAAAGTTTTTTGTGCTTGATTTTATTTTATTTATTTTTATCTGATCCGTCATCTACTTGTGACTTCCAAATATAAGTTATTTTTATTAATATACGTAAATACACAAAATAACTACGAGATACCTATGTAAGGAAAAATCTCTCAAAATTCTTAATATTCAAACCAAATATTTCTTATAATATTTATAGCAAAATGATATTATTAATAATATGATATACCTATTTATCATTTGTAATGACAAAAAAGTGGTGGATATTGCAAAAAAACCTCATTTGGAGATATTTTGAAATTACATCCCTTTGAGCAGCGATTGAAACGTTTTCAACGAGATCAAAAAAATGTTTCTATGGTAACACCGTTCATTTCGCGTTATACTTATTACTCATCTATAATACGGAGCGCCAAAATAAGTACCTACCTACATACCGTAGCTTCATAGAGGCGATACATACTCTACTTTTATTAATACGGGCATTAGCATATCCGGCGCGGTGGTTTAACCCTGAAATATACCAGGAATACAGCTCTTAAAAGATTGAAACTTTGCATTCAGAGCTCCATTACCTGTTTCAGCATCGGTTAGGCCCGCTTGGTTCGAAGCCAATCTAATATTTCAGAGTAAGCCACCGTCTGGCTCGGTGGCGTGGTGATAATCTCAAGTGGAAAGTTAGGGGAACTCGTCAGGTTTAAACTGATAATAACGGCTAATAATGCTGGAGGACGGCTGCGCCTCATTGGGAGTAGCCGTGCGAAGCGGGATTGATTCTCGGCCGCTGAAGATATTTACCTATATTTGTTTTTGATTTGATTGGATTATCAATGCGAGGGTATGAATGTGTTAGCGGTTTCATATCTGTACGCAAATTCACGTTGTTTAACTTGTGAGTGCAAGTAACATTTGATGAAACGCGTAAATAAAGGTCAAAGTAAAATTAACGTGACAATTGGATGAATTCTCGTGATCAGCGAGAAAGCCGAGAACAGATGTATGAGTAATAGGTATATGAGCCTTCTTAACGTGTAAGCCGAGAACTGTGGCAATTTCATATTCTCGGTGGCCCAAGTGTAATGGGCCATTAATGGCATTACGAAATGTAGTAATTGTTTAATAAATTTCTGAACAGAACCTACTTAATGCACTACTACTTAATGCTCAAGTAGCCTGGAAAGCTATTGCGTGATGATGTTATCGCGACTTTTAACACAATTTCAGGCTGATATTTTAGAGGTCACGCAATGTCACGCAGAATTAACCTTACGTGACCACTTAGGCGTTTTGTTTGATAAATAAAATCATAGATTTGCTCATGTGATAAATTTCGGTAAGTATTCAAATAAATACGTATAATAAAATTAACTTAGGCTGTACACAGTGTAGGTTTAGAGAGAAAAAAATATTGAACGTATTCATTAGAGCAATTTAGGTCCCATAATATTTTAACAATAATATATTTATCGTTTTATCTGTTTGAAACACACAGATTGATTGTCCATTTTTAGAAATGCGTATATTTTATTTATGTTTCCTCTATCATCAGCCATTCAATTGGTAAAAAACTGTTAATATTTTTTCTTTTATTTACATACAGTTGGAATACGTCCAACAATTTTGTTAGCTCTTTTGTAGTTCGCTACACGTATATAAGTAACGTAGATTGCTTTTTGATACTTCACTGGAGAATGATGACTTTCAAATCTTTTATCGGAGTGAAATAATTTGATCCTCAGTCCAAAAGCTAAGACCAACTAAAGGAAAAAAATATCATTTATTACGAAAATTGATAACGGACCGTTTTGTGGAGTTATATAAAAGAAATAACAAATCGCGGGACGCAATTTCCTAACAGTATTTACCTGAGTAATAACTTTATATAACTTTTTGTTGGCGTCTCAATAATGACGATTAACGAGTAAAACGGCTCTATATAGCTCGATTGTCGGCTATTTATAGGAAAGGTGTTACCTACCTATCGTACAAGAAAAAAAGCAAATCCGGTTTGAGTGTGAAGATATAAAATTAAAATTAAATGTGTATAGGTATGTACTGCATCTAAAATCTCAGTTGTTACTTTTATATTGAATAATGTCATAGATATTATTTAATAAAATTTAATGAAACATTTTAAAATAATGGTATTTTTTTATTACGGGCTTTAGTTGGGCAGTGAATGCTTAGGTAATTAAAAAATAAGACTGGTTTTCCAAAGTGACGCATGGGTGGTAAGGTGGTACCTACTTGTTAATAGATAAATTATGATGAATGCATTAGTTATTTAAATTTCCATTTATAATATTACTAATTTTATAATATTCGCATAAGAGTGTTAGATTGCCTATTTTTTCTGACATCTAACAATACTAAAACATAAAAAATGTAGTGACTTATGAATTCAGTATTTTTTTTACATTAAATTTTGTTCACTACCATCCTCTTTTCTGAATCAAAGGCCTAAGACTATTATTGTATCGGAATACAGCCGAAAATGTTGAAGACTTTCTTTTCTCTTCTTTCTTGGACAGAAACTTATCGACGCCTTTGCTATTTCATGTCTGTGAGCGATGGTGACCACTTAAAGTTGGCATAGTGAGTTTCGTGACACTCGCTCCTCTTTAATCGCTGTTAGTAGAAATACAGCTGTCGGTTACGTACAAGCATTTTGTGAACTTTGCGGGAACTATTCGGGAAGAGTAAAAGAAAATCACGTTAATGTTTCCCACGAGTTTATATTGCTATGGAATATGAAGTTGAAAAACGAGACCTTAGTCTGATTCTCTTATCTAGGTAGATAGATAGAGGTATAAGCTAGATAAGTAGGTACTAAGCTGTTTGTCTGTTTGTCTTGTCCGAATCAATCCATTGTCGGCGAGGTTGTTACATATGTAGATGATGTACCTACTACTATTCCAAAAAGATCTTTATTTTCCATTTAATTTAATTTAATTTAATTTCACAAGTCTGTGTGACTACAAAACGATGGGCATCTTAGTTCTTTTCGGAGGACACTAAGTTCTGTGCTACTCAATTTAGGCCGTAGGGATTTGAGTATGGTGTTTAGATTGGTAAACTTCTGAATAACTTAATTAAACTAAAGACTTGCCTTGAAATGCCTTAAGTAACCTTAAGTTGCCTCAACCAATCCGCACTAGATTATCGTTTAGAAATAAGCTCTGGGTGATCAGTGAGGAGGTCACTGATAAGGAGAGATCCGTTCTCAGTCACTACTGTGGTCTGACGGCTTCCATCAATAGCTACAAGCATCAATCCCATTAGTGGTACCTTCTGGTAATAACGTAGCATTAAATGCAGTAGTGTTCTTCGTGATCTAGCTGCAATTTTCATAAAATAGTGCACCATGACTGCCGCGTACCACAGTCTGGAACTTTCATTATTCACGTGTTTCTCTGACTAGAGTGTAGCAGGCAATATCATTGTCAACCTGTACCTAAATCAAGTTATTAAACTATTTTGATTGAAGTCCGTAACTGACAGCGAATGTTCGTATTGCAAATCAGTAGTTATATCTGAAAAAGCCCTTTTTCACACTAACACACCGGCTGAACTTTTCCAATCAGAAACAGGGAGGAATTTAAATATAAATTGAGTTACCAAACGCAGGAGTCCAACAAAAGCGGTCAGTAATGAAAATCGACGTGCATACCGTATGTACAATCTGGTCGTGACATTGTAATGAAGGGTAAAGAAATATAATGTAAAGATTATTAATATAAACTAGCATTCCTCCCACGGCTTAACCCGCGTACAATTTTCGGTTCAGTTTATCTCCTTACCCCTAAACGCAGTATAAGTTTAGGGGGTAATTTCCAAAAATCATTTCTTAGTACTCCCCTACACTCCCCAAGGAAAATGCATGCCTAATATCAGCTTCTTGCGTTCAGATTCTGCAATGCTTTGTTTGTCAGTCAGTTACTGAGTAACGGAAGAGTTTCATGTGGGTATAGGTATAGTTACATTGATTAGAGGTAAAGAACCTAGTTAGTCCTGTTTTGGATCGGTCATGGCTTCGGGAAGGCGGTGCTACAAGCTTGTTAATCTTAATTCAATAAAAATATTGCCAGCCTTTAAGGATTCGTAACACACTTATTTCATTTTATTTAATGCTTAGTAATATGCTGTTATATTATTGGAAATATTAGCAAATTATTAGGTCAATTCTTCGCATTTTTATTTATTTTATTTCTTGTTGTATAAAATCACTTTCTTGAAACCTGTATGACGTATGAACATTGGACTCAATTAATTCAAAATATTTATTACAATTAAACCTATAACGTTAAAACTCTTAATAAATGGGCCAAATAAGTTCATAATTTATTAAGAAAGCTTAGTATATTATTACTATACCTATTTCTAAATGATTCCTGAATACACAGTTTCATCTGAAGAATTTATCTGATTGTTTCGAGATTTATATCAAAAAGTTCGTAATTACTATCTTTTATATTAAAAACCTAGCAACCCTAGATTGCGTCGCTAGAAAAGTGAAATTAAACGAAACGCTTTTTATGGAAAAAGAACATTGTTCTGGAAAATAGCCTCGTGTCGAAATCAGTGACGATAAAAACTTTCTGAAACCAGGTCAACTGCACCGCCAAGTTAAATTTACTTAAATGAATGAGCAGGAAATAAAGAGCATTAAAAACCTACTTGGATCGCCTCCAAGTAGCGTCGATTTTGGTTAAGAGGAAGGTCGTAAATTAGTATTTAATGAACTTCGCTTAAAAGGAAGAAAGGAAAAGTGGAGGGAAAGAAGCTTCGCATAGTCAGAAGCAAATTTCCTTTGCTAAATATAGAACTTTATTAGATACAGGTCGGGCGAAGTGCACTTTCATTTTGATCTCTTTGTTAACAAAGAAATTTGTATGCACGGAAACATGATACGAGATTTTTAAAGATTCGTGGATATAGAATTGAAACAGAAATTTAGAGTTGAATTTAAAAAATGAGCGCTTGAATGTCCGATAAACAAATTCTAGCTTTTTGCAAACATCTCCTTCCTTATTACATCAACCCCATAACCTGTTACTAGCCCAATATTTATTTACACTAATCCAATCAACACTTATCCGTTCTGTAGCAGTATGGTGGAGGATACTCCAGGCCTCATCAGGAGTGTATTCGAGAGACCCACGCTCGTTAGTGGGTTTAAACAAAGCCAAGTAGGTAATTATCTACACCAGAACTTACAGTACACATTACCAAACTAATTCTTCTATCACAAGGAAGTCTGAACATCTTTTTGCTCAGAGACTTAAAATATGAGTGTGCAATACAATAAGAACCAACAAAGTGAGCGTAGAAATTTCATATGGTAAGGCTCATCAAGTCGACAAATAGTACGCGTCTAGTAACGGACTCGGCGTATATGTACCGAGACTCTAGGGAAATAATTGTTCGCGCCTGATTGCAGCTTCTCTGCCTTATGAAATTTTTCGCATGTACTCGTGTTACACAAATTTCCAAAATGGAAACAACTTTCATGGGAACCTTTAGCAATATTAGCTGCTACAGAATTGCTATCGTAAGATAAATTTAGAATATCTATTGAAAAAAGAATATTCAAAAATGTTCTGTAGTGTTTGGAGTACGCGAATATCAACTTGTGATATTTGTCACAGAAAACCGAACTGGACCGATTAATTAATGAGACTAGTGAGTGATAACAGCCTAAGTAACTGTTAACAATCTAAAGTTCTAAACTCTTCCATATTATTCAGAAAATATTATTACACTAATAGCTTAACACTAGGATTCCCCGTGTCGTGGACATCTCATAAGACAAGACTACCCACATGCTGATCCTTATGATTATAATTTTTTCCTCGCTGGGGATTGCAGGCAAGACTCTTCGAATGATAGTCAAAAAAAGTAACTATTGCATTATAAAGGACATCAACTAAAAGCCTCGAGTCGAAATCGTTTGATAACATGTTATGAATCACATGGTTTAATGCCGACATTAATGAAACAATTAATAATGCAGGTCCCTTGCATGCTTTTGTACCAGCAACTCATTGATGACGTCTTTGGTGTAAATACAACTTTGTATATTCCAAAAATTCCAACAAAGAATTAAATACGGAGTGTTTTTTATATTATTTTCTTTTTTTCTTAAATTGTAACGTAGTTCGATAGAGATTTACGAGAGTAAAAATTGATACTATAGGTACTGAAATTTTAGAATGTTAGAGTACCCTAGTTCTAAATTTAGTCGCAGAATAACGTTGATTGATTAGATAATAACCGCAATTGACGTTACAAATTGTTCCTCCAGGCTCCAACTGTCCGACAATGATGTATTACACTTCCCCGTTTTGCGAGGACAGCTTAACTTGATACGGTTTTCTGATTTCACAGTTAAAATCATCAAGGACAATAATATTTCTAACAGTATTAATGGTATCTTCACCAGTTTTATAAAACTTATGTTTGTTTTGTTTTGGTTTACCATAGTAGTACTCGTAGGTAGGTACTCATCTTGATATTGTCGTTCTTCAAAATCTTTTCCTGTTATAAATAAAATTAAATCCTAACAACGAAACCTGGAATACATATCAAAAATTCCTTTGCAGCGATCTATCTAGTTTCTGAATTCTCTCATCTTATTCCTCAATTTTCCAAAGATACGTATGAAATTCAATTGATCTAAAAGAATCAATTGAAGAATGCATCGCAATTCCGTAAATGTAAATTGAATTATTTATAGCATAGTTCCCATCTAGAGCATTCAGCGTAGGTTCTTCTATACCTGAACGTCTTTTTAAAGTTGCAACAAGACACTTTAATTTCCCCGGGGTAGTCGCCGAGCGTAGCTCATAATTCATGCCGAGTTAACATTTTGTCAGTTTGTATTTGTTGCTCAAGAACGCATGCTTCCCGTGAACTTTGTCCGTTTCTCGAAAGCATTTCTGTGCTTCCATAATTAAACGCCTATGTGAAGTTAGACTATGCATCTTTCTGAATTCTGATTTATTATGAACATTCCCAACTAATTTCGGGTAAAGTTTTGCCGCATACAAATGCAAAAGCACTATTCAACTGTTTAGGTTGAGCAAAACTATCACTATCACGAACTGTTCCGGAATAAAAACTCATTAAAACGATGTTCCAACAATAAAAAGAGTAAAAGAAAATTATCCTAAAAGATTAATTGAGGATTATTAAAAAAAATCTCCTATTTAACGTGTTCCAATGAACTACAATGATATTAGTCATTCAGCAGCATTTCCCCAGTTTATGCTGAACTTTATCAAACGGGAGTAATACGGTAACAGTGGACGCTGGCAAATATTTGCGCAGGTAAATTAGTGTACTCAAGCTGCATCGCGGAGGATGAGTATTTGGCCCCTAAATTTTAATGATTTGCTTTGACCCCTATGCGTCGGTTCGTTATTTATTGATGTTGGTAATCAGACAAATGGCTAATCCATTAAGTACACAGTCCACGGCACTAAACAATGTGACGAGTACGCGGAAATAGAATCTAAATGGAAGTGTCAGTCAGTGGACATTTCAGCGCTGTGGCCGCCAATATTGTGACAGGTAGCTAAACTTGACATTTGCATTACAGGGTTTCATAAAATAAGTCTGTCTGTAGTAATATAATAGTAAAAATTTTGACAGTGTATAGTGATTGAGTGATAGTTTGAGACTCGGAAAATGAAAAAGAATGTTTTTTATTTCGAATATCATACCTTTACGGAATGAAAAGGGATGGTGGAAAGGATGTTAAAATTTAATCATGATCTGACACCATTTTGTAATTAAAAATACTAACAATTAAAAAAAATTAACTCGCTACATTTTCATAATTTAAATCACTTCAATAGGTTCATCTTCTACTTCTGAAGTAAGTATAAAATAAAGCTATATGTAAAATGAATAGTCTTCCAGTGGACATTAATAAAAACTTTAATTTCCGTTCTGTGTTCAATTCCCGGAAAAATTCGTGGTAGACTAATCGAATAGATATCGAAGTAAAATTATCGTACCGTACTATCAGCTATCTAACAAATTGCACATAAATCGCTCTCTGCCAAATTCATTGGTACACACTGACTTTAATTGATGAAGTAAGCATTCACGCATTAATTACAAGTATTTTTAGGTAGATTAACAATTTATTGTTTCTATTTATTTTATGGTCTTATAAGCTGTTTTATAAGCTACAGTGATTGGTTTAAGTAGGTCGGTTGTTTTTAATGTCTACATGGTGTTAATGGCGATTTACAATGAATTAATTTATCATTACAACAGAAACAGGAACAGTTTTGTGAGAGAGTCGACAATTGATATTAAGCACTGAAATCGATAAAATTACTGTCAAGAGTGCAGACAAAGGATTAAATTGCTGGACTCGCTAATTAATAAATCAGAAGTCGTCTGAGCAAACACATTGCCAGCTTAATTCCCCCATTTCACTGTTTGAGTTCCTGATTTATTACATCCATATAATTACTTAGGTTCTCTTTGCTTACATTGCTTTTCTTCGCCTTATGTGTTTATTATAGATTCACTTAAGCGTTATCAATTTCGTTTTTTATCGAGATAATTTTTCCATGTTTCGTTTCTAAGACTCTATAACCATGTTATATAACAATGATATGAACAGGCTTTCCCATAAGTGTTATGATGATTTCAAGAGGTAGATAGCTTTTGACTTCAACTAGCAGATTTCAAAAATGGACGTTACGAATGTTCTTTTTTGTTTTTTTTTAAAAGACGCTTATTTTACTTACCAATTTATTTTGTGCCCAATGATCAGGTATTTTTGATAAACCACATGAAAATTTATTAAAATTATTAGATATACGGATATTATAAGGATAATTATACGGTCTGGTTTCTTTTGTTGCTTTCTTGGACATCTTTTGGTGATAAAAACTTGATTAATGTGTTCAGTGTCTATTTTAAGAAATTAAAAGTGTATCCTTTTTTCCCTTTTTTGTTTTTACATTTTCGCTTCGTAACTTCTACACGGCTTCTGCGTGTAAACCAGACAATTATATAACAATACTTCGTTAGTATACTAAAATAAATTTTGTCGGAAGTAACAAAAATTTTAATTTATCCGTTACTAGCTGACCAAAATACCTAAAAAGTGAACGCTGTATAAATGAAACTATTCAAACTATTCTTTACAATCCTTTAAATCCTTAATGTAATTATAATTATTGGTATTATTTACTTCCAAATGAGAAATTGCAAAACATATTTTAAACAAAGAATAAACTGCTCATAAATAATTGACTAAGTTCGATTACGTTAGGCACTCTCTTTGAGTTCAAAATACATCCTAGTATTAAAACCACTTATTTATTAAAAACACAAATATTGAACTTTATTATAAATAATAATACGCCTCTGATATCGTAAAGAAGACAGCGAGTCCAAAAGTTTATAGGTCAACTCCTAATGAGATTTTCTCAACTAAAAATTATATTTTTGAGAATCATTAAATAAAACTTTTGCTCTAACTCAAGATTTTTCAGACACTTTTAAGGATTTTTAGAATTTTTAAAGATAATATTGTTATAAAATGTTATGAATTCATTAAACCTTATAATAACTCTAGGGAAACTTTTTAACAAGGTAAGTACTTATTCAATAAACTTCCTAGAAAAACAAAGTTATTATTTTTTCGCCTCTTGTCAATAATACACTATGATACCCCTTGGCTTCAGACGGCATTATAAGCTGTCAAAATTTCATAGTACGTTCACTTCGCTGAATTCAATGGATAAGTATGATCTAATTCATAGGAAGAATGAAGAGAAGTTTGAATAGAAATTTAGTAAGATGTGGAAGAACATTTTAGGTGCAAATTATCTAAGGATTTCAGAAGCTTCGATTTAATGCTCATCTGTCTACTTCTTCTAAAGTAGAATAATAATATGTCCAGGGCCTCAATTATGGCGACGAATCTTTGGTATTAATATTTTAAAGCAGCTTTGAATATTTATCTAGTTCGTATACTAGAACTTTTTAATAATAGTAGTAAAAATATTGTTTTTTTTAGTAGCGTCGGTATTGTTCGCATAGCCTCTAGATACCTTCGAATTCTTCCCTGAAGCAATTTTGTTCAAGTTTACCCATGGGGATGTCCTTTAGTGCCAGCAACAGTTACAAATGAGGCAGTTCATCTTGTCCTAAATGGACTGTACTGTACTGAAGTAAACTGTTGCCTTGGACATTAGTTATTAATATCCGTAACCCGTCATCGTTAACACTATTTGAGTGCATTGCTACGTTGCCTGGTCAATTTTAAATGATTTCTGAACTCTGATAAATAAATGTAATTCGAGAAATTTTAAAATTGAAAACTGCAATAAAATGCGATTACAATTTATTCAACCTTATAGAAGAATTTTTATTATAAATATGATTTTAGTGGTATTATTCAAAGGTTATCTTGACATAACAAGGAAAAAACCAAATTGAAATATTACAAAATGGATCAATATAAATTCTTTACATTTTTACGTCTCTAAAACATCAGTTTCATTGCTGTGGGTATCCATAATTAATAATTTCAAGAAGAAACGGTCAGTCAATATTGCCAGCAAACGACTGGATGATAAAAATATTTTTGCTTGTTTTTTGCGGCGGTTCCATCCTTCAAATTAACGTCTCTTGGGGTCGGTTCAGGCGGTCCTTTCAAATATCAATTATGTCGACGCTGGCCTTGTCTTCTTGTGATTAATTAATTAGGGGTTGACTGCAATTATGTCTTCTTTGGAGACGGTCCATGACAACGTCCGGAGAAACGTTTTCAACTAGGCGGCTCTTTAATATAGAAATGTACAGTGGACAACTGGTGTTGTAAGGAATTCAAGTGTCAATTAGGTACTTACTTTTAATTGCTGTATGCAGGTACAATTTATATGTACTTAAGACAATTTATTTTTACAATTTTTATCAATAACTAAAAAATATTATCATCGACATACCTAGTAAAATTGTTCCTTTGCTAAAATAATGCCTGTAATATATTTTCAATGGCAATTTCATTTTGAAATCCAACTCACGAGCCATCCGTCCAAATAACAATTGAGATGGAAGAAAGTACCTACCTCCGACGAAATGAAATAATCGTAAAGTGAAAGTCCTTTAACGCTTTTCTATCTCAAGTGAAACCGCTCAAAGTCAAACGTATCCAATATAATATTGAAAACTTTTTGCAGACGCCTTATTTCATGTATGATGAATCGACTTCTGAACGGGATGGACAAAATAATCTGGTCTGAAATATAAGCATGGCATTTTAGTTAAATGTAGGTACTTTATTTATTTTCATTCACAACACAATATGGAGAGAAATTGTTTGTTGTTATAATGATTATATATGTCACACTTACAAGTTATTTTACTATATTTTCTTACTTATATTGTAATATAAAAGTCTATATTTGACCTCATTTACCTATGCAAAAACAGCTGAACGGACTAAGAAAATAACACACATAATTGTAAGCTAATTTAAAATGACATAATTATAATTCCTGAAATTGAATAATTTTTAATACGTAAGTTAGGGGATAAAAAGCTGGGCACTGAATTTGATCTAAATATTATTTTATACTAGCTGTTGCCCGCGGCTCCGCCCGCGTGGAATTCAGTGTGTCACAAAGTTATTCCTGCGTTAATCCCGACCCCACACATATTAAGACACACTCCACACATCTTAAGAACAGTTGATTTTTTACTACGTTTTAGTCATACCGTACATCATACCGTACAAAAATCCGTTATGTAGATCTTGAGAAAATCGATAAAAAGACTTTAAGATATAAACGTCGGGGTTTTTTCATTCCAAACTATTATATTTTTAAACTACATTGGTAGTTTTTCATTCGGGTGCCAAAACATAAAGACCAGCTAAAGCGATGCTGACCCTCGAAAAAGAAACATAAAGTTGATCATGAGAAAAAAAGCCGGTTCGATTCCCGATATATTATGTATAGATATCCCGATATATAGATATTAATGAGCCCGTGACTTCATTCGCTCATGGAAGCTTTTCCCGCGTAAATCTCGATCCCGCGGGAAGTCAGGAACAAAAAGTAGCTTATATAATGTTCCATAACCTCCTCTACCTCCCACTGAAAGTCCCATAAACATCTGAACCCACGACCTCATTCCCGGGTATGAGTTTTTACCGCGTGAATCCTAATCCCGCGGGAATTCAGGGATAAACAGTACCCTATATGTTGCTTCAAAACTTCCTCAATCTCCTAGTAAAGGTCGCATAAAAATTTAAGCCCGCAACTACGCGCAGGAGTTTATTCCACGTAACTCCAGATCCCGCGGGATTTCCGGGAAGACAGACTTGTTAGTTTTATATTTAGAAGCTATTTATACCCCATACGCGAAGAAGGTTTTCCCGCGTAAATTCCGATCCCGCGGGATTTCTGGGATAAAAAATATCCTATATGTTAATCTAAGTTGCCTTCTATGTGTGTGCCAAATTTCATGAAAATCGGTTCAGTAGTTTTTGCATGAAGAAGGTTTTCCCGCGTAAATTCCGATCCCGCGGGATTTCTGGGATAAAAAATATCCTATATGTTAATCTAAGTTGCCCTCTATGTGTGTGCCAAATGTCATGAAAATCGGTTCAGTAGTTTTTGCGTGAAGGAGTAACAAACAAACAAACAAATACACAAACTTTCACATTTATAATATTATACTAGCTGTTGCCCGCGGCTCCGCCCGCGTGGAATTCAGTGTGTCACAAAGTTATTCCTGCGTTAATCCCGACCCCACACATATTAAGACACACTCCACACATCTTAAGAACAGTTGATTTTTTACTACGTTTTAGTCATACCGTACATCATACCGTACAAAAATCCGTTATGTAGATCTTGAGAAAATCGATAAAAAGACTTTAAGATATAAACGTCGGGGTTTTTTCATTCCAAACTATTATATTTTTAAACTACATTGGTAGTTTTTCATTCGGGTGCCAAAACATAAAGACCAGCTAAAGCGATGCTGACCCTCGAAAAAGAAACATAAAGTTGATCATGAGAAAAAAAGCCGGTTCGATTCCCGATACATTATGTATAGATATCCCGATATATAGATATTAATGAGCCCGTGACTTCATTCGCTCATGGAAGCTTTTCCCGCGTAAATCTCGATCCCGCGGGAAGTCAGAAACAAAAAGTAGCTTATATAATGCTCCATAACCTCCTCTACCTCCCACTGAAAGTCCCATAAACATCTGAACCCACGACCTCATTCCCGGGTATGAGTTTTTACCGCGTGAATCCTAATCCCGCGGGAATTCAGGGATAAACAGTACCCTATATGTTGCTTCAAAACTTCCTCAATCTCCTAGTAAAGGTCGCATAAAAATTTAAGCCCGCAACTACGCGCAGGAGTTTATTCCACGTAACTCCAGATCCCGCGGGATTTCCGGGAAGACAGACTTGTTAGTTTTATATTTAGAAGCTATTTATACCCCATACGCGAAGAAGGTTTTCCCGCGTAAATTCCGATCCCGCGGGATTTCTGGGATAAAAAATATCCTATATGTTAATCTAAGTTGCCCTCTATGTGTGTGCCAAATTTCATGAAAATCGGTTCAGTACCCCATACGCGAAGAAGATTTTCCCGCGTAAATTCCGATCCCACGGGATTTCTGGGATAAAAAATATCCTATATGTTAATCTAAGTTGCCCTCTATGTGTGTGCCAAATTTCATGAAAATCGGTTCAGTAGTTTTTGCATGAAGAAGGTTTTCCCGCGTAAATTCCGATCCCGCGGGATTTCTGGGATAAAAAATATCCTATATGTTAATCTAAGTTGCCCTCTATGTGTGTGCCAAATTTCATGAAAATCGGTTCAGTAGTTTTTGCGTGAAGGAGTAACAAACAAACAAACAAACAAATACACAAACTTTCACATTTATAATATTAATAGGATATGTTAATCTAAGTTGCCCTCTATGTGTGTGCCAAATTTCATGAAAATCGGTTCAGTACCCCATACGCGAAGAAGATTTTCCCGCGTAAATTCCGATCCCGCGGGATTTCTGGGATAAAAAATATCCTATATGTTAATCTAAGTTGCCCTCTATGTGTGTGCCAAATTTCATGAAAATCGGTTCAGTAGTTTTTGCATGAAGAAGGTTTTCCCGCGTAAATTCCGATCCCGCGGGATTTCTGGGATAAAAAATATCCTATATGTTAATCTAAGTTGCCCTCTATGTGTGTGCCAAATTTCATGAAAATCGGTTCAGTAGTTTTTGCGTGAAGGAGTAACAAACAAACAAACAAACAAATACACAAACTTTCACATTTATAATATTAATAGGATAATAGGATAGGATTTTAATCAATAAATAAAATTTTGCTTTTCACTGAAAAAATGTTATTTTTTCACTTTTAATTCACATTTTTTATAAACTTTTGATTAATTGAGTATAATTAATTACCTAGAACTAGTTGGCCTATTAACATTTTTCATCATTTCCTTATGTATTTAGTTTAAAATTTTGAAATACCTACCAACTTACAAACAGATGAAGTCGCGGGCTGAAGCTAGTAAATTTAATATTTTTTGTACAAACATTTTAGTATTCCTTTACCAAATCACCTCAATAACACTGTTCATTGCCATCGACTTTATAAAGTAAAAAAATTTCAGCTCGATAATATTCTTGTGTTTAATATTGCTGTAAAAAATTTATTGCAAAAAACTCACAAAAAAGTACCTATTTAAAAAAAATTAATTTTGCCTTTCATCATAACACATAGCAGAGCGTGGTTTCGATCCACGGACCTCTGGGTTATGGGCCCAGCACGCTTCCACTGCGCCACTCTGCTGATGAATAAGGTAGCGAAATATCGGATCACATTTTGCTGTGGACGAAGAAAATTTTCATCACACCTATTCGAAAAAGACGACTTGGTTCGGACTTACGGGGTTCCAAAGTTGCTGTTTTCTATTCAGCGGGCGGGAATGAATTTTCATACAACTTTTCCTGCCGGCTAGATCTTTT
The DNA here is from genome assembly GCA_905404135.1 of Hesperia comma. NCBI lineage: Eukaryota > Metazoa > Arthropoda > Insecta > Lepidoptera > Hesperiidae > Hesperia > Hesperia comma. Next base: position 11,814,250 of record FR990025.1, on the reverse strand, counting down.
CCGTCCTATTTTGAATTTAGAACATTTTAGTATTTTGCGCTAAAGAAATCGAACCCAAATATTGTTTGAATAAAGAATGTCTGGTACGACGCGAGAGCCCCGCCAGCTGAATAATAAAAAAAGAAATCAAATTAAGATTTCGTTTTCAAATTAAAATTAAGTTTTCGTGCATTTTTACGTATTATTTTCTATTATATGTCGGAGATAGGATACTTGTTTGATGCTATTTTATCTGTGGTAGACGAGGTGGTCGATGGTGAATTGATACTCTGTGGCGCGCGGGAGCATTGGCATTGTCATTAATGGAGAAATATGAAAAGAAATTAATGTCGCGTGCGATCGGAATATTGTTCTTGTAAAAAGTCCTTATTAATTTTAATGCCGTGAATCTCTAATAATAATAAATAAAGTGTATCCGCGAGTGCGAGTGGTTCGATCAATAAATCAATATCGTAATATCGCAAAGCAAATCCAATCAATACCAAAGTAAACCCAAACCGAATATTCATAATGAGCCATACATGAGCATTGAATAAAGTAGCTGGTTGTGTGTTGTTGCGTGGCTCTGAACTCTTGTTTTATTTGACATCCTGACAAGTGCCCCCGTCATATATATATTATTTTCTCATAGTGGGTGATGAAAAGTAGAGTGTATCACTCGGGTGCAAGTATATTTTTGGCTCGGGCGACGTACTTTGAATCCCTCGCTACGTTCGGGATTCTACTAAAGAATCCCTCGCTACGCTCGGGATTCTACTCTAGAATCCCTCACTTCGCTCTGGATTCAAAAAACGCCCTCGCCGAAAAAATATTACTTTGCACCCTTGTCATACAATCTACTATTATTTGCCTGGTTAAATATCGTTTTCGAATTATCATTAGCGAGTCGTTAAATTCGTTGCCTGTAATTATTTTTTGTTTTCAACCCTTTAATAAACTAGCTATCCTTCTGCTGCTTCGCTCGCGTGGTTTTCGTTTTTTTTTTCATTTTCAGCCCTTAGTACCTAATTTGTTTTTGAGAAATTAAGTAGTTTCTGTTTGACTTTGTGTCATTCTTTATATTCCTGAGAAAATTATTTGAAATCGGTCAAGCGGTTTAGATTTTCATAGAAATTTTTATCCACTATTTTAAGCCTTTAGGGTTTGATTTTTTTAAAAGTGGTCTATGTGTGACCCTGGGTCTCCATTTTTTTCATTTCGAATTTTAGCCAAATACGCCATAGAAATACTTACCGATAAGCCACGTTGGATTCAATCTTTTCATGTGATACCTAACCAGAGACGTAACAAAAATATATTTTTGGTTCATAAGAAGACAAGCATTACAAATAGAAAACACCATTTACGAACCCATTACATACTAATCGTCCCGAAATTGATCAATTTGGCCTCATTGCTACAGACGGGGCCCTTCTGAGTGATTAGTGCATTGTGACAAAATTGCACCTTTCCCCTCATGTTACACTAATACATTCCATACTCAACGTCCTTTGCAAGATCCCTGTGTGTGACAGGATAATAAGCTCACACCCTATTGAAATTGGAATTATCACTGATATTTTTCTTTCTTCTATATTTCTGAAATACGATATTATCGCTCCCTGTTCGGATTTGTAAACAAAAGTAGAGCCACTCGCTCTACCCACGCAACAACGGTGGAAATAGGTTAGGTATATTATTATAATGGTATTGCTCGTTGCTTTCATGTTTTTGTGTATGTACATTAGGATTATAACTATTATGTCGTTAAATATTCATACGAGTACATTAGTAAAGAGGAATACCTTTTAGTCAGTCTGTAATATGTGTAAAATTATAATATTATTTATGTACAAAAACAATGAATATTTGTTCTTGAGTAGATTTAAAGAGGTATGAGTAATGGGCCAAGGAGATCATTGCTCGATACAAAGGAAATAAAAAGAATGAATGAAATTTAATTTAATAGTAGTAATTTAATTTAGTAGTAGAAGTACCTAGGTTTTTTTTAAACACTTAGAAAGTCAAATTCCACCATTCTCTCAAAAATTCCTACGGCGAGTGGTCTTGGAAATAGTCAACATCCAAGTAGTAAACATAGTTCAGTGCTCCTCTTTTATTACGAGGCGAATTAAGGGTAGGTATATAACTCACACTATTTTGGACTTTATGGTGCATTTAGTTACCCGCAGTATTGATAGAAACAATTCTCTTAAATTACGAAGGTTTCACAAGAATTTTCGCAATTTTTACGTCACAAACAGGTGGATTTTTAATTGTTGTTTGTTAATTACATTATAATATTTTCCAGTGATCACTACGAGGAAAGGCGTGCAGTAAGTAGAAGCCAAAAGAAAAGTTGACTTTATCTTGAAGTCGATTTAATAAAATGCTCCACTACCGTTTTCTTCTAGGGAATATTCCGATAAGTTTCGATAAAGGCTTCGAAGGCGCGGGTTCTGATTTCCTTTCATTTCCTTTTAGGAAACTTAAATAGAACTGAGACTTCCCTGACGACGGGGCACCGAATCAATTATTTGTGTTACGGAACTTTTCTTCGATTTGCTCCGTATAATATTGTGCTAGGTTTTCTTATCTGTCTTAATACGTTACATAACGAATTAACGATTTACTTTTTGTTTTTATGGAAAATTGAACTAATTTGATGGCATAAATAAAAAGTTTCAAAACTAATTACTGAAATCAACAAAGTATGTCAATGTTGTGATAACAATGTACAGAGCATAATATGAACGAAAAAAAATATTGCATTGAGAAAAAAAAACAAAATTATTATTGAGACTCTTTAATCGTGGGTAAAACATTTTTTTTCATAATCAACACTAATAATTTTATATTCAACATAGAGAAATTATTCCAGTCTTCAGTTGGTAGGTGTCGCTAGTAGTAGTATAACGCTGCGGTCAAGTAATGAACCCAATGTTTCGTACAGTAGGTATTTTTCTCAATACACTGGCTTTAAAAATAATATATGTATAAATAAATTTCACGGTGATTCGGAATCCTACGTATACGAACCTGTCTTGCATTTGATTGATTTACTATTAAGTAATCGGTAACTTTTTATTTTTTAACATTTTATTTGAAGTTACGTGTGTAACAGTTAATTTCTTTTATAAACGCTAGCATAAACACTTATCTAAAAGCGCTTTGCAAATACAGAGTGCGCTACATAGGTTTTTAAAATACTTTATTGTTTGATGATCGTGCTTCCAACAACGTTCACCAACAATCCTTTGCGTTGAGGGCGTGCAATTCATACCAGCATAGAGATTACGCTTACTTTATATAAAATACGAGTATAATAATTAATTAAATACGGTTTGTCGTATTATGTAACGCAAAAATATTTTTTCACAGTAATAGGCAAGGGTTATTTGAACAAAATGTAGGTAATTTTCTTTTTAACCGACTTCAAGAGAAGAAATACATAGGTTCTCAATTCTAATTATGTTTTTTTCTTATGTGTGTCGTAACTTCGTACTGGAACAACCGATTTCGATAATTCTTTCGACATTCGAAAGCTAAATAACTGCCGTCTGGACTCTGGTTCCATTTTAATAACTGTTTGAGTTATTTTGAATAATGTGAATTTAAGTTATATTCGTTATGTCATAACTATTGACTCGGTGTTCCAATGTTGTTGATTCTTTTTTTGTTCAAAAGGTAGTTCTGTCGTGTGGTCTCTTATAAATTTGAGTGACGAATGGAGAGTGGTTTTTGAGTTATCCTGATTTTGAAGTTGATAATTTTCGTAAAAAGTTATTTATATTAGTTTTTTTCTTTATAGATATACATATAAAGCCAATTCATGTAGGTAGTAAAAAAATTAAAGCTCAATATTTTGCTGAAAAAATTAGAAACATACCAACGAATTTGCCTCTTTTAAAATGCATTTCCTGTATTTCCAAATCATAAAGTATAGCAGGCAATAAAAGATGTTTTGACATGGTTCGTTGACAAAGTGAGTTTCAACATCTAACTCTATATCCGTAAGAAGTTTAAAGTGTAGCGAATATAGTTAGGCACACGCATCACGAACTTGACAAAGTAGAAAATAAAATCAAATAAGAATTCGCTGGAAAGTGTTTCAGCGACAAAAAAGGCCAAGTTACGTCAAAATGTGGCGCAAAACTTTCCGAGTGCCTCGTCAGCAAATTATAGTCTAACTTGTGTATTGCCGTGGAGACACAACTTTGGAGCGTAAAGCTAAACTTCTCGTGATACAAACTTATGACTTTCATTACATTTTATCTTTGAGATTTTACTTTCTTGATTAAAAATTATTGACTGGCGTGGAAGCACAGCTTTCTAAGGCACAGAACTTCGAAATAGTTTTGAGAGCTTTTAGTAACTTGTACCTACAACGATTAAACTTTATGAAAATATTAAATGAAGAGTTGAATAATCTTATATATCACGTATAAATGTATATCGTGCAAATAAATGTGAATCAGTTTAGTGATTTTCAAGCGATGCTCGCCTATATAGAAAAGTAGATGGACAACATTGAATACTTATGCTGATTAGGATCCGTTTACCTATATTATTTTTATTTGCAATAATATCCAATAATAATTTGATAATTTAGTGCAGACACGTCCTTGTAACACCAGTTGTGACTACAAAACGTGCCTTCTAAAGAAACAACTTCATTACAATACAATTAAAAGATATAAATTGCGGAGTTTACATCCACAGTCGCGTGACCCTACTCATAAAGGCCCCAGAATATGTTGTATGCGGGAAAAGGGACAAATTTATGTAGCTTGGACACAAAAACCAGCCGTCGCGTCAAATGATATACTTGCAAAGCGTGGAGTTAGGTAGACATCGGCGGTAATACGGTTTATTTATTGAGAAAGTTACTGGCTTCGGGCAGACAGTAAATCAGAAGCATGATTGTAAAGCAACAACCAAATTTTGCTTTAGCAATAGTACTTTAGGTATTTAGTATGATGTGACGATTAATTAAGAAGCAATATACCTACCTAACATCTTTTTGCTTCGACATATTTAGTGTCATACAAAATTGTAAGCTGAATTTCTTGACGGAATTACTCCATGTAAAAAGGCTGAAAAAAATATTTGACTGCTTCATCTTTCAAAACTAATATTATGCAACGTATATACAACGCTTAACCTCCAATATATTGGACATAAAATACATATTTCTTATTGCAATCTATACCAAAACCAATATGTACAGTATTGTACCCGGCAACACATAATGCACATCGGTATTCAGAAAGAGATATTCGGTTAGTTTCGGCTTTTTAGAGCGTTGGTCTTACTGCACCGTCCTTAACGCTGACTTGTCACTTTTCTTTCGAATTCGGTAGAAGACGGTCGCGTTCACTAAATATAAAGAGTTGTAAAACCTCCAATGGAACATCAATATTATTATTTTTATAAGTACTTAATAGGGTGCTTTATTTGCTCTTAATAGTTTTTGCACCAAGTATTAGTGCAATGTGCTAGAGACTCCGCTCTACAAAGCCGTAACTAGCCGATTATGTTTCTAACGTCCGATGTGCATTACTTTTCTCCGGGAACTGTATCTATATCTACTATCACACTGACATATTTCTAGTTTTATTTTTATCGACTGTAGATGAGCCGAATAGTATACCTAGTTAGATTGGACCTTTATGTAAATGTAATGTTCCTTACCTTACAGATCTCAAAGCAGCTGAAGTATTTTTTATCGCTTCTTCAGTATAGCTTAGGTTTCCTTTAGAATTTTACATAACCCTTAGCCATTTTAGTTCAGTGAATATATTTATGTATTCAGTAAGTACTTAAACATCTTATAGGTGTGCTAACGACTACAATCTAACTATAATAGCCAGGGTTCACTGCCACTTAGGAGCACCAGAGTACCTACTCATAAAATTTTATCACTGACGGTTACCTTATAAAATCTTGTCCCATAACCAAACCATAAATTTAATTATGTTTTCATAAGGACACTTCAAGCTTTTGGTGTTGGTGGATCCTGCTTTTGTTATGAAACTGCATAAGATCTATATAATGTGAACTTCAAAACAATAGTAGCTACAAAGACCGAAATAATGGTTTCCTGATTAACGAGAAAACTTTTATTTTTTTTAAATCAATTATAATAGTAAAAGGGCTAAAATGTTTAATACACGGAATAAAAATCATGAAGCTAACATTGGACTGATTTAAAAGGTCAAAAGTTCAAAGTCAGAAAAATAGACGTTGTGTTTCATAAAGATATATGACAAGATAGATTCAAGCTTATTCCGAAAGATATTAAACCGATAGATATATTATGATCAGCAACCCCAATATAGTAGGTCCTCTAAGGAGCTCTTTATAGCTCTTTTGCCAGTGTATTCGAATCAAATGGGCCACCTCACGGTCGTATGCTTTTATGTACATTACAAACGACGGATTTTACTACGAACCGTTAAGGGTACACCCATTCAATGGCTGTTTAATGTGACAAAACTTACTGTGTAATAGATTATGTTGACCTAAATGTATTCAAAGACGAAACAGCAGGAGACGTACAAGTTTATGATCAGAATCAAAACAAGTATAAAACCGCGACTCGATCTGTGGCCATTGTCGTATTTGTAAATAAAACTGGTATAAAAATGAATATTTTATTTATATTAAAAACGAATGGAAGTATTCTACTTGAGATTCATTTATACTAGATAATGATGATGTAAACCCGGTTTTAACTGCCAATAATACTTGAGATAACATTTTATGTCTAAATTCAGTATTCATTCATTAATTGTTAAAAATAATTCAAATTTTTATTTCAGTCCTTTTTCCAGTCCAGTCCAGAGATCAGAATACAGTCATTAGCCAATTCACACAATTAATTAATTTGATATTTGTAAAACAATATTTATAATGACAACTTCAATTCCTTATAAAAATAGAATCACGTAACACTTCTAACAGATACCTTTTTAATATACAGAGAGATCAATATGTTGATCACAATTACAAAATGAAACGCGTAATAGTCAATTTGGAATGCTGTATCGTATTTTTGTAACAAAACAATGACATCTAAGCGACACTAAGCGTAGATTACTGTATAAAACCATGAGATTTTAAATGACTTTTATTGAACATCACAAACACCCGGGGAATGTAATGAAACAGCGAGAAACGAATATGATCGTCGTTTCGTATGTTTTGCGCATTGATTACCTCCGACGTGTAGCTCAAATTGGATATTTGAAAAATAAAATTTGTTACAAATGGAATAATATACCAATGGGGTGCCGTTGGATGATGTCATTAAGACACATTTTATAACAAGAGAAAAAGATAAAACGCGAGTTATGTAAATTGACCTGTAACCAAATTATAACATTGAATTTATCAATATATTATGTAGGTATGATATTTGTTATGTAGGTAGTTAATACAATTATGGCAAAGGAAAATGAAAAATAAATGTTTTTTTTTTATAATTACCCATGAAATTGAAAAATATACGATAGACGTTTTTCGGGGCATTGCGCATTATTTCAACAATGAGGACATATTATATAATAATAGTGTATTTTTTCATTTCCATTAATACCTTTCTATTGAATAATAAGGTTTTCATTGTAGACTCTAAGATACGTATGACCTTACCATAATACACTGTATTATGTATAATAAAATTATGGTAAGGAGATGGACGTAAACATGACTTCGGGTTCAGGTAATTAATAAACATCCAACCTTTAATCACTTCTGACGTAGAAGTGAAGACGGCTTGTCCCTTACATTTGCTTCCTTTCTCCCCCAATTACACTTAACTAGAAACAACCATTCATATCAATTACGACCAGCGTTTAATTTGGGTAAATACCAATTTTATGGGCACTCTTGGTTGTTGTGGCCGAGATAGAGTAAAGGGCCTAAAGGGTTTGAAATTTTAATAGGTCGGTGTCAGACGAATGTTCTAGAACGATCTCCAATGACCCTTTGATGAAAATTTATCGGTTTCACTTGGATATGGCGTGGGATGTAGAGTAAATTTTCTTTTGTTAGGATATCGGTACTCGTACCCTTTTAAATTTAACTTTTACCGCTGGTCGCAACAATTCATTTTCGAGGTTTTATCTTTTTAAATAAAATTACGAATTGTGATTAAATTATGACTTTTGTAGGCCCTATTTACTGTACACGATGTAACAAATAGTTTTGAAATTATCAGAAGATTTTGTTGATGAATCTACATCAAATTCAATTAATAATGCAACATCATGCATAGATCTTGAATAAAAACGAAACATGACATGGCTTAACTTTATCGCATGCTCCATCGAGGTGGAATAAATTGCCTTTTAAAAACGGGCGCACCAATATTATTGACAATAAGTTCGAATGTATATCAATAAGGGTTTCGCCCACCTCATCAACATAATATGTGTTTACACAAAGGCGAGGAATGCATCGATATATTACCATACCGATGTGCGGTGGACCGATAGCATTGTCGTTGCGAGTCATCGACGAGTGCCTTTGATACCGATCGCTAAGAAAAAAGGTCGTCTGACCCAGCGCAGCACCTATTTTGCTTTTACTCCTCCTTTAAAACCCTCATTCAAATTTGAACTTTAACATCAAGGTAGCAAGAGATACTCAGTTTTCTCATAAGTACAGTGTACAAAATTGTCAAAGTAGGAGCTTATTTCATTTAAAATCACTGGTGACTCATTCGGTTTCCACTACTTTTTTTTCATTGCCGGATAGAATTTGATGTAAGTAGTACACCGCTTTTTAGGCAATAGAATTTAAATATTCTTTACTAAACTGAAGTTTTTTCAAGGTCTTAAGTTTATTGTATCCGTATAGAATGTAGGTAACAGTTATGAGAACATAACAGTTGCTTGTGGGCAATTCAAGTCATATGTTCCGATAAAAGAACAGCTAAATGTATAATAAAAGACAACTTGTTTTATATTTACACATAAAAACAGTCTAATATTCATATTATGAAGGGAACATAAAATACTGAGAGATTTTTATGACTTCGCTGACACGATTTTTTAAAAACAAATTTCCAAATCTCTATATCTGAATCAATTAGAAGTTTAAAGATCTGTGTGAAAATTATTTATTAGGTTATGCAAAAATATAATCTATTTATATATAATATCTGTACCTACTATAAATAAAATAAATAGGTACCTACGTATCATCATGTGCGGCAACAAATTTGTTTTTAATTGGTTTGAAATATCATCATAAAAGTTATAAATTAAACAATAAATATACCAGCGGGGTTCCGCTGAATGATGTCATTAAAACAGATTTTATAACAAGAAAAAATGATAAATCTCGAGTTATTTAAATTGAGCTATAACCAAATTATAACATCGAAATTATCAATATGCCATTGCACGAGGTTTTACAACTTAGCGATAAGCAATAAATAAAAATCTTGTAATAAAATCATAATACCATTTACGTGTCAATCGGTGTCCGAGTAATCGACTTCTGTGTAATCGGATACTGTAAGCCGCTTAGCCGATAAGTGGTTTATCGCGACACCTTTACAAAACGTGAGAGGAAAATGGGCGTAAAACATAATTTTTCGTTTCGTTTAATATACCTATTTATGTGTTTGACTGGTTAGTAGTGGCATACAAGCGAAAGTTCCTATTTAAGCACAGTGGAAAACATTTATTGTAAAATACATATACGTATATAGATTTTGTAAATGCTTTATGACAGAGATGTAAAATGCTTTATGAGGTGAAAAGTCACCTTACACGTAGGAACTCGTTGCTGGAAGTCGCTAAAACATCAAAAACCAAGGACTCTATAATTAAATATTTTTTATACTAGATACAGTTATGTGCATCTTTATAAATGTTTATAAATGTAAGATACTATGCAATAGGTAAGCTTTTTTATGGAATTAAGTTAGCAAACGAGCATGCAGCACCACCCTTCCGCTGGCCCCCATAACAACTGTGACCGACCTAGAACTAGACTCAAAGGGACTAGGATGGTTAGTCCAGTTAGTGGATGGTGTTAGAATATTAGTTGGTTAGTTTGTTAATAAGTGTAACTGTTAGTGATAATTAGTCCTGTTAGTTAATGTTAGTTATAGTCCAGTTAGTTAGTTTATGGGAAAGCTTTAAATGAAAATAAATTTATTAGATATACAACGTCCTTCGTTCTACAAGGATCAAGTTTGGTAATAGCGCGCCACAAGCTTTCTGGAATTCTTGGCACAAAGTTACTTTATGATTAAAAAGAGCATCATAATTATTTTTGTGATAAAAATATTTGAGAAACATTAAGAAGGTATAGTACCTACTTAGTGTAAGGAACTCCTTTTGGACAATCACTAATTATGTCAACAAGAAGGAGTAACAGGCCGTTTACTTATAAAAGGATATTAAAAATACAACTGTCAGACGAAGACATAAAGAGAACACGAATATTTTACTATGGGAAAAGATGTATGTTTGAATGATTAAATAAACAAGTTAAACAGTAAATAATTGTTTTCTGGGCTCCCTTTTATTAGGCATTAAGTTTTGCTTTTGTATACCTTATTGTAAGGTGATACAAGATAAATAAATTAATTAATATAGGTTCAAATAGTAATTAATACAAGTTGAAGTGCTCATAGCCCGGCGGCTTGCGTCGATCCTAAGTGATCGACAAAGTTAAGCAACTGCGGGTGCGGTCGGCAGTCGGATGGGTGTCCGCTAGTGGCAAAATATCTTGAGCGCTTTCGTGCTTCGGAGGGCACGTAAAGCCGTCGGTCCCGGTTGTTATCGATAGATAGCAGTCGTTAAGCCATGTCCGAAGCCTTCAGGCGGCTTGAAAATTTTCGACATTGGGTTGGCCACTAACCCCTCCACAAATCCGCACTGGAGCAGCGTGGTGTATGCTCTAGGCCTCCTCAATAATGTGGAGAGATCCGTGCTCAGTAGTGGGCCATTAATGGGTTGTAGCCACAAGTTCAAATCGATTGTTAACATTATTTTTATAGAAACATCGATTACAAATTGTATTATTTTGTAACGTTCATTTAAAATTACTTAGTAAATTACTTAGTGGGGTCTATTATCATCCCAAAGCCAAAAGAAAACCAATAAGACTTGGGTTTGTTCATCACTAATTAAATTATCAATACTTGACCAATTAGTGAAATTACAGAAACGTGACCGAAGTTCTTTCTTTTCATGCAATGAACTGCCCTCGGGCAATGAAAACGTACAGAAACTAACAATGAGGCAATTACTATTTGTGGAATGGTCGCCAAATAATTAGACAATATTGATAAAATTAAGATACCTACGTGTGGCGTTAGGACGAATCATTGTAGGTACTTCGTATTCAAGACGCCAGAGACATACAATTAGAGGGAATGGTTCCGTATTGTTACGGTCTCTTATATTTGGTAATAAATCCTACATACACTTATTCCTCCGCCAATCCGCACTTGGCCAACGTGGTGGACTATGGCCTTAACCTTCTCATTCTGAGAAGAGACACGTGCTCAATAGTGGGCGATGATGGGTTGAGATGACACTTATTCCTATTAGTAACTACTTCCTAGTATAATTGAGTAAGTTTACAAGTTAACTGATGCGAAACAAGGGCGTGTTTCTTATTTATAGTGTAAAAACTAAAATAATGAAGTGTCTATAAAATGGATGAGTGTCGTAAAACACTCGGTTGCAACGAAGTTATATTGTTGCACTTAAACTCTGACCCTTGAACATCTGACATATCTTACCTGACAGTTGACTTCTTATAAGACCGGACTGGGTTCAGCCAATAGCATACATTCCCATTTACGTCACACAAATCATTTCCTACCTTCCATCCTTACCGTGTGATAACGAACGTTCCAAAAATACGTTTTCCATTCTTTCTTTGTCTCCAAAAACGTTAAAACATGTTCATCGTACTGTCGTACCATAACTGTCTCATTGCTGGGCCCGTGTTTCCTCTCACATTATCTGCTAGTCCAGTAGGAATGGACAGATTTCACACACAACTGGGCCCACTACCGGAAATCGGAATTTTTCAAGTCGCCCGACGGCCTTCCGACAACAACTGGGACCGACGGGTTTACGTGCCCTAAGAAGCACGGAAGCGCTAAAGAAATTTTACCACTAGCAGTCGTCCATCCAACTACAGACCGCGTCCGAAGTTGCTTAACTTTGTCGATCATTAGGATCGACACAAGTCGCTTGGCTATAAGCGCTTCTAGTTGTAATTTATTTATTTAATACGGTAAGTTGTAATTCTATTTATTTAATAACGTTCCAAACACTTGACCATTACCTACCGCGCGCTAACGTTATTAAAACCATTTTTTACAGAACCGAAACAACCCAAGCGGCTGTCTAAACAGAAGCTAATGTTGTCATTATCGTTATCATACAGATAAAACCGAGTAACAAAGAAACGTCTTTTTGTCTACTGGTTTAATTTCTACTACTTACCCTTAATGACTTTCTGACTTTTATAACGGTAAGATTTATTAAAGTGTGAACGAATTCCATTGTAATTAAATCCTTTTGTTATTCAGTTTCTAAGCTCTAATTCATAACAGTACCTCAATGAACTAAAATAGCTTTTCGTTATATTTTAATTTATCAAAAAAATATTTTGTTCGTCACAAATTCATTTTAGTAATTTAACCTCCGCTTAAAATATTTCAAAACTTTGAGTGATAAAACGTTGTCAAATTTTACGTTTGGCAACAAAACCATTTGATGTTATGTCGCTTGGCTATTCAAGACACAAATTAAGAACATAGGTACTTAGTAAAAATCTTTACTTACATTATTTCTTCTACAAAAATCAATTTATATTATACTTATAAACTTCAGTCAAAAACTTTTAGTTTTAAAAAATCAGGACAAGAAACTTGGCGACATCACCAATCTTTTATTATCCGTAAGTTATCACTAAATCAAAGCGCCGAGGAAACATCTGTTCTATGTTCCAACGTAACAGACAAACAGACAATCGTAATAGCACATTTACATTTTCACGCAACTTTTTATATTTCCGTCGAAAAACGGGCCGCGTCACATTAAATTTAAATTAGTCACTATCGTACTTCCCATCGCATATCGTTACGGTTTGAATAATTTATGTATTAGAATAAATAAAGGTGTGTTTGTGTGGGCCCCACCCTATAGCGATTCAATGGATACGCCCATGTAAGTAGGTATTCATAAAGGGTCTTCCATACAAAGTGACCATTCATTACCTGCTTTAGCATGTCGTTTAAATATGAATACCTACTATTTTGGACTAAACAGTTTATAAATTTTCATTTCTTGTATCGACCGAGAATATTATATTATAATATCTTGTATTTAGTAGTTACAGAAAGACGTTAACTTTTGTATTACGAAGATTGATAACTCTTGGATAGGTAGTAAAGACTATGAAATATATTTAGAGCTTGTTTTGCTTGTTGGTGGCTTTGTAGAATATCGAACCTACGAGTAACATCGCTGTTCATGTGTGGTACGCTAGCTCTCTTTGATTCGTTTGTTTGATTTGGTGTAACTGCAATCTACCGAGCAAGGGAGTAGGAAATTGACACGCCGGATAAGAATGCCATTAGAAAATGTATACTGGATTGTTTGATTAAATTAGAAAAAAAGGAAATCCATCACAAGAGTCAAAATAGCTGTAACTTAATACCCTAAATAGGTATGTTCTGAACAATTTCATAAGGTTTCACAAAATACAGTGTCACTTCACAGTTAACTGTACTGTTCAACCATAACCGGGTGAACGAGCAACTATTATATACTCAATGCTGAATTTTATTTTAAGTTTTATATGTATTTCACTATTTTTATTGAATATGTTAGTTGTTATAGTAAGTGTTCTTCTACTCCCTTAAATTGTTTTTAAAGCTTATAGTTGAAAAATGAGCAGACGAAAAGACGACGATGGTTAGTGGTTACAGTCGTCCTAGGACATTAGTAACGACCAAGCTATCACCGCCCCGTAGAAGCACCAAAAGGAACCGGGTGACCCTCCGACCGTGCAATTGACACAATATGTTAACATCAGGGTCACTCTCAAAAGGAGTAAATATTTAGACAAGTAAAATCTCCTACTAACATAGAATTACTGTCGGGATCGAACTGGATGGGCAGAACTCAGCAGCCTCCAAGTGGCGTCATAACCTTGTAGTATTGTTGTTACATTAGGGGAACACTAAGCTGATAAGCTAGGAGTTTAATTATGATTATTTATTACCATAACTCTACATAGTATACAAAGAATACATAGAATACAAAGACTCTTTATTTTACACCATAAATTTCACAGAAATATAAAACAGTCATATTAGTACAACAGGCGGTCTTATTATTATTTAGCGATCTCTCCAGACAGGAAAAGGGTAATTATTATTGTCGTTAGACGATGTTTCATCGCTTGACTTTTCTCTTATCCAATAAAACACATTCCTTATCCTCGTTGACATTTTTGATTTTAGGCGAAAAAAATATCGGTTACACCGGAAGTAAAGTTAAGTGACGCGGAAACTGTCTTCGCTGAGACATTGGAATCCATTAAGGTGTAAAGTGACTCGCTGTGACGTAGCCCACCTTCCTGACGTTATGACGTCATTAGTTTTTAGTATCTTCCACACGTTTATCGCGGGGCTTCGGCAATTGGATTATAACACCAAAACTTACTTAGCACCTAACTAATAAATATTAACATTAAGTGACTAAGACATACCAAGAAACAAAATTGAATTCTTTGTTAGTTTATTGTTACTGGCTAACTACAAACATATTTTTGAGAAAACTATAATTGGACGTATTTATTACCACAAATTCAAATTCAAATCTTTATTTCTTCGAAGTAGGTTTTTACAAACTCATTTCGACAAAAACACTAAAATTGTAATTTTTAAATTATTATAATATTATTTATGTCTACAGAACACACAAATAAAGTATTTCTTTGGTTATCTATGCAGCGATTTCGATATAATTATCGTATTGAAAATACCTTAGAAAGCTCATTAAGTGATTGTATTACTTCATGTTTACGAATAAAAACGACAATTAAAAAACCTTTTGAATATTTTTTGGAGCGAGAAGAGAAGGCGTACAGATTGGAAAAGACGCGGTTCAGGACTTAAGTTAAATAACTGGTATTTTATTATTATGATGACAAGACATACAGTCATATTAAATATTTTAGGTGCCTACAATAAACTAGTAGATAATCTCTTTGGTAAATACTTATGACGCGAATGAGGGTGAATAATTCTTCCATCATTGTGTAATTATAACAGCTTATGACATTTACACGTTTTGTAACTTTGATGTAACTATTTATGAATATTACATTTACATGTTTTAATAAAACTTGTTAACGAGATGTATCATCGTATTAATTTATATCACGAAATTTTCTGAATACATTAGGCTCATTAGATACTAAAAAGAAATTAAACATATTTTTTTTACTTAAGGGAAGTGAACGAAGGGAAGTGGCAATGGTGCCCAACGTCTGACAAGATTTTAAACATGGCTATCGTCACATGATACAGTGACGGGGATGTCCCTAAAGACCTTCAGTTTTGAAGTAAGGCGACTATGTCACTTTGTTCATATAATATGCCGTTTTGTACGTATTACCTCTATAGGTTGTACGGTAACATCATAAAAAAATCTTAACGTGATGTTTATTTATACGACACATACCTACAGCAAATGCATAAGGTATTAAATGAAGCGTAAATATATTCTCGTACCATTTGGCTCCTTATACGAAAACTTTCAACATTTTAGACGAAATCGAATGTATCTCTTTTTGTTTTGTCGACTTTTTATTATTTTAAGTATATTTGTCGCAGTCTGGTGGATTTCTAGCGTTTCTTGAACTTACAACATTTATTAGTACCTAAGGGTCAAATCGCAGATAAAGTTAGGTTTAGGTGAATGTAGCCTTTTTGCGTAAGTACCTAAGTAAAGTAAGTAAGTCTGCTGCTGGAGATAATTTTAAAATTGTTTTATCCTCGTCAGCAATTCTGATTTGAAATTAAGCTCCTTTAATGTTAAAATGAAATATTACATAGATTTACATGTATCTACATATATATTATGTTTAACCTCATTCATTTTCACTGCATGTACTGATTTTCATGATTACTTTCATATTTGAAGGCTGATGCTTGTTGTGTCGTCTCATATACAAAATGTTTGTTTTATTTTAAACCATTCATAAATAAATAAATATTTCAATTAAAAAAAACATGCCTATCAATTTTCAAATTCGGTTACAAAGTGAGCGAAACAAGGATGGGTTTACTAGTCGTATAGTAAATAGGTACACCAATCTTGATTTCTTTAAACCAAGTAGGTTAATTATAATACCTAATGTGTAGTAAATAACCTTAATAATTCGGTTATTTAATACACATTAGGTATTATGTTTTCCTTTCTTCTTTCCTTTTCCTGTTGTTACATAATTCTTAGTCAAATTTCCAGATCCTCCTTCATCGCGTTCCCGTCATAATGTCCCCACTTTACGCACTTTTTTCATCCAGTGTTCCAAATTGTCAATAATGTCTTTAGTAAATAAAAACGTGAACCCTACTAACAGAACTGTACCAACGGTACCTCTCCCAGTATTCATACATACTTACGAATTGACCGAATAATGTACCTACTATACCTATAACTTATGGTTCGTTAAAATGGCATATTATGGATTTTTCTTCTTAACTTGCGGCTCTATAAGTGCTCTGTAATTGTCCATGGGCGATAGAAACCACTTACTATCAGGCAGCCTATTCGCTTCTTCAAGAGCCGTTAAAAATCTGAAAAAGCCCTAAACAATCTAAAAAAGTAAACTTGTTTTGCCCATTTACTTTCTAGGTAATTAAACACAACCATTCCGTTTATTTAACATATGTATTGCAAATGTTCAAATGTAAACAAAAATATCATACAGAAATGGGGTCTCGCAAATTGGAACATAACTTGCGAGAGACAAGGCCGACACTCAACACTGAAATTAAACGACTTCGCAGTTTATTTCAGGATATCTATAAAGTGTACCCGTTTAAAATTTCATGTGAATCGACTCAAAATAAATAAAACTTCTGTGCTTGATTTCATATTCAAGTCAATAAAATTATTTCGACGACTTGTCTCATTACAAGCGAGTGAATTAAAAATCATAATATTTTTTAGAAATAAAGGATCTTATCTTACTGGTATTAGTTATCCTCATAACCGAGATCTCCAGCATACTACGCTATTACCGCTCCCGTAAAGATTGGTTTGATTGATTTATTGACCAACCCATGAGAAGGAAGATTATGATGCAGCCTAAGGACTTCCGCATGGCTTAAATTTTTTTATCCCACGATAGCAACTGAGACCGACGCGACGGCTCAACGTATAACTTTGAAAGCACAGAAACGCTAAAGAAATCTTACTACTTGCGATCACCCATTTAACTACATTCTTACTGTACCACTACGAACCGCGCCTACTGTAGGTTGGCTCGGTCCGATCACTTAGGATCGACGTTAATGCCGTGCCGTGAGCCGTGAGCTTTGAGCGCATTAACCCAATAATTTCTATCAATTATAACTGGTAAGAGCCACTATTGTCTTACAATGGTATGTTGTTGTATTGGGTTCACTTGTAAAAATATTATTAATCAATATTTTTGTTAAATATACAACATAATTTTGTTTATTTCAGGTTATTCGCTACTCTTAAATGCTGGAAAAAGTCCTACGAATGTTTGCCATCGTAAAATATTTTACGATGTTTGTCTTGTATGGAGTCGAAAAAAAGATTTGATTAACGTATACAGGTCAATATACTTGTTTATGTGTCATCTAATAGGAATAATTTTTGTGCCAATTCAATTTGCAAACCGTTTTCGTGTAGAGTCGGGTTTGTTTTCCGCAGACTAATTAGGTAAGTACTTAGTAAACTACGAGACAAAACGTTTTGTATTATATCGTTTAATTATAAATCATGATCTGATTATATGTACAGGAGTGTTACAACACTAATAATAAAATATTTAAATTTACATTTATCAATCGCAAGTGGCCCAATAATTCTCGTTTATCTATGATGTAAGGATTCCTAAAAATCAATTAAACCGTACAAGCGAGCTCATCAAATCTCGCTGATTCATTACTAGGTATCTACACAAACTCCATAGTCAGATATTCATTGAGTAACAAATGGATATTCGATAAAATGGGTACCTATCATAAAAAGCTATCACCTGTCTCCTTTCTTTATAGGCGGCGCGTTCTGTAGCTCGTAATTAATAAAAAATAAAAACTGGCGAGTGAAGGCCTAAAACGCATTTAATTCTTGATAAGGGTAACAAATTGGATAAAGATAGCACGACTCGGGGACAGCGAGATCGTAAGTGCATTGCCGTGATAATTCATGTGTGAGTCCGCGAGAAATGTATGGATACGATTTAGTTGAATAGTGATGTCGTGTTTTAATACGCTTTTATTGTTTACAATTTTAAGTTTCAATGTAATAGTAAAAATAGTAAAATTTTATAAGCAGAAGCGTTCCATGATTGCTTGTTTTGTATCTAATTACCCAATTGGTATTGGTTTTCTTATATAACCCATTTACTATTTGTTCTTTAGGTATAAACAAAAGATCTTCATTCACAAGTTACATTTTTATAATAGGTAGGTACGATATTACAAATATTCTCTATTTACTACTTACTACTACTGCTGTACATAGGCCTCATATTATAGAAAAATAGCAACATTAAAGAACAAATATCGATCATAATAAAATAAATAAGTAATGTCGATCAATATTATCCTTTCATTTTGTCCTTCGAGTCCAACTTAGCGTCTTATCAATGATGTTTGTAATCTGGAAATGTCAAAGGTATTTAATTTGAATATCATCTCTTATCTCACTTCTTACTTTGAATTTATCGATGAAGTGTCTATCGAAGGGATAACGTGTATCTACATTGTATTATGAGAATTAAGTGCCTCATTGTGAGGTCATTCCTTTAAAATAAGACTGGGGCAAAGGAACGATGGGCTATGGAGAGGGCTATGCTCGGTATTTCTCTGCGTGATCGAATCAGAAATGATGAGATCCGTAGACGAACACGGTTAACCGACATAGCCCAGAGAATTAGCCGACTGAAGTGGCAATGGGCCGGCCATATAGTTCGGAGGACCGACAACCGTTGGGGAAGAAAGGTCCTCGAATGGAGACCACGTCTCGGAAAAAGGAGCATAGGACGCCCCCCGACCAGGTGGACTGACGACCTGATGAAGACGGCGGGCATCCGCTGGATTCAACGGGCTCAGGACCGGTTAGGGTGGCGCCAGTTAGGGGAGGCCTACGTCCAACAGTGGACATCAAAAGGCTGATGGATGGATGGATGGAAAGGAACGATATTCTCAAAGGTAAAGAAAGGAAATATTGTAGTCACGAGGACAGCATACACAAGTGCGTGAAGGCTAATGTCGATTAAATAAAATAGTTCCAATCAGTTTGTTTACTACATTTATCACTTAGGGGGATTGTAGTTAAGATGCAACTATAAAATTGCAATAATAAAAAATAAACCTATTACTAACCTTTTACAAAAAAATGGCCGACATCAAAGTGAAGATAACTCAAAAACGTCTCGCTGAATGTCGCTCAAATTCGCTTAGGTAACACAAATAAGAAAAAAAACCTTACAAACAAATGGAATAATGGAATGGAAATAAAATTAGTTTCCCTTTTTATAATATGTAATGATGTAAAAAATACCGTCCACATAATTCTCCATTGTCCGTGTATTAATTACCACATACCTATTACCGTCCACAATTGATTTAACGATTAATGTTTTATGAGTAAAACACAACAAGTAATATAATAATTACTTAAGGACATTGATTGACCATTTTGCTATACCTACCTGTATATTGTGTTATATAAATCGAAATGAGTTTGTAAAAACCTACTTCGAAGAAATAAAGATTTGAATTTGAATTTGAATTTGAATTTATATATTTTGTATTACCTACTACTATTACTGTAATACTTCTGTATATATTTTTTAACTTAAGGGCAATGCATTTTTCTCAGCATATAAATAAATGACATGTGACCAAGAGTCCGACACAAACAAGATTTTATCCGCGTATCGCACACAAAAGGCGGTCTACGCAATATGTGAATAGGAGCGATACATCAAAGCACTAAGAAGTTCAATACCACTTTGTTATTCCGAGATCCATCCACCACTAATACTAATGCCCCTTTGTGTAGTCTGGGTGTGTCGCGATATGAATCTGTATTCGGACCATCTCCCACGACCGTTCAATCATTCGTCGTGATACTCGTGATGTATACTGGCCTAGGCTTAGCCAAGGCTTCGATATCTTTTGATAGTGTAGTGGCATTTTGTTTAAGGCCGAGTTTAGTTCCACTACAGTTTTAGTCAGTATAGGTCGACTGGGAATATAGAAAACCTCGCCATATTGCAATAAGCTCATGGAACTAGGTAGTTTTACTGGCAATACTTTCTAAACGTCACTCGTAAATTGCTTGTCAGGGAGTTATTTTTCATGGTTTATTTTGTAAATTTGAGTGATTTAAGTAACAAATAACATTTAAGTAGGTACTTTAAAATAACATTTATTACCATTACATAACTTTTCCGACTTAGCTGTCAAAATGACATGAGCATTACTCTAATTACTGTTGCCATAACGAAAGAAACTTTAGCGCCCTTAATGCAGGTCTTCTATATTCCTGGTCAGCCTATACTTACAATATTCCAAGTTCAACACTTTGACACAAAGTTATAGTTTCACAATAGCAATAAATTTTAGATGATAAATTCCAACAGGTATGGACATGCCTCCTTGAAGTTTAGGACTGAGAATCAAACTGTAGTTAGTTCTGACCTGAAACCCATAGGATTTCAACTTTGATCCTGTTAACACAACTGTCACAAGTTTCGTGATCGTGATCACTTTCTATTTTTACTTACAGATTTTCTGATACATTGGATTATTTTGGAGTATTTTATAATAAATATCTATTAGTACTTGATAGGTAACATTACACGCGCTTAATTTAATCTTAATTAAATCTATTCTTCTATTTTCTATCTATACATTTATAGTAAAAAACGGATCGTATATTTGTGCTCGCTAATCTCAGAAACGACTGAACGGATTTTTATGGGACTTATATACTTTATTTTAGGAGATTATAGAGCAACATATAGGCTACTTTTTATCACGGAGTCCCCGCGGTATCGGGAATCACGCGGGAAAGCCTCCTATGTACGAAGTCGCGGGCACATGTGACGAGTCTTACATTTTGTACATCTTTTTTCATGGTATGAGTAGCAATGCTTACCAGAATATTTTTATAGCCCATTTTTGTTCTAAATATTGCATGTTCCACACGCTGTTTGAAACAACTCCAAACTACCACTAAATAAATGAAAATTAATGACTACTTACAATGGATTATAACATAAATATTATTGACATTAATTTTAGTTACTTTACCGTAAAATCTCTGGGCTAAAAGAGTTTCTCACGGCCGAAAATCGCTAAAAGGTTGTTCACGACTAAAACAAGTACAAATTACCCTTGAATAAAAAATAACTAAGCACAAAAATAAATTACCTACTAATCATGTTGTATTATCTTCTTATAACGAATTTATTTATTCAATATAAGCCTGATATATTATGTATTACTACATTAAGTAGTTATACATTAATTATTACAATAATTATTAAGGTTTATTAATGTTAAAATATTATCAAAGGAGAAATTTTCTACTTTGAAGCTTTAACATAAAATCTAAATTAAATTGAAAACGGGGTGGAAAAATTTATGATTATAGGTGTAAGATAAATTAAGTGATTTTTATAACATCAAAGTAACACATTTATTTAACGGATTTTGAATAAGTACCATTTTGAAGTTAAGTAAATAATTTAATGGTATAATTAAACATAATTATTAAATTGGCAATTTTTTCACTTAAGACATAAAACATATAAAGATAGAAAGAAGAATAATTATGTGAAAATAAAGTAATTTCCATGAAACAGTAGGATCTCACATTCAAAAAATGTTTTTGACAGTTAAAATATTGGTGTTTGATAGCAATTTTGTATTCCATAAACACGTTGTTCGGAGCCCCGGGTCCGTTTTATTGTCATATGTCACGAAATCAGCTCATAAAAACCGTTAGTGCTATGAATTTTCCAGAAGTTTTTGTTAGTCGTTAATGATTTGCATAATAAACGTAGTTACTTGTTACAACCCGTGTCACTAAATAAGTAAATAATACTTTTAAACGTGCACGTTACATTATATCTTATAGCTTATGCTTACTTTTAAAGAAAAACTATTATATAACATTCTATGAACAAAAAAAATTAAATTATTATAATTTAGGATTTATGCCTTAATTTAACATTAATCAACACAATTCGATAAAATTTAAACGGTAAAGTAAAAACACATGAATGAAATGAAATACATAATGTTTTTATTTAAGTATCTACAGAACTAAACTTTTGTTTCAATGTAAAATATTTTCTAAAAACACAATTAATTTCAATAAACATGTATTATTAAAACGTATTTTTATAGCACAAAACCTTCAAACTTATTTTATTAAAACGACAAAAAAAGAATTAAATGATAACAATGTCGACTGTAATTTTCAATTCCACACTTTCATGTCACAAGTAGTAAACGATAAAGTTGCGTGTACACAGACCATCGCTGAGCTTATTAAAACGTTATTGATGGCTCTACCAAGTAGCCTCCAAGTATCTCATAATCAGATTTGTGACGTTTTCGTGTTTGATACACGCAATAAAATGTTGCTGGATTTGACGTAACAAGATGAACGTCTAATTGGAGAATATGAATAATAATATACATGCCCTCTTTTTAATTTTGTTCAAAAATGGAAAATTTTTTACACGAATTTTTTAAATAATAGATATATTATTTATTTTCGTCTCGTTCTATTTTAATAAACTTAAGCGTCTAGAGAATAGTTTTTGAGTTATATTATTTTGTTTGACTCTGACTTTTACTCTTTGTTGATCTTGAAGTATATTTTTTGTTAAAATATTTTTTTTTCACAATTTAAAATTTTGTTTCAGTAGTATAGTTTTGTAGTATAGTTAAGTTAAGTACCTAGTAGTGTTTTGTTTTAGTAGTAGTAGTAGTATATTAATGGAAGTGTACGCAGCATTGCCTCAAGGATCTTCATTAAGGCCAGTTCTGCTTTAAACAGTGCAGTAAGCCGGTAACCCAATCTTGTTGGCAATTACATCCTGGTCGTTCATGTGTACAGAATCGTATACTCCTTGCTCTCCAAGAGTATCGTGTTGCAGTCAGTAAACACGTAGATTGTACAATTTCTTATGGAAGTTATGGCGAAATAACTGGTTAAGATCCAGGAGCGATTCGCTTTTGAACAGACCTTATTTACTAAATTCGATTGCTGAACCCATATTGAATATTCCAACAAGAAAGATTCCTACAAATATGTATCGTGAACGATTTATTTATAGTTGGTAAAGTATAAAATAATTTCCATAGGAATGAATATACAGTACATCAGAAATTAACGCTGACCATATTAAAACCATAATTTCTCCCTACACGTGTGAAATTTTATGCGTACGCTAAAATGAGCAGTGATGATAAGGGCAGCCATATTTTTAACAAGGACGGATAAATATACCTACTAACATGTAGATAGTAAATATTACAACAGTATCCTTGCGTTGCTTGCCACCTAAGATAACTGTTACCGTCGGTCAATTCGTTAGTAGGTACCTACGTATGAGGACTCGGGTAGAGTTTGTTAGCTTTGTTGTTATAAGGTGTTGTTTATTCTTAGGTAAAGCTTGTTAATTGTTGTTAGTTAAAAAAAACAAAATTATTTATTTTCAAAAATTCAAAATATTAAGCTATAATCCTAGAAGCCATGTAAGCAAGAATATTGTTTTACTGATAAAGTTGGTAAAGCGTAACCTTAAAGTTTAAAGGCGCATATGCCCTTCAAATAAATTTAGGTAAGTCTTAAAAGAAAAATCCTTACTAAAGTACACAGCGTGGTTACACTGGCCAGAGTTGGCTTTACAATTTACGTGTGGAGGTCCCCTCTACGTGGGCTTAATGAGTGTTACCTGTCCACGTTTCATGTTTGTAAATATGATTTTTGAGTAATTAGAACGTTTGCCGTCTGATTTATACGGTTAAAACGTCCCTTTTTAATTTGCAAAGGACACAGAGTGCGTCGAGTATATTTTAAATCTGTTTATGAAGTGTACACCGTTTTTAATCTGGTGTTTTACTATGCGTACGTAATTTTGATGCCAGAGCTAACAAATTTTGCGGCGGTCAAATACAAACAAAATGGGGCGAACTGAATGGCATGTTTGCGCAAACGGTTCTCAATTAACTTTAGGTTATGGACTTACGGTTAAGAGCTCTTTCGCAAAATGGCACATGAATTATGTAAATACTGGCATTATTATGTAGGTAGGTACTTTAGTGAAGGATTATAAAACAAGAACAAATAATAAGTATTAATACTTAAAATTTTCAACAATAAAGTTTCACGCTAATGAGAACAGATTTATTAAAATAATTAATTTATACTCAAAATGAATCTTATACGTAATTGAAAATCAAAATTAATTTCATTTTCTATAAAATCAATTAAAATATTTCAGCAAAGACTCATCGTGAGAACAAGAGAGGAATGTAAACTTACAACATGTAACAATAACATTCGTGTAAAATACAACGCTCGAACTCAATTACGCCATCCTTACGCCAACTTGCCGAGGTGTAATCAAATACATAATTTCGAAGCACAGTACATCAGGATTGCATGTCTGCACTTTAAGATTGCGGAATTATCACAACACCTAAACAAGGCACACCCACACGATTGATTCGAAACGCATCCTACGCGTTTATAAACCATAAATCAAACAGGCGAACTAACGAACGCTGTTCAAATAGTTAAAACGAGTTATACAAATTAAAAGTGCGTGTAACAATAGCTAAAGACACAGCCAGAATACCACAGTGTGTATTGCGCACCTATTATTCAAATGCATAGCGCATCCTTATCTTATAGCGGTTCCAGTGTATCATCGAAACCGGTATGGATCTTTTAATTGTAATTGTAATCCTTAAATCATAAGAAATAATTATTAAAGCATAAAGTTTAGCAATATGACATTTTTTTATCCCAATTACCTTAAAATATTATTTTCTACCTGTTAATTGATATAGATAATAAAAAAATCGTAGGATATATAGTATCGATATCCAATATGTTCATTATTGTGTGTCTGCGGGAACGGGGTATGTATGTAAGTATTCAGAGAATAACCCTATCATTTGAGTGTAAATAATTAATCAAGTAGGCTTAGCGTATTAACATAATTACTTAAATATATCAACATAATATTTGGTTGAAAATGACAAAAAAATAAAGCGGCAGCCCAATAAGTCTAAGTAGTAATGATGCTAAATAATAAGTCAAAAAGCTCTAAAGTCCTATCTTAAATTGGGACAGACAAGATTTAATCATTATAAATTAAATCATTATAAATGCAAATGGCGACGATTGGTGTAGGCAAATATTTAAGTTAAAGCCAATTCCATTGGCAGTGTAGTCTCTTTGTTTCCAACAGCTCGTTCGCATGGAACTAACGCGATAAACATACTAGCTTAGTACTGTTTTCCCATGGAAAATATTATAGCCTTTTCACGCTTCCTCACATCGTTGATTCACACGTTTTATTTTGTGTATGGTCACGCTCACTTTTGGAACAGTATTATTGTTGTAAACGATATGAAATCAGTTTAAAATTCTATATGGTAGCAGATAGTGGTGTAAGTGAAAGCCTCATTGGCTCGCGGAAACTAACTAACGCGCTCCTCGTTGAATGAGCCTACAAATGACTTAGCCTGTTCTTACTGGGAGCTTGATAATATGATTTTCTTTCTTTTATCTTCCTTTCTTCTGGCGACCAGAATGGCGCAATGGTTAACACGCCGGATAGCTGGTCCTGGGTTCTCCTCAAAACGAAGTAGTTTAATGGTTTGTTTAATTTTCCGTTCTCGGTCAGGATGTGTGTCCTTGCCTTATGTGTGGTCCATGGCACCCACGATACAGGGTATCCTAGTGTGGGACTATGAGTGTGTAGCATTATTTATTTATTCCTTCTCGGCTGGTAAGGTATCGGTCACGCAACAGTCGTCACGTTGCTTCAGTATGGATTGCCAGTGAGGTAAGTAATCAACCTCTGACGGTCTATCATCCTGTTACTGACCACATCTCAGTTAAATCTGTTGATCGATAAGTGTTTCAAACACCATATCTCTTGAAACTTGGTTAACGAGCTAGGTGACTAGTTTAAGAAATGGCGCATTGAGGTCAGTTCGGATAAAAGCACAGCGGTCCACTTCTTTCATAAACGAAGAAAAGTTCTTGCTCCACATATCCCACTATCGGGCACCCCTGTTCCATGGAGGCCCGAAACCAAATAGAAATTAGGAGAAACTCTAAATTCCAGACTCATCTTTAAGGTCCCATATTAGAAAGGTGACTGCTTTTCAGCCCACTTCTACATGTCAACGGTATATTGGGAAGGAAAAGTAAGATATCCCTCAGGAACAAGCGAAAACCTTATAAGGTTTGCATTCGACCAGTGATGTTATATTATGCTGCCTCTGTGTTGTGCACATGCTAATCCCAGGGCCCTATATGCAGGTTGTATAAAATTTCTTCTGCCGCAAAGCAACCAATGTTTTCTAATACGAAACGAATGCCGATCTTCATCGGGACTTAGAGCTCCCGACCAGCCAACAGGTTCTTAAATATTTCCCTGAAAGATTCTGCAAATCTTCACAAGAAAATTCAGGGAAGGGTCTTAACCACCCCCTTCCCACTCATTGTTCAGAAAAACTTGAAATATTTTAAACTATTTTTATTTCTTATTGTTCCACTGTAATCAAAATGAATACAGTACAGATGGAAGCATTTAAAAATAAATCTTAGTCTCTCGCAATAAATTCAACGTGCCAACACTACGGGTGTTGCAATTAGTTCGCACTATATATGTCGGTTGAGCATCTGCATATTTATTGGTGCAGGTTTGTAACGTGTTCTGATGAAAAATCCAACGAAATTTCTGATGAATTTTCATCAACGACGTAAAAATTCCCCTTTCAATATGCACCCCACTTTTGCATACCTCATTTTCGCAATTTAAAATCAAAACAATTAAACACATTGGATGGGGTTTAGGTGCCAACCGGAGGGTGAATACTTTTACCTTCGAGTGTGCATTTAAATATTCTTATACCATTTAATAAAAACCTAACTTAATATTCAAGGCGTTAAAGTTCAAAATATCTTAACTTTCGGATCAGTCGGCTGCAACTCACTTGAATTATGATCATGATATTTGAGGAAATATTGGAAGTTTTGTATGCAAAATTGAGTCTTATGCGTTTCAAGTAATATCGAAGTTTGAATGGGGTATTGAAAGGTTTTCCTTTTGAAAAGTTAATGGTTATTTTGGCTTGCATCTGGTGGATGAAGCGTGTTGATAATTTGACGTTTAATGAAGCGAGTTGCCTGGCCGTCTCCGGCGGAAGATGGTAGAAAAATGCTGGCGCAGAATTTAAATTTTCTTCGTAATTGTGCGTTTCAGTTTCATTGTCTCGTTTATGAAGCGTGAAAAATAATACAGTTCATCTATGCTTTTCCGTTATTCGGAATGGATAGAAAGGGAATGCGTGCCTTTTACTTTCCCATTAAGCAAAAATGTGTCTGGAAATAATAGACGTCTGGGTTTTACGGTTTCATAGTTTATTTTAAGTGGCAATGAAGACTACTTAATTTTATTGTCGACGGAACAGATTTCAAATTTTATTCATTTATTTATTGATTAAAATTAATAAATAGTTTACCTACCTAGTAGTAAAGTAGTAGGTATGTTCTATGTAGAGTACTGCGCGGCCGTTGTTAAATAAAAATCTACTGGACGAATATTGCAGATTAGGTACCTACTGTAAAAACTCGTCTGGTAAAAGAGATTTTTATAATTGTAGCTACTTCAGTATTGTGGGCTGTTTATTTAAAGCTTAAAAGTCTCTACCTTTTAATGCTTCCAAGTAATCATTTTATATTTTTGTCTTTCTGCCTGAATTATAATGAAACAAAAAACAAGTGATATTGTTTTATATCTCTGTTCGAAAAAAAAAATAAGAATTCCTAACATGATGTAATAAACAATTTTCGAGTATGGCTAATAGGCAAAGAAGGTAAAGCGATTACTAGAATTATCTGAAGCGTTTCCAAGATATTTTTTAATAATGCACCGCATGAAAGCCGCGTTCTTCTTCATATCAATATAAAACGACAAATATTATGATAAATGGATTGTTTTTGGACAACGAGCGCAAATAATATTGGCAAAGACTATGATCGCTCATCCGCATAATAGGAACCCAATATCTCCCCGGCGCAAGATCGTTTTCACAATATTTATTATTTATTGTGCGATTACGAGTGTATTTCGCGTTTTGTCGAGTCACCTTGAGTTAGGGTTTGATGATGAAATGGGATAGCAGTGTAAATGGACCCTTTTTCGACGTTTCGTTCTTTGAAGTTTGTTGTATTGGATATTTTTGACATTAACGCAATTGTGAAACTGTAGACAGAACTTTTTCATAATCTTATTTTATACGAATAATAAAAATGTAATTCGCTTATATGTATGAACATAGGAGATATATTTGAGAAAAAAATGTATGTGAAACGTTCATTCATTGAAAAGTATAAGTAATTTGATTGCCTAATATAAATTTTATTTAATTTTCACTTTTTAAGAAAAGTATGAATAGTAAAATATTTCTGTCACTCAGTTAAAAGAAATATTATGTATACTTGTGCTAATTTTTGACCATGTCGGTACCTACTTATCCGTCTATCATTAATTTTATGATTTCGTTATTAAATTTCTGGTAGAAGGAAATGGGTAAGTGGGTACCTAGGTCCCTATACTATAATGACTATTAAGTACTTACCTGCTTAAATCGAAAGCAGCTCAAATATCGAATGTCACGCCCTATTGATGTTGAGTCTAAAATGTTTTAGGATTCCATGATAAACAGCTAAAAACCCTACGAGTTGTTATTAAACTTATAGATTAACTAATAAACCCGTCCTCAGCCACATTTGGGAAATGTTTTGCATACCTTATTCTTTAAACTGACATACCCTTTTTATTTCTAAAGCGACTGAAGTACCTACATAAAATAATGACTGTTCTTCAAGCAAATCTTACCGGAGTAACAATACATTTGTGAAAACTGCACCCAAATCGGTTAAACTATTTTTAAGATTAGCTAAACAAAGTTACAGACAAATCGACAGGCTGACTAGTGGATAAAAATATGAAAATCATTCTTTTGTCACTTTTTGCCCGTAGCCTTCTTGGTAGTGATACTGCTATAAGCGAAGGTCCCGGGTTCGATTCACGGCCTAGGCAAACATTTATTTGACCGACAAATGTGTCAACTCAAGTCATCAGTGTAAGTGATATGTTATTATTTTCCTTACCACAATATACCATAACACATTGTACATGGTGCTGGGGAGTCATGAATGTATTAGCACATAATATTTTATATTAAATCTAAATATTTATTCAACAGGGTGTCTTCATACAAAATATTCTTTTGTACGGAACCCTAATCTCAGCGTGCCACAAGAGAATTTAGCGGGTTTTTAATTGTAATGTAGATTAGTTGTTATCTGATAGAGACTGTGTGAGCATTCGTAATAACATATTTATTTCTACGTTTGACAGCTGTGGGCGGCGCGATCGGAGATAAGTGAGATAACAGAGCTTTAACGCGAAGTAGAATGCGGTATGACTCCTTCATTATAATTGTAACCGTTTGTTGAAAAATATAATTTATTAAGCTACTTGAATTAAATTTTTATATATTTTAAATTTGAATAGGAATCATTGTGAGTCATCGTCGCAATCCAATTTTACTGTTTCTTTTCTCGCAGATTTCCTCACTTTGTTCTCCATAACAGAAGCAAGTGCTAATTGATAACCAAAACGCTCATCCTTTTTGAAAATTTGCGGTGACTGCAGAATACTAACCCAAGCTTTCCTCAGGAATCCAATATCCACACCTCATAACTGTCGCTGTAAATATACACACTAAAAATAAACTTCCAATACAACTTATATAAATACTTAATAATCTTATTTCAGTTTCAAGACCATAATTATACCTACAACATAACAGCAATGAAGAAAGTTACAAATAAATGACAAAAATTCCTCATCAATACCTACCTCACTTTTGATTGAAATACAACTAAACTTTGAATTATTATTTGAAGCAGTTGACTATTATTAAAGCCAAATGTGCAGAAAAATTGTTTGGATTACTTTTATTATTAAAGTACCTACATGCTTAGTTCCAAACGACATACCTGTGGTGTCTTCGATATCACACTTAGTCGGTTTCCGTCAGAGACGTGTGGCAATAACCTACTCTCTCACGGTCTCAGTACGAACTGCCGTCAGAACCGAGTTAGCACGTGGCACCCACTAGCGCCATGACACTGACATCTGACATGACATGCACGTCATGATTACCGGAAACATCACTGTAGACGTCACACCTCTTTCCTTTTATTAAATTCGTTAACGTTAACTAAATTAATTTACCCTCAAAGTATTATCGTACTGTTTGAAATTAACAGCATAAATTACACAATAAATTTTAACATGACCAAGTATTAAATTAATAAAGTCGTCATTAGAAATTATGTTTAACAATTTTTCCTTTTCCTCCGTAATAACCTATTCCCCCTTTTTATGTAACTCGCACTTTCTCGTGTGAGACTTTTAATTAGGTTACAACAAAGTTCTAATTTTACTTTATATTTAATTTGAACAACAAGTTTTTCAGACCAAATTTATTATTAACGCGAGTTTGTTTTAACTTTTTAACGCAATACGTCATCGTACAATCGTCGTAAACGGGATGACTCGATCAGCTGTGGTGTCGGAATTTACCTGTAATAAGAAACACAACGAAAGTATCTCTTAATGGTCGACCCATTCTGACTTATAAAGTCAAGAACATTTAATGCAATAGAATATCCACTTAACTTTTATTTGATCTGATTACCATGTCAATATCATCAATTCTTATTATTCACTCCTAACTACATTCATCATTCTAGAGCAAATTACAAGGTCACCAAAACATAATTGTGTTTTTTTTTTATTTATTTTTTTAAGCCAAATTAGAATATAAGGGATTCATTATATTAATTGCCGGGGCCACGCATCGCGGTCATTCAAAGCAAATCACAAAATGACTCGATGAACTGTACACAGATTTTACAAAATTCAAGACTAAACTCCCGAGTAAGGCATCTAGTGTCCCGGCTTTCCAGCCGACCAGCAATCGCATTGCTCACTTCCAGTGCCTGGATCCTCTGATCCGGAAATTCAAAGGTGCGTGACCTGGGATTCGAACCCGGACCCTCCGAATAGGAGGCGGAGTTCTTAACCACTTCCTACCACAACTTAATTTTGAACATAGTCATTAACCTTATCCACATCGATCCTGACCGATGCGTGACCAACTGGCATTTTCTTAGTCTGTCTAGTAATTATTACCCATGACGAAAGTATTTTTAAAACCCAAATTGGTATTTTAGAATTGTCACAGGACTCACCGACCAAGTTATACGACACAGCTTTTAATTTAAAGTTGCTCAAACAGAATAGCTTGTATTCAACATAAATTAACTGGTAATTATCTTGAAACTATCTTAGCTCTTTTCAAAACAAGTTTTAACTCATCGAACGATACTCAAGCACAGTCCAGTACTTTCCTCAAAATAGCATTAAACCCGCACATAGCTGTTATCACCATCTTATGCATTGTCCATCCCAATGCGACTGTACATTGGCACCCACCGCACACAGCACTCAACACTCAACACATCTCTAGAGTTCTTACAAGGTCTGTGTATTTGCAAAGAAGCAATACCGTTCATATACTATTTCATAAGTTCCGTTCGATAAGTTGACTGAAAATTCAAATTTCTCAGCAATGAAGAAATCTTTGAAATTGAATGAACATTACGCCTCGAAAACAAATTTTAATTCATTTCTCCTTTATGCTATCAGAAAACATAATTATGACGATACAGATCACCTGTTAAGTTGCGTCCGATCCGAGGCAGTAACCCCCGGCAGAGGTGCGAGTAACTATGGTTTGCCAAAGCTTCGTCATTGGTGGAGGAACAATTGCACTCCAGGACGCCCACGAGTGCACGCACGCTGCCGTCGATTCGGTTCCAGACAACACGTGCGCTGCGTTTGTTCCCAGTCGCCACAGGAATGACCTGTGTATCTTCGCAACTTAACAGAACAGAAATCGCTGTACACTGCATCGCCATCTGTGAGACAACTCCAAAACTTAAAGCTTTCACAAGGTAAATTAAAGGCAATCGAAGTGTGCTGCACTTGTTAATAGAAAAGAATTAGGCCTCTCTCACACAACGGCATTTGTAAGCGACTAAGATGTTGTCAAAGTAAAGTGGCGACGCGTCTACGATGCGTGTCCTGTCAGCGGACAATGTCAGATACAACGAATTTTGGATTGTGTTGCAGTCGCGTAGCTAATAAACAGCGCAGTGTGAGAGGGCCCTGTGGAACAATATTTACCCTTTAGATTCCAGCGAAGTGAACGTACTATGAAATCATGACATGAATTCATGTCGTTGGGGATTAATGAAATATCCAACTGTTACTTTAATTTATAGTCTCATTGAGGCATCACAAATTATGTTCTTCTTTCAGTAAAATCTTTCGTCAATGATCACTAATTACAAAACACAACAAAAAGTCATGTTTCCACAAGGAACGAAATAAAACTGACGTCATAAAGCTCCAACATATTAAGTAGATGTAACAAATTACGGTTGTCATACCGAAAACGCCGTTTTACTTTTACCTCCTTTCATGTTGCTACAGATACCTAGGTGATGGCATCATGGGTTCCAAACTGATACCAGACGAGGTCATGGTATGAGAATAGCTTTCTATGTATATGACTGTATAACATCCGACCATGGAACACAGTATAAAAGTGGGGTAAATACAGTTCTCGCTAGTCGTGCCAATAAAATTATTCTAAATTGATTGTAATTTTGTGACCCGATTATTCAAATACCTTTCGGTAAATTACTTAATTATTATTGCACGATGTGAATTTCAACAACTTATGCGCCACGAACGTCTATTACCTACCCCTTTTTTTTTTTTGAGTCATGTACTGGATAATGAGTTCAAGTTAAATAAGTTACGTACCGTTGGAAAACACGAATACTGGTTCCGAACCACTTTTCTTACTTATATGGAAAGAGACTGTACAATTTACAAATTGCTAATATGTATTATAATTATGTCAAATAACACTGTTTGTCGCAAAATAACCCTAGTGCGAATGCACGTATGTACGAATTTATTTTAAATGTCATTATATTATATCCACTTTCATTGAATAGCAACGCATCACAAAGCTGAGACTATGCTTATGCCTGTTATTGTACTGTATACAAGGCTCCACGACATAATTTAGAGACAAATTGATTTTGACGCTATTTAATTGAATATTCCATTTATTGTCATTACAACCTTCATAATTGTTTTATAAATAAAGAGCTTGGTCATGCGTTTCGTATTTTAGCCATGAGTATCTATTAATTTAGTAAGTTCAATCTGTAAATGTGATTAGGAAAAGAAGCTCCTTCGAAAAGTGTTTGTGAGCCTTCCTTCGAATAAATATCTTATTCATTTGAATAATATCTTTGTTGTTATTTCGTACCTATCCCTCTAATTTAGGACTAAAGTTACGTAGGTACCAAATCGTTCAGCACTCAAAATTTGACAAAAATAATTCTTTTTCCATTTACCATTTTAAATCATACATAAGCATTTGCACACATTATAGTACTTACCACATAAATAAACGTACTTGTATACTGAAATGAAGTCTTTCAATAATTAGTGCCTACCAAAGATAGATAACATGTATGCTTAGAATATTTTATTATAAAATATTTCCCATTACTATTGCAACATAATGTAATTGAATGTAACTGAATTGTAATAATCATCACAGCAAGTCAACTACTTTTACAACCAATAATAAGTAACTGAATTTAGTCATAATTAAGTATATTATGATAACAAAACTTTCCGTTTAAAGGCTATTCGATGTTAACTCTTAACGGAAGTAATTAAGTAAATAATATACCATAAGCAAAACCATCCGAATACATACTACATCTGAATAGTAAATACAGTATTTTAGCCTTTGAACTCCAGTTTAAATAAGGGTTCTGGTATATAATATAAAGGTAAGTATTCAACATGGCGCTTCATTCGTAACAGTATAGGGGTACCACACAATAATATGTATGTGCTGGTACCACAATGCTTGTTATAATTATATGTTATATTTACAGTTTTTTATTACGTACATTTTAACAGCAGTCTCTAACCGGGTCGTTAGAGTTCGACCTACTGTTGTTAGTTAAACTTTGCTGATGGTACATTATTCACCCAATTGTGAGTCCCTGACTCGAATTGTGAGTCCCTGACTCGTTTATACCATTTGGTTTATAAGTCATTTTCAAGGCCCTTGGCAAATTTTACCCATTGGCAATATTGTAAGTCTTTGACTTATTTTCTATGCCCTCGGCCAATTATTTCCATACCCTTGGCAAATTTTGCGCCTTTGGAAATTTTCCTTGATAATTATCTTTGACTTATTTTCTATGCCCCGTGGCAAATTATTTCCATACCCTTGGCAAATTTTGCGCCTTTGGAAATTTCCCTTGATAATTATCTTTGACTTGTTTTGTATGCCCTTGGCAACTTTTACTTACCCTTTGGTAATTCCTTAAGATGACACTTAACCAGTGTGCTGAACATCACGGCACTGTAATACACAGTGAACGACATAAATAATAATAAACATAATAATAAACGCTAACACCCTCATACCCCCGCAGTAGGTTACTAGGTAACTGTGTCGCGGGTGGCATGGACTACGCATATAACACATTACAATTACACCCATGACCCGAGTATAAATATTTATCTGCCACATAAATATCTGCCCCGACCGGGAATCGAACCCGGGACCCCTCGCGTCGCAGGCAGGGTCGCTACCAACTAGGCTACAGGGTCGTCAAATGTTCACATTTGTCACCCATTCGGGCAACCAATAACAAGTTGTGCGCAAACGTTTTAAAGTTGTTAACGCACATCTGTATTTACGTTACCTTTGCGCGCGTACACATGTATGCAGTGTTCTCGCGTCGATGCGGAGAACTCGGAGCTCTTCTCAGTGGACATGTTCGTGCACCAGTGTGCCACACTGTGCGTTTACAAAAGTTACGCACAGCCTTAACGGTGGAGACACGAGCTAAATGCGATACCAGCTTAGTGCCTGCAACGCTGGAGTTTTGCACGAAATGTTTATGCTTGTTTACAAATGTCCTGCACACTATTTTGGTGGAATCGTACCATAACATGCTTCAATTACACCGGTCCGTACATCGGTACTAACTTATATCTGGACTTGGTATTTAAGAAGTATTTAATTTGCGGAAAACTGCTTTTGTTAAGAATCAGGGTTAATAAAATATGAGATTATTATAAATATAACTTAATACCCGCGAATATCATACTATAATTAATACCATCTAGGTATCTACGATTATTTGTAGTTTATAGGACTAAATATTGCGTTCATCTAAGCAACAATAATTTGCCTCCAAAGCTTAGGGAGGATATGTGATAACATATATTATGAAAAATATTATGTAAATTTATACCCAAAACATAATTTTATAATTATATATTTGAAGGGTAATTATGTTACTGTGATTCTAAGTTTTAATCAAAACTCTGGAGTTAACCAATAAGCAGACTCTAATTGCCAGAAAGACCTTTTAAGCACCGATTGTGTACACTTTTATTGTTTCTTAATTTTATTCTTGGCACAGCAGCACGTTAAATACAACAACATTTGTGAAGAATGAGAGAATATTTGATGGCATTTCCACTGCAAACTATCTACTTGCACTTTCCAAATAGTTGAAGTAAAATAGTTAAAGGTGGCTACTTACGTGGTTTAAATTTAGTTTTAAAGGTACCTTGTCGTTCGAGTGGGTTCGTCTACCCCCCCTTTTCCTTTTGATGTTTACGTGTTCCAATATATTACACCACGAATTGGGGCTCGTCGCCATGTGTGGTGTCTTCGATATCACACTTAGTCGGTTTCCGTCAGAGACGTGTGGCAATAACCTACTCTCTCACGGTCTCAGTACGAACTGCCGTCAGAACCGAGTTAGCACGTGGCACCCACTAGCGCCATGACACTGACATCTGACATGACATGCACGTCATGATTACCGGAAACATCACTGTAGACGTCACAATACCACATAATTAAGAACCACCTTGTTGTGTTCACTTTGTAACGTTAAATGGAATCACGTTGAGCAGTTAAAAATGTGTATTATTAATTTAATGTAAAGGTGTTGTACCGTTTAAGTTTTTGTTGTACCCGGCCACTTAGCCAAATGAGACAGGGCTTTTTGTTTTCAAAGATGATTGGACGTTAAGAGAGGTGATGAGGTAACGGAGCTCGAATTAGATTGGTCCAATAATTGTGTGCTTAAATATAATATTAACAGGTAAGTACCTATTTTTAAATTAAAGTTATGAAACAAGTGATAATATTTTCTGTAGACTGATTATTTAGAATACTACCTATATTAAATGTAACATAAAAAATGTCATGGTTAAAAAGAAGCATGGAAAGAAGGAGAAAAGAAAAAGAAGCATAGGTACTCAGAATTAATTGTGGAGGTAGGTAAGGCTCAATCGCTGCTTTTCAATGCATTTTGTTTGGTGTGCAGTTCGGTCATTTTCAAGGTAAACAACAAATAAATAAAGAACATTAGGCCAAAAAAAACCTAATATAAAGGAAACATGTTTTTTCATTAATTATTATATCAGTATATTTTCAGTACAAAAGGGTACTCACAATTTTGAATTGGATCAATATTTGGACCCAGTTGCCCAGTTGCATGGGTCTTGAATGGAATTAAAACCAAAATGATCTAGACGGAGAGTTGAGATTTTCCTACCGATTAATTGTATTAATTTAATAATTGCCTGAAATTTTCGCATTAACTATAACATTTCATAGTAGTGCTTTGCTTCTGTATGTATTTTACTAATATTTTACCAAGATATTTTATGAAATAAGTGACTGTCATACCGTTGTTGCCGCTATCGCAGTGAGTCTACAAAGAGGGGCATCACAAAGGCGTTTAGAATAAATCCAAGTCATTTTGCAAACATTAGAACAATTCAGTCTGCAAACGCCGCGATACGGCGGGCGATCAGAAAAACTGCATTTCACGTATTTAATAACGTCGTCAATGCACACCCCATACAAGAAATCTATTAACGTCAAAACGACCGTTTTAGCAATCCATCAAGTGTACAACAACCCTTGTAAACGAAAAACGTTTTTCATCTACCCCGCTAACTGTGCAATTTTTCGGCCTAAGTCCTTCAGGGCTATTTTTGTAGCGGTATTCAATCAAGAATTTCACTCTTGTATTTTAATAGTGAATAGTGGATGAAGTTTATCTTTGTAAAGCTGGCTGTACATCTACAATAACTTAGCCCAATATTTTTGCGCAGTCATCATTTCTTGTACCTACGACGTCTCATAAGCGACGGTGTTTTAATGTCAGCAAAATTATTCCGTGTTTTTACACAAAACATCTTTATGATAACAACTAGCGAACCGCCCTCGCTTCGCTTCGGGACCCACAAGTATCAACCGCGTAGGTCCCGCTCCCGTAGGAATTTCGGGAAGATAATAAACTATCACCAAAATTAATTCAGGTTAAATTAAATTAAACTTAGAAATAAAGCTTACGACAAAATAATAGCAAAGTAGCAAAGGATCACAGCAAGATTAATTCATATTAAACTTCAAAACGCGGCAAGTTTGGTATGGCAGTGGGTTCGACCAAATTTGATTACCATAAAAACGGTTCTAGTGTGTTAATCTTAAAAGATAGACATATACTGTCGTGGACATTTTTTTAGATCATTTCAAGAGGAATAATTCTTTCATACATATATTTTTGGTATCTTGAATCGTTTTCGCAACGCATGCAACGAAAGCCCTCGAGAATGAATAATTTTCCCCGTTTTTTCCACATTTTCCATTATTTCTTCGCTCCTAATTGTTGCAGCGTGATGCTATATAGCCTATAGCCTTCCTCGATAAAAGGTCTATTCAACACAAAAAAAAAAATTCAATTCGAACCAGTAGTTCCTGAGATTAGCGCGTTCAACCAAACAAACAAACAAACAAACTCTTCAGCTTTATAATATTAGTATAGATATTTGACAACAGCTACTGTATGAGTTATGTCTAAAAGAAGACACGTTTTATATTTAAAGCATTTAATTACTCAGTGCATAAAAAAACTGCCCAAAAAAATCAGCTCGCTAAACGATTAAATTAAATTCAATATTGTGCTGGCTTCAATGCTTACTTACAACTTGCCATAAATCTTGAACAAATCATGATATTTTCCCTTAACTTCCTTCTGTTTATGTTATCAAATCAATGAATGATAGTAGCTTCCAAAATATTCCTAATAGCTATCAAATCAAAAATTGGCAGCCCTATTCAATTTGACATAATAACTGTTAGTGTCTTGAGATATTTACTTTTCTTCGTTAAGATCAAAGCCATCTTCAAAACAGAATCGCCATCAATAATAATTGCTTCGAGAGAAAATGAGAGATGAATTTTAATAAAAGCGGTGCTAAATCAACCGGGTGATATCTCGGCGTCGACATCATCGCAAATAATTTGTCGCCTGATGAATTGCGCAATGCAAGAGGAATCCTCTGAATAAAACAGTGGTCGAAAACATTTTATAATAGGTGCGATAAGACAAAATGTTAGAAAGTTTGCCCTGTTATTTACCTACATTTATAACGATGGTATTCATTATATATTTCAAAAGTAAATCAAAATTTAATGTTAAATTTTAACGGTACCGTAGGTCCTAATAACCTTAGAGTTCAAATAATCTACAATATTTATTTCTACAAGTTTGAGATTTTACCACGCATGATTTATACCAGTCATCTATAATTATTTAGTGCCTGTTTTGACTGTCAATTGGAGCAATAAATTCCAATCATTGATCAGTAGTGGCAAAAAACATCAAACCAGACGGAAAACATCGTAGCGAATGGTGAGTTAATCCAAGCTAAATACTAATTATCGTATTTCAATGTAGGTATTATTGTTATACAATATTAATAGCCATTATAAAAAACTAGCTAAAAGTAGATATTCAATATTTTGAATATTTTGAATGATATCGTGAACATTTACACAAAGACTAATGGAATGATAGAGACCTACATAATATAATGGTAAGAACCTACTAGATTTCCTGTTCCAAAACTATGTAGTATTGTCCTTTCCTATTCTTACTTTACAAAAATCACTTCTTAGAAGTTGACCAAATTGCCTTACCCATGAGGGTATCAAAAGCGAGTGAAGGTCTTCTGAACTTCTCTGCAATTATTTACTGAAATTTAAACCTAAAAAGGGAAAACCATCGACAAATACATATATTTTTAAGACAATTCTATCGCGTAGGGCATTTAGGTACAATTTAATTGCAAGAATACAATGTATTTTGATTATGCACACTCATAATATATTAATTCATATTACTGACTGGCTAATTATAAGTACAAAACGTAATTTGTCCAATTGCTGTATAAAAATCAACATTGAATAAAAGAAAAAATGTAGACGAACTCTGACTAGTTACGATGCTTAATAGGTGGAAATTATTTTGATCTGCTTTATTAGCAGTTAAATGATAATTATAATCATTTTAAATTGAGACTTGTTAGATATTCCGAACAACCAATTAGAATGTTGTTTTGTACTATGTAGGAATTAACGAGACACTTGACACTTACCTATAAGAAAGTTACGTAAACCATTTAACAATGTCAGCTCAGGTTAAAAACGGGATGATCTTAGTAGCGTGTATACTGTAATAAATTTTGAAACTTCTACAAACGTACAACATTTTTTTTTATCTATTTAATGATTAGTACACTTTATCACTCGACATTAATTTGCTTCGATAGACAATTTTATTTATAGTCTTTCAATATGACTGTCGTATGAACTTTCATCATTTGATAATATTTACGGAAAGGAAGGATGTTTGTTATAACTTTGTTATGTGAGTAAATTTAAAATTGTATGGATTTGAAAAAAATCGACGGTTATAAGACAAAACAAGACTCCAATCAGAACACATTTCCGACTGGAACACTATTGCTGAAATCAAATCGAAGTCTTTTAAAAACATCTGGCAAGTAATAATAAAAAAGCGAAATATTTCTATTGTACGAGTCTAAAAATCTTGTATAAATCAAAAATTCTCTGTAAACACACCTCTAGTGTAAAATATGTTTATATTTCCAACACTTTTTGCTATGCCGTCAATCCTCATCAAGGCTCCAATAATATTATGGACGTCAGATTTTATATTTGATAAAAAGGTTCTTGCGACCCGCCCAATCAATCGCTGCTTTTAATGGACTGTATTTAGAGAACTAATGGCATTTCCACAGAGTAGATATCGTAGACGAGTTTCGTAGATTTATTAAAATGAAATACATATAATATTATTACCTAAATTAATTCAAAGGCTCCACTCTATTCAGTGTAAATGTTTGAAGATATGAATTTTAAACTGTAACATCTCATTTTGCATCATAGTATTTAACACATAAAGTGACTTGTAGGTACTACAGTATACCTATATAATAATATACCTTCAATGTCTTTTATATATACACGACATTTATATTATTTTACTTCAGTCCATTTACAAATAAAATAAAAAATATTTATACAATTGAAAATTTTCGTGTAGATAGGTAGGTAGGTAGATACTTCAATTTAGTAGTAAAGTGGTAATGGGTAATTGGTAAAATGGTGGTGGTGAAATTAAAGAAAATCTACTTTTGAAATTAATTTTAATTTTGTCATAAGTCGAGAAGGAAGTTTAATAAAATTACATCACGTTTTTTTGCGCCTCTGAAAATTGGTAATTGAGTAGGCATTCAAGTCAATTTATTACACAACATTAGTCCGTGACAACGAGCTTTACAATGAAGCAACCAGTAGGTATCTGATAAGCTTAAATCGAATCACCTTCGGGTTTGATTGAAGGCTGGTCACTGAGTCGACACTTATTAGACGCACAAATTAATAAGATATCTTCCGACATCTGTTATAGGTATGTATTTGGAAATTTATGATGCTTGAATGTAATCCTTATTGTACGTAATAGATGTAACTGTGACGATAACTCGTTTAATTACCTTTTTGCTTCGGAGGAACTGGTATTTGTAACTATTGACTCCGCTGCAGCTGTGTTTGTCTATTTACAATGGCAATAATATTCAAATCAGCTCTTGGATGCGACTTCTAGTAGCTAAAAATGATAAATGTTATTAAACTAAATTAATTTAACTAATTATTATCTACATTATATACAATTTCCATAATAATCCATATCCAAAAAATATTTGTTATTACCATGACTAAACTAATAGACAGTAATGACTAATATTGAAGTTAGAATTTAAATTTCTCCCCATGAATACGTGTAATGTACCTACAAACGACCCAATCGATCGCTATGTAAGTAATAAAAATTTAAGTTAAAGATTTATTGAACACTTTAGCAACAACCAACAGAAATTATTTAATCCAACATCATATTCTGACAACATGTACGGTTAATTCCGTAATTAATAGCATACGGCTATTTTTCACCAAACGATAATTTGTTACGATTCACAGCGTCGCATTGAGAATAAGAAATAAATTTGTGGCCAACGATTTCTTACCATCGACTGGGTTAGTGTAATTTTTCAATTAATTGAATTTATATTACTTTGATTCATGCACAAAAATCAGTAGGGAGTCTGGGGGCGAGCGCCTTCACGTACACTACCTTTTGGGCATTCCTCTATAAATAACTGGCAATCAAATATAAAGGTTATTTTAATATGCAGTAAACTTCAAATCAATTTCTTTTAAAGCTATAAAGAGTCGCTTTAGTAGTGTTCAGTGAACCACCACGGTGTGTTATTCCGGTCGAGCTGTATGATTTATCGTTAACTGTAAGTTGTACGCAGCAAGAGATGCCGTAAACCATTCACTTGACGCCCTTATGATTCCTACAGTAGGATAATCTAACGAAAAATTGTATTCCTGTACTTAAGAAAGCGGAGTTTAAGGTTCCTTGTGGTTCTTGCTTTTGCGAAAATATCCTATTTTTAAAACGGAATTGTTGAAGTATATAGGTAGGTACTTAGTTTTATATTAGACCTATGATTTGTAAACGCTGTGTATCTACTCATATAGTGCTGAATGATGTCCGTGCGTACACAATATTTGGCAAAAATATTGTGAGATTTATTAATCCAAATGCTTCTTATTTTAGTTTTCCACGACAAGTGGACTCGTGTACGACAACAATATAACTTTTTTACCACGTGTATACTGTGGCATGGGCTTCCTTCTTAGGTATACCTAATGCCTAAGGAACATAACTAGCTATATAACTACCGAGAATATGAAAAAATTGCATTTCATAGTTTCCGCTTTGGGTTGACTGAGAGTCAGTGACTTCAGTTACGAAAGAGTTTTAGGACTATTACAAAAATTGAACAAAATTACCTGAACCCAATTGACGTGTAATTTCGTTGAGGAACTTAATTCTACATAAATATAATTTTAAACGGAACCCCATTCCCCAATCTGACTCGCTCTTGACATAAACATTTTTAAAATATTTATAACGCTTTCAAGGAGGGTCTAATACCAGAATGTTCATAAAGTTGCACACTGTAGAGGCTCCCTTAGAAATTTTAACGTATACTTATTGAACTAATAAAGTACTTCCCCCTTATGTTTTGATGCAGCGAAAACATTTTTTACTTAAAATACAAATTCCGTTTTGAAAAGGCTAAGAGAGTAGTGTATTAACGTAGAAATAATGACTGCGAGGGTGAATAAATAATGTGAAAAGATAGGTATTCATAACATGAAACCGTTTTTTAAAGTATCAGAGTTACTTGTATTAGTATTTTAGGCGTAGGCATATTTTTCATTTATGAGTATTAACTTGCAATTTTTGACATAGTTTAACGACAACAACAACCGACAGCAATCGACAACAACAGTGACCGACAGTTTTTTTTCCGAAGCACGGAAGAGTTGCTTAACTTGGTCAAGCTATGGAGCTTGGAAA
This sequence comes from Hesperia comma, assembly GCA_905404135.1. Lineage (NCBI taxonomy): Eukaryota > Metazoa > Arthropoda > Insecta > Lepidoptera > Hesperiidae > Hesperia > Hesperia comma. The sequence goes on along the minus strand of FR990025.1, from coordinate 11,770,655 downwards.
AGGCTATAAACGCTTCATAGATTCAACATTTATTACCTTTTATCACAGTTCAATTTAGTTTGTAAATAAAATTTACTTGTGGCATTTTAAATTAACGCCGTCAATCTGAAATGTACCCTAATCACTGGGGCAGAAAGTAGGCATTTGTGTGGGATGCAACGAAATCAAATTCGATATCGAACGCAAACGCGTTACAGTGCCACAAACTTATCTGACCCGGTAAGAGGGGCGCTACTGTCTTTGTCTTTGTTTGAAAACAGTATAACATTTGAATTAGTTCCAATTTTGGCCACCGGGTCAGATAAGTTTGTGGCACTGTAATAGCCTCTGTTGTTCTGCAGGGTAGACGAGGAACAAGACAGTTTAAGTTGCATTGATAATGGTTTTTTATCGACTTCAAAAAAGGAGGTTCTTAATTCGTCTATATGTTTTTTTTCTTATGTGTGTTACCTCATAACTTCGTACTGGGTGAACCAATTTCGATAATTCATTTGACATTCAAAAGGTAATGACTGCCGTCTGTTCCCATTTCAGCGCTATCTGACGGTCAGTTTTTGAGTTATCACGACTTTGAAGTAGGTTATATTTTTGTACCAAGTTAGTTATTAACAAACAGCTGATGGTAATAGCCTGCAATTAGTACAGAAACACCAGATACAAACCAAATAAAATATGTTTCGAATATCCGGTTTCCTGTACAAAAACACGAACGTTTCCGTCAAAATATATGAGAGGCACAAAGAAACCGATAGTTTTCTTGTAAACATTTTCCCTCCGTTAATTTGTAACTGATACCATCCGCTGTGTGCTCTCCGATATCACGTAAGTGAATACCACCAGTTCACAATCTGTTGTGCCCCAACTCTGAAAATTCCGTTATCAGATATCATTTCCCTCACTTTTATTGTTTGAGGTTCAGATACTATAGATAGATTAGATGTTTTGCTAATATTGAAAGGATATTTCCAATATATTTATTGTAGTGGCTGGTTAAAAAATACACTATTGCCCATTAAAGTTACGTCTAAAATTGTAAGTGGAAATTACACACAAACATACACCGTGGAACATTACATGAAGCGCTCATAGCCCGGCGCGGCGGCTTGCGTCGATCCTAACATCCTAAGTGATCGACAAAGTTAAGCAATAGTGGGCGCGGTCGGTAGTCGGTTGGGTGACCGCTAGTGGCAAAAATGTCTTGAGCGCTTCCGTGCTTCGGAGGGCACGTAAAGCCGTCGGTCCCGGTTGTTATCGATTGATAGCAGTCGTTAAGCCATGTCGGAGGCCTTCGGGCGGCTTGAAAACTTTCGACACTGGGTTGGCCACTAACCCCTCCACCAACCCGCATTGGAGCAGCGTAGTGGAGTATGCTCTAGGCCTCCTCAGTAATGAGGAGAGACCCGTGCTCAGTAGTGGGCCATTAGTGGGTTGTAGCTTAATTATCTTTATAATTATACACCGTGGCGCACACACACTGTCATGCATGTACACATTTACCTACATACGAGTACATCGATATTAGTATTATGACGCCATAATAATATTATTATTTAGATACACTTTCGGAATCAAATTTTCTAGACATAAAAGTACATACCGCTGCTTTTCATGAATACTCGCACAAAACAAAATTTTGAAAATAACAGTTTATAACACAGCCAATTCCAAAATAGTGCTTATTTCATGCTCAGTAAGACTCACATTCATAACGGCAAAACCGGCATAATGGCGCGCAAAAATGTTGTTTTGTGATTGGTTGATTTATCACGCCATATTTGTGCAACAATCTATGTTCGCCAGTTGCTATTATTGTTTTCGCGAGAGCACATGAAACTTTCTAGAATATTATCTTATTTCCAAATAATCGAGTGTTAAAAGTGTTAATTTAGGCAATTTTTTCTACAATATTGATTTATTTTGAGTTGCTTGAATATTGAAGATAAAATTGTGTCTATTTTCGATCATAATATTTTTAATAAAAAGTGCTGCATTTCATGCTATTTTGATTTATGTTCCTATTCATGATAATATACTAAAACTCATTTTGTAACAAGTCGAATGACGTGCAGTTTTTAATTATTAATTATGGTACTTGATGACAAAAACCAAAATATTTCGATTTTGATTAAACTTTGATTAATGCCCTTTCAATGTATATATTTTATTTTTCTATTGATAAAATACATGAAAAGATAAGAGAATTAATATTTTGTTTAATTTTTAAATGGCTGCCCTGTAAAATGTGTGTTTTTTGGATTGTGTGGTTATTCGTGTAAACCAGCGATACGTAGATAGACGCCATGGACAATATGAACATAAATATTATATCTACTTTACAATTTCCTTCTAACCTTTTTTAAACTTTTAAATTTACTCTTTTTTACCTACAATTTTCATGTTAAGAGCTATAATAGTAACTATTAGGTAAAATATTAACTATGAACTACTACTTATTTTCACCAGATTTTTTTGAAAATTAGCAAACAACGGGGTTAAAACAAGTATAACCAATTAGCACTTACTGACTTACCTATCACCTCATGATTTGCAGACTGAACGTAGTTAGATTGCAGATTATTCAACATTAAGCAATGAGTCATAAATTTAAAGGTCCATAACGTTGATTGTTGAATAGTTTATATCTCTATTTTCATTATAATAACTAATTACGTTATGAGGCAACCAAAAAATATAATTATGACTTAATAATTTTATATCGGCGTGATAAATTTTTATTGTATTGCCAAATAGCCTTTTCACGAAAAGGTGTGTGTGTGTGTGTGTGAGAGAGAGAGAGAGATAGAGAGAGCTCAACCGCGAACTCCTGGAACTACGGACATAACGAAACTGAAAGCGTTCTCATTTCAGTACTCAACCCTACAAATGGTTCCTTTGAATAATGTTAAAATAAATATATTGTTTTCTGTCGCAAAATAAATTTGAGACCTGGGGCCTTATTATGAACTCTAATCTAATTCCAGACAGTTTACGTTCACAAAGTGTGGGTGACAGAAACAGTGCCTTATTACCTGTAAAGCGTTGTCTCTGTCACCCACACGTTGTGAACGTAAACTGTCTGGAATTAAGAGTTCATAATAAGGGGGCAGGGGAATAAAAATATTGTGTTCGCTAACTATCCTTGAAGCAAGAATATAATAAACAAAGCGACTTCTCTTTATCGAAAGTAAATGAATCGCTTAGCGAAAACATTAGCCATGGCTCAAAGGCTTTTCAACGCAAATTGCACGTGAAATTCGGCAGTCAATGCTTCCAAGACGTAAATTCGTGTCTCATATTGCGCGTTTATTCGCTTTGTTTTAAACACGATTCGTTTGTCGTGAATATTTTCGAATAATAAATTACGTTATTTCATACAAGAGTTGCTGAAATGAATAAAATAATTAATTAAATGCTTGTAAACAAAATAAAATCGGTAATGTATATATGTACATATGTATAGGTATAAAACTCTTGCGTCACTGAGTGATTGACTGACAGACAACGCACAGTCGAAACGACTGAACAAAAGAAACTGAAAATTTCCATGTACCTATGTTCCTTGTGGAATGTAGGGGAGCACTAAGAGAGGATTTTTGGAAATTCCGCCCCGAAGGGGGTGCATAAACGAATTCTACACGGGCGAAGCCTGCGTGCGGAAGCTAGTTCTCTATAAAATTTAAATTTATCATTATCTGTACCGTATAATAATATGCAAGATGTATTTGATACAACCGGAAAATGAGGGTATTCATTATATAGGATGTTTCAACAAGAACTTTGTTTTTCAATTGCAACAAACACCGACAACATGATAGTTTGGACATTTAGTTTTTCGACGTATTCTTAGTAGATGCATTGACAATTGTTGCAATGAATTCAATTTTGCTAGAAATTCCTATTAAAATAATCAAAATCCACTATGAAAATGGTGGTTATGATAGAGTTACGATTTCGTAAAATTCGTGATATTTTCGGGCAACATATCCGTCCATCTGAGACCGAAATTTGGATAGACAGGCTCGATACAAAATCTGTCGACTTAAATTTAACGACCACATTCTTAATAGCAGTCTCAGATGGACGACTATGTTGTCCGAAAATATCACGAATTTTACGAAATTGTAACTCTATCAGAACCACCATTTTCATAGTGGATTTTGATTATTCTAATGGGAATTTCTAACGAAATTGAATTCATTGTAACAATTGTCAATGCATCTACTAAGAATACGTCGAAAAACTAAATGTCAAAACTATCATGTTGTCGGTGTTTGTTGCAATTGAAAAACAAAGTCCTTATTGAAACACCCTATATTGTATACATTGATCTCATTAATTTATGGTTTTTTGAATTTTTGATTTGTTTCTGATAATCCTTTTTATCTTTGAAACGGCTTTTCATCGCGAGTTTGGTGTAACATTAAGTGTTCGTTTTATTTCAATCAGTTTTCGACTACAAACGATAAGAAAAAATCGGCCAAGTGCGAGTCGGACTCACGCACGAAGGGTTCCGTACCATAATGTATAAAAATGCCAAAAAAATCTGGTCTGTTGTATGGGCGCCCACTTAAATATTTATTTTATTCTGTTTTTTAGTATTTGTTGTTATAGCGGCAACAGAAATACATCATCTGTGAAAATTTCAACTGTGTAACTATTACGGTTCGTGAGATACAGCCTGATGACAGACGGACGGACGGACGGACGGACGGACGGACGGACAGCGAAGTCTCATTTTTTGAATTTTTGATTTGTTTCTGATAATCCTTTTTATCTTTGAAACGGCTTTTCATCGCGAGTTTGGTGTAACATTAAGTGTTCGTTTTATTTCAATCAGTTTTCGACTACAAACGATAAGAAAAAATCGGCCAAGTGCGAGTCGGACTCACGCACGAAGGGTTCCGTACCATAATGTATAAAAATGCCAAAAAAATCTGGTCTGTTGTATGGGCGCCCACTTAAATATTTATTTTATTCTATTTTTTAGTATTTGTTGTTATAGCGGCAATAGAAATACATCATCTGTGAAAATTTCAACTGTGTAACTATTACGGTTCATGAGATACAGCCTGGTGACAGACGGACGGACGGACGGACGGACGGACGGACGGACAGCGAAGTCTCAGTAATAGGGTCCCGTTTTACCCTTTGGGTACGGAACCCTAAAAATTACGTAAAGAAATCCATCTTAACAATTATATTATTATAAACATCACCTAAACGCTAAACCGCAGCAAGGAAGGGTTATAAGTTAATAATAAGCAGCATACCTAGCCTGGCTGTTATATCATCAGCAAGCTAACTCCACATCATACACAGTATCGTTATGCCTTTGTTGTTTGTGTTTCTGTGTGAAACAGGAGATAATTTCGCGCGTCGTTTAGCTCAAGTAATTGCTAGCACTCTAGGCTTAAACAACTAAAAGCGTTGGCAGTACAACATAATATGTGAATCTATATATATAAAAGCGAAAGGTCACTGACTCACTGACTCACTCACTCATCACAAAATCTCAGAAACCGCTGAACGTATTGAGATGAAATTTTGCAGGGTAGTAGTTTATAGTTAGAAGGGATCCGCTAAGAACGGATTTTTTTATATTCCACCCCTAAGGGGGTCTAATAGGGGTTCAAAGTTTGTATGAAAGTCCGTCAATTGTAAACCAGGTGTTATGAAAATTGGTGTTTAGAATTATGAAAAAAAAAAATGAAGAACCTGTATCAAAGTTTTTTAAAAAATCATCCCTAAATGGGTAAAATAGGGGTTGAAAAGTTATAAAAAAAGTTTGTCTCTTTGTACACGCTTATCTCCGGATCGGCTGAACGGATTTTAATGGAACTTTTACTGAGAGATTCGGAAGGTTTTGAAGCAACATATAGGCTACTTTTTATCCAGAAATTCCCGCGGGATCAGGATTTACGCGGGAAAAACTCTTATGCGCCAAATCGCAGGCTAATATTTTTATGGGACTTTCACTGGGAGATAGAGGAGATTGTGGACCAACATACTTATAGGCTACTTTTTATCCCGCAATTCCCGCGGGATCAGGATACACGCGGGAAAAACACCTTCGCGCCAAGTCGCGGGCTTAGATTTTTTTATTTATCACTGGGAGATAAAGGAGGTTATGGAGCAACATAAGTATTTTTTTATCCCAGAATTCCCGCGGGATCGACGTTCACGCGGGAAAAGCTCCTATTCGCGAATGAACTCGCGAGCTCAAATGGGGCTTTTACTGAGAGGTACTGGAAGTTGTGGAACTTAGGTACTTATAAGCCACTATTTATCCTAGAATTCTCGCGGGATCGGGATTCACGCAGGAAAAACTTTGTGACATACTGAGTTCCACGCGGGCGGAGCCGCGGGCGGAAAGCTAGTAGTATATTACTTCTTATGTTTTAATTGAGATTGTAGTACGTACGAGTACTACCTAAATAGGTCCCAGAGATGTGATGTGGAATAAGTAGACTACGAAATCCTTATCTTCATGGATTTTATTTAATACATTGCCTAATTTACTTTTACTTTACATATATTATGTAATGTATTCCATATACATTACCTATATATGAAAGCGTTAATTTCACTCTGTATTAATACTTACACGAAAGTTTTACATGAATGAATTTATTAGTCGACTGAAATATTTTACTTTCTTGCATTGATTGCAAAGATTCACAAGGTTATAGGACGTTCACTGTTAAAAATGTCAAATCTGAAAAGCCAAATCCCTAATTTCCCATGAGTTAAGTTAAGATACAAATTGTGTTAGGTGTGAGTCATTCTACATATTATAGTTTAACAAAACAGCAAGTCATACTTTTTGCCAAATTAGGAGTGAAAACTCAGTGCAATAAAAGATAAAAAACATAACAAATAAATATATTAAACTTGATCCTACCTACATAATAAAATAAATAATTTGCTTTATCACTTCTCTGTGACCTATGTATAAGAGTTTCTAGTTAAATTATAAAAATAGCTTTCAGATAAAACTTTTTAAGCGTTCTCAAATAAAGTTTGTCTATTTCTTGACTTGTTCGTCTATAGTAGAACTTGTCATCAATAGAGAACACTCTAACCTTTACAATAGTTGTACACAAACAACTTCAACTTTCTTTGTCAACGAAAGGACTCCTAAGTGTTTCCCACACATTTTATTTAGTACAAATTAAGCTTTGGAAAAGGCGAGGTACTAGTTCAGTTAATCGACTTATGATCAGAATAATTTTAAAACTTTCTGTGTTTATAAATAACATGTTTCTTATTGCATTCACTCACATGTATATAGCAAGAATAGTCACAGTTTTGACATGTATTAGTACCTACCCTACCACGAAATTGTCAAAAATTTTATATACTTAGTCCTACAAGCTTCTTTTGGTACGTGGGTGACAGTGCCTTACAGTTTAAAACAAACTGTAAGACACCCCAAAAGATTCTTGTACGACTTTATAATCATTTGCGAATGTCCGTCCTACACATGTGGATTCGTGTATTCGCGCGAATGTCACTGAGCGCCTTTACCGCATTCACTCACATGCGCTCGCATATAAATTTTGTACATTCAAATAAATTGTCACAGCTTTAAACAGCTTAAGACAGCTGGAAATACATAGGTACCTACTACGAATATGTACCTACAATTTCCCTTGATTATTTATTTGCGAAGGGTCGTCTCTCACATCTCTTGTTTCTTGTCACCAAATTCACCTAATTCATGTACCTAGTATCTGTTAAATTAACTAAATTATATTTACCTCTTCAATTTAAATGTGTAAGAAAAAGCTTACGAAATTTTTTTTTCAAGCATGACCTTGAAGCGGACGCAAATATATCTCAAGGGAACATTAGGCATTTGTATTTGTGAAAATTAATAATTCACATTATACTTATTTAATAGTCTTAGTTTATTTTACGAGTAAGCTAAGTATTATATTAATAATTTACTAAGGACTCTTGTTCTCGGCGGAGATCGTAAGTCCTGTTATTGTATGAGCTTATTTACATTGGATAACTTGTACTAATGAAAGTCCTATTTTGTTTAATAAATGTTTTTGTAATATTCATTATTAGAGGTGTAAAAGTACCGAGAAAAAGCAAACCCGTATGTATTCGTTACAATAAAAATTTATTTATATACCTTATAATGAATCATTATAAGGTATATAAATAGCTTTCGGCACTTTTTGCGTCTTTATTTCGAATTTGTCATGTTACTCCTATGTGCCTGAATTTTTCTTGTAACGGGGTGTCTGGGCATCGGAAACTAGTAACCCCATGAGGCCACTGCTACCATCTTTGATCAGAATCTACTCGTATTGTATCTATTTATAACGGGGTACATTTTCTCTTCGCCTGTTTCTAAAATATGAGTAGATTTTGTCTTCATGTTCCGTGCTCAAGTAATTAAATATTATTTATATAGGACTTTTATCTACACTCAAAATAAAATTCAATAAAATGATCAAGCAAGCTGGGTCGCATTAATTGTGGAGCTCCACACATCGAATGTACCATACCAATCTAGTAGGCGTTTCCAAATATTTACTTTATCTTTGTAAGCCTCCTCAGAATAAATACTTTTATCGGTATTGACACAGTATTCATTTACCATCTACTGAACATGGTTTAAGTGCTTTTTTATCTTATGTGATATATTTTATCTTAAACAAATATTTTGTCTGAGGATATTTTGTTAGTATTTCTAATACTCTCTGCTTAAAACAGGTAGATATCTTCCGTGAAAAATAAAACATCGAAATAAAAAGTCACACACAGTAAAGAATAAACAACAAATTGAGATATCTTTAGAAATCGCACGGCGGAAGCAAATTTAATTTATCGAAAACTTATTCAAACTATAGACGACTGTATTGCTATGGAGGACAATTACAAGACGCAAACAATATTTGCAACCTCAATGTCGTTTCAACCTGAGACATAAAGATGAAATTCCCATGATTAGACGTGGAGCAAAATTTGCAAGCACTACACTGAAGTGACAGAACTTAATAGGAGTTTAACAAATAGCTAAACATTTTGTAATTCGAGGAATATATTCAATAGATAGATAGTTTACTTAACAATAGAGAGCCGTCATCATTTGTTAAAGCTCTTGTCCCAATGTCAACATCTGCTCTTTTTTGTCTGACCATCTTGAAATAGATATTTGTTCAACTATCCAGAAAATCAGTAGCTTTGTGTTTTTATAAGAAAGGTGGTAGGTAATACGTTTGTTATGATAATGGTATTTGCTACGGTCTGCTTGCGCACATTGCGTATTTTGACTTGCTGTCCTAAGATTTGGAATTCAATCTCCGTAAGCGTAAATGGTAGGTACTTACCTTTATAAATGGAAAGTGTGTTCTGAATTAAAGCGTGAATTCAAAATATGAAAGAGTGAACCTATATTTTTTTATGGAATTAAGGTAACAAACGAGCAGGCAGCACCACCCTTCCGCTGCCGCCCATGAAAATTGTGACCGACTTAGAATAAGACCCAACTTAGGGACTGGGATGTTTAGGTTACTCCATTTATATAGTATAGGTATATGGTGTTAGAATATTAGTTGGTTAATAAATGAAAAGACAGGGAATGTTAGTGATAGTTAATCCTCCGGTACTGTCGGAATAATACTATGCTGAAGTGCTTAGATGTATAAGCTGTTATGTTTATTTTACGATTCATTTAATAAAGGAGGCGGTGTTGGAACCTTAAAACCATAGAGCACTGTGTGCGCATTGTTTTAAGAGATAAAAATAAAGCGATGTTGACAACTACACTAATAAAATACAGTTGGTATTGCAATATCTGTCGGATGCACGGAGTGCATCCCATTTGCATAGGAAATAACGTGGACGCGTTGAAACGGCCTCAGTTGGAATTTAATAAAAATATCTTAGCGTTAAGCTGTATATAACAACAAAAACACACGAATTCTTTAGGTACATAAATGTTTATTCTGAAGTAGAAAAATATACTTTTATAGCTGGTCACGAGCTCGGTTTAGTGAAATATGAAAATGTTTACAAATCGCTCCGTTGTTCCAGCGAGCAAGATAGAACTTTTGTTATAGTTTTGGAAATACGGTGTCACCGGTTATGTATGATAAGAGTTGGATTTATGTTGTGAAATTGATTACCTACCATTTTTAGCTTGGATATTAGTAGATATTTTTAGGGATTAGCATTTTTCTCCTCTTTTTCTATTGTTAACCTTGGTGGAGTCTACGGACGATAAGTAATCTGTAACAAATCACCAAGAAACCATATCAGGTCCCAAAGGTCACTACGGTCTGGTGGAAATGCATTTGATTAAACTCCACGGTAGTCCCAACTTGCCCTGACTAAAGATACCCAGTTTTGGGGATAAACACGAGGTGGTGTGTATGTTGATGTATATTTTCTTTGTTTCATTGCATGTTTCTAAGTGGGCTGGAGGTAGTTGCTGAAAGTAGGTATGATACACTATCATACATACGAGTTTTCTCGCGGACTATTGTAAAGGAGATTTAACGTTTTGTGGAGTTCCGTCAATAAACACTTGATATTAATAAGTATTTTTATACAAATTTAATATCTTATTGGTCTTAACCAAGGTTAAAAGTCAAGGGCGGACAAAGGTGTAGAATGGGTTAAAGTTAAGCTTTTTATAATCCAGCCCAGGCGATAATAAAAATAAAAAGTTGCTTAGTCTTTTTATTGTATTCAAATCTTAATATCCATCAAATGTCTTCAAGACAACGAACGAACTAAGCGAGAAGAAATTTGTTTATCTCAAAGTGTATGCGAATTTATTATCCAAGTTAAAATTCTGTCTGCAAACTGCTTTGGAAAATTAAATTAACTCCTTAAAAATGCGATGCACAAATTGAACCATATATTTTGTTATAAAACTTGTCCATGAGACATGATTAGATACATTACTCATTCTTTTGAATTATTTATTAATAATTTTGTGAGTGTCACGCAGGATTCTAAATATTTTGAGAAGAATGTCAATTCTTATTTTTTCAAATTCTCAAATTCTATAATTTTCCATAAAGAAAAAGACAGGATCTGGTAATAATAATTATGTATATGTAATAATTATGCCAAAAAATCGAAATTGACAAAAATGTTACGATTAAATAGCGAGATTGCCTGCCTGGAACCAAACTGAAGAAGCATAGTTTCAAATTCTCAGTCTGTAGCGATCTTTAATGAACTAACCAAGTTATCTACTTTCTTTTTGAAGAGAAATTACCTACCTATTTCGCAACTTCCGTTAGAGTGAGATTTGTTTTGTTTTACCATCCTACAATATTATTACGATTAGGTTTAACCTAATACACAAAATCGTCGTCTCTTTAAGTATTCGATCAGTGCTATTTATCATCATTCATCTATTGTCGTCATGTTTGCTGTCCATTAGTGTTTATTTATGACAAGATCAAAATTCATGAAAAATAGGTTTTATTTTATGCTTTTGAGAGACCTAATATGCAACTGGTAATATTTAAGTCTAAAAAATTAAAAATGTTACTATAAATAATTGAAAAAGACATATTTAAATATTTACGAGGTATAATGAAATTCGTGTTTTAAATAGGACTTTATCTCATCTCTACTCGTTTTTCGTATTAAGTAGACAAAGTACTTTATGCTAAGAAAATTGTCTTCATCTACCCGCGAGACAAAGTGACGTGCTTAGCATATTAATCTGCGGAAAATATTCATACTTCTATTACAGTGCGCCCAACTTATCTCTGAAATGGCAAAAATTGGAACTAACGAAAAGTCATTCATAAGTACGTTGTGGTCATTCATCTGCCAGTTACTAGTGTGCAATGATTGGTCAAATGAATGTCAAATGCGTCCGACAGCGCCTCTTTCGTTTCAGCCTTAAGTTGGGTTTACTTTAGTTTGTTTATTTAGACACCGGAAAAGCAATGTGACAAGTGAGACACACGATTTCAAACAACACAATACATACCTTTTAATTTTGTATACCTATTTTGGGTATTTATGATGCCTCTTAAAACGTTTCCTATGCTTAAAATTATATTGTTTATTTCAAAATAGTAATTGTTTGGTTAAATAATTATAATTGTTACATCTATAAATTGTGATTAAAAGGTTATATATGTAATAACACTGAGACTTAATAATATTTTCCATTTTCATGAAGGTTTTATCGTAAAGAAAACACGGCAACGAAAGTCCACAGAAAATACTTCACTCGTGTAAGATTAGAATACAGCTGAAATTAATATAATTAAATCTTTTTTTCGGTATTCTTATTAATTCCTTATTTTTTATGAAGGGATAAACGTGTTTCACTACAAAATAATATAAGTATTAAGGAGAAAGTAATTGTTCGTAAGGGCACAATGTAAGAAGAACATAACGTCTGTGTGTTGTGTAAACCTCATAAAAGGAGGCCATCCTTTTACTACTGACATAAGACGACTTTATGCTAAGAATTTAAGCTTGTTCATGTAAATGAGTTTGTAGTATAACATCTAAAATTATGCTTTAATTTATATAAATTTAAATTAATGCTTTGATCTTGTAAATATTATATTCTAAGTACGAAATTGTTTAATAATGGTAAGCACGTTCAATAGTTAGGTACATCGTAGTAGTACGGACGCTACATTTTTCCCAAAATGTTGTATTTCAGTAATTAAAGAGTTCGCATGTAAGATGTGGCCGTTCTGTGTATCAATCTTTTTAATTACACTGTTGCTAAGACTAGTTTATGCTTGTACGTACGTGTAAGTTTTTGTATCATTAACACGTTTGCAATGCAGTTAAACATAATCAGTTCATTGGAACTGAGTATTGACTCGTGAAGCTGTCCAATTTTACGTGTTTTTGAAATTTAAAAAAATCAAAAAAAAATGTGTTTTAATTGGACAGAATGAAACATGCCCTGAAATATAAAGATCACTTCACGCTACTAATATAATTAAATCGTGAAACAAATCACGTATAAATATTTGTTGCTGGCTTAAAAATACTAAACGAAAATACATTGCCAGTAATGTTACCTGCTGTTTATATGCTATTCTTTAAGGTAACGGAGAGATTGCTCGTAGTAATAAAACGTAGATTTACAAAGTAACTCGTTCAGAGCTCAAAGGCATAGCTCTGTGGAAGCTCACACGAGCATGCTTACACTCTCATAGATAAAATGGTACGGAAATATAATTTGATTTTGGGAATTTGTTTCACCGATGCCGTGTGACGAGGAGCGAGTTTTGAATTAAAGTAATGGAATTGAAATTTTGCGTTTATTAAAAAAAAATTAAATCTATTTTCCTGCACATCTACGACTGGAGCTCTTCAAAATGAGAGCATAACCGATCTTTATGAGCTAGCTGCTTAATTACTATGACTAACTAATATCGATTTATGCTATTAAGTAATATATAAGATTAGTAACTGACAAATGAGCTGACGATAGGATGATGACGATGATGATAAATAGTCAATGGTAGTTAGAAATTCCAAAAGTATCCGACGCGTTACCGGCTAAGAAAGAAAGAAGAGGAAAGAATAAAAGTACTGGTATTAAGCTGGTAGTCAGAATAATGAAAGTTGTTAGTGGTTGTCTCATGCATGAGGGTAGGTACCTACTTGCTATCACCTAGCCAGACAGTGATTATTTACCATATTCAAACTCAAATTCAATTAATTATTTAATTCATATAGTTTCACATAAAGCGGCTCGTCTCCTCAGTAGGGGATATTATAATATTAGTATAAGCCATGGAAACTGAGGAGGAGTTAATAGTTCTCCGTTCTAATAAGTACATAATTATGATTTTTTTTTTGTCCACGTAACCAAGCAGAAAGGACAGATAATAATGCGACTGATAGAAGATTGTTCTTGAGTCGTGGGTGTTAGTAATCACTTATTTCTCTTATCTATTCTCATCTATGACTTGAATTCCACTGCGGGTGTGGAAGCGTGCGCTAAAGACGTTAAGAAGCTCGTTTGTACATAATACTCGTATATGTATTTCCTGATGAACGTCTAGAAAGGTGATTTTCTTCTTTGAACTCTCATGCTTTCTCGCCTTCAACTTTATTACGTTTCTCGCGGTGCTAACTTTAACTGAACGGAAATCGAATGTGGAGTCGTTGAAATTATTTTTAATGATATTTTACTCATAGAATATTTATTTTGAAGTGATGAACAAGAAAACATTGATGAAATTAATGTAAAGATGGCATAAAATTGTTACTTAGATTGAATAAAATGATTAAGCTTGGACATAAATATTATTCCAGCCTAATTAGAGTTTTAATTTCAAAAATAAAATCGAATAATTTTAAATTTAGACTTTACAACCAACAAAAACAAAACTAAGTATTAAAAGTCACCAAATTTAAACCCCTATTTTTTCTCTATCAATTTAAAATTTAACCAATTCTCCCAATCAAAAAAATCCAAATCGGTTAAAAACTAACAGAGATCAAAATTAAGAAACATATAATACTTATATTAAGTATATCTACATCTGAATTGAGAAACTCCTCCTTTTTTTAATCGGTTGAAAATAAAAACAGATAGTTTTCACAAAAAAATCTAGTAATATGCTGTAAGGCTGTAACGTCATATCATTTTTCTAGAATATTATTTTTCCATTTGTGATGCAGTAGATGGAGTGGAATTCTCATTATCATTCATTCGTTGTCATAAAACGTAAGAACGGAACGGAAAAATCCCAACAACGAAGTGAAACTTGACACAATTTTACAGAAATGCAGTCTTTACCGAACCATCCCCGTTAGTAATTGTCATTTCAATGCTTAGGAAAATTGCAGTGTACAGACTCGTTTATTTAGCGCTAAAAACTTTTATAAGTAAATGCTGAGAGTGACGGAAGCCTGCCCATTATTTGCGCTTTACTAACACTGTTGTTTATTTTCACATCGCTAGTTTTATTTACATTTTTATGAATACACTGAAAGAAAACGTAGACATATATGAAACGGCCTAGAAATAACCTAGATATTGAATCATGTTGGTTGGATTAAGTACCTACTAGCTGAATTTTGAACGCAAACTACATAACTCTTCGTAGCCTGTCTAGCCGATTGAGTGTAAATAATAGCTTGTATAAAAATCTCTCAATACTTGAGAATAAAATAATAAATTATTTGATACAAATATGTTTCCAATTATTTTAATGATTTTGTATTAAGTTCAGGTGTAGGTAATAAAAAATATCAGTCTCTATTAGTCATTAAAAATAAGAATAAACGACAGCAAAATAAATATTCTGGATGCTTAAATCTTTTTTAAAATATGTATAAAATATTTCAATACCAATTATGATGTACAAAATTATTTCCATAAGAGGCGTCAAGTGATCTTGAAAAGGGGTCGTTGACTCCCTTAATAGTATCAAACTGAAGCTTCAAACGAAATTGCTCAATGAATAAAAAAAATCTTGAATGGGTTAATGAACCCCTTCTAATAAATTCAAGTGAATGGCGTGAACAGACGAGTTATTTCAGCAGTTTTTGGTAAATTCTTGGTAAATCCCTTATCTTCACCCTTAACTGGACTAATCATCCAAGTCCTTAAATTGGTTCTTGTTCTGGGTCGGTCATAGTTATCATGGGCGGCAGCGAAAAGCACCACCTTTCCGCTCGTTTGCTACTTCAACGCCATAAAAAATACTATTCCACCGTTGAGCACGAGTATCCTTTCACAATATGATATAGCCATCGTCCACCACGCTGGCCAAGTGGGGATTGGCGGGCTGCACGAACCGTTTTTATGAAACCCTTAGGTGTACGTTACATAAAAACGTTTCCCTTCACGAAATCAAGTGATCATTTATTCAATTTTAAATTTCTAAAACGCACATAATTTTGAAAACTTCAGGTACGAGCAGAATTTGTACTTATTCCAAACCGACACGATATTCCTAATACAAATATCCCAAACTTAATTCTGTATCAAATAAAAAATATTATTAATTTAAGTCACTGATCTCAAAACTAATTCTGAACGATAAATCTTCAGAGAGCAAATGTAATTTCAGAAAAATTTACGATGTTTATTTTTTACTAGGTATAGCATCGTCTGGCTGGGTGCTTACTCGATAAATGCCCTGTACCTACTCTCAAAATTTTACTATTTTTACATCAACTAACTTAACATTGATTTCAGTTACTTTTAAGAATATTTTATCCATAATGATGTTAGAGCTTGCATATTTATTTAAAACTTTCCTGTGTAATTTCTGATAGTAATTAGCTTGTCTGAAAGAAATTGGCTAATACCAATAATGTGACTGCTTCACTTGATATGAATACTTTGATGATGAATGTGTTATCTTCGTTTCCTTTAAAGTTGTTACCTACAGTCTACACTTGTTTTATCTTTCTACAGAAGTACTGAGTATAATGCTGCTGAATAGTTTGATCCGACAAGGCAATTATGCACGCAATGGTCGCGTCTGTAAGCTGTAACATTTTATACAAGCAATTTATATAACCGGATTTAGAGCAGTCGAACACTAAAACATAAATTTGAAAATTTAAATTCGCAGCTGAAATTAATCACAACTCGATTTGATCCAACAAAGGCATTCTAATCAACGGCGCAGTATCAGGAAGTTACTAAGCTAACTTCTGAAGTCTGCATATCTTTACGTGCATTTCTGAAACCCGAGTATTCTGAATTAAATTTAAATAGACTTTTTAGTTTAAGGTAATTCCACAAAAAACAAGCAACTGACCATAGAATCACTACAATTAATATGCCATTAAATCATTTATACGAGTAGGTAATAGAGCTATTAACTGAGCTATAAACTAATAGATGAAAATAAATGAAAGAAGAATATGGACCTAAGTAGATGTTGTTTTTAATTTCAACCTTTAATGACATATCTCAGTAGGTATGTATGTATCAGCAAAAATTCCAAGTTACAACCATCCGAACATATGATTGTACTCTGAGAATCACGATCGCAACGTGTTACAAAAGTCGTGTGGCCTTTTATGACGAGTCTATTCCACGATCAACGTAAGTTTTGTCCTAAAGTGGATCTTATTGCGACGCTGTAAGGGTGAAGAGTATGAGCAATGTGGGCCAAAGGTCCGTATCCCGCTGGGCCGTTGTAGGCGGTTATCTCAACATCAGATTGCGATAGCGTAGAGGTCAAGTTTGGCACGCGAGCGATCATGCGACTTATCATGGACGTTACCGAAGATGTTGCCTTTTGGCAAATTCACGTTTCGGGTAAACCGTGTGAAACTTTACTAAATAGATGCGGCGTTTATACTTAGATATAAATAGAAAAGTGGGAACATAGACCAAACCAAAGAGAACAAAATTGGCTTTTGTTGTTGTTTATTTTGTGCAATGTTGCAGTACCTATTATAATTGTGAGAGTCCTGAAGGAAATATTTAAAGGAAATTTTACGTTGCTAACATAATGAAATATTATAAAGTTTAATAGAAATAAAGAAATTGTAATTGTGTGAAGATGAAATAAAAACTTTTTGATTTTTATTTCTTTGGAAGTTTACAATTTACAGTTTACAATTTACAGGGGTGAATCAGAAGAACTTATATGCATAGTAAAGAATATTTGTATTGTGTATTCTTCTTTATTGTTATATTCCGTAAAGTTACCTACATTGTTTTATTGGTTTGGTTTGGGCTATCAACCACTAGATCTATGCAATCTTTACCCTTATTTTACTGCTCGTTCATGCTGTGACTTCTCATAATTTATTAGAAGTTTTAGCATGACATAATAACAGTTATATTGATTGAACGTGCTTTCTATTATCATTTTAAATATTATTATTAGTAAAGCAGTCAATTTTCCAGCGAGCCGTCACATTATGTCTTAAGTCTGACCGAATTTATATATTACAATTATTGTGATCATCACAACCATCGTTTTACCTAGCTATTAATTAATTAGCACTTATATTGCAATATAAAATATAGAGCAGTAAGACAGTAAAAAGAATTATAATGTATAGATGTGTAGGTAGGTACTACATAAAAGTAACGTTTACGATTCATGGCTTATTGCCCACAAAACGTAAGGTGGTAAACCCAAGTTTATTCCATATTTATATCAACTTAAGATTCTGTTCTACAGTGGGTAGATACTATTTGCCGTAAAATCTTTTCAACCTTTTCTCCACATTCGCAAAACAAGCCATTGATATGCGCATGATAGAGATGTAAGTGAGCGCCGAAAGCGTACACCAATAAGCTTACGGTACAGAGTTCCGTCCTTATTCAGTAAGACAGTACATGATATTCGTGACTTACATTCTGTATTCCGAGCACATTGGAAAAAAATCTAATTGATGTGTGTTTGTACGTTGAAGTTTATTTGAAAGTTTTTTTTTAAATAAGATTTTAAGTAAGTAAGTTACATAGGTTTTCCACTTTTGTTTAATAAAAGATAATTCATATTATTGTGTCACTTAGGTTAAGTTACACAAATTTATTAGATTATGTCAGATATCAATTTGAGATAAAAATCGGGAACTTATGTTTAGCTGTGACCATGCAACTGGGTTGATAAATATCGTGAGTACCCAGCGTGTAAGTGAAAGATAATTTTCATAAGTGAAAGATATTTTGGAACAAAATTAATTGACCAAAGGATAATTCCAGAGAAATATTATGACACAAGAATAAGATATTTATTACATTGTTTTGTGTAATAATGAAACTCATTTCTCGTTGTTTCTTTAAATGTTACTTTGATAGAAAAAACACAGTGAGGAAATAACTGGATAACTCATTAAATGTGAATATAAATGTGATCATACCGCATTGGAACCCAGGAAAAGTTGTTTATCAGAAAGGCAGTAGATATTATGTGTCCCTAGGCGAAAAGGTTATAAATTAAATTTTGTCGAAAATGAGGTAAATAAACAGAAATGATCAGAAAAAAATACTCTATAATATGACGTCGTTATGTTATTATAAGCGCAGTAGAAGTCGCGAGTAGAAGTCTAGTATATTGTATTAAACATTTCTCGGACAAAGGTTCTGACCACGAGCGAGTAACAAAGGAACAATGCGGTCGACGGGAGATTCCTTTGCTTCATTGCGATTGTGGACAGCTCAGTGGGTCTCCACGCTGGGTTTTTATGCTGAGAATCGAATCGATACAACTATATTCAATTTGGTTCGATGTGCCGCGGGCTTGCATTGTTCGAGAATTATAATATTTCTTCCGCTAACAACGTATCCATGACAATGTATCTTACCTCGTTATAGCAAACAGCCGCCTTAAAGTGAATATTGTAATGTTACTTCAAGCTTTCATGGACTAGCTTGTGACAATTGTAAACGACCAAGTAGAACAACTTCGAGCTCATTCGCTAATTAGTTGATTGCCAGGGAAACAATTCAAGTTCCCAGAGATACAGTTTAAGTATCACTTGTTATTTTATCTGTATGTAAAAGACCGCTGAAGGAGAGAACAATTTCCCATACATTGTTTGATCACTAAATGCTTCACCAATTTTATTAGATGCAGCGTTGCAATGTAAGCTGTAAATGTGTAAAATAATAAGCATCTGAAAGTTTCCTTCAAGGGAAGAACACTCTAACTCTATTGGTTATTCATTGTACCACCTGATCTTGCTTTCGAAACTTATTCAATTCCATCAAAATTTATCACGATTCTACATAAAGTATAAAACTAGGAAAAATCCTCAGAAACAAAACTCATAAACATCGGTGTTAGCTAAACAATCTGTCCGTTTCCGCATTCAAACAGTTCAACTGAATCACCATCGACGCAACAATTGTCAGAAAATAGATGTGAACTGGCACATTTAGCTCCAACTTTATGGTCGGCAATCAGTGCGTCTATCCAATATCCCGCAGGGTTACTACTATAGTGACGAATCTATTTTGCGAGGTATACAAAAGCCTTGTAAGCTTGGCTGCAGGCCACCCACAATAATACGACCTCGATGCAGCATTGCATTGTTCGTTGACAGCAATTGTTGATAAGTCAACATATGACTCGATTCACTGCAACCTATATAAAATTTTAATGTAACAAAATATTTGACCACCACGATTTACGAATATAATTCAATTATTACTAAACACTATTGAGCTTCGCTTCGGGAAACATAATTATACCCCTATTTCTGACCCTTGAGAGTTGTTTATTGAAAAAAACTAGGTAGCCATTTTTGATATTGTATCATCAACTGTTTTCCTCAAAAAATATTCATCTAAATCGGTGAAGCGGTTTAGGCTTTACATCGAAACTATCATCTTCTATTTCAGCCCTGTAAATTAATTAAAAAGGAGCCTTTGTGTGACCCTGGATATTTAACTATTTTCATTCCGAGTCTCATCCAAATTGAGCTGATGTTTTAGCCATGAAAGCGTTACAGATAGAAAGACAGACAAATAGACAGAAGCTTTCGTATTTATAATATTAGTATGAATTACACAAATGTAAGTGAATGATGCTATTTTGTGCTGTTTGTTTGAATTTTTACTTCCCAGTAAAAAATGAATCTGCGGAGTGCAGCGAAAATAATAGCCACATTATTTAGCCATGTTGACTCGCGAATTTACGTTGACTATAAATGAGACTCTGGTGCATACGTTGTGAAGATGATCGTATAAACAAGCTGTGCTGTGGACGAAAGCCGGATACCCATTACAATGCAAATTTGCGGTACCTGTCCCCGAGTCTAACTTTTTGCTTAGTTTCAAACCGAAATTGGACTATGACTGACTTTGTTGGGGGCAGCATCTACTTGTACTAGGCAAGCGTCCAAATTCAATATAGTGTTCTATAAAAGTAAAGACATTGTATCATTAAATTATAACCGAATATAAGTCACCGTAAACAGAACACAAGTCACACAAGCTTCAAACGTAATAAAGTTTTTGTACGGTTTGTAACTTTTACGCAAATCAATCAAATTCTCTTTCATACCGAACAATATGCAGCATTCCCGAATATAGATTCGAGTGAATAAAATGTATGCGAATTTGCAAATAGTTCACATGGAGCGTTCAAACAATTTACTTAATTATTTTCACGAGGAATCGATAAAGCGAGTACTTTGGTGAAGCCAAGTACATCAAACATCAATAATGGTATCATGGGAGGCGAAATTTAATTGCGTCGTTATGTCGCTGACCGGCCGTCCAACATTGATCAATATTGACTAAACTCTTAATAAACCCTAATGGATGCTGTGGTAACGACCAAACAGAAACACGGTGATGCTTTTAAAAATGAAAATGGTATTAAAACTCCTGATTAATCGATGCACATTACGCGACACGAGAAATATTTTTACACATCATTACTTTGATGATACTTTCATACTCTGCCACTATTCTAGTATGGCGCCATTATGTTCCAATGCAGCACAAGCAAGCAACATAAGTGATGTACGTATAGTTGGAGAGCAGAGGATAGTAAAGTTGTCAAACCAAGTGCCTGAGTTCCTTACCCGGCGGAACCTATCCTATGAGGGTTACCAAATTCGGTATATAATAAATTTAAATTTTAGTGCACATAAAATACTTTATTATACTTATCTGTTTATGAAACATCGTAGGCACATATTTTAGATGTTGTTTCAAAGATAAGAAAAGCATGGAGAACAGCATTTTTTACAATTTTTGAGTTTTTTATACTTAACATTAACTTAACTATTTTTGTATAAAATATCAAGCTCTTAGTGAATTATTTTATTCTTAGTGAATAAATTTACCGTAGGTAGGTACACGGTACGTATTATCTACAGGGTTGTAAATATTTTTATTTGTGAGAAATTCAAGACGAGATATTGTGGATTTTTCGTGTGGAGTCGGCATTATGCACTTCTCTAATTTTATAGACTGATTTCATTTGTTTCTTTATAAGTGAAGAAATATGTCTTTAAATTTATAATAAGACTTGTTTATGCCCATGGCTTCGTCTGCGTGGATTTCGTTTTAACTTCGCCCACGTAATATTAATTTATTCATTTTTTAACTGATTTAAATGAAAAAATCACTAAATGTTTAGTGAAGCCCGTCATAAAATAATCCTGAAAACTGCATTCAAATCACATAGGTAAGCCGTTTCTGAGATTAGCGTGCAAAGACAAACAGACTAAATGAAAAAAATATTGTTTTGGATTCTGTTGCATACCCTTACCCGTTTTACCCCGTTGCGTACCCGTATTAAGGCCCTTTGATTTTTTTAATACATTTATTTGCCAAGTACAGACAGCAGTCAGTTACAGTTTTATTATTATAATTATTATGTAAGTATGATTACGTAGATATATATCACACTGTTACATGTATTTTTGAAATAACTTTCTATTGAATATAGTTGATTTTGACATGTATTATTTAATCGCGATAATACATATTACAAAATGATTTTTTGACGGTTTTAATGAGATGACATAAAAATTATTAAAAAAAATAACTTAAATAATCGTTATTTATGTCATTTACCTACGTACTATCTAAAAATAACTGTACAGGTACATTTTTCACATTAATTTCAAGCAGTAGAAATTTAATAAGAAGCTTAATATCCATAAAATTTCATCTCGTAATCTGAACATTTGATAAGGATTATTTAAACGGTAACCAAACACATAATTCCAGTTCGGTCGTGTTAGCGACGCTTGTTTAAGTGTAAACTGCTGTTCTTTGTGATAAAGTGTCACATTTCCATAATTCACGAGGTTCGAATAAAATTACGTTACCAAAAAAAAACGATTTCTACATCGAAAAGTAAAGATATGATAACGTTAATAACGTACCTATTCATAGTAAACTAAATACACGTAACTAAATTTTGCTACCTTGAATTTAAAGAGAACCAAAGGACTAGCATCAGTTTTCGAATATAAAACAATCAACAAAATCACAGCAGTAGCTAATTATGAAGAAAAAAAAACATAAAAATACAATCGAATTGAAAACCTCTTCCTAATTTTGAAATCAGAAAAATACTTATACCTACCTACTTTTAACGAGCTTAGTGACACCTTAATCGTAGCTTATTTATTTTACTAAGATTTTTAACGTAACCAATTGGCTTACTCTACACGATTTTAAAGCTGTTTTGTTCGCCTGAGAACCTACGAGATTAAGGGCCTGTTTCACAACTTCCTGATAAAGTCCCTAATAGCGTAGCAGGAACTTATTTGCCATATTAACTACAACTTTTTTTCACATGATTGTGTCGAATAGAACTATCTGACAGATCAACTGTCTGATATGATAAGTTATCAGCGCTTCAAGTGGTTGATTTTGCAGATATCACTGGCGTTTAGTTTCTCTCAATGGATTGATATTCAAAAATGTAGCAAAGGTTACAAATCTAACAATTTTCGTTTCGGCCTTTATGTGGTGGATAGTGGTAACTGACATATAGATCTCATACTTAATCAGGAGGTGATGAAACAGGCCCTAAGTAGGCTAACTAGATCCTACTAGGCTGATTGGAGACCTACGTCTTGTAATACAATTTACAGTTGCTACAATTTACCCACTTTGATGTTTTATGATTTAGGTCTATTCATGATTGGAACTTTGCGTAAGTTTAGACTGTGCAATTAATATCGAGCCTTTGAATCTCTTGAGAATAACAGACCGAAAAGGAACTTAGCATTTAGACAAAAATTGCTATGCATAAAATAATTATAACATTTGCACTTGTTTAGAAGCCGCTATCTCAGAGCGCTTTCAATTTACGTGGTTCGTGTCGTATAATTGCGTTTACGCAGACCGCGCCGGTGCCGCACTTTGTATGAAAATAAACGACCGTCCGTGTGCCGTACGACAAACGTGGCGATTTCGCACTGCAGCCGTACGACACGAAACGCATAAATTGAAAGAGCCCATAGTATTCGTCATAATGATCGAAATAGAACGAAAGTAACTAAATATAGCAATAGAATTTTAAACAGTTAACAGTCTTTGCACCAGCCCTCTACTTATTAACTGACCAAGTACCAAAATTAAGATACCTACTATTATCTTCCCTCTTAGCGCCGATTTGATTTTGAGTAATGTTCTGAGTCAGCCACAGATGATTTTCATCTTGAATTTTCTTATCATTTATAAAAATCTACTATTTTAATTATACCAAAACGATATTAATAAAACATCACATATATTATCTCACAATCATTATGTTAACAAGGGTACTAAAACATCCGAATGAGTTCTTTAACACCTTGTTATAATTTAAATTTTGCCGAATGAACACTTCAGGTTTCCAGAATAAGCTGACAGTGATAGGCAACGGACAAGTTTATTATCATGTTAACATCGTCCGCAATGGAAAAAATACCTTGTTTTGATCAATAAATAACATTGTATAAAATTACTGCCTTTCGCTTGAAATTATCTTGAAAATGTTCACCTTCATTTAATAAGGTTATAAATATTTATAAATGAAACATAACTTGTAGCATATTTTTTTATTTTGAATCGACAACGGAAAACGTGTTCAATTGTGCAGATCTTCAACATACAAGTACCTATGTAAAGAAGTTCCGTGGTTTAATTTTAAATTCAGCGCTTTTCACGTAAGGTTCAATTTGAATTGCTAATGTAGTTTCTGACGTCGTTTTCAAAGTCAGTTTGGCGGAGTGTGAATAATCATTGGAGTACTTTGCAACTGCAGTAGTAAGACGTTTATTCCAGTGGGAGCGAGTAAGCAGTAAGAGCATCCATGTCTTTCAACCTCTAGCACCTTTCTAAAAGATCTAATTGAATACTATCTTCAAGCGTACCAGCCAGCTCTAGTTGCATTGTGCTGAATGAAAGACTGTATGTATAGACGCAAGTTTTAGAAGTGATGTTTGGAGGTTAATGGGCTTTGTATCCTTGTATTTATTTTGAAGTTTTTTTTGTTGACCGTCTTCTTGAATCATAAAATGTTTTTTTATTTTTATCAGCGCCAATTCAGGAGAGGCGAAGTTCATATTTTATTTTTAATATTAGCAAATGGACTGAAGAACGGCCTGACACCAACACGAACGCATCACTGAGTTGTTGGCCAATTGGACTTCAGCTCATCACCAAGCGGCACGCGATTTATTTTACAGCTTAGGTAGATATACCTAACTTTAAGAAATGTTATCTTTAAAGAATGCGTTTTAATCACAACAATTGGCTCATGTAAAGCCTTTAAAAGGCATATTAAAAAAGGAAACTAATTAAAATAAATAAAAGTGAAAATTTTATTTTGTAATATCAATCTACTGCAGAACTGAGATTAATGTTCAGGATGATAATTTAAATTTGGAATTGAGTTAAAATTTAATAATTAAACATAATCAAAATTTAAACTTTTAAGCAATTTGAAAAATAGTTTTCTCTTAAGCTACATTACAGAAGCTACGTTATATTATAAGCTACGCTATCGTTCGGATTGTCAAAATATGAACAGTTGAATTTATAAAATTTTCAAGGTTGGGGAATGTAGGACTAATACAAAAATAGAACTTGTTAACCTATAAATTTCATGGACATTATCACTCATGCATTCCAAACTATATTAGTGGACATTAAACTTAAACAATAAAAGTCTCAATAAATTAAATGAACGTCGAATAACAAGTTACTTGTTCGTCTCAGACGTTGACGAGAGGCATTGAAGTTATAAAACTTTTTACTGCAGCAAAAACAAAAGCCAAGCGGTATTGTGATGTCAAATGGACCGCGGTAATTATGTACCTGATAATAGGCAGACAAAACAGTTGACATTGTTTACTAATGAAATAAACTAATTGGAAAGGTTTTGTTTAAATAAAAGCTAAAAAAAGCTAAGCTACAACCCAATAATGGCCCACTACTGAGCACCGGTCTCTTCTCTCCTCACTACTGAGGAGGCCTAGAGGCCCTAGAGCATACTCCACCAGCACCACGCTGCTTCAATGCGGATTGGTGGTTTGTTTAAATATAATTCTTAAATCCCTCGTGGAGTAAAATAACTATGATGCAAGACTGATAGTGTTACGCCTCATTTTGAAAGAACTATGAGTACTTTAGATGGGGCCACGAATAAATATTGCTTTCGAATAAAAAAATGGAACACTCAGTAAAAAGTTGTGAGGTAACACACATAAAAAGGGTTTATTCCGGTCTGATTCTCAAAAACTGATACCTTAAGTCCAATCCAATCCAACTGAGAACTTCTTTTTTATCCGAATGAACGACGCAAAGGAGGGTAATTGAAGTTGGTTACAAAAAAGTAAAAAAAGAATAATTAATTATCGAAATTGCTTTACCCAATAAAAAGTTATGAGGTAATTTAAAACATTTTTAGAATTTGACAATCCTTTTTTAAATCGAAAGCTAGCGCTTCATGAGTAGTTTCATCTAAAGAGCGACATTCTGAGGAGTGGATACTTTTTGAGTTATCTCTAGTTGTCGATATCGTATTTTTGTACAAAAATATCTGATCGGCTTTATTGTTTTATTCGATGAAAATAATTAAAGGAACGTTATTGAAATAAATAAACTATAGTTGCATATTTTTTTTTTTTTTTATTAAATATTATTATAATTCGTGGAATTATTCGTTTACTAACAACTAAACAAGTTTTAAGGTTTAATCGCTTTTAGTAAGCTTTACGAATCGATCTTAATGCTATTAAGACTTTATTCCCAGGAGAAATAAAACGAAACTATGTATGACCTAAAGAGTGTCAACTACCTATAACTCCGTTCTCTTTTTATATATGGAATTCGTTTGAATGGCAACCCACACAAATTAATACCAGCTTTCTGCCCCTGTAATTAAGGTTCATTATAAGTATATTGACAGCGAACATTTAAAATGCTGTAAGTGAATTTTGTCCACAAGCTAAATTGAACTTTGAGTACACGAAATAAATTTGTTTTTAGCGCAGAGTGGATATTCCATATTCTCCGCGACGTAATTTTTTTTATAGTTTACTACGCAGGAATCTTATTGATTGATACTGATCTGTACCACGGTACCACGGTCGATACTGTTCATAAGAGTTATTGCTCTTTCCATGACAAATTTATTATGCCACTATCTCGCTGCAGACATTCCAAATGAAATTTTAATTAAGTCTTCTTAACGATATTGGTGTCTTTTATGGTACCTACTCGAAGTCTTTTTGGGAACATTACGTCCTTTGCAAGGCCTTTAAATGCTATTTAAATTAGTTAAGGGTCTTATACCTCATACCTAATTAGAATGAGTTTTATGCTGCTATAAAAACAGTCAGTTTGAACTTGTGACCTGTGTAACTTTAATTAAAGTAAAGTATCGTAGATACGTCGTAAAAATACAATAAATGTTGTCTGATTTACAAGTCATATACATAAGTTTAAAAAAGCATAATCATGTTGATAAAACATTTAATTGATGTTACTGGTAGTTTAAAGGCCTTGTAAACTTACTTTTAAATTAATGTTCTGCTTACTTGCAGAACCTCAATTTAAACACAAAGAAAACTTAAAGTTTTTATGTCATTCATTAGCATCGGGAGCAGTCTTTAGCCATTTAAAAGATTTACTATCTTGCTTATCTGTAACATCGTAATAAATTTTCGCAAAGGACCCGCAAATTTTGACATAGGTTTCATTAACCTCCGCCGGCCTTCTCTCGAAAAACACAGACAATAAAACAAATAAATGAAAGTAAAGTAACAAAGGCAGTACAATAAATCAGTTGAGAGCTGAGATAAGGTACGGGTTTTATCGCATTTAGCTATGACAAATTAGCAGTGAAGCAGCGAATTTATTATTACAATAAAAACGTGATGGATAATTTGGTGCATCGTATTTCACGCATAGAAAATTTTGTTTAATTTTAATCATCAACATGAATATACTTTCGCTTATATGACATAAGTTTTGAGAAAATTGAAGCTATATAATTTTACGAAATTAAAATAAAATATAATAAAAGATTTAACTACATTTTTTTATTTGCCTGAAATTTAATCATGACTGTACTGTCTTGTCATACCTATTGGTTTTGGGAAATATTTTGCCGATTTTATCTGATTTCACCTCTAGTGGGTATAATCGCTACTCGTATATCTTTTGTCGGCATTTCTCAATATACGGCCACGTAAACATAGGCTATTAAAAGAATTTTACTACCCATACTGACAATGGAAGACCCATTTTAAGATTTTTGTGCAGTAAGTATTCTTTTAGAAAAATGTTAATCCTCGTTGAAATAATTATATCAAATGGATTTTCTAATCTAACAATGTAAATCTTTATCGAGACAAACCATTTAGAAATTACTATTTGTAGCTGAATATGTAAAAAACGGGAATAAATATAAGTTTTTATTTTTTATAACTTACATAGATTTAGTAAATATCAATTTTTAAGTAAAATAATTGTCTTATTTGGGTAACTAATGCAAAAAGTAACATTGAAAACTATATCGACGTTACAAAGTATTGAGGGTTCTATTTTTGCATAATTAAACTATCACTAAGGTCGTTAACCACAGCATACCAAAACACGCCTTTTACTTGTTTTTAATACCTACTTATATGTAATGTTAAAAGTAATTTTTGTCCATAAAGAGATTTGACTGTAAAATAAATGCGCATATAAATATAAAACTAATTAAATGCGTAAAAATTGGGATAAGAGAATGTTAAAATATTCTTCAAGTCTGAAAACTACGTTCAGTCAAAGATATTCTCGCTTGAGCATTAAACAGCCGCATTGCAGCCAGATGCTACGTGTACTAGGATACCATAAATTAACGGTATAAATACTTCTGCAAAGATGTTCCTTTCCACGTCTGGATAAAGGCTATTGTTCTCGTCAAATATCTAAGTTGCCAGACGTCTAGATCCTTGCGCTTAATACCGTCAAAGTTATGAATTCTGAGATTAGTTATATATATATAGTCTGAGATTAGTAGTAGTAGCAAGAATGTTCATTGATCAAACGGGTTACACAGGTTATTGTGATATCGAATTGATATAAGGTAATGAGATTTCTCACTTCAAACTATGCTAATAAAGTATTGTACATACATACATAATATAATATAAGGTTGTAATAGTTATTGCTTATTTATTTGTTAACGTCTCCCAACGACTTTGTATTGTCTAAACGTTAGATTTGGTAACCAAAAAAAATTGTGTGCCTAATGCTACTCGTTCAGTAGGTAATTTTTTGCTTGATTGAGAAACAGAGACCTAAAATTAAACCTTTATTTATAAAGAACATGACAGGCGGGTATCTCAGTAAATACCTACCTCAAAGGGTAACAATTGATATTTTAATTAAAGCTATTTTTTGTCAGAATAAATAAAAAAACAATACTTTTGTAGACCAAGCCATCCCGCGAATACTGTCCCTCTGCTTGTTTCGGATCTTCACATTTTCAGGGTAGCCCGTAGATAGTACACCTATCTGGCCAAGTTCAGATTGGTAGGATTTATATAATCTTTGATAACATTGTGAAAGACTATCAAGTATATGCAATGCTTGTATGTAAGCTTATTCAATATTTTCTCCTTCAATATGATGTGACGTTCAATGTGATATGACGTGATAGTTCACTCAAAATATGCTCATAATTTTTCAAAATTAGCATACTTAGATTCCGGTGTACGAGAATAAATGGTTCAATTATTTATCTATTAATTGGCTATCACTGCTGAACAGCGTTTTCGTTAGCAAGCATCAAACAATCAATTAACAACTAGATCTCAGTATCTAATTAGTTTTTTCGCAGACAGTGTCTATAGCACTTAACATCCGCTTAGACATATCGATTATAATCTCAATCAATGTTTCGTTTTCAAACAGGTCGGTTCTTTGTAAGGGGTTCAATAAAACATGACTAATTAATTCTTAATGAGGTCCGAATAAATGACTTTACTTTTCTCTCCGAACACATGTATATTGCCCCGTATTAACCTCTAGCAGCTAGTGCATTCTTGAGAGTCATCTTCACATTTTATTTATAGTAGAACATTAATCATGAACAACGCGGTCCGATTCTAATTAAAGTATATAGAGGCAATTAAGAACTATACGTGCTGCGTTCGCGCTCTAAATAGAATTGGCTCTATTAACATCTCACACAAATACCATCTTTCGGCCCCTGTGATTAAGGTACATTGCAGACTGACAGAGAACATTTAAAATGTCGTAATTACATTTTGCTTACAAGCTAAATTGAACAGTGTGTACATGTTATAAGCTTGTTTTTAGCAAGGAGTCGCAATTCCATATTCTCGGCGACTCAGGTATAGATAAAAGTTTTCATACGATACATTGTTTCCTGTGTTTTGGACGAAGCGCGTTCGGCCGATCGAGATGGCCCCTGCTGTTTCAATTATATCACTGACAATACTTCAAATGCCTGACCAGTCGGTACCAAAACATGTTGAGGTCGGGCGGTAGTTTTCGATGGTTAAATAGTTTTGAAACTTGCAGGTGCGTCATTTTTGTGTATCCTAAATAATTAAAAAAATAGGTACATTTTTTTTTAACTTTAGCTCTTATGAATACGAAATAAGAATTGGATTTGATGTACATAATATATGCTGCTGTGAATCATTTATAGCAACCATTTGGGTAAATCATTGCAATTTACAGGAACCTAACTAGTAGAAAAGATTTTTTTTGTTTATTTCCATTTGTCTTGTAATAAATTTTATTGACAACTATTCTGTTGTATATGATTACTGATTATTAAGTAGGTATTCAGGGAACTGAGGTATTATTGGCCTCCGTTAAGTAATTGGACGCTTGAAATTTCAACGCTTTTTAATAAGAAAAATAAATGAATGTGACAGTTAGGTAATTACGTGATTCTGTACGCTTCAGTGGTAGCGTAACTATCATACAATTATTATTATAAAGCACTGGAACTATACTTTTCATTTTACCCTGCCTAATTTTCTTTCCTTTCCACAAGTATCAATACTGTCTGTTAAACTACACACACTCTAGCCTTGGATTTGATGCCCATACGCATGTGCCGCCATAGATCTGATACAGATTCTCCCAAGTATTTAATTGATTATTTCATAAGGAAAAGAAGGGTCGTCATACTTGACGGTCTAAGGAACGGAACACCAAATGAATCAGCAACTTATCCGTAACTGAATTATTTGTGAAGTAAAGTATACTTAATTTATTACCTAGCTGGGTTAAATTATTTATAATCTCACTTAGTTGCTGTTATAAGCCGGAAAAAACTCAAAATTAAAATAGAAAGGAAAAAATCTGATAGATTTATGGCGTTAATAAAATACCGCCAATAATTGTTTTTCCCGAATATACCTACGCAGCCTACGCACGTACATGAATCAATCAGGTGAAAATTGATATATCCAAACAAAATGTTTAATTATTTTTGATACAACGTCAACCATTTTAACATGTCGACGACGTAATGATGAAACGGTCCCCATGTATTGCCGTTCAAAGAATCCTAGGTTCGTTTCCCAGCAAGGCGTAAAGAATGACGAGTTTCAATTTCTGTTCTCGGTCTGGGTTTGTCCTTGTCCCACCCACAGTACAGGGAATCCTAGTGAGAAGCTATGAGTGTGTATGA
Source organism: Hesperia comma (assembly GCA_905404135.1). Taxonomy (NCBI): domain Eukaryota; kingdom Metazoa; phylum Arthropoda; class Insecta; order Lepidoptera; family Hesperiidae; genus Hesperia; species Hesperia comma. The sequence goes on along the minus strand of FR990025.1, from coordinate 11,739,072 downwards.
TACATACTCATAGCATATTTATGTTATGTTATGTGTGAACAGTGATTTTGAAACCTATATTTTACCGAATACGAACTACAAAAAGGGAATTTCAAACAATTAATCTACGAAATCGACACGATCCAATAAGAAGCATTTTTAACGAGTGACGTTTATACGATTGCTAAAAAGAATTCTTCGAAAAACGTTGAATCGAGAGTCTATTTCGAGTCACGTTTGGCGAACAGTATGGTATTCCGACAAAGCGTTATTTCACGGAACTGCTACGCGAAAACCATCAAAGTTTGTGATACTGGCAAATATCGATATTTGTTTTTCAAAAGCATGGATTAAATTGCTGACAAAAAAGCAGTGTTTTTAAATTGAATCAAACAACGGGATGCCCAAACCGACAAGGCTCATAAAACGTCATTAAGCGTGATCACACCGTGCCTTCTCAAGCATTCGAGACCAATTTTATCAATTTCACCGGACATGGTCGCTGTAAACCATTTGGGAGTAAATAAAGCATAGGTTTCACAACCAGAATGGCCAATTGTCCTAGATTAACGAACCATATCATTACGGCTAATGAATCGGCCACTGCGATCTTATCTACCCATCAATGTCAGTCTAAAATCTATTACGGACGGTTAGTATAGCATGTGTATATGCAGCTACAGGAATAATTTAATGAGTGTATTAAAACCGTTACTTAGTGAATAGTGCTTTGGGCTATCCACAAAATCATTACTTAGTTAAATGCAAGGCTATATGTAGCCTATATTTCCGGAATACCAAAGATGAAAAGCTTTTGAAATACTTGCAGCATCCATTCCGCTTTCATTCGTATAGGCTTTGGCGCAGAGTTCCACTGCAAAAACTCATTTTGCTACCTAATATTCATGTTTAGAATTTTCAAGCTTTAATAAATATTCCTTTAGATTGAAAACGGCCGAGAATATTGCATGTACATACTATTAGGAAAAGCATGTTTTGAGAGGTTAGCCTACAGTATGAGTTTCAAATAAAATGAGCGTGAAATAATTATAGTAAAGATATTTAAAAAAAAGTTTGCCGTATTTTTGTGTTTTACAGAGCTTTTTATTTATGATAAGTACCTACATTTAGTTCTGGACATAGCTGATACAGGGATTAAACAAGCGTTTGACAAATATACACATAATATCAAATATGTTTACTATAAACACGAATAGTTTAGTATTATGCTATAATTTTACTACAGATTCACAGTATTATTTAAAACATTGGCTACAACCCATTAATGGCCCACTACTGAGCACGGGTCTCTCCTCATTTATTAATTGAGGAGGCCTAGAGCATACTCCACCACGCTGCTCCAATGCGGATTGGTGGAGGGATTAGTGGCCAACCCAGTGTCGAAAGTTTCAAGCCGCCCGAAGGCCTCCGACATGGCTTAACGACTGCTATCAATCGATAACAACCGGGAGCCACAGCTTTACGTGCCATCCGAAGCACGGAAGCGCTCAAGATATTTTGCCACTAGCGGTCACCCATCCGGCTACCGACCGCGCCCGCTGTTGCTTAACTTTGTCGATCGCTTAGGATCGACGCAAGCCGCCAGACTATGAGCGTTTTAAAACATTAGGTACTTCTAATCTGTGGTCCAAATACAGATTAAGTACCAAAAGGAATGCCGGTCATCAAGCAGGGAAAGTTTAAGGTGGCAGTTTTCAAATACGTTTGTGATTGTAATAAAAAAAAACTGTTAATGCAAGTCCTTCCCGTTTGGCAAAGTAATGAATATTTAGAATTTTCTAATGGATACACTTTGCTTGGATGACTTCAAATAAATATAGGTATTATGAAGGAGCTATTCGACACCGACACCTACTACTATACGTACCATCCGACGATCTCAAGAAATTTTTAACCGATTTCAAAAAAGGAGGTCCTCAGTTTGACCTGTATGTATGTATATTTGTGCGCGATTTTCTCGCGTTTGGTTGAACCGATTTTGTTGCGGTTTTCAGCATAGTAATTGTCAGACTTAGTAGAAGGTTTTAGGCATATTGTTTGGCTGAAACGACTTTGATACGGTTTTCAGCATCGTGTTTATCAGGCTTAGGAGAAGGATTTACGAATATTAACCGCGTTTAACTGAACCGATTATTACTTTTCGGCGTTAAAGTCGGTTCTATTTTGGTAAAAGTTATATCATTATTGGTTACCTATGAAACTAGCGACCTGCTAAACTCGGTTAGTCATTTTGTACTTGAGGCGCCGAGGATATGCAATTGGCACTCCCCGTTAAAACAAAATTACATGTGCTCACATTTCAAATTATCTTAGGAGAAGGATTTACGAATATTAACCGCGTTTAACTGAACCGATTATTACTTTTCGGCGTTAAAGTCGGTTCTATTTTGGTAAAAGTTATATCATTATTGGTTACCTATCAAACTAGCGACCTGCTAAACTCGGTTAGTCATTTTGTACTTGAGGCGCCGAGGATATGCAATTGGCACTCCCCGTTAAAACAAAATTACATGTGCTCACATTTCAAATTATCTTCTAAGCAAAATTTATTTAAGGCATTTTCAAATTTCCCCGTCAATCTACAATCACCGTAATCACAGGGGGAAAGATGGCATTTGTGCATGTTGCCATTAAAGCGATTTCCATATCGAACGCAAATAGACTATAGTATCGATGCTATTCCGGCTATTTCAATAAAGAGTAATACAGGGGTTAGTTAAACTATAAATAAAGCAAACAGCAGCTAATAAAAAGAAAATTACGAACAATCCTCTTACAAACTCATAAATCGGCGCTCTAAGACTTAAACATGCTCCTTTGTATTAAACTACACTTCACATGCCATATAGATAGGTAGGAAAGCGTCGTATGATCATGTAGAATGTAGATCGTCAGATAAAAGCAGTGTCGCAGCCGGGAGGGCTTCGTCCCATTGTCCACTGTTGCTCGGATCACTATCGATTAAATAGATAAGCGATGAGATTCTACAGTGAAAAAGAAAAAGTCCAGATTATTAAGAATCCATTGATGGATTATAATTAATTTATTATAATGTTTTGAAAGCTTCCGAAACGTGTTTTATTATTAACGTTATTTTATATTAGGTATATTATCTTGGTAATTAACTGACTGGATAATAGAAGAACGTAACGTTCTCAATTCGACGTATGAAATATGTTTTTTTTTTTATGTGTGTTCACCGATGTTTTCGTTGTTTATGTTGACAATTCATTTTAGTTGGAAATTAAATATTCCAAGGGTGGTCTTATGATTGTGGATGGATACCAGGATCTAAAATAGTAGGGGCGAGTGCGTTCGTTAATGTTTTCATTAAGTATTTACAAAACAACATTTTAATGAAGATCTAAAGTCGATCTGACTCGCAAAATGAAAATGACCAACTGCATCTCCCAATTCTTCACCGGTCATGGAGGCTTCAAAGCCTACCTTCACAAGTTCAGTCTGCGCAGCGACCCATCTTGCGTCTGCGATTCCATAACCAGTGAAACACTCCAGCACATTATACTGGAATGTCCAAGGTTCACTGCGAAGAGATGGGATTCATCCTGGACTTGGATACCCTCAGGAGAACCATGGACGACGATGAGTGTCGCCGCCACTTCCTGGAGTTTGCTTTGTACGCCGTCAAATCGGCTGGCAGAGCTAATGGCTCCAGAACCACCAGCTGAGTGAATAGTGGTAGTCATTATGTGAAGTGCCAAAATAAATGCGTGGGGACAATCCCCCCTCAGTGGCACAATTGTGCAGTGAATACCTCAATGATAGTGATACTGTGATATGGACACGTACTGATGAATAGTGGACAAAAAAACACAGCCATAATAATCATTAGTCATATTAAGGAATAGAGAGAAATCACTGAATGAACAACATCAGTGAAAACACATAGCCATGAGTACATTTCGATCACGATCGGTGCCAGTGAAGGAAAACACGTTAAAACCCTAGGAGTGAAGGAAAACACTGAACAACCAAACCTTCGCTGTCTGTCTATCTAAACTATCTGTCGTATTTCAGTTACCTCTGCTTGTCGATGTTGAAGTATGTTATTTCTTTTTTGTGCAATGTTAGTTCTTCTATACAGTAATTTTCTGAAAATTTTGATCGCGAATGGAATGGGCCCACTGTGTGAATATTGTAACACATTCTTTATTGAAGTTCATTAGATAACTATACCTAGTGATTAAAAAAGATACAACAGATAAATCTACTACGTAGGGTTAGAAGTAAAGACGTTTATGTAGAGAACCCTAAAAATACAATTGCGATCTGATTATATTTTCAACTTCAAAGAGTTCGTCTGGGACCGTAGATTAGATAAAGATTTTGTTCGAAAATCATATTAATGTACATTTTATTTCTTATAAAGTTAAAATAAAAACGTGATGATTTTACATTTGAAATTATTTCAAATACTTTTAGAATAAATCGCATTTTATTAAGGATTACTTGAACCTAAAAAATTAATATAACCTACTTATGCAATAATAAACTGAATCCAGATTTTTGTAGACATTCAAATGAATAAGATATTAGGAAAATGATATTCATAGTACAGAATATGTGAATTGTGATAGCCAAGTGGTTTGAAAGTTGAGTTCCATAACTTGAGACTTTTGAGGCTTGCGTTCGATTCCTACAATTAATAAGATTAACATTCTCAATATATTTATCTTCATTGAAGGGAAATATAGTCAGAAATGTAGTGCAGTCTCTACTAGGAGTTCTCCGTAATGTTCCCAAAGAACGAAAGAAAGAAAAAAGATATGTGAAGTCGCCAATTTGGGTGATTTGGAGTGGACTGCAATGACAATGATCAATAGGAGTAATTTATTAGCGAAATGACATTAAAACATTGAATTTGAAATATTTTATATGTTATATTGCGTTTAGGGTATTTATATAAAATGAAGTGTAATAAATCATTTAGCTACTCGATCACATTATGCAAGTAAAACTTTAGTTTCATAACAGAAGCTGATATTTTACATTTCCTTTTTACTTTTACAAAAACGCACCACTAACTGTTATTTATTTGACATCCTAACGGACCTCTATACATTTCGCACCAACATACTTAGCAGTTTACGGAAAAAACCGACGAAGTTTCATCAGACCTCATTTTTTATTAACTCGGCTACTTTGAAACTAAGCCTTACCCTTGTTTAAGACGATTTACGAACGGTGACTTCACAAAAACTTTAAAGCACCTGTCGGCCTATTTAGCAAAGTGTAGTTAAGTTTTTTTTTTAAAATATTTAATCGCCATTTAGTATTGACAGGTAAAAAGCATCGATTTTTGGGTCCTGAAATATTGTTCGATGAAGTCTATACCTAGATAATATTTTATCCAAACATAAAAGAAAACCTGGGATACTTACTTATAAGTACTTAATTTAGAACCTCTATTAATAGTGTAACAATAGTATGTGTCAGAATGAGAAATCTTACCTTAACCGCAATGTTAAGTTCTATAGAATTATTAAAAAAAATATTCAAAATTCACTAGCTTTATCTTCTCAGTTTAGCTCACTTAGAATTTTCAGCTTCTTCAGTACTTTCGACTGCGCTTTGTCTGTTAGTCACTCGATTAGTCGCTCAGTAATCAGTAACGAAAGAGTTTTATATGTGGTACTTGCTATGCTTTATATAACCTACTATGCTGTTTAGGATGCTAATGTTTCTTTTCCTAAGTCTCTTTGTTAGCCGTGCTGCTTTTTACGTAGGATGGCATGGAATCTGGCCGCTCTGCAAACCTTGCTAAACACTTTGAACAGGATTATTTTGATCCGGTCAAAACATCGTCGAATCTTATCAGCATATTATCAGATCGCCTGCGCCCTACGCTCTCACTCAATGTCTAATAGATACCTATCGTCTTTGATGTCGTTGGTGAAGAAGTATTTGAAGTATTTCAATTTATAAACCACTTTTAGTTTCAAACCATTTAGGGTGATTCGAGATATCTACCTACAAAAGCTGCATATTTACTGGGAACTTTAAACAACATGTATTCGGTATTTTTACCATTTTAAGTGAAGCCATACGATGCAGTATACTTTTAACAGTTCGCCAATGGCCCTATTTGTATAGCCAACTGAACTACCTACAGGTATTCATGCAGAATTTTTTTCTTAATTTTATTGTACCGGTGCTCTTATACCTACGCCTATTAATACCGATATTACGTTCCTTTAGAACAAAAGTTAGGTATAGATATTAGAGCTATACCTACCTTTATACTATTCCTAAAAATATTTATGACACAAAGAGTACAGACTTTTCTTACGGTATAGTAAACATCTAGTTAGAAGATTGCTTTCAAGGATATAAAGTTGTTTTCTATTAAATTTAAAATATAATGTACCTTACTTAATCATTCTAATAAAATCGGGATTAACTTAACACTTAATCCCAATTTGATTAAGTGTGTTGAGATAAATTTAATGTTAAATCCATTATTCACAGTAGATTTGTTTACTAATATACACTTCTGATGTTTGTCTATAAAGTATTAACAAGTTAAAATTGTTACACAAGTTTACATTACAAGAATTAATTTGCATTTGAAATCTAAATAAAATTGAAATAACTCAGAATTGTTTACTTTGTCAACTCGTATTTAATTATGTCGCTAGTAGTTCGTCGTAAAGCTATAATATGAAAAAGTTATTCCTTTTTACTAGCAAAGCTTAACAACTTTTAAGTTAGTTCACAGAATTGTTTGTTGCAGGATTTTAATAGATAACGACTATTCTAGGACTCTATACTAAAATGGAAGGAGTATAGAGGCTTTGAAAGATTGATTTAAGTAAGTATACCAACCCGTTACTGTCCACGGCACCTTCTTGCAGTACGAGGGGTACAGGGGTCCTAAATCCTCCAAAATGCGTCTTGACTGACTTCAAACACCTTCGAGAACATAATCAAACTAGCAGGTATGTGCGGGTTTTCTCTAAACATTTTCCTTTACCGAAGCACATTTCGTGAATAAAACTCAAATACTTTTTTCGAAGTTCTAAAAATTGGGAGGTATTTGATTACGTCGTTATGTTGTAAAGCGCAATAGTACATTATGATACAAGTGCGCGAAGTTGGTCATTACAGTCGAGGCGGTATTGAGCCCGAGCCGCAAGGCGAGGGCTGTAATAGAGCCAAGACTGTAATGAACAAAGCACACGCGTATCATACGACGTTTTTCAACACACTTGCGAGGAAAAAAACAATTAGGTATCGACATTTTTCAGTCACAAATCAGCAAATTATAAACGAACAAATGTTTGCACAAAATGGCGCGGTTTATTTTTTCGCGCGCCGTATCTTTGGTTGAATAACTATGCGCGCGCAGGTTAAGTCCAGAGGCACCGAACATTCAGCCACAATATATTAAACTAAATAATTATGTATTTCTAATAAGAATTTACGGTAATTAATGATTTAAAATATTGTATTTTTTAAATGCTTTAATAGATAATTAGATGAAGTATAATCTTATCTTATCAGATTTTGACTAAGTACAACAAGTTTATTTATTTTCAAAATAACAAATCTTTTGGTAACAACCTCTTTACGGATATTTAAAAAAAGTGGAATAAGAAAAACACTAGTGCGGCAATGAAAAGTAAAACGCACTAGTGTGTAATAAACCGCATTCCGGGCGTAAGACTAAAGAAAAAATAGCAACTTTACGAGCAAGTGTGTTGAAAATAATATTCGTGTTTCTAATACGAGTAATTATTTGTAATCAATATAACATTTAATTAATTAATCTATCTGGTAATAAATTTGCCAGTAAATAAAAAATAAGGCAGATACATTACTTAAACTTATAGAATACTATTCTGTCCACACTTCTTAATTTGACATCCAAAACTATTCGATATTCGAATGGACGGCGCCAAGATAATTTCGATTAATCTCGAATCATCTCGGGAATATCGGATGACAGAGAATGGACTGTATATTATGAAATAACTATCTATCGGCAGCTTTCGGATACGCACCCGAAAATAAAACGATTCCTAACTAGTCGTATAAAATAACAAAAAATGAGATTACAATCATTTGGTATTTATGTGAAGGAAACGAGATATAACGTTTAAAGGTTAACGATTCCTATCAATTAAGGTTATGGGATGTTTTTTATGGGCAGTCGACAGGTTAGAACCCCCACTGGGCAAGGATTTCGCACCTGTCCTTTTCGGCTCTTGAAAGCTGTCGTTAAAAGATTACAGGTGCAACGTTTGTCGTTTACAAGTTTTTGGACATAATTTTATATAAGGGTGGATATGATAGAAACAAATACTGAAAAGTAAGTTGTTTTCTTAATTAAGTTCAATAAAACAAAAAAATGTTATTTGTAACGAAAGATAAATCAATATATTTTTAATATCTATTTAAAGTTTTTGAAATAATGTGCAAAACTCAACTTACAATCAATGCTAAATGTATACTTAGTTAAAAGACATAAAAAATAAAACTAACATTATTATATGTAAGTACCCGAGTCAAAAATGTGAGGTTTGTATAATAACAAAACAATAATAAGAATGATTTGTTACTCTCCTCAAAATACCTAAATACTAGTCACCCTAGTCAGCAAATAGATAAACAAAATGAGGTTTAATGTTTCAGATATGATAATTTTAATAGAAAGTGCCAGTATCCTACTGAGATAGGGCGGAACAAATAGTTTCCCGATATAGTGGCACAAAAAAACAATCTATCCAATAACACCTGATATTGAGGACGCTGAAATAAAAAAGGGAAATATTTTATGATTTTCTTTGGCTCTAAATGGTGTTTTTATTGTTGAACGCGTTTTGTTGCAATGCAAATCAGTGGTCGTGGTTGCGTTTTGTGGTGTATTTTAGCTACGTTGGATTCTTGGATAGTAAAAAATCGAATCCTACTAAATTACCTTAAGTTTATACGTCACTCTAAATTCTCCGACATGTCTTAAAGACTGCTGTTTCTCAATAACAACGGCGATAACGGTCTTAAGTGCCCTCCGAAGCACCGAAGGATGAGCGCTTCGACATTTTTGCAGACTCGGGCTTAAAATTTCTGATTGTCCTACGTCAGTGTATGCTACATCTATGGTTCTAAATAACTGTTCATTTCATCTTACTGTTCATGACAAAGTCAAAATGGAGGAAAACTTTATTTGACTTACGTAAATACCCGTGTATTATTTATCACTTTGACAATGTGATAAAACAAAATCGAAACAAAAAAACTTAAAATATTGCAGAAGCAAAATTTTAAATTCTATAATAAAGTTTTGTTTTGTCAGAGTATAGTGCATCTGTAGGTTCGTCGGTCGAGGTACCTCTATAGAAGCAAACTATTATTGTTTGTGAAGTATGTAACTTTATATTAGCACTAGCCGCGACGAAAAAGATAGAAAAGAAATATTATTTCATACTTAATATAGAATAATTCACTCAGACTTGAATAGAAACGAAGCATGACCTGCTCTCAAGATTAGATTGGATCCTCGGATATCTTAATTTAAGTAAACACTTCGCTTAATGAAGAGACACTAAACAAGAGGCTTACGTTACATTACGTTTTCATTTAGAGCTAGAAATTGTGTTTGTACAGTAAAACTTAATTCATTTAAAATTGGTGGAATATAAATGATTTATTTAAATACAACTTGAATTTCTGCGGGTTAGTCTGCACATAATATATTTTACTGGTGCTAGGGCCTAGGTCTGATTATTTAATGTTGTATACTAATGTGTCAAAATATTTCGACCCTACGCAATTGCAATTTACGATGGTTCTCCTAACTCCAAACCCCTGTATACAACAAAATAGTAATACACTCATAACCCCACACCAGGATTTCTCTGTCTTGGGTGCCATGGACAACACACAAAAACAAGAACGGAAATTAAAACCTATGATATTAATTTCTGCCTCACTGAGAATCGAACCCACGATTCTTTGAATGCTAACCGGCATGTTAACAATTGCGACACGCTGCTGATCATCATGTATAGCTAGGTACCTTTGTATGTATATTTAAAATATAAAGTTATCAAATGACAAAATACTTTTTTTATATGACAACATATTCATGGACACGCAATAAAACATGGTAACAATTTACGTATGTTCTCTTTAGGGACGTTTGAAACGAACTAGAACTTTTAGAGCAAGTATAGTTCAGTGTTTTGTTTATTACAATTGTTTGAATGTACCACGAAATCAGTACTTCATCGATGATTCATATTAAGCCAAAATTACGACAATCCTATCGTTTACGTAGTTCGTGTCTATAGCATCAGGTGTTCCCTTGCGAAAATCAATTGTTATTAAATTAGTATTAATTAATCTGCTTGCAATAATACCCGAGTATAATATAATTTTTTTGGTGCTTGTATCTTTTAGGTACGTTAAAAAGTTGTAAACAAGTTTTTACGAGGTGTATGTTAGCACAGTCACAGTATTTTTGAAAAGAAAAGAAAAGAAAGCAGAAAGAAAATGTTTAAGGAAGTTATCTAAATATTTGCATTAGAAATACATTTATAAGTAAAACACTACAAATATTTATATATATATATTATATATATAGTATTATTTAAATATTTATTAAACTTCAACTAGTAAGTACCTACACATTAAAACGGATTTTTCCCGAAACTATTAAAAATTGTTCGCAATAATGTCTATTATTTTGAAAGAAATCATTTCAGCATATACATTATGTTTTTTTATGGAATTAAGATAGCAAACTACAATAAGACAAGGTTGACTAAACACTACAAAGATTTAACCGGTACTTAAAGAGATCTACTTAATAAAACTGCACCTCCGTGAAATCTTTAGCTACATAAACCTGGAAGTTTTTACACGACAATTTAAAAGGTTTATGCTCCATAATTTCTTTACTATCCTCTAAAGATAGTGGGTACTTACCGTTTTATACTTCAGCAAAACTTGCACGCTCCACCTACAACAAGTAAAGTTAATTAATATAGCTAAAGACTTAATTAATATGTCTACGTTGTCAATTTTTTGTACTTAGTACTTGCGGGACCTTTACATAAAATAATCGCCCCCGCACTAGGCCTTATATTGTGTCGCGGGTGACAAGAATAACACACATAACAAAACTAACATTAATAACCCCCATGATATGAGAATACACACATTTATGTGCCACATAAAAATCAGCTTCGGTCAGAAATCGAACCCAGGAACCCTCAATTCACTAGCAGCTTCACTATCAAATATGGAATAGCCGTAAAAAAACGTTACCTGTGCTCATAGTACCTACAATTTTGCTTGTACGCAAAATATTCTTAGGACATTTTGATTTAAATGTTCGCCGTCGATCTGCTATGTACAGTGCCACAAACTTATGTGACCCGGTGGCCAAAATTAGAACTAATGTAAATGTTATACTGTTGTCAGACAAAGACCAAGACAGTAGCGCCCCTCTTACCGGGTCCGATAAGTTTGTGGGACTGTACTTTAATCATGGGAGCGGAAAGCTGGCATTAGTGTGAGATGAAATACGAACGAATTCTACATCGAACTCGAACACAATGGCAGCCTACACTTATTTATTTATTTACACTTTATTGTAAAACCTACAACTAGGTAGTTACAAAAGGCGGACTTAATGCCTTAAGGCCTTCTCTACCAGTCAACCCTTGGTGTAGGTGAGAAGTTGTGATAGGTGGTAACAACCTTGTCGTGGTGGCGGGGCTCAGTAGCCGTGCACAAGCCAGTGCACGGTGAAGCCAAGAGACTCCCAAATGGGGGAGCGGGGGTCCAGTTTGGGCCTCCGCTCATGTAGGGGTGGGGGGGCTGGCGACGGCCCAGCTGCCAGCAGGCGGCGTGATCCTCCACGTGTCCCTCTGATTGCAGAGGGCACTTTGGATGGATCATGGGGACTTTATGCCCCCGCGGTGGAGGCGATTACGCCTTGAGGAAGAAAACCTCGTTAAAAAATTGAGGAGGAAGACAACCTCGTTAAAAAATCACGGAGGGGGCGGAACGCTCAATTTATTGAGCGCCCCGTGCTGAGGCCGCCGCCAAGGCAGCGACCGCCGCGCCGGGACCGTGGAGCGAGAGTAGCACACAGTCCCGGCACTATGCGGCAGCGTCGGCACCTTCAGGTTTTAGTGGGTAGGTCACCGCCGTTCTTACGGCAGTGAGAGTCCCACATCACCGTTCGTTTCCTCTGGAGCGGACGGTATGCGTAACTGCATTTCCTGAAGTAAAAAAAAAGGTGGCAACAACAAAGTAATAAAAGTAGAAGAAAAAAAAACGGGTATACTATATTTATACTACAGTATCGTATTACATATTAAATACATGGCATACACTTCAATATTGTCATAGATATATTTTACTTTGATTTTTTTTATGGAATTAAGATAGCAAACGAGCATGCAGCACCACCCTTCCGCTGCCGCCCATAACAACTGTGACCGACCTAGAACCAGACTCAAAGGGACTAGGATGGCTACTCTAGTTAGTAGACGGTGTTAGAATATTAGTTGGTTAGTTTGTTAATAAGTGCGAGGACAGGGTATGTTAGTGATAATTAGTCCTGTTAGTTAATGTTAGTAATAGTCCAGTTAGTTATTGTTAGTATGAGTCTTGTTCTAATTCGGTCACAGATGCGTTGCTACCCCTGAGGTCTGAGATGGTCGCCTCTAAAAAGTGTAACCGGCTCCACACCTTCCTATCCGGACAACAATTGTTCTTAAAACAATTATTACACGGTAGGAATGGTACTAAGTACCGTGGCGGGCGGTGGTACTTCCCCGGGTGAGCTCTAGGCCTTCTTTCTTTCTTCTTTCAAAATTTTATTTCTTTATACAGAAGCTGTTCAACGTACAGTTTTTCTTTTTACGCTGATTGTGAAACAAGTCTTGAACTATAAATTCAAGCTTAAATACATACTAACTTAAACAAAGTATTAAAGAACGATTAAAACCTGAGGGGAATTCATCAAAGCTTTAAAAAGTTCCTTCTGAGCTTAACCGTTGCAACTATGAAGTGGATAAATAAAGTTTCTTTTTTGAATCCACGTTTGAAAGTAAAGTAGACAGGCGTTAAAATAGTAATGACTGTAACAGCGGTTTAAGGCATTTTTGTTAGAGTGCAGGTTTAATTGCTGCAAGATTAGTGAACAAAGTTTAACTGGATGAACATTTTCATGGTGACAGACCAGTCATCATTACCACAATTGAGCACGGGTCTCTTCTCTTTAATGTGTATTGATAGCCTTCACTGACTTTTGATTTTTGCTAACTCTTCGGCGTGTAGGTTTCCTCACGATGTTTAGCATCACCGCTATAGTGAGTAACATCTAAATCATTGATGCTGACCCATCCTGGTGGAGGGTTCAAAACAAACAGCGGTGGGGCACGATCTAGGCCTCCTCAATTATGAGGAAAGAACCAAATTGAAAGCCAAAAATTGAAGCCAAAATCCAATTATTTAACTTCATCAAGAGAACTTCACAAACTTCACTTCTCTACACTACTAACGACTCAGTTATCTTTCTTAAGCAAAGTAAACTAATAAATAGAACATAATCTTAATCTTAGATCTACATTGTTTTATTGCAAAACTTTGTCTTGTAACAAAATTAAATATCTACTAGCGAAAGAAAATGGAAGATTAACCCAAACATTCCGAACATTAAGCGGCCGCAAGCATCACATAACTTTGCAAAGAATGTTAGATATTAGAAAACCCTTATAATCTTATATAATCCAGTTATTACGTTTTAATAAAGTTGGCTTACATTGAACATTTATGTGTACTCCTTATACAATATGCGAAGGGTACATAATACTTTATTATGGCGTCCTACAGAATGACTTGAGCTGGGATTTTCTGATTCAAAGGATTTTCCTTTCTATTCCTAAATAAATAAGATTTTCTTTCAGTTTTTTGACCGATCTGAATTGTATATTAATAAGTTTTGTAAATTATATTCATCCATCATCATCATCATTACACCCCACAGCTTTCCCAAAGCTGGGATTTTTTCTCCGCTCACATGTAACATAGTCTACTAAGCTGGTTAAGTTCGGTTTGTCAAACTTCCATTAACTTTGATAACTTTATGGGTCAAGTGATGTTTCCTAGCGATGCTTTCCATCACTAAAGTATCTAAGTGATGTATTTTTTCGGGAGTTCTAAGTTTACATCGCTGGTAGGTTGTCATATTCTTTAAATATTTATTTTAAATTATTTTACAATTTTTTTAACGAATAAATTATGTGACGACTACGTACCAGCCAGTTTATCTCCCATGTAAAGTTTCTTCGTTTAATCACTAACTTATTTCACTGCACTTCTCTGACACATGGAGTCGCTAAACTTAGTTGAATTATGTTCAACTGACGGTGCCTAACGGACCTACCTTCTTTATTCTAATTATAAAAAATATGAGTAAAGTTGAGGATACCGACATTTTACGAAAATATTATACCCCTCTGCCCTGTCCTCTTCACTTTTCAGTCCGTATTAAATGATATTTTTCGGGATAAAAATATCCTGTTCTTTTCCAAGGTCAAATCTGTATCGTCATCCTATAATAAAGACAGGCACTTAATTTATAAAGAGTGGCCAACGATATCGAATACTTAAATATTTTTCATCTGACATTAGACTATGTGGACAACCGTAATGTAATGAAATGACCAGTTTCAATTTGTGCATTATAATTTAGGCGCCAATGAATATAAAAGTTTTATTTACGTAGGAATTTCTTTTACGACATTTTTCTTTTAATGGCTTTGTTGCAGGGCCCACGGGCACACTTTCAAAAGGGAAACATTCGTATTGCAGCAATGGGACGTATTAAATTTTGTGAAGCGGCGAAGTTCCGAGCCGACATCAGTACCGTACTTTCACCGTCTTTAACATTAATTTCGTTAAATTATAAAATAAATAACGCCAATAGAATACATTTTACTCATGTTAGTTCATAAAAATTTACTAACAATACTTTGATGAAAATTATGTTTGAGTTGTTGTTTATATCATAGATAGACTACAGGCCCATGTCAAAAATGGATGGATCATATGAACCACCAGGTGATGTATATAGGACGATATAAGAGCACAAAATAATAAGATTCAGCACTATGACGCCCCTTGTAAAAATGTCCAACTGAGTGCTGGTGAGAATTCAAAAGTTCAACCCTCGATTTTTTCCCCTTGTCGCATGATTTTTCATAATAAATATCGTCCTATATACATCACCTGGTGGTTCATATGACCCATCCATTTTTGACATGGGCCTGTAGTCTAAGACTAGTGAACGCCCTCGCTTCGTTTCATAAAACTTAAATATTTCCCCTATTCCAGACCCTTACAAGTAGATTTTGAAAAAAAAACCTAAGTGTGAGCCTGTGTTACCTATGTTCTTTCCGCGTTCCATACAAATTGCGCCGATGGTTTAGCTGTGAAAGCGTCACAGACACACACACATTTTTCATCCCACTGTTGGGCTCGGGTTTCTTCGTAAAAACTGAGAAATGCAGGTTAAAATCAACTTTGCTGGCCAAGTGCTCATTGTTTTATGTAGGACAAACCAAAGGCAACAGCTAGTATTATATTAGTAGATTTATTCACAAATGCATTGCTTTTCTACAAAATTAAGATGAAATTCTTATTTGTATTCGTCACATCGATAGTAAGAAAGATTTTAATATAGGTACCAACTACATTTATACATGTGACTAGTTTAAGCTAAAATTTTAAGCGAGATTAGAAAAAATCTGAACTACATTATAATATTATTTCTTTCTCAAAAGACATCACACACTCGAGGATAGTAATAAAAGTTTTTGAGAGAACATTTTTGTATTTGATTTCCTCAGGGTTCATTCCTGTTTCGAATATCATAATTTTGAGAATCAAGTATTCAAGGCAGATACGCTTGGTGCTCGCTGTAATGTAGTACTCCCGACTGAGTATGTACAATAGTTATGCTTTGATTTTATTCTTAGTAATCTAGAGATATGTTATTATATAAAACTAGTAGTTCCCTTCCCCTTTATTCGCTTGGGTACAAATTGTTTTATCTCTATGAATACATGCATTTGAAATATTGCCATACATATTATATTTTAAACAAAAGTGACATATTATCATTTCACATTTACAACATTTCATCGATTGAAAGAATATATTAGTTGTTGTATTATTGCGAAAGCTATTGATTTAATACATTAGTCGCACGAATACTGTCAAAACATTAATTGGGTATTTACTATTTTTTCCACAATAGCGGACGGGTTGTTTCTTGGCGAATTTGAACAGAAAAATGGTAGGTACTAAACTGAAACATATTTACTATTAATTTGAATAAACATGACTATGGCGGATGGCGCAATGGTTAACACGCCGGATCGCCGTTCAGAGGGTCTTGGGTTCAATTCCCAGCGAGGCGGAAATTTGAATGATGTGGTTAAATTTTCGTTCTTTGTCTGGGATTCCTAATGTGGAGATATATATGAGTTTAGCGTTATTTATTTCTTTTATGAAGAATAACTTCTGTATCTATCTAAGAATTTATTTTATGTGTATTTTTTGATACTATTTTATCTCATTATTTGAAAATCGGAACTTTGAACCCCGTCCTCCGCGATCTCTATACTAAGTTAGGTACGTATATCTTTCATCCCTTTGGGACTATTCTGTTATCCGGAATGAAAAGTAGGTATCCTTAGTCTGCAATCACGGTAAAATTTATATATATGCCAAGTAAGTATTACTATCTACATATTTTTCGCGATAACAAATCTATTTTCATAATGTAATAGGTATTTTGGCGTCTTTAACGATAATTAAGAAAGGCCTACATTAAACTTTCTTTATGTAGGTACGATATCTAATTTTACAAAGTTATGTTTAGATGTACCTAAACTGTCAAAAAACTTGCCTAAAACAGTGATTAACAAAGCGTGAGAGTGAATATTCAAACCAATTAATAAATAAGTCGTTTCAATGGTGATTAGGTATATCATAAATTAATTAATTTTCTGCACCCTATGTTATAAAAAAATATAGGTACTAAGTTTAATTGGCTGCCTGTAAGCGCTCACTGATTAATAGTCACGACCACCTGTTACATTATTGAAATTCTGTATCACAATAATTAGAATACCTATACATATTTTCATATATTTTTTATACTAATATAATAAATGCGAAAGCAGTTTTGTCTATCTGCTATTTTTTTACGCTTGATCCGTAGAACCGACTTAGATGTTTGTTATACCTACTTTGAAGGGTGGAATTTTATATGGGGAATTTACCTTTCACCAATTAGACTTCACAAACTTTCAAAGTATAATGGAGAAATCTTGGCTTTGCAGGTTTCCTCATTATGTTTTCCTTAATGGATTCAATTATACTATATATTTTTTTATATCTAATGGTTTAAACCACTAGGACATCACTGTCCTCATACAATATTATGTACAGATATCTTAATTATACCTACAATAATTACAATGTAACTGGACCTCTTTTCATACAGCCTTTGGTAGATTGCCGCAAAATGTATCAAAGATAGCCACAGACACAGACACAAGTTTTAATGAACTGTCATATTATGCTGGAATCCTTTGGGCGAAACTAACTTTAGTCACCGTAATAGCTTAATCTAAAATCTAGAAACACTGCAGAATATGTTGCATCTCTAGAAAAAGTTTAAATATCTTTGTAGAGAAATTTTAAAAATACCATCGAACAAATTGATGAAAACAGGCTCATAAATAAAAATTGGGCTAAATATATATAATTATGCCGATAACTTAGAAACGTAAACATACCAGTTAAAATAATGTTTTTGTATCCTAGAACGCTCCGTTTGATTGACTTTTACTGTCATTTGAACATCTGACATACCTCAACCGACAGCTGACTTATGTGACCTATCAGCAGGCAGCTTTATTGACTGTAATGAATAAAACCGACTAACCAATAAGGGCGCATCTATGACTGGGCTCAGCCATTTCCTCCATCCAAAAGTCTTACACTTTTCATTTTCTAACTTCCATCCATTCGTAAAGAACTTTGTTCCAATAACCAATAATATTAATAAAAACTATCCATACTTCTAAATCCATAACAGGATTAACAATAACCGAAAGCGTACATCCATAGTGGTTCACTGGCTTGTATTCGCGCAATGTACGAGTAGTTTTATCCAAAGTAGTGGTATTGCGAGCCTTTACCGAACTTTTTTATACCCATATTAGCATCGGCGTATTGCGAAATACCAACCAAAAAGCTCCATTCTCGCTCGTTAGCTAGCTTTTTATGGTCTATAGCGCAAGTTAAAATAAATCGTTGTACCAATATGTTAGTGTACAAAAAGGTTTTACGGCATATGAACGCTGCCTGCTGTAGGTTACCATAAACTTTATACTTTACATTTTTTGTCTAAACAATAAATTGGTTACGTAATATACTTACCTAACCGTGAATCTCTGCCTACCTTACATTTACTTTTTCGTAAAAATATTATTATAGCCTGTTACTGTAGGTAATAATAATAAAACAGCAACGTGACATTTGCTTTATTATCGCAATATATTGGCTATATTTTTGCTTACTTTACATACGAGTATTTTGACTTTGCTTGTTGATATAAAAAGAATAGGTATAATTAATGTAAAATAATAATTATATGTTATGCCATCAATTCAAGTGTATTAATTGTTACAACGTACATATTTAACCTACCTTACCTTACATATAGATACTTACATCATCATAATCATTGTAGCCCAAAACCATCCCACTAGTGAACGCAGCTCTCCTGTCATCATGGCAGGAGTGCCTTCAGGCCAGGATTCACCACGCTGACCAAATGCGGATTTGCGGACTTAGATATACCTTTGGGAACATTGTGAAGAACTTAGTTGGGCAGGTTTTCTCACGATGTTTTCCTTCATAGAAGCAAGTGTTCATTAAATTCTCATACGTACCTCATTTTAGAAAATAAAAGATAGGTATGTCTGAACCCTTCGGTTCGGAAGTCTTACGATCAAACTAGGGACCAATACTTAGATGTATTTCACGTGTAAATGAATAGTAGGTACGTTTCTACGAAATCAAACGTTACAGCTTTATACTCGTAGTCATAGCTATGTACCTATGCTGAGCCGGTTCCAATAGTTCAGTTCGATTATTATTACCCATTTAGTCATGCACCCCTGTCCAAATAGATTTTGATTCAATCACGTTGCGAAATGTTATTTGAACGGTATACGATACGTCACGTGCATCTGATTCGAGCCCTCGGCCTCTCCTCGTAAATCATTCGGACAGTGTACGTATCGGACTGTCGTAACGCTTCACGTATACCTCTATTTGCATTTTAAGGCAATGCATACAACCCAGGCTAGACCTACGCTCGTAACCTGACTATGATACGCAAAAGGATGAGATTTTTTGTGTAGGCAACTTTCTTTCACATTTGCTTGTCTATTAGGCGCTATTTAAAAAGATAGTAACCTCTTATATTAAAAGCAAGTCTGTTGAAAGTACATAAAAACTTCTTCTGTAGGTACCTAATGCAATGTATTGAAATATGGATGTAGATCTTTTTTTAGTTGCCAGAGATTTAATCCATCGTGCAAAGTAATACGGTTCTATACCTACCTAACAAACTTCACCGTTCCCATTTCTAGAATTAAAAAGAAAAGTTTTGCCGTATCCGAGAGCCAATTAGCTCGGGCTTTCGACGTTCTTCTTGCTTACAATGCATATACTTGTTTTTTTAATAACTATGAGTGGCGATTGCTGCTCATTATGTTATTATACCTATCTGGTAATTTGTGATCTCATATAAAGAAGGCCAGCAGTGGGCCGCAAAATTGGGATAAACAGCATGTAATTTTCCATATTCATAAGAATTACGGTAAAACGGTTATTAAGAAGTAATTTAATTGACAGCACAAGTGGAATAACAGGCTAAAAATAATGTTCTTACCTAGTGCATAAAGACAAATCTAATACCTACGTAAATCGTGTGCCCTATCACAAGTGAAAGTGATGCTATTGAGGTAAAGAACAGTTAAAAAAATTGCACACATTTTATCACGTTCACAGGGACTAAGTAGGTAGGTACATAACCTGTTGACAGGGAGGAATTTATTAGAAAAATTAGATTAATTCTGATTTAATTAATAACAACCCGGTAAAAATATGTTTCACATTAACCTTGTCCTGGTTAAAATTTTAATCATATCTAACCTCAGAGTAAAAAAACTTAACGAAAGTACGCCACACTCTTGCGTATTTTTAGTTGCGTTTCCGCTAATTATGATGTAAAATAATATAGCTCAGGGGTTTCGTGTCAAATGTCGTGCGACTATTTCACTTTGCCCCTAGGCGTGGTTAGGGGGTAATTTAACTCAATGCTAATGATGGTAAAATAATCAGAGTTATTTTCCAATAGTTACCGTCTAGTAGCGTATGTTAATATTAATGTTTTGGATATGTTTGAATAATTTAAATACTTTGTATTCAATATTTTGTATTAATAAATCAGGTTAGGGTAAGAACAAATTAAAGAAATACAAAAGAACAAGTAATAGAACTAAGAAACTATTCACAGTCCCGGCCCTATTACATCTATACATATTATAAAAATAAGTCCTATTTTCTGTCTTTCTGTCTGATTCTTAAGGCAGGTTTAGGTATATAATTTATTATACTTTTATGCAAATTAGTAGATTCGTCGATATAATGTGGGAGAGGTTTCGCCAACTGGGAGCTTTCCACGCCAACGCCGCGTAAACTAGCACAAATATAGTTGAGTAATATACCAGTGAATTCAAGATCTATAAAAGTGCTACAAAAAACTCCGCGATAGCATGTCTCTATCTCTTACGGTTGACTTACAATAACCACTTATATGTAAAAAAAAATAATTAAAACATTACCTACGTTATTTTCAAAGCTATTTTCTGTAGTTCAGTATTAATCCTTATCCAAATGAATATGTTAGTGAGCTTAGTCTTATAATGCAGATCAAAGTTGCCTTTTACACTATATCAATCAGATGGATAGTATTTGAGACATTGACGTTAGAAGTAATTAGCAGCGCGGGCGAAGCTGCGGGCGGCATATTAACAATGTGTTGCAGAACGACGTCTGCCGGGTCAGCTAGTTAATGTATATAAAAACGAACCGACCAACTAATATTCTTCATAACAATCTGCTAAGTAGACCAACAATCCTAGTCCTAATTAAAGTCTTCCTTGTCGTCGGTCACAGTTGTGATGGGCGGCAGCGGAAGGGTGGAGCTGCTTGCTCGTTTGTTTCCTTTTAATCATTAAAACTATGCTATACTCGTATATGCTATCTATACAACATTCGAACACGTACTTAAGAATTCCTTGAAATTATACTAAAACTAGCTTCCGCTCGCGGCTTCGCCCGCGTGGATTTCGTTTAAACTTCACCCCCCCCCCCTATTTAACCCCCTTAGCGGATGATTTTTGAAACAACCATAATGGCTATATGCATGCCAAATTTTAGCCCGATCCGTCCAGTGGTTTGCGCTGTGCGTTGATAGATCACTACGTCAGTCAGTCACCTTTGAGTTATATATATTTAGATTTAGTTTTTTGTTAGATTAACTATTTATCTGTTTTTGTCAGGCCTTTTAACTTTGTCCAATTCGTTGATTAAAAGATGTCGTTCAAAAGGATCAAGCAAGCTTACTATGAAGGGTTCTAAATTAATTAGCTCTGAAACTCGTATAGCTCACGGTTCAATTAGGGAAATGAGTTTGGTTATTTATGTTCAGCAAGTTCGATAAATAAAATATTGCCTATCTTTACGCAGTAATCAATTACTATTTAATGAGTAGTTAAAGGCATAGGCCCACTAAGACGGACCACATTGAAGTGCACTGGAAAAATAATAACAAATTTTGTAAATAAACATAACTGACTTTAAAAATTTATTAGCTTTCGAATATCAAAATCGTTTCACCCAGTGCAACGGTAACCTAAGGTAACAAACTTAAAAAAATACCGGATAATACTTGAATTGACAACCTTCTCCTTTTTTGAAGGCGGTTAATAATTCCAAATTCCCTACTTGTTTTATGGAGTAACGGGTGTCAAAAAGTCATGATATTAAAAGTGAAACCTCGGGTCAAGAGCGAGTCCGATGATTCTCTACGGCAAATTATGGCAATTCACTTATCTCCATTTTTATTATTTGTTGTGATAGCGGCTACTGTAACACACATCCTGTAAAAATCAAGTGTTTACTTATTTTCGTCTATAAGAGATAAGCGCAGTGACAGGAAGACAATGGAGATATATAGGTAGTTCGTCCCGCTTTGGACACAAAACTGTAATTAAATGTAAATAATAATCATTTAAATAACGCTAATAAAAAAGTTACACACTCAGCGTCACATTTCCCTGTATTGTTGGTGCTTTGGAAAACACATAAGAGAAGAACACATATTCAAACTAAGAACGGAAATTAAAAACTCATCATACAAATTTTCGCCTCATTAAGAATCGAACTTGGACCCTTTGAACGGCAATCTGGCATGTTAACCATTGCACCATTAGCTTTAGGTGCTTATAAGCCAGAAAAGGTAATTAACCTCTCGTGTAATTGGGTATACTATACAATGTCTGAAATATAGAAACGAGTAAAGTTTGAAATATTATTGAATTTCAGTTTCTGTCTTTTGCTGTATAGGATTTATCTTTGGCACAAAGCTGGGCAGTACGGGAACATCGTAATTGGCGCGCTCCCTAATTTGGTGCTATAAATTGCCCACTTCTTCGAAATAAGGCATCCAATTTTGATAAATTTTATCAACATGAAAATGGACCATAACTCCATTATTTGCAAAGAAGGTTTTGAAATCAAGACTACGTTAATTATATTTCTTTTTATTTCATTAACGATCTAGGTCATCAAAGAAAAAGGAGATGATATTAAAAAGTATGAGAAGCGAAAAAAACTACATACAAACTATTACAAGTTATTACTACTGCAAGTTCATTTAACTATTTTGGTCTTTTTCAGGGCTCTGTAGACAAATGGCAAAAAAACCGGAACCCTTATAGATTCGTCATGTCTGTCTGTCTGTCTGTCTGTCTCTCTGTCTGTCCGTCCGTATGCCACAGCCACTTTTCTCTTAAACTACATTGTTGAAACTTGGTAAGTAGATGTATTTTGTGAACCGCTTTAAGATTTTGACGCAAAAATAGAAAAAAAATTTTGAGGGTTCCCCATACTTCGACCTGAAACTCATTTTTTTTTTTTCATCAAACCCATACGTGTTACCTATGCATAGGTTTTCAAAAACCCTACACATAAGTATCAGTTTGATGAAAAAAAAAATTTTACAGTTTCAGTTTTAATTATGGGAAACCTCCAAAATCTATTGTTTTTTTCAATTGTTGTATTTATTGTATACCTACAAAATATCTTAAAGCGGTTCACAGAAAAGGTACATCTATTTACCAAGTTTCAACAATATAGTTCTTATACTTTCAGAAAAAGTGGCTGTGACATACAGACGGATAGACAGACGGATCAATTGTGTAACAAAAAGGATTATTCAAACAAATATCTACGAAACAATACGTAAAGCGTAATCCTGAGAAACGAAATTCTTAGCAAACACAAAATAGCAGAAAGATTACCAAAAACACGACTAACAACGAAAGTTTCATAAATTGACGCGTCAAATATGTTTCTGTATTAGGAAAGGCAAAGAAAAGTAAGAAAGAAATGATGAACAAGTCAATTACACGTGATGTCTATCCCTCGGCATCCGGGATAATTGATTTACAGCCGCTGACGAGACTTTTTTCGATAACTGAGCGAAAAGCACAGTTAATTCAGTGATTAATACTTCGTCTTTACCAGCGATGTCTGATTACGCGATATTGTTCACTATTTTGTTTAACGAAGTTTTACGTTACGTTACGTTAATTTACATGGTAATAAATATGTTAAAAACTACGAACTTACACGGAGTGCGTAACATTTAGTCACATAAATGTAAGTACCTAGGTACTGACCTATTGACCATGACTGCACTGATGCGACAAAGAAGATGAAGAAACTACGGACAAGCAAGTAATTGGAGTATGGAATCGATTATTAATATCGAAAATTCTTAAAAGATCTATGGAAGAGATTTTTCTACTCTCCAGCAGATCCATTCTTTTAATCTATCCTCTAACTCTTGACGTCCGACATCCAGAATCGATGCTACCATGGACGTCCACATATTTTATCCGAGGAATATTAGAGTAGGTAGGTATGGTACTAATATTGAACTCTGGCTAATTAGTACTCCGTGGGTAGATTTACACGTAATTTATTAGGGTCGTGCGTATAAAAAGTGACAACGAGACTACATTACAAAGGCTCGATCGAGCTGTCATAGAGCTATTATGTTCTTGCATCGGTAATCGGTAAATATAGCAACAAAATATTAAATGTATTGGTTTCGATGACATTTAAATAAAATATTGAAAACAACATTTCAATAAACAAAATCAATATTATGCGGTGATTCTCGGTGGTCATACTGGGTTGTCCTACTGGTATGGCCAGTGAGAATGTCTGTGTTGAGATTTTCTCACTGGTCATACTACCTATTAACACCAGAAATGTAGCATTTTCTTTCCTCCTATATATAGCTGTGGCGGTACCGTCAAGCTAAAAGTCAAATGTGAATATTTCATTTTGTGATAAATAAATAATCATGTTCTTAAAACATTTTTTGAAAATGGGTTTTATATAATTAAATGTGAAGGAAAATATGTGTATCCTACTAATCCTTCCTTCCTACTAATATTATAAATGCGAAAGTTTGTAAGGATGTATGTGTGTGTGTTTGTTGCTCTTTCACGCAAAAACTACTGAACGGATTTTCATGAAACTTTGCAGTAATATAGCTTAGACATCGGAAAAATATAATTTGTTAAAATTTATAGAGATTTTTAAAGGGACTGGTTTCCCGAAGCGAAGCGAGGGCGGATTTACTAGTTTTTAAATAAAAATACTTATTCATGTGGTACTTTGACATTTGACTTGACTTTCAAAAAAGACAAACATGGTAATAAACATGGTAAAGTTTTGAGGTTACATGAAAAAACAATTATCTAAATCTATATCTACATTTATACATATAAATAAAATTGTAGGGTCTGTTTGTGTTTTCAAAATAACAATGTTTTTTTCCAGTTGGTATGTTCGCCTGTCTCTTTGTCCGCGCTAATATTCGGAGTAGCTCAATGGTTTTATGGGACTTTCACTGGGAATTAGAGGAGAGTGTGGAGTGGTGTGTGACGCTATGTGAGGACAATAGGTAGGTATCTGTGTGAACAAACTCTTTCAATACAACAGTAAATTGTAGCGCGTGTGTAACTATTTTTTGTTTAAATGTTAACAGTAATTTACTAATAATACTAGAGAACCGCCCGCGCTTCGCTTCGGGACCCGTAGGTAACAGCCGCGTAGGTCTCGCTCCCGTAGGAATTTAGGCTAAAAAGTAGCCTACTACTCGCTCTCTTCATTCCATCCTGTCTGAGGTGTGTGGAGCCCTCGGGACAGTTAGTTCCCCTTTGGGGGTGTCTCTCGCGGCCCGTTAAAACGGGCCGGTCCTTGGGTTGGGCCCTAAGGCCCTTGGTTGTCCATCTGTGGTTAACCAATAGGTCAAGTCCGGTGAGTGGCGGCCTTTTTACAGGCCACAGAGTCTTAAACGGGATGGGGTTCATCTTCGCGCCGCCCAGGCGATCGAGGCCCTACCGGGTGAATCCCGCTGGTGGGAAGCCCAGCAGGAGCCGATCAGCGCCGGGCGACGACTTACGAAGCCCCAGTATCGGTCAGTGCTAGGCCCGTCCCGCGCAACCAGCAAGTCGCGCGGGTAGGCCCAGCGGTCCGGTGGACGGGCGTGGAGCGGCGCCAGGTCCTGCAGATGCGGGAACCGCGACGCGTCGACACGCCCGAACATGTTGCGTGCCAATCTCTCGATGAAGTCGTCCAGGCTCTCGACTCGAAGGTCCCTCTGGATGACGGCGTTCCTGACGTACCTCGGCGCACCAGTCAGCCGGCGGAGCGCAATCGCCTGAACCGCGCGCACCCTCTTGCGCTGCGGTTCGCTGGCGAGCGCGTACCACGCCGGTGCCGCGTACGTGAGGCGGGATCTGATGTAGGTCTTGTAGACCCCGAGCTTCAGTCCGAGAGGGAGGCTCGAGGAGAGCACTGGTTTCTGCCATCGCGCTTCTAGAATTCACGACGGCTTTCGTAACCTGTGGCTTCATCGAAAGTCTTCCGTCGATTTTGCCCCCAGGTATTTGGCCTGTGGGGCCCATTGGATATCATGTCCGTGAAGCTCCAGAGTAGGGTCCCGCCTGTTGAGGTATCCTCCTATGTTCACGGCCTGCGTCTTCCCGACATTCACCGACAGTCTCCACGCGGCGAGCCATTCGGGGAGGGCATCAAGCGCACGCTGCATCTTGACGATGGCGTGGGTTCTATTCAGCGACGTGGTGATGTACGCCACGTCATCGGCATACAGGGCAAGCGACGCCCCCCCTGCCGCCGGGATGTCGTCGGTGTAGCAGGCGAGGCAGACCGGGGACAGGCAACTCCCTTGCGGGACGCCGGCTGCCATCGGGCGCTCGGTGGATTCGGCGTCTTCAACCACTACTCTGAAGCTTCTCTTTTCGAGGAAACTGGAGATCACCTTAACGGCACTCCGGGGCGCCGACGACTGCGAGATCTTGTAGAGAAAGCCGTCGTGCCAAACACGGTCGAACGCCTTTTCCATGTCGAGGAATACTGCACACACGCGTTCTCTCTTATTCAGAGCCGCGGTAACGGTGTGAAACACCCTCGACAGTGTAGCCGTGCTGTTCAGCGGCATCAAAAAGTAGCCTTCCACTTCTGTTGGCAGCTAGGCTATTCCACCCCGGATGCTTGCAGTTCCAGTCGCCCGCGCCCACCACCGGTGTCGGCGAGTCCAGCAACTTGCGGACATCAGCCAACAGGATAGTGCCAGCGGGCGGGCGGTACACTGAATACAGCCGGAGCGGGGAGTTCTCGAGGCAGAGCTAAAGTAGCCTATTACATTTGCCTATGACTTTAGTAAATTACATGTAGTATTTGATAGCGTAATTCAGTACTTGCAAATGAATTTTATTAACGCCATCTATTAGGAACTCCGAAAATAAATATCTAGCAACTAACAAAACATCGATCTTCCCATGGGAATGGGATGTTTTTCCGCGGTAAAAAGTAGCCTACGTCACTCTCCACCCTCCTAACTATCCCCACACACATAAACCTTACCATATAATAGCTTTGTTGCGACGTGAAAGCGTCACAAACAAACAAACAAACAAACAAACAAACAAACAAACACACTTTCACATTTATAATATTAGTAAGGATTTCGTTTTAAGGAATCGACGTTACATTTATACAAATCCCTACTAATTAATATTATAAATGCAAAATTAACTCTGTCTTCACACAATAATAACAATTCAAAACAGAAATCAACGGTTTTAAGCGACTTTAAAAAAGGAGTAGGTACCTAGGTGCTTAATTTAACTATTCTCCGCGTGAAAAGTTTAAAAGAAATATATGTATACTAAGTAACTTCACAGTTTATTTGTAGTAACTTAATGTACAAAAGAGAACATTTAGACATGTATAAAATGAATAGTGATACGCATAACAATTAACAGACACAATTCATTTTACGTCTTCATTTTGCCTGCGTAGGATTCAGCGATCTTTCTTGGAGCTTGGTGTTCAATTATACAATACGGTACTCAAGTTGATACCTGATTTACCTGTGGAAATGTTCAAAAACATTCCTAGATCATATTTATTTCATATGTTTATTGTCCTTATAGACTTGTATAGCTCACTTTTAGCTTGACTGTACCACTGCAGATATATACAGGATGAAAGAAAATGCTAAATTTCTGGTGTTAATAGGTAGTATGACCAGTGAGAAAATCTCAACACACAAATTCTCACTGGCCATACCAGTAGGACAACCCAGTATGACCACCGAGAATCACCCATATTATGATAGTCATTGTCATTCGCCGTCGTTACGAAAATGAAAATGTAAATGCAGGAATCTGTTCCCCATAATCAGGTCGGAAAATGAGTGGGAAATTTTTGAACAGCAGGCTACCTCAACTAATGGGGCTGACGTCCGAAACGACGTCCCCCGTCCCCCAAAGAAGAATAAAGAATACGTGGAGAAGATAATGCGCTTTGTCTATACTAATATTATTGAAAAGATTGTTTATTTGAACGGGCTAATCTCAGGAAGTATTGTAGCAATTTTTTTTGTGTTGGATAGTTCATTTGTGGAGAAAAGCTTTCAGGCTATACTTATCACATCACGCTTCGACCAATAGGAGCGTAGCATGTTGAAAAATTGGGAAAATATTTAAGTTTCCCGAAGCGAAGCGATAACGTTCTCTAGTTATGTATTTAAATAAGTCGTTGAATATTTATTTATTCAATAGTTTATGCACGCATGCATTTTGAAAAAAATCTAAAATACTTACAGTTATGGTAATGCTTTTTTCTTGTGAAATCTTTTGCCGCGGACCTGAGTATAATCGTCACGTCCATGTATTGTAGAAAATATGAGTAAGTAAATTCATGTTTAAGCATGTATCATGCATGCATGAAATTTTTCTGTTTTACGTCTTTCTATTTCTCTGTGTTTTAGCTTGGGACTACACTTGTTGCTATAAAAAGCTTAGTATTATCTTTTAAACCAAAAAACGAGTTATCAAACAATACGTATTTAAAACAAAGAACCAAAATTTTCCCATAACAAACCCGCTCCACAGCTCGCAAGTCCCCAAGCCGCCGTTAAAGTTAACACAACAGCCCGTGATAAACGATTGACTCAATGACTTGAAAAAGTAACGCCCCAAAACGACCATCCCACTCCAACTAACGACGTCTATTATCTACTGACGAATATCGCTACCAACCTCTCCCTCATTTGGTACAATTTATTTGGTACATACTGCTGACTTTCATTTCTGAATGCTGCATCGACACATAATATAGTAAATCTGTAACTGATTGATGTGAACGGAAGATAGGTATTTGGATTGTTGGGGTTGTTTTACGCAATACATCTTATAATAATCATTTTTAGTATTTTTATGTAGGTATGTTAATTTGTATGTTGTGCCTGGTTTGTGCCTTGTAATTTGTGGAACGACTTAATATATATAATTATTAGGATAATTTAAAATTTTCAGTAATTAATGATGATGGGCTACTCAGTGTGAGCGGAGAATTGATAGACGAATGAGTGTTAACTTTAGACTCTCGGAACCTGGTTCCCTGGTTGGTGGCCTCTTAAGACATCCTGCTAAGTCACCATGGGAATGGAGTCAGTAGTCTAGGCTGCCCAAATAAGGCCAATATCTTTCTGGTTATTTGCCAGCTTCTGTCACCTCTTACTCTGCGAAGTAGCCAAACATACTTAGATGTAGATCTTACCTTAACTAGAAAAATACCTTAACTAGATGTACTCCAATATTTGCAAACATAAACGCCCTAGTAACAGATTCATTATTAATAGGTACCTGTAGAGACTCAAAATTGCCAACTAAGTAGATAAAACGAAATTCAAGTGAAGGAGACAAAATTTATCTTAAATCAACATTGAGACTCATAAAACCGGGAGTAGTGCCGAAGAAAGTGCCGAGCTCGTCTAAAGGACATAAAGTTGGAAGCGAATGAAGAATGGAGATTACTTCCCAGGCGTGGAAATCAATCAATTACCTTAAACTGACGCAAGCGACCTCGTCTATATCAATTGCGCGCTCCATCACAAGTATTACAAGGGTGTTTCGATATAAATAAATCACGAATGCCCTGTCGTTTATCAAAATTCAATCTGAGATAATATTTACACGACCTTGGAGTTTCAAGAGGATATTTCTTACTGACATAGTAAGAAACTCAATAGTTTGTTAATTAAATTGCGTGATTCTATATTTTGATACAAAAATGAAAGCTTTGGATTACGATTACTCTTTTTTGAATAGATACAAAACTGTGACCAAATTAGAATGACGCTCTTACTTATAGATAATTACTGGACTGTTACTAACGAAAATTACATACTATACTTACAAACAAAAAAGTATGTAGTGACCTAAACCTAAATTTTCTGTATTTTATTAGAACAATTCCAGCTTTACGGGAGAAAATTTCCAATGCTTGTTGTCTACCCTTAACAATCATACATCATCATCATACACGTTTATAACGAAATGGTAATTATGATGATATGGTGTGATAAATTGTTAAGTAATTTTTTACATACAATACTAAAATTTTGCAAAATAAACGCATATATAAATACATCAATAAAAAAGCATTTTTTATATTTATATATGTAATCTATGATGTAATAAATACCTACTTCAAATTAAAAGAGATTTTCACAAATAACTTCTATATACATGTATACATACATCCAAACTTACGCAATTATTATAACTATGGTACCTACTACGTTATAATTAAAAGTTGTAACATGGTGTCGTGGACGTTTAAAATGTTTCCGAGAACGAAACAAAAGATTGTATTACGATATTCAATATGTACCATTTTGTACGATTCTCAAAAGGACCGCCGTGATTACAGTGCCGTAATTAATGTATATTTTAAGTTTTTTGTCGTCCACGTGTGACCAAGTCACAATGTGTGAAACATTTCGCACGCACTGAATGAGGGTAACCGTTTTTGTGCTCACCAGTTGGCGCCACTGCAGACGGCGGTCATGCTGTCAAAGCCCGCCCATACATAAACATTGACAAGTGACACTTGTCTGAATACTATTCAGTGAATAGACAAGAGAGAAGTGACAGGCAGACCACCCTCTACACTAGCGGCCTCTAGCGGCGAATCCACACGCGGTTACCCTCATTGTGGCTTTTGTCGGCATATTTCGAAGACAAAGATTATACAATACAGAAGCTCCATTTGTGTCATACTGGACCTTCAACTTTAAAATTATACATACCAGTAGTAAAGTTTTAATGAGGGTCGCCGTTTTTGTGCTCACCAGTTGGCGCCACCGGCGAGTGAGGTCCTGCTGTCAAAGCCCGCCCATGAGAAGTGAGAAGTGACAGTGCCACAAACTTATCTGACCCGGTGGCCAAAATTGGAACTAATGCAAATGTTAAACTATTGTCAGACAAAGACAAAGACAGTAGCGCCCCTCTTACCGGGTCAGATAAGTTTGTGGCACTGACAGCCAGACCTCACTCTACACTAGCGCCTCTAGCGGCGAATTCACACGCTTTTACCCTCATTGGAACATGAAAGGTTTGAGTTATTATCTATCGAAACTCTGACGTAGTATTTTCTAAATTGTTGTTTTTGTCCCATGATATTTTGAAATAATCCTTACTAATATTATAAATGTGAAAGTGTGTTTGTTCGTTTGTTTGTGGCTCTTTCACGTCGCAACATAGCTATTAGGTATGGTTTATGTGTGTGGAGATAGTTTATGAGGGTGGAGAGTGACGTAGGCTACTTTTTACCGCGGAAAAACATCCCATTCCCATGGGAAGATCGATGTTTTGTTAGTTGCTAACTTGCTAGATATTAAGTTCCAGAGGTGTTAATAGATGGCGTTAGTAAAATTCATTTGCAAGTTCTGAATCACGCTATCAAATACTACATGTAATTTACTCAAGGCAAATGTTATAGACTACTTTTAACCTGAGATTCCTACGGGAGCGGGACCTACGCGGCTGTTACCTACGGGTCCCGAAGCGAAGCGCGGGAGGTTCTCTTGTTATTTATAAATTGTAGTTGTGACATTATATTCTTATAGAATCAATTTATTGAAATCTTTGTCATGAATAAATAGTAATTAACCTGAATTTTTTGTATCATAATGATTCTATGAACTATTGACAGAAAACGTATAAATGACTGAAAACAACGCAGCCTACCTATTGATAGATATCATTTAAGTTCACATTAAATAATCTTTGGTAAACAAAAAGTAGCTGACACATGCACATCAGTCATATGTGTGACACGAATGCGTGAAGACAAAAACCGCCGCCGGGTGTCCGCAGAAAAACGGTGATAGCCAGTGGGCTCAAACTGATTGCAAACAAAGCACCCGAATTGGCATGATGGACGTCGTAATCAATGACAATGTCACCCTCATTAGTGGACACTTTTTTGCATCTATGTACCTAATTTTGTAGAACTACTTCGATTATAACTTCTTGGCTTTTGTTAGAAACAGTGTTGCTGATGGACTATAACGTCGATACATACCTAATAAAATGAGAACATAATCAATAAAATTCAGAATGTTTTGAAGGTCCAGTTTTTAAAGATAACTCAAAAATTACTCGTTACATGTCGCTCAAATTTAAATGGCACCACACGACAAGCACCAGCTTCGAATTAAAAAATGTTAATGATTTGTCCTCCTTACTGTTAAAGACGCTTTTTTAATTTAGACCTCGGTTTTAATTGAAAGTACAAAAGCTTCTTATTAAAGAACCTTGAGATGTAAACTGTGTAACATTAAGAATACACTCAAGTCCTTTTTGTCAACAAAATGATGCCATGTGGCGACTGAAGACAATGCAAGGCGTCCAAAAGATAATAATCGAAGACAGCTGGTCGGCTGAGTTGATGTCAACTAATTATTGCTTTGGAATTTCTTTTTATTATAGTTTCGAAAACAATGTTTTATAGAAAAGTTATTGTTCAACTTGTATGATTTTAAAATTATGGATCGCGGATTGTACCTACACATTTTATTATAATACGGGTAGGTACTTACAATTAATACCTACATAAATCTCATTAGTGTTATAAATCTCATAGTCTATTTGTTTGTTCCAATGGGCTAATCTTAGTTATCACTAGTGCGAAATGAAAAATGTTTTTTTGTGTTGGATACTCCATTTATCGAGGAAGGCTTTAGGCTACATAACGTCATGCTTCAACAAATAGGAGCGGCGCACGCTATTAAAATGAATTCCATATCGAACGGGACCGAATATAGCTGAGTCGCCGAACATATGAAATCGCTACTCTCCGCCAAAACCAAACTTATTACCTGTACAAACAGTTCAATTTACCTAGTCAGAAAAATTTACTAAGGACATTTTTAGATAACGCCGTTAATCTTAAATGTACCTTAATCACATTGTCGGAACGCTGGCATTTGTGTGCCATGCAATAATAACGAATTTCAGGTCGAATTCAAACGGATTATAGTTATTTATATTTAAACACTAGAGAACCGCCCGCGCTTCGCTTCGGTACCCGTAGGTAACAGCCGCGTAGGTCCCGCTCCCGTAGGAATCTCAGCTAAAAAGTAGCCTGTAACATTTGCCTATGTCTTAAGTAAATTACATGTAGTATTTGATAGCGTGATTCAAAACTTGCAAATGAATGTTACTAACGCCATCTATTAACAACTCCGGAAATAAATATCTAGCAACTAACAAAACATCAATCTTCCCATGGGAATGAGATGTTTTTCCGCGGTAAAAAGTAGCCTACGTCACTTCCACCCTCCTAACTATCCCCACACACATAAACCATACCATATAATAGCCATGTTGCGACGTGAAAGAGTCACAAACAAACAAACAAATACTTTCACATTTATAAAATTAGTAAGGATAGCATAACCAAGACCGTAACAGAAACTAGCTTAGGAGTTCATTGGTACATTTATCCAAGAGACGAAAAGATTTAACCTCAATACATAGGGAATAACGAGAAAATAAAAGCTAAGAGCACTGCGGTCCTCTAAATACACTCGCAATTTCTGTCTGTTCCGCATCCTAACCGCTGTTAGTTTAGCGAGGAGTACGAGTGGTTTTAAAATTTCCTTCACATTTTAATGAAAAAACTTTTAATTTTAAAATGTTGGTAGGTATGTAAAATCTATCTATTGTAAAATTAATTTAACATGAAAAAATATTTATACAAATATTTGTCACTCTACAATTGGATATTACTTGAACTAAATGAGTAGATATTTATTTGTTAAAATAATATCAAGAAGCAAAAATTTCGCTAATATTTTTGGGACAATATCTGAAATAAATACAGCAATTTTTTCAACTAATAAATTCCATAAGAGGAAAGTTATTCTGTAATGTAATCTGATAACCACAGTATTTAGCCCAAACAAGTAGCTTAATTAAGGTAAAAATAGTGTAATAGATACATTATTTAGAAAATTATTTTGATAACGATTTTATTCTTTGATCAAATATTCTTAAATCGAAATAAGACCTGACATCTTTCCGAACGACGCGACGCGTTTGCGATACATCTTATGTATTTCATATACTTACCTACTATCCAGTTACCTACTCAATATCAGAAGAACAATAATTCATCAACTATTTAGTATTATAAAATCTTTATCCTAATAGCAGCAACAGCAAAATAAGTTTAGGATTTAAATCGAAAGAGTTGATGAAGGATAGCGCTTCGGGCTAGACCGATCCTTTCAATTCCGCCATGTAACCAAGATCCCAGTAATCGCAATATTATGTTCGAGACCTGTTTCTAGATGAGACAAATCAAAGTTGAAGTATTAAATTGAATACCACTTTATTTTGGTCCTTTGTTTACAATCTGGTTGCAAAGTTTTGGATCTTGTTATGATTGTATCAGAACTCAAACTTTGTTTTTGTTCGAAAACAACAATGAAATTATAACAAAAGCGATGGGGTTGAGTTATTTGTGAATGTTGCCAATAAATAACATTAAAGTTTTTATCTACAATAAAAAAGTAACTGGTTTGTTTGTAAGTACATAGGAGACATTGAAGAAAAAAATGCATGAAGGGTCTATGAAGAGGCCATGATGAAATTATAACAAAATGAAACAATACATAGTTACTATTACTAGGTACATAGTTACATCTTTTATCACCTTCTATCAATTACCATAATAGATTTCAGGATAACATGAAAATAATTGATAAAAATACCTACCTGACATAATGGAATCCTTGTGAAATCACTTTGATAATAACTTTTTTTTAAAAACGTCAACTTCAGTATTGACAAGTACATATAACTCAAAAAGTACCTACTAGTCAAATATCGCTCAAATGTATAGGTATGAGACCATCAGACCACACAACACGTTCACTTAAAAGTTGTAAAGTAACTTACAAGTAAAAAAGATAAGATAAAAAATATACACTATAATTGAGAAACTCCTTCTGTTTTAAAATTGGTTGGAAGAGTGATATTATACAACAAACACACAATGATAGAAAATTAAATATATTTAGATAATGTGCGCCCGTTGTACAAACGTTGAGGCACGAACCTAATTACGTCAGTAATAAATATTCGCTTGCGATAAACTTGGGAAATAATTTAGGAACGTATAAATGTTTAATTTTGCTACGGATTCCGAATTCCTTGTAATTTCGTCTAAATAGTTTTGGTTACCCCATGTAGGTACGTTTTGTAAGTCGCTATTATGATTCGGAGGGCGTGTTAACATAGACTTGGACATCGTTAGTTATCAGCCAATAATATCTGTTTTAGGACTTCGGGCAGTAGGTATACAAAATTCCATCATTTTTCTTATTTTCAATACATTTTTGGAAATAATTAAGAATAAAATATATTATATGTATAAAAACTTTATGAGCGCTTCTTTGATTGAGAGGGCATTTTACGCCAATAATATATAATTGGTTACTATAGCAACATCAATCCCCACTGAAGGAACACTTTGAAATCTCTCTACATATGGAGTTCTATCTCGAAGTAACACGATAATATTATTATGAAAATACGCATGTCTCAAGCTTCAACATAATACACTAGTGAGAGTGGTAAGTTGTATCAAACTTGGATAATTAACTTTGCATCTAATTAAGGACGCAGATGTTTAAGTAACCGCAGCCCATGACTTGAACAGTTCAACACAAAAAGGTACTCCAGAGACGTTTTCTTGGTTATGTTGTACTCCATGGTACATAATTGTACCAGAAGTTAGTTCTCCACTTTTGAAATTATACACAGTTACCTATACATATTTCCTAACATAGGCTGTTTAAATGATTTAATTAAGATAGGAAACAAGTACCGCTGTTCCGCTGCTGTCCTTGACCTACAATATATGTTATGTTAATAACATATAACGGTCGGAATAGGTATATAAGAATATTATTTGGTCACTTCTTCAGTAGGTACGAGGACAGGAGCAGGGATTATTATACCTGATACGCTGGAAAAATTCCATATTCCATATTCCCATTTCCTGTTAAAAACTAATTAGGTACCTACCTATGCTTACAGTTCAATTTAGCTTGTAAGCAAAATTTAATTAAGGCATTTTAAATTTTACTTAGTTGTTGTTAGTTACTCATTATTAAACTAGCGGCACGCTATGATGGCCGGTTTGACGTTTGTCCGCTCATGAAGTTCCGTATTAATTGATAACGACTTTGAAGGAAATAATTGTATTACTTTATTGACGATAGTGATGTGCAGAGATTCATAAATTTTATCGAATGTAGTTTTAGGTTTAGGACTCAAAATTTATTTATTAAATTGATTTCTAAAATGTATACAAGTGTAGAAAAATCAGTTTGCACCATTTAAGGGGTGAATGTACTTGTGAATATGAACAATTTTCACTATGTGGACAAACCTCTGAAATCGCAAAAAAATATCAGCTGTTTCATACAAAAGGTAAAATTTTTATTTTTATATGATATATACCACAACTCGGCATTTGGTTTTCTAAATTGAAAATTTTTAAAAATGGAATCTAATACGATCGTCACATAGGATCGCTGGCTAGCACAACTACTACCTCCGGCAAACTCGCGTCAATGCTCAATGCAAAACAAAGCAGTTTCGAATTGACGTTGCTTCGAAAAGTATAAACTGTCAGTGCAATGCGATTGTGATATAGTTTTGACCTGGCTTTGGATTTCAAATATTGATACTGCATTACTGTTGACCCTTGCTCGTTAATTTGGACTCTGTTCAAGCCCTTTGTTGTGGATTTCGTCGATATCGATGTTCGAGAATAAATTGACATTCCACATCACTGTTGTAATGTGTCAAACCGGCCATCATAGCGTGCCGCTAGTATAGTTCATTTATGTAGCTACTGTTGTAGAAATAGATGGTCGTATTAAAAGAAGTGTAGGAGTAATGGTTTTTAATGAAACTGCTATATATTTTACGTAGTTGAGAATAAAAATTTTGTGAGGGGTAAAATAAAAAATACCTACCTATTTTTAAACGGAAGCTGTGTTTATATATTCTTATATTAAATTGTTATTGTAAGTAAAATGTAAAGTATGGTTAAGTAGGGCAGGGTACGGTTCAGTACCTCTTGTACGGTACGTACTGCCGAGTAAGTATAGTACGGTATTGTACGGTCCACTTACGGTAAGATAACGGTTTGGGTCTACAGCTTTACGTATGGGCAGATCTAATGATTGTTAATGTTTATAAAAAAATATACTGTTCATAAAAATAATAAAAATATTTTTTGTTGTACAATATAAAAAAAAAACATCGAAAAACACACTTTACGTAAATATAATTATCAACAGGCATCTTGAAACTAAGAAACAGTCCCGATCCTGAAGATGTCCTGAAGGTTAGTTAAATACTTAAAAAACAAATAACCAAGTAAGGAGAATACGTGCAGACAAAATGTATCATTTTAAAAGCAAACAACGTTAATAAATTCGTTTGTAATCATAATAAGTCTTAATCCGAAACAAAGCGCACAAATGCCTAATGAATTTAACAAATTTAAACTACGCAAATGAAAGGTATTACAAATTCTAAACTTTATCTACGAGTACAAGTACCTACGAAACTTTATACGCAACCAACTTCAACAAAACACGTCCCTAATATTAAATACAACTTAAATAAAGACAGTTTGCTCAAGTATTGTTGGCTCACGTGGATCTTATTCGAGAAACAAGTATAATTTTAACGAGTTTCAAGGGAATTCCTTAGAAAATTAATTTAATAAATTAGTTCTGACATAGCAGTATTAAAGTTTTGCTTTAAGAAGTCATGCAAAAAGAATTTCGGGCTTTTATTAACTTTTTTGTTCATTTTACTTCTCTCTATTCTTTACCAAAGTTATTTGAACGTAATTATAGCTCTAACATGAAGGCTTCTTTGAATGCAATGAAAAAATTAAAATTTTTAGAAAAAAAATAGTACTTAAACCGAAAAATAGTCCATGACGAGGAGAAATCCATGCTCTAAAACTGGCGTTTAATTGTATTTATGTAATTTAAATAAAGCCAACATTTTTAAACATAATAAAGCAATGTAACCGCTAATTCCTTTAATGCTAGCATCCACAGGTCTTACTAAGCACTTGTTATCGCGTACATTACGAATGCGTTCGAGATTAAATTCAGCCCTTGTCAAGTGATAATACGGCCGGACCACACATTTATCGCATGCACCTCTAATTAAATCCCTTTATAAAGGCAGACCCGGTTGGGGCATAAGTCAGGTATAGTGAGATAAAGATTAATGGGCTCTTGTCAAATAATTTACGGTGTTGATAATGCACAAGGTACGTCCGTTTTGCTCGTGATGATAGCCTTTATAGGCTTAAAATAATATTTGTCGACCAACCTTCCAGCAAGGGCTAGGCTTTTGCGTAAAATTACGTTGCTGTGTTGCTTGTAGAAAATTCATCGCATATCGCAGAATTAAAGGTGTTTTGATATTTCTTTTGTAACTTGTTAGTGATTTTAATTTTTTGATACCATTAACAACATTTTGATTTAATTTACTCTGTTGTTAATACAGATTATGTTAAGAATCTTGCATTTATAACATCTGTTGCATTATTCATATCGATGTTTCTATCGAGGGAAATCTCAAATTCCTTGATATTCATTTAAATTTTAATGTTTTAGACGCAAGAGTATGAGCAATATACCGTGTAAAATAAAGTACACTTACATAACCGTGTAAAATAAAGTACTTCAACGCAGTGCGGGTCTTTCCTCATCCTAGGCCTTATTTATTTATTTATTTATTTATTATGTTATATGAAAAGCATGCTTAGCTACGTCATCACGCTGCTCCAGAGCTGATGGATGGTTAGGGTTAGGGGGTAACCCGAGTATCAGAAGATTTCATGCTGCCCGAAGGCCTAAAAATATAACCAAAAATTTTTCTTGCATACTAAATAGACGTATTTGTAATTACAAAAAAATCTATAAATAAAAAATGGTCTAAACATATACCTACTAACTAGTGAATACATTTGGCAAACAGTACGACCATCATATTATACCTAGTTGTACCTACATAATGTATGTACATAAAACGTCAGTAACGGGTGTTTTCGCATCTTTTGTTTGTAATTAGGAGTAAACACATTAGCTTCTGTTTGCATAACTGATGTCTTGTTTCCTGGTAGTTGTTTGATCAGAGAAAATAACTATGACACAGCGTAACAGGTTATCAGAGAAGGTGCCTATGTACACTAAGTTTGTAATGTAAAAGAGAAAATAAATGAGGTTTGTATGAATATAATTATATGTTGGTACTTATAATGTGTTTGCTTTCAATACGAAATTCTTTTTAATTGCATCTCACACAAATGAAAGCTTTCCGCCCCCGTGATTATGTTATATACCTAGGTATCTATTGCAGAATATTGATAGCGAGAATTTAAAATGCATTAAGGATTTTTTGCAGTAGGTAGTAATTAATTTTGATATCTAGTCGGCATGAAACGCCTATTTAAAACTATTCGTTAATGTCACCAAATCCAACAGACTAAGAAATTACGTGCCTATAGTAACGTCCTTATTTCTTGTACGTCTTTAACTTATGACGTTTACTTTTTACTTTGTGTGACTTTATACAAGTTATACCAGGGCAGTGACCTTAGAGCTCTACGTTTAAAACATGCAACTTTAAAAAAGCTGTACACCGACTAGACACTTCAGGGCACATTAGCATGATGCTTGGAGACACTTTACCACAGTCTGCTTACAAGCCAATGCTTGCTGTTTAAGATTT
Source organism: Hesperia comma (assembly GCA_905404135.1). NCBI lineage: Eukaryota > Metazoa > Arthropoda > Insecta > Lepidoptera > Hesperiidae > Hesperia > Hesperia comma. Next base: position 11,698,921 of record FR990025.1, on the reverse strand, counting down.
TGCATGTCGCGAAATAAGAATTTATATATATTTTGATGTATAAAAGCGAAAGGTCACTCACTCATCACAAAATACGGAAACGGCTTGGCGAATAAAAATGACATTTGGCAGGCAGGGAGGGGCAGCGAGAATGGTTTTTTTCATATTCTACCACTAAGGGGGTAAAATTGGGGATGAAAGTTTGTGACTTAGTGCGAGGCCGCATTACGGTTTTTTTCACGCGGTTGTAAACCGCGGAACCGCGTAACCGCGCAAAGCGCACACACTACGAATAAAAACCGCGACCATAGAGATAATAAGTATATAGACATGCTCCATTCCTAAACTTCATACGAACTTTGCCAAAACATGTAGCCATTTGACCTTACCAAAAATTGCTTGTTATGTTACAGTTCTTGACAGTTATTGAAATTAATAATGAATGACAGTCAGGGGAATCAGATGAAAATTTTCATATCCATAATTATCATAGGCACACTTTCTTTGCATAATCTTTTATTTAGAAAACTATAAATTTTATGCATTAACTTATTTTTGTAAATTAATCAGCTATAAGTATTTGGATGCTTTAGCGACCATAATAGTAAGAGTTGTTTAATAAATACAAAACAGTGAGAACTACAAACAATGACTCAACATCATAAAAGACAGTTTATGTAGCTAGGTACTCTATGGTTTCTGTTTTCTCGCTGACGCGACGTCAGAAGATTGACCCTAAAGTGCTCGCGCTGTGAACATTTTGCCGTCCACGGCTGTGTGTATATATTAAACATGTATAGAAAAGGATGTCCATCCAAAAAACAGAAGGACCAAAAAAGGTTGCAATAGACACAAAGTTACTATGCAACGAACATTGTATGTTTATGTGGCAGGCAGGACTATAATGCTCAAGTACATAATATTATATCGTAGATATTGAAAATGTTTCATTTTGTTATTAAGTTATATAATTTAATTTTTAACGTAGTTTAAGGTAAACATTATGCTGAAAGTAATAATAATAATAATAATACACTTTATTGTACACCATAGCAACAAAAACAACAGAATAAGACATTTGTACAAAATGTGATACAAAAGGCGGTCTTATCGCTAAAAAGCGATTTCTTCCAGACAACTTTAGGGTAAGAAGTAAAAGACAGTGAGTATAGTAATAGGGGGCAGGGTGTACTGAACTAAAAAGATTTATAACTAATCAAGAATTAAGAAGACATAAAATTAACACTGGATAATAATAATGGAAAATATATAATTGTGTTTGAATAGTAAATAAATGGCAGCATGAGGTAACTGAGCGATAGCGAAAAGTGAGAAGGGTTGAAGGAAGTCAGAAGAGTCCTACTGACAGAGTTGCAGATAGTGATCTATAAGTAGTTTTTTGAAGGAGTTTAAAGTGGCAGCAAGACGGATTGGTTTAGGGAGGGAGTTCCATAGGTGGACAGCAGTGACTGAGAAGGAATTTTGATAGAAGGATGTGGAGTGTGAAGGAGTGCTAAGGATGAGGTTTTTAGAGGAGCGGAGTGATTTCTCGTGGGTTGAGTAGACAAATTTAAAGTTTTGTTTAAGGTACGGGGGATATTTTGGATCAAATAAGATATTGTAGAGAAGAGTGAGAATGTGAGCATTGCGGCGAAAGCGGATTGGGAGCCACTTGAGTTTAGTGCGAAATTCAGAAATGTGGTCGTATTTTCGAAGTCCAAAAATAAACCGTACACATAAATTTAAATGTAAGTAAAAAAAGTGAAAGAAAATAACTTACCTAAATAATATCCCACTAAGTAAAAAACTATATCAGAAAGTAACTAATTACTTTCTGATAGTTTACGTTATAGTTTCTTCTTTTTGTAAAGTTATTTAATTATAATTATCAAAAAAATTATGTTTGAACATGGGCGACAAAATGCTCCCCACGCCATCATTCACGTTTCATGGAAAGGCGCGACTATTCTGGGGTTAATATTGTCATTGTCATGTCTGTTTTCTGTAAGCCGAAGATATAAAAATAATAAATATGACTACCATATTTTAGGCGCACGAGAAAGGGTCATAGTTGGAATGCATAAACCACATACATGAAGTCGTAGTATTTTGTAGGCAGCAGCGAATGGTGCGCGTTACTTACATTTCAATTGTTTTTAGTAATTACGTCCTCAAAAATATAGAATATGGATTTCTGTGCCTTCAAAAAGTGTTTTAATAAATGAATAAACGCAAATAAGTCCAAAGGAATCACATTTCCTAAGTAAATAAGTGAGTCATCAATTATTTTCACTATTTTTAAAACAGTACTTCTGTTAAAATGGTTAATGTGACAGAATTACGGTACGCAAAAGCGAGATACCAATATGTATTTTTTTTCTTTTTCTAATATAACAACCAAATTCAACTGCGCGCCAAGTTCATGCACATAGGAATAACGCGCAAATATTTATCGGGAGTGCAGGGCCTATTTAGTATTTTTAAATCCTTGACAGAAACCGCTCGCGGTTTCCGCGTCAATTTGTGTGCTCCAATATAGGGTAGAAGACCCAGTAGTCAGTCTTTAGAGGATTTCTTAATTTGGATCGCGTGTACTATTTTGGTAACCAATGTATTAATAAATCAGTTAACAGTTATCAATAATTCTCAACGTTTTAAGTGAAAATAAGAAAAATATTTAAACCAAAAAAAAGTAATTTTTCTCCAGTCATCAACCTGCAACATCCAGAACTCGGCCGCCTTATACCCACTGCTCAGCTTCTTACACGACAATCAGTCTCAAAGTGTAAACCAACCAAGACAATATAATACGATTAATTAAAAATCATCATCAACATCCATTCGCCTTTCTGCGTCTATTGCTGGACATAGGTTGTTGCGCCATTCTGACAGTTTTTTAGGTCGTCATACCCTTCCTACGAGACCACTGTAGGTCCTTTGTCCATGACATTATTATTCGACATAAAAGGCAGAAAAGGCCGACTACTGGTACAAGTACCTAGGCAAACCGCGAACAAATCTGTAAAAAATCACGGTTTTAAAATCAGTCGCGGGAGGAAACCGCATATGCGGCCGCTTGCTTATGTTCCCTTGAGTTACAAAATTAGCGGTTAACTGTCAAACCGCAAAACCGCCCGAACCGCATACACTATCAGTCGCGGGAGAGCACCGCAAGTGCGGCCGCTTGTATGGCTTTCCTTGAATCACAGAATTACGCGGTTAGAAACCGCGGCGGTTTAGCCGTAATGCGGCCTCGGCCTTAATCAGTGTCATTTAAAGCGTGCTATGCCGTGGGTTGTTTGTCACCCTCGTTACTAGATGTTAGTATAATAATATTGTAGTATATACATATTGTATTACCTATGTATACCTACGCTACATCGTAGTCCAAGTTGTTGTTTAGTAATAGCATCATAGCCTAGCAAGTAGGTCTGCCTGCAAAGTCTCCGCTGTGGTCATGAGTTAGTAATGTCTCTTATTTGTGTTGCGCATGCCACTCTTGACACAGGGCATCCTGGTGAAAGCTAATCCACTCAAGCCCTCTGGTATTTTAACACTCTGTTCCTATCTTACCCTACCCTATACCCTACCCTAGTATTAAAGCTAATCTCTAAAATGCCTTGAAAAATTAGAACAAAGATCTTACTATGTCCTACTGCTTATATTTCCTTATTTGTTAAGCCAAGTAATCAGGTGTGCGACGAGCCATAATACCTTCCCCAGCGACTTGTGTTTTTTAATTAACATCAACCTCATTTCACCCCTCCTTGTACCAAGATTATAAAATTCGACATTGTAGCCGTCCAAAGAATAACACTTATAAAACTTTGGTCATAATCAAATAAAGGGTTCATTCTGGATCGGATCAGACCTGAACGGATGCCTTGCCAGTTTTTTCCGGTGTGATCCATGAAAATTTTATTATTCTGGGCCCCGATTCTCCTAATTTATAAACGCTACAATAGTGTTTCGAGTGTTTCGATTTAATAGTTTCGACACATTTTGTAGACGGAATATACGAAAAAATTTTGTCAAACTATTTTGACAAGACAAACAATTTTAAATAAGAACGGAACGTGCTAAAATATGTCAGTCAATTCAATCGAGACAAAATGGAGCCATTTATAAATTAGCAGAATCTGGGCTCTGGTCTGATCCCCTTCCTTTTTATATATATAAATTGCATAAAAATATATGTATACAATTTATCAAATATTTTCTAGAACCTACTTTACTCTTAATTATAAAATTGAAAGGTCACGCACTGGTGAAATATCGAAAACCACTTAACGTATAAAAAAATATTAAAATATTTGGCAGGGAGGTATTTCATAAAAAAGCAAAGATTTCGTTATATTCCACCTCTAAGAGGGTAAACTAAGAGACAAAATTAATAAATCCTTACTAATATTATAAATGTGAAAGTGTGTTTGTTTGTTTGTTTGTTTGTTTGTTTGTTTGTGACGCTTTCACGTCGCAACAAAGCTATAATATGGTAAGGTTTATGTGTGTGGGGATAGTTAGGAGGGTGGAGAGTGACGTAGGCTACTTTTTACCGCGAAAAAACATCCCATTCCCATGGGAAGATTGATGTTTTGTTAGTTGCTAGATATTTATTTTCGGAGTTGTTAATAGATGGCATTAATTTGCAAGTTCTGAATTACGCTATGAAATACTACATGTAATTTACTTAAGTCATAGGCAAATGTAATAGGCTACTTTAGCTCTGCCTCGAGAACTCCCCGCTCCGGCTGTATTCAGTGTACCGCCCGCCCGCTGGCACTATCCTGTTGGCTGATGTCCGCAAGTTGCTGGACTCGCCGACACCGGTGGTGGGCGCGGGCGACTGGAACTGCATCCGGGGTGGAATAGCCTAGCTGCCAACAGAAGTGGAAGGCTACTTTTTGATGCCGCTGAACAGCACGGCTACACTGTCGAGGGTGTTGCACACCGTTACCGCGGCTCTGAATAAGAGAGAACGCGTGTGTGCAGTATTCCTCGACATGGAAAAGGCGTTCGACCGTGTTTGGCACGACGGCTTATTCTCTACAAGATCTCGCAGTCGTCGGCGCCCCGGAGTGCCGTTAAGGTGATCTCCAGTTTCCTCGAAAATAGAAGCTTCAGAGTAGTGGTTGAAGACGCCGAATCCACCGAGCGTCCGATCGCAGCCGGCGTCCCGCAAGGGAGTTGCCTGTCCCCGGTCTGCTACGCCTGCTACACCGACGACATCCCGGCGGCAGGGGGGGCGTCGCTTGCCCTGTATGCCGATGACGTGGCGTACATCACCACGTCGCTGAATAGAACCCACGCCATCGTCAAGATGCAGCGTGCGCTTGATGCCCTCCCCGAATGGCTCGCCGCGTGGAGACTGTCGGTGAATGTCGGGAAGACGCAGGCCGTGAACATAAGAGGATACCTCAACAGGCGGGACCCTACTCTGTAGCTTAACGGACAAGATATCCAATGGGCCCCACAGGCCAAATACCTGGGGGCAAAATCGACGGAAGACTTTAGATGAAGCCACAGGTTACGAAAGCCGTCGCGAATTCCAGAAGCGCGATGGCAGAAACCAGTGCTCTCCTCGAGCCTTCCTCTCGGACTGAAGCTCGGGGTCTACAAGACCTACATCAGATCCCGCCTCACGTACGCGGCACCGGCGTGGTACGCGCTCGCCAGCGAACCGCAGCGCAAGAGGATGCGCGCGGTTCAGGCGATTGCGCTCCGCCGGCTGACTGGTGCGCCGAGGTACGTCAGGAACGCCGTCATCCAGAGGGACCTTCGAGTCGAGAGCCTGGACGACTTCATCGAGAGATTGGCACGCAACATGTTCGGGCGTGTCGACGCGTCGCGGTTCCCGCATCTGCAGGACCTGGCGCCGCTCCACACCCGTCCACCGGACCGCTTGCTGACCGCTTGCCGACTTGCTGGTTGCGCGGGACGGGTCTAGCACTGACTGATACTGGGGCTTCGTAAGTCGTCGCCCGGCGCTGATCGGCTCCTGCTGGACTTCCCACCAGTGGGATTCACCCGGTAGGGCCTCGATCGCCTGGGCGGCGTGGAGATGAACCCCATCCCGTTTAAGACTCTGTGGCCTGTAAAAAGGCCGCCACTCACCGGACTTGACCTATTGGTTAACCACAGATGGACAACCAAGGGCCTTAGAGCCCAACCCAAGGACCGGCCCGTTTTAACGGGCCGCGAGAGACACCCCCAAAGGGGAACTAACTGTCCCGAGGGCTCCACACACCTCAGACAGGGTGGAGTGAAGAGAGCGAGTAGTAGGCTACTTTTTAGCCTAAATTCCTACGGGAGCGAGACCTACGCGGCTGTTACCTACGGGTCCCGAAGCGAAGCGCGGGCGGTTCTCTAGTATTTTATACTTTACATGAATAAACACAAAAATAATCCGCTCAAAGTGGCATCATGCAGTTACCTAACATAAAAACTTCAAACTGGTCTATTAAGAGGTCAGTTCATTAACTCTTGCTGACTCACACAAACAGCAAATACTCAACTCAAACTGCGATAACCCAATTCGCCAGAAAGCTTTTAAATGCTGTGACGCAAAGAGTCCCGGAAAGTCCTTTAAGCTCCTTAATTACGGGAAATGTGGTCAACGAATGAAAAACTTCCAACATTACCAACAGAGGCATTACTTTACTTAAAGCTGTTTTTCTTAATATTATATACGAATGTTTAATATCAGAGTAACATACATTATTAACGTCATTGTTTAATAGAACATAAAATTATATAGCCGTTAAAATATTCTTATGATAAAAATCATAATATAATAGGTAATTTTATTTTGTATTTGCCTTCCTACAATAAAAAGTTACGTAAAATTTATAGTCTAATCAATTAAATGATGTCGTTTTCTAAATAATTTCTTATTGGGAGCTACGAAATTAGGATAAATATGTTATGTGCCAGGCTTGAGTCATAATAAATCGTACAAAAATAACTGATAAAGTAACAAATTTTCGCAGTGTAGTCCGCCTTACAACATGAAGCTAGAGTCGACGTTCATGTAGAGTCTAGTGATCTAGGTCCTAGACTATAACTATTATAGCCCCAAGGCCATTAAGTGATAGCGATATTTCCAACGTATTGAAAGACAAAGTGAGTTTATCAAATTAAAATTAATTAATTTATTGAGTCATTCATTACATAATACATTTATTTATATATTTTGTAGAAGTTCAAGTTACGGCATAATTTTAGTGAATGAGGAAGTGATAAATGTACAAATAACTAAACACTGTTACCTACCTATACCTAATCGTTTAATGCAATCTAATGGTAATCTGTCGCGAGCTTGTAGATGGATGGCTATACTTATAATAAAACTGGTCGACTATCCCTGGATCGTCTAGTTGACTATCGACTGGTCGAATTGTATGTAAAAGTTAATAAAATGTTTTACAAATACTTTTCCAAAAAAAATATTTTAAAACTTAAACAAACCAAATTTTTCTAGTTTACCCATCCATTATTTATATGAATCTCTTTGTACCGTAGTATCAAAATTGCCCGTAACTTTTCACCCACGAACAATTTTATTCTTACCTGCGAGACTGTTGAAATACGTACTATTCAAAGTCATCTGACGTAAACTGGCTCTCTTAAACTAAACAGACACTAAAGTTTCACTGTTCGAGCGAGTAAAGCGAGAAACTTTAAAATTTGCGGTCAGAACGATGTTTCTTCGTATACCTTTATATAAAAGTTATTTTGAACAAATATTTTGCTTACAGCATGTAGTAATCTAAAAATTACAATAAATTAGGTTTGATACTATAAACAAATGTTTTGAAGTTGAATCCGAATTTTATATTTTAAACCTACAAAAAAATCTATAAATAAGTAAAATATTTTGTGTCTACATTTTTAAAGTAAAGTGATACCTGGATTTGTCCTGGACCTGAAACAAAGAAAAGATTATGAGTTGCAATAATGATGTTAGAACCGACAACCGTGCAGGCGAAACTTAAAGGAACATAGTCACAATAATTAATTTTTTAACAAAACACCCGACTTCACCATCAATAAATAGAAATAATTGAAAATTAAAAAACAAAACAAACATAAAAATCGGATCACTTTCTAATGGACTGAGTTTATTTACTAAAAGCTATGAGGTAACGATTGAGAATTAAATACCTACACATTTTAAAGAATACCTCAAAAATCCGTCAGATATAGCAAAAAATGACGCTTTCAATTTCAATTCCATTAACAATGCAACGCGTTATTTGCTACGCAGTGCTAGACTACTTAAAACTAAACCACTATCTCTAAACTGCAAAGAATACCTTTTCAATCACTGGCTCTGGTATATTATACAAGTGCTTTACAATATACAAGTATTGAATACATAATACCAGCTTGCTTGCTCCATAATCTAGAACACTACATCATCAAATTGTCTGGCCTGGATCCATAATTATACTTAGCTATCAATTTGCTAACGGGGCTTATTACTTTAACATAAATGCGAGTAAGTATCTACGTTTTATTAGCTTAACCCGTATAAAATAAGTTTTGTTATTCAGCACACGTACTAAGGGGATAATTACAATAAAAAACAAAGCCTCACTTTACTGGCAATTTCTATTAGGTTGTCGACAAATTCTAGGGATTTTTAGTTATTTTGGATTTTCGTAAATCTGATGAAGCGACGATTAGAACGTAAAAACTTTTAAATTACTTACTATAACTAACAGTCCCTCATACCTACCTACAAATTAAATAACCAATGTTGGAAAACTGATTGCTAACTAAGTAACCAGCATAGTGCCAATTTCAGTCTTCTGCTACGTCGGTCAGAGTTGTCAAGTGCGGCAACTAAAGGGTGGTGCTGTATGTCACTATAACTTAATTTGATAAACTACATAGATATTATCTGTCTGTGGTCAATTTTGCAATTAACTAAAGCCCTTAAGTATTTAGTAACAATAGTGAAAGACTAGACACAAATATTTAATACCTACCTAATACATATTTGGCGATTTCATAAGCTATAAGTATTATTCGGGGGAGGCACTAACATTTACAACATAGTGCAAAATATATAAATATATATAAGTTAAAGTTAAAATAAATACCCTATGGATTTTAAAGCCACATAATAATGACAGGCAGTTAACCGCGAAGAAAGAATATCTAAGTTAACAGGTACGTAAGTAACTAGCATTTATATTTTACGATATGCTATAAAGAGCGCAGGATACCATTCTAACTCTACCCCTCTTATTTTTTCACTACAGAACCTAAAATTGAAGCAGGAATACACTTTATACGTCCCATAAAATTCTAAAACAATTTTATCAAAATGTGCGACGTCTCTTGCAGAACAGTTTCCTTTTGAAGAAACGAAAAGAGTTCTTTAAAAGACGAAAATAAAGATCGAACCAAGAAGTGGTTTTCGTTGTCATTACAACTCATTTAAGTGAAAAGCTTTTATGCAAGAATAACCCACCCGCAACCTCTCAAGTGTCATTATCTTGAGCTCACCTGAAAAATTCTCTTAAACGCCTCGTGCATGGGTAGAAATACTTAGGTCCTTATTGCATGCATGCATTCAGTGCAATCTGATTATGAACAAAGCATTGATACTGATTATAATAACTGTGTACAGTAATAGGCACAAATAATTAAAATCACAAAGTATCAAAGTCACAAATATCCTTATTTTTTAAGCTTCATTTTATTGATTCTAAACAAGATAAAAAGTTAAAGAATTTCAGATTTTAAGATTAACGTAATCAAAGACAAATAAAATGTTTTTAAGATGTTTTGGAAAAAAAGAAGAGGGCATAAGCTTCTACCTTGTAGTACACCTACATCCACCAATGTGTACCTACGCCTTCCTTCAGTAACGTACTCTACTCTAGTAATACCCTTAGAAGCTACTCGTACATTCTATAAACTACAGCCATCACTGTAAAAGCGTAAGGAAAACGCATTTCCTTTGCGACTGAAGCTTTCTGTAGCTGAACACTTTGATCTTTAGTCTTAACGACACCATTTCGCTTTGAGTGTTCTTTAAAAGACTGTAATAGAACTAATTGTATTTTATTTGTAATGGTATAGAAATATTTATAACAAGACCATGATCTATTAAAGGTCTTGCATTTGAACTATAAATGATTAAGAGTCACAATAAATATGACATGAACCGCATAGCCACTATCATCGTATTCCACAACTATCCACACACACGCGTGTCACAGGTTTCTTCTCATAATGTGTGATAGCCAAGTAGGTAAGGATTGATGGACATCTCACACCTTTGAAAACATTGTAGAGAAAGTTGAAGAGTGTAGGTTTTCTCACGATATTTTCCGCTACCGAAACCAACGATAATTCAATTCTAAAACGTAAAATGTCTGAAAATTAGAAGTGCGTGTAGGATTCAGTCAGGCCACATATCCACATATCGAATTCTTAAATAGTTGTGCCACGTTATGTCCTGAAAATAAACATTTTTGCTAAAAAATATAATCAGTAAGTTCTGTCAAAAATGAATACAATCACAAACAGACAACACCAATATTATAACAAAGGCTGGTGCCAGTTAAAGATAATAATAAAAATGGTTGTATTATTTATCATTTCTCTTTCATTATCTAGCAGTAGGCTCGTATTTGAGTTCGTTGGCTTAAAGCCCATATTAGCTTCGGGCTGCTAGCCAACATCTTGTATAGTAGGCCTCGGTACATCGGGGACGGTCGTAAAGTGAGCTTTATAATTAATTGAATTTAGTCCAGGCCAATATCAATGATGGCTTACGGGTCATTGGCTCGGTTCTCAGAATACCAGGCAAATTTTTAATTGATACCCACTAAGTTATATTGACATATTCTTAATTAATTATAGAGACGTTTCAATTAAAAATTAACGTACAGAGTATCTACGCTTCAGCGATGGCAGTTTATTATCTTGTTACATAAAAAATGTACCAAAAAAGTGTCTCCGAAGTCTTCGGACTAGTCCGCGTAGTGCAAGTAGAGGATACCTAAGTACTTATTTCTGTAAGTCAAGTCAGAAGGAAGAAAATTTTATGGTAAGTATTTTTTAAGTGTGGGAATTTACTCAAGTCTAGATCTAATGACCTAAATCACCAAAAGCATATTACGCGATTTATCGTGCATTTTTTTATTTAAATTAATTTATTATTTGTTTTTAATAGAACATTTGCTCCCTTTATGACTTCCAATATAACGGGAAGTATTTTTATCATTGCTACACAATACACATGCAGCTCCACGCCCTAATAACTACATATATCAAAAGCAGAACTCAGCTCCGATATTTACGAAGTGTGCCTGTATACCTAGTGTTAACGACTTTTGGCAATGGTGCACTGTTTAAACTTCGACCCGTTATGTCAGTTTTATTTGCGCTTATTATTAATTGTATTTACATGTCATACAGGTATTGTATGTTCTTAATTTTAAGTGTAAGTAACAATTGCACAAAGTGAAATCGATAACAAAGATTCAAATCGAGATTCAACGTTGGACAACGAATCGGGATTCTAGTAGGTACCTACTCTAATTAAAAGAAAACTGTCTGCGTTTTTTGATTTTTACTTGCTTCTATGAAGAACAATATCGTGAAGGACAACACTGGGACACCCAACAGCTCTCCATAATGCACTTTAAAGTCCGCAAATCCGCACTTGGCCAATGATGATGATTTTTTATACGATTTCAAAGATCATTAATAAAGCACGTAATACGGCCAAGATCGTAATCCAGCTTATTGATTCGCTTTTTTGTATATTAAATATTAAAAATACTTTGACATAAAGAAAGTTAACGTATTGTATCTAAACCTAATACGTACGGCAAGATCTAAACAATAAACAAACTGTTTCCGACAGCAATGAAACTCATGTTTGCTGGAACATCTGACCTCAAGAACGTTAAATTTTGCAATGGTCTATTAATAAAATAGTGGATTCTAGTTATTCCTGTAACTTTAAAAGGATATTATCTATCCTATTTTGTCATGAGAGAAATAATACATGCGCAGATATTCAGAAGTTATTGGGTGACTGAATTATTAACCATTGTTTCCAAATTGCGCAAGTATTTTTAAAGTGTAATTACGTAAAGAATGAGTATTAGTATTATAAGAATGTTAAACAATTTCACTTTAATAGTATAATTACATCAAACATAATTTTATTCATTTTATAGCTCTTTTATTAAGTGTTGACTGTTTATAAATACTTACTTGAGAGAATTTCCTTTTCTCCTTATTCAATCGGCTCACACTCCATAATCGTGGTATTTTATTATGTTCACCTGGACAAATTTAAAAATAGTTGAACAGAATTTAAAATTCTTCATACATTATTTGGTCAGATGTCCTTAATATAATCAGACTCAAAGGCTTTATAAAAATAACAATTTTATTAAATTACATGACATTGTATCTTATCCAAATCTTCCATCCATCTTTCCAATCTGCTGATTTTCTCAAGCTTATCGAATTTGTTAATATTCTAATGATAACTGAGCAATGATAAAATAGTTTATAATAATTCCAAACTCAATTATTGTTACACACGTTAGTGTCTTTTCACCACTACTTGTTGAAGGTCATCGCGATGCCTTGTGTCTGTGATACCTTTGAATAGTTCTCTAAAATCAGTTAAAGAATTTGAATCCTTACAAAAAACAGTTTCTATTTCGCATTAAAAGTTTGATACTCAGAATTCAAGATGGCGACAGGTGTTTTTAACGGCCATTCAGAGATTTAGCGTCGGAAGATTCGCCATTAATCTCATTCGGACGCGAATAGAAGTGGCAAAGCAAACAAACCGTAACAAAACCTTTTTATTGGCATTGTTCTTAAATCACGTATGTTTGGAGATAAATAGATGTTGAGGCCTTGGGGAACATTCTTAAACTAAAATATTTGACGAATAAATTTTCAATTCTCAATGCCAACACAGATATTTAACATAACCTGCCATTAAAGTGTTAGACGAAAGTTAAACCTTCGACTGTGAGACTCTTTTAAATGAAATATACCTATCATAGTCCCCGAAGCAGCTTTTTCATGATAACATTAGCAGGAATGGAATGGTTCATGCGGTTTAAATGAACACTCCACATAGGTACCATTCCTGTACCAAGTTCAAATGACGCAGAATGTGACAATGTATGTTCTAATAAATAAGATCCTACTAAGCATTCATTATGGTTAAAAAAATTAGCAAAAAAGAAAATAACTATGGCACAGCTATCAATTATTCCGTTCGTATCCTTAGCGTGTGCTGTAGCCAGGAGAACTTACTTTTTGTACTTATTGACTTAACACCTCGTCAACGTTTTTTGATCGTGACGAGCTGGAACCCACACTGCGATTGTTCTTTTTCACCCGAAGGCAGTTGAATTATTTCTCCCTTAACACGTTTAACCGACTCGCGATGTATGACTGACATTATGGAATCAGCACATCAACAAACCGAACCGAGAGGAACAAGTTTCGCGGTAATTGAATTTCCGAAATCGGCAAACTTGTGAAGCGACGTTACTTCGATTTTTCTTTGTTACATATAAAGTGGCAAATAAACATTCAGTACGTTGATGGTTAACAACTTCGGAGGCCCATTGATATTTCCACGCAGTTTACATTGAATCATAAAAAAACCTTGAAATTTCTTGCATCTCTGTATTTTGATGCTTTGCTACTAAATGGCATGTAGATGGTACCTAATAAACTTATTCACAGACATTGTTTTACTTGAATTCGAACTCAAACTTTAGATGTAGATAAAACATTAAGGGATTCAACATCGGCAAAATATAGGTACCTACTTGACATAATGAAACTTGCTATACCTGCATGAAATGTAGTTATCTTTAATTTGCAGTGTTATAATCTGGCCGCGCTAACTATGCGTTCCTGACACATGTCAATTCGTCATGACTAGTGATGTACAATAAATAACATTATGCGTTGTATCAAATAACAATAACAACATGCATTCATTATGCATAATATTTATTCAATTTATATGTTGTTATTTTTATAGGAATTATGTTTCAATATATTCAATAAATATTCGTTATGTAAATAAAATTTTAAGGAATCAATTAATTGAATTGAATCATGATTTCTGAATGTAATCAAGAGAAAAAAATTAAAATGTTTTATTTATTTATTTTATTTTCATTTGATTCACCTGAGTGATATTATAACACAAATTTTCCTAAGTTATGTTTGGGTGTACCTTTATTACAATAATATTAACTTTATTGAATACTTAGTACATTTTTTATATAATATATTAAAAAATTATAACATTTTATTTTATATTTTACCGACATTTTATTAAGATTACAAAAATATTCGATTACAATTGCCTTGTTATTATGTCACATCACTACAAAAACAAAAAGTTAATATGACATGGATATAACCTTGAACGAGCGCCGTTTGACGTGGTTTTCTTTTAAAAGGTATTGTTTTTATATTTGTTATTTAAGTAATTGTAATAATTTTAGCTCAAGATTAATACAATTATTGTAAGTTGGCATAATTATTCGATTTAATGTTTGATTTTAATGTTATCACTCGTTAATAAGGCAATTAAAAGATATTAAAAAATTGTCAATTAATTGTACGCCAGTTCAAAGTTACATCGCCCAGTCGAATGACAGACTTCAGGGACGCATTATTAGCCCGGCCAGACCATAGGAATCACTAAGTTTTAAATTATACTGTAGGAAATAAATAACTGCAATAGCAAAAAAATTAAATATTCGTCATTGTAGTACCTCCGAAATTTTCGAAGGAGCTCTCGTCAGAAATAACTTTATTGCTTGGCCAGGAATATACAAAACCTGTCATGAGGGCGTTAAAGTTTCCTTTTTAACCCCCGACGCAAAAAGAGGGGTGTTATAAGTTTGACGTGTCTGTGTGTGTGTGTGTCTGTGTGTCTGTATGTCTGTCTGTGGCATCATAGCTCCCGAACGGATGAAGCGATTTCAATTTAGTTTTCTTTGTATTAAAGGGGACTTATTTATGGCAACAGTTAGTAACGTTCATGTCATTTTGACAACAAAGTCGGAAATATAGAAATCATTATGGAGGGAATATGTTATGTCTACAAGGTCTTTGTTTCCAAGCAAAATAATAAGTAATTGATTAAAATAAATTGTAGCCCGACATTGGGATTCGATGTATCGGGGCTGCTACGGCCAACAATCAAAGACAAAGATACACACACCCAAACCTAGAACAGAAATGTAACGAAGGAACTTTATGCCTAACAACTGTGTGGAGCAAGGTCAGTAGGAGGTGGTGATAGGAGATGTGGTGAGAAAAGGGTAGTTTTGTTACACTGGTGATGCGACGTGTGGAGTGAAGAGATGTTATAGAGAGGAGCGGTGCTTTTAAGGAGAGGAGAGGAGAAATGACAAGGTGGAAGGTGTTATTTTCAGGTTTTCATTAAAATATTACTGACCAGCAACCTGGCCGGAACCTATTTGAAGCAAAGGAAGATTTATTGTTGTCAATACAATTCATAGAATAACATGGATCCGAAGTTGTAACACGAGTTCGAAACTCATTGTCAAATTTTTACCACACTGAGACTCAAACCCAGGACCCATGGAACGGCAATCTAGCATATTAACCACTATACTACCGTGATAACGTTACAAAAGTTTAAACACAGATAAAATCCAACAGTAGCAAAGTAAATGGAATTTCCCAAAATTATACCAAATCCAGTTACCAAGTTACAAAGCTGTATTTGATTTCCCGCAAAAAGTTAGAGCTTAGCGGGGAATGTGGCGAAACTATTTGCTAAAAGCGTTTGTTAACACGCCATCGGCTCGTATGTAACAAAAACTGTCTAACAGCATTTTAGTGATTGGTCAAATGTGTGTGATTCGTGTTTGCTTGAGATTGTCGCTTCGTTTGGCTTTGGACAAAGTTTTGTCGGAGATGATCTGTGAAAGTACCATTCCACTCTTGTGATTTTAATCGATGGATTTAGATTTAAGGTTAGAATTAAACATTTGGTCGGTCGAAATGGTGGATTTGGCCCAACTAATTGATGCTAGAGGCTTACACCCATTGAGGTCCCGTTGAGGACATGATTAATGTTAAAAAATACAACCTATCATTACTAGCTACCACAGATCCATTGAACATGAAAATGATTCAATAATTTTGGTTAACCCTTGCATAGTTTATTTATTAAGTTACACAATTATTACACCTTGTAATTAAATAATCACAACAAAAATATGTGGTTATGAAGTAAACTTATTTTAAACTAGTAAATCCGCCCTCGCTTCGCTTCGGGAAACCAGTCCCTTCAAAAATCTATATAAATTTTAACAAATTATGTTATTCCAATGTCTAAGCTATATTACTGCAAAGTTTCATGAAAATCCGTTCAGTAGTTTTTGCGTGAAAGAGTAACAAACCCACACACACACACACTCACTCACTCACATACATCCTTACAAACTTTCGCATTTATAATATTAGTAGTTAGTAGTAGTAGTAGTAGTAGGAAGTAGGATAGTAGAATAAAAACACAATTACTATTTTAAATAAAGGCGAGCAGGTAAATCACATTGTTAAGTTTTTTTAACTTCACAATAAAAGTTTGAGTAGTGGAGTTGCTAGCTAGGGTGTCATCTGAGACTGTCGGAATAGTATCAATGATTCACTGATAGATTAATCATAGGCATACTGCCCTATGGTTTTACCCCAACCACCAGCGATTTGACCCCTGGTCACTACAACAACCAAGGTGACACTTTCTATGAAGCGTTACTTTTAATAATGTTATTTAAATGTCATAGCTATTTTTATTCACATAATATCCTTGGACGAGTGTGACCTAGGGTTGCCACCTTTTTTTGCAAATAAAGTACCTAGGTACATTGGTTATTTATAGGTGAGAATAAAAATTACATAGTATCAAAATAACGTACAATTTATTTTTCTTTATTATTATATTTAAAAACATATTTTTATTGCTTTTTGCAGTTTGTATCAAATTAGGATCTCGACTAAACAATTGCACAGCATCTTTACAATCTATATTTAATTTAAAATTAATAAGTGATTCATTTTTTATTACAAAGAAATCAAATCATGCGAAATAAAGTATTTTCGTGTACTTTATTGTTCTCATAAAGTATAGAGTACAATTGCCTGAAATAACGTACAATACTTTATTATAAAGTACGGGTGGCAACCCTAAGTGTGACCCCCAAAATAGGACTATTGGACATTTGGGCCAATTAATGCATCATCTACCTTCTTCGTCTTCGCATACCAAAAAGTATTTCTATCCTACGTTAAGACTGAGTAATCGTGAAAGATTTTTATTATTTAATTTACAAACGTCCAAATCGTTAAAGCTAGCTGTTGCCCGCAGCTTGTCGTGCGTGGAAGTATTTTCAAATAAAGTTTATCACTACACTAAGGTATGCAATTAAACTACTGATTGTAAAGTAAGTACCTTAAGTACTTTAGTTTAATTGCTTATGTTCATGTATTTTTAGGCATGTCAAACAGTTTTCGATATTTCGAAACGAGTGAGTGACCTTTGCTTTTACAGAGGATGAAGACCTATCAAATAAAGTTTTAATATAAGTAATTTTAACCAATGGTAAAATACGTCAGTGAATGTGATTCTATTTTATAAGCCTTTTGTTATTCATACTTTATTCGTATTTACCTATTGTTTAACAAAATGCTTGTAGTACCTACCTAATGTCATGATTTTTTTTTTGTAATTTGTACCTACTTACTTATCCCGCTTAGAAATCTTTTCTTGGCCTGCGATAAATACATCCGCAATTAAAAGAAAGTACCTTCCCTTTGTACATTGAAATACGTGTATACAAAACTCCATGAAAAATCCTTATTCTATATTTATTAACAGCCTTCACTTCGCAGTCGTGAATACTGTACAAGTTCAAGCTAACAAGCCGGCAAATGGTTCAAAGCAAAAGCAACGTGGACTTCAAAAAAGTACTTAAAGAATTTCTTTAAATTTCGCGCCTCGAGCGCGCGCCGTGTCGTTAGCGTATCGCAAAAAATCAGTCAACAAATAAGGAGAATTTTAATAAAACCTGCCGATGCGAATCGAAACAATCACACTTCGAGTTTCATTGTAAGCGTCAGAGCAACACACATCCGAACAATAGCTATTCTCTATATTGCGTTATGTTTATTGGTAAAATGTTGAACAAAGAAATCGAAGGTCTGTAACTGCACGAATGAAAGAGCTTATTGATTTATAGTTTTAAAAATTTCACGCATCAAGGGACCCTGAGGTTTTCTGCTACTTTTGTTGTTTGTACTTTTATATCGAATAGCTAAGTCGTTACTTCGCTGTGGCAACGATTACCGTTGCAAGAAGCAACTGTACGAAATTATTACGATTTATATCCTTGCCTGTCGTAACTGTTAAAATTTTAAACATTTTGTTAAAAAAAAGACGTTTTCAATGGCGATAAGTGCAGATAACTCAACAAGTACTTACCTACTTATTACATTTCGCTCAAAAAATAGCAAAACCTATTCTCCCAGTAAAAACTTACGAAATAACCCACAGAAAAAGTTTAAGTTGGTTACCAAACAAATACACAATGCTGACGAGCTGACGACACATTATTCAATCAAAAATATTTTATTGCATGTTCTTTCTCGTTTTATTTATGCACTTTTTCAGTAACATTGTTTTCAAAATTACCATATTTAAAATGTTAAACATTTTTCGTAAAAAATCCAATGTCATTCAAACACCTACCAAACACTTTTGCCTGATCGAAGCGATAGAATGGGCAAGAATACCCGGGATGCCTGTAGCGGCACATACCTCCATGTTCTTGTTTTGCTCTCCGATTCGTTGTCAATCGTTAACCGATCAAACAAATATTTCAAAAAGAAAGTATTTTACCAAAATATTTGAAATAAAAAAATAATTTTGCAGAATCATTGCTTGAGTTTGAAGTAAAAAATATTTCTCAGAAAGTAAATTTCGTCTAGCATGCACATTTTTTGCTATTCATATACTAAATATTACATTTTTATTTATTTATTTAGTAATAGGTATCACCGAAAACCAACAATTCGGCAAAATTAAATATGGTTAATTTTCGTCGTAGAAGGGGAGTCATTCACAAATACCTAAATATAAAATACGAAGGACGCAATTGTGTTAAAAAAGTAACAAAAATTATGCTTACCTAACAATTCGACATCATTAATTAACTACACACAAAACATCTTTAAAATACCTTATTAACTGTCTACCAGTACGCGCAGCCCAATTATCACTAATTAACGATTAAAATATATATGAATTTAAAAGATACTACTTTTTGTAGTTTTTGTTACTGAATATTATAGTGCATTTAATATTTTGTACAGTTATAATTAAGTACAATTAGTTTAATTTAGTCTCTCGGACTGTTGACCAGAGTTTAAAAATAATTAAAAATTAAAACGGCATTTTTTCAATATTTGAACCAAAAACAAAGAAGAATACACAATTGTAGATCATCTATTTCAGTAACACAAGAAAAAAAGCAACTTGCGTAAATGGCAAGAGGAATAACGTCACAAAATTATACTATCTTCTGTCTCGCTTTGCGTGAGGGTTTTTCTGACTTGCGTCACAAACAATCGTACAGCTACCTACCTTTCGTGCTTGTTTATATTGGGCACACTCAACAGAGGTCTTTTTTTCTTACGTCTATGACTTCACAATGTTTTCAATAGTATGCCAAACAACCTCTTAGTAATATAGTCGATGAAGATGATCAAGAGATAAAATATATACCTACATAATATATTGCTTGACCAGGAAAATAGAAAACCTGTCATGAGGGCGCTAAAGTTTTATTTTTTATGGCAACAGCACAGGCAACGGTAACTATAGTAACGATCATGTCATTATTGCCATTTCGACAACTAAGTCGGAAATGTTATTTAAGGGAATAAATGTTAATTTAAAGGAAATAATATTTTAGCACATAGAAAAACAATCTTATTGCACGAATATGAACTAGTTTTTGGCATTTTAGCACAAAATAGACACTCAAAGTAACAAGATAAACATGAGACAAACTGTGACATTCAAACTCGCTGACAAGCAATTTACGATTGACGTTTAAAAAGTGAGCGTTGCCAGTAAAACAAATTAGTTCCATGAGCTTACCGCAATATGGCGAGGTTTTTTTATATTCCTGGTCAACCAATAGATGCTATATTCCAATGTGGAATACCTACTTCGGAGCGCATGTATTGAAACCCCAATACTTAGTATGCACGCAGTAATTGATTAATATCGACGTCTCCGAACAGGGTAATTTGTCAAATTATCAATAAGCCATCATCGATATACAGTGATTTACCCTGCTTCAAATTCGAGGTCATTCATATTGATGCGGAGTATTGTTTCGGGTGTCAAGATATTCATCAATCAGAGTTTACAGTTAGCTAGTGAATGAGCCAAGTTCCTGAGAATAAGATGATATTAACGTGGCTGTGCGTAACTAATTCAAAATGCGGTGTGAACTAGTTTTGGTAATGTTTTTGTTTTTAACCAATAATTATGATTTATTATTACTTTTGTTTTTGACTTCCAATAATGTTCAATAACCTCAACCTATAAGTTCACGTTAAAAATTTAAGCCAGTATGGTATGATTTTTATTCATAAAGAGCTTTTACAATGTTCGGCTCTTAACCGTAAATAATTTCAATTTCTCATAAAAGTGAGAATAATTTCATAAATAACGAGTTGTAATGAAAATTTAAAAACGCATTATAGAAACCGGATTATTTACCACACCGAACGATATTCCATACGAGTACTGTGTGGGCTATTATGATACATCATTTTTATTTCCAAAAAAAATTGTTACTAAGATTTAGTTTTTTCATATGCATTAAATAATATCTCTGCAAATTGTAAAAATATGTTTGTCTTATTCTATCACTATACTTATTAGGGAGAATCGAAATCACATTCACAATGTGAACCTAGAACCTCAAGCAACATAACCCTTTACCTACTTGCAATAAAATTTAATTAAATTTTTCTAATCTAACACAGACTAAGAAGCGCCCTGAAGTTAGCCGACCCAAAATTCCTCAGGAACAAAGCAGCTTCGAATTTATAAATTCAAATGAAGAGTTCCTGTTGGATTGGAAATGATCGATTTGACCCGACGTTATCTCGGTGATTTTTCCACATTTTATAGTCCCCAAAGACTGAGGACCTATTGAGCGGAAACTCAACTATTCGAGAAATGGTATCTATTCAAATCTCAAAAGTTTATGTCAGCTATATGTTACTGTCGTCGCTAACGCATCTGATGGTAATAATATGGTGAGACTCCAAATACATTGCCTTAATTATACCTGATATCGATCGGTATTTGTATTATCGTTTTTTATCGTGAATCTTATTTGCCGAGGACCGTTGAAATAGTTGGAGGTCTTTGAATTATTCTCCGCTAACAGCAGCAAATATTTTATTGTGTAATACGAGACATTTATAGAAAATTATATTTATGTAAGAGTTTTCATAATGATTTAGAATAAGAAAAGTCGAAGGACATGCGAATATTTAAATTGTTGAAAAACTTTATGTTTGTAATAGAGAAATTTTATGCTTCTGCTAAAACAACTGTGAGGAGCAAGATTAGCAGAGCTTTAATGAAGAGGAGAGGAGAGATGTGATGACGAGATAGGTATTACGTTTCAGGTGTTCTATCAAAATGACACTGGCAAGCGAGCTGGCTATATTTGAAAATAGAATGACGACATCAAAGGAAGGGGGTATATTTATTAAATGAAATGGATCTGAAATACATGTTGATAATGAAGCATATAACATATATATGTATAAAAATTAATAACGTATACCCCTATATACTCACAGTCCCATATTGCTGGGAATCGAACCCATAACCCTTAGAACAGCGATACGGCATATTGATTATTGCGCAATAATGGTCAAAATCCAATTAAAACTCAGCTTACCATAATACTTCAGGTACTTATTACTTTTAAATGGTTCACAAATTGTTTAATGTCAATTTTCCAAAGCAAAGTATTACAATTAGAGATAATCGAAATATTCGTTTCGTTTATCCAAGAGCGTTCATTAAAGTTTATCTGGTGGTTCAAATAAAAGAGGCTTCAACAATTATGTGAACATTTCAAGACTCCATAACTCCACTTAATTGGAGCGCAAACATTTGCAAATTGGTAACTAGGGGGTCATAAATTGCTAAAGCAAAAACATAATAGTTGAGTGATAATTATCGCCAGTAGCTTGTTATAAGCACGATATAAGGCGTTTAAATTATTGTTACTACAAAGGTGAAATTAGCGAACGTTTTTAGATATTTCGTTAAAAAACCGATTTGCTGTAACAATGTTAATGTAATGAGGCTGTTGAACCATAATCATTGTTATTTTCTGTTGGGAAAGTTATTTATAATCACTAGTTATTTTTAGAACTAATCGGTTGTAGGTAGATACGCCATTAATATCCTTATTGTAACTTCAAGCAAACAATAGTGGATCTGACCAATATTAAAAAATGATAATATTTGGCAATGGATTCGTTTGGGGGATCACACTGGAATTAACCCAATTTTCGTGCATAATCCTAAAAGACGTATGAGGTATCATCGACTTTGTGTAGCTTTAGGTATTACCACAGTCATGATGATGTTACAGGATGTAAAAATGTTAAACGATATTATAACAATTGTTTGCTACTATTCAGTTCTTCGATACCAAGTTACAGTGAAACAAGTGCCTAAGTGCACACACGTATTTTATTGATCCCAGTGGCTTTAACTATAGGCTAAATTGCGAAGATGCATCGTGTAATTTTTCAGTGCCAGTATGAAATCGAGCAATAAGATATTTGTTTGTATGTTCTGAGGGTTGCATAAATTTTAAAATGATGGAGTTACCATATAATTGTTATGAATGGTAGTCAAAGCCTATGTAAGAGAGGGGTGATAGGAAGACACCCACTCTCAGTCAATACAAATACCGATGAATTTAGTCTCATATCCTCTCTAACAATTTCAGTTTGTAACGAGTCAAAATGGGTCGTAGTGATTTTTAACTAGCTTCAAAAATTGGAGACGGTTCTCAATTCGTCTGTATGTTTTTAGGGTTCCATACCCAAACGGTAAAACGGGACCCTATTACTGAGACTTCGCTGTCCGTCCGTCTGTCACCAGGCTGTATCTCATGAACCGTAATAGTTACACAGTTGAAATTTTCACAGATTTCTGTTGCCGCTACAACAACAAATACTAAAAAACAGAATAAAATAAATATTTAAGGGGGCGCCCATACTTTCGACGCCTCAGCGATAGTTTAGTTACCTTTCGGTCCAAGAGATGGCGTTGTGGATAGTATGTGGCGACAAAAAAATAAAATAAATGTTTAAGTGAGGCTTTCATACAACAGACAAGATTTATTTGTAGTTTTTATACATAATGGTACGGAACGTGAACCGATTTCGACAATTCATTAATTTTTGTACCTATTTATGCTCTATGTCTTAGTTGCTAAAAATTTCTGAATGAGAGTTGCTCTGTGCCTATATTTCTTTACACATTTGGCATTGTCACAGTCAACAATAAATTCTATTTCACACGTGAATCTTTTTCGAATGTATGCTCCACAGATCTAAAAAATGACGCTCTATTTTATAAATGTGGCTAGATTTTGTAAAACATTTGTATACCAACCCTGGCTGCACTGGGGGCTCGTTAGTGGAACACTTTTTATGCGTGAACGTCCTCTAACGCACGTGCCTTTGCTTTTGGTTCAATTCAATGAATAATGTACTGCAGTAAATAAATACTTCGCATAAAACTATCATTTTCATATTCAATATTTCATACCAGCCGAGACGATATTGCCAAGGGAAAATAAATAACACGGTCTGCATTCTCACTTCGGGTTGTAGGTAATGAATAAGAATCATACGTGTTACGTGTTTCGAATGCCAGAGACAAATCGATACTAATTACGTATTTTGTGAACGACAGCGCACGTTTTCTATTTTCTTTTATGGGACAATTTTAGATGTGAAAGATGAATTCGTAACTGAGAATGGGAAGTCATAAATTACGCACCTGTGATATTTTTTATAGGAAACCATAATCCGCCCGAATAATCCAAAGCTTAGCCGTGTGTGCCGCTCAAGCACGAAGATAAGCCTTTACGAGGGCGCGGTGTCCTATAATTTTCTCCTTCCAAAAGCGTTATGGGGAACGTTTACCCGCCAAACACAACACCGTGTGTTCGCCCTTGGCTAAATGGTATCTCGTTTACGCCAACACGATTGCAAATTCGAAATCCTTTCAGGCCTTTGATATAAAGCGTTAAGCGCGCATTAAACACACAATTTGCTATGTGTTGAAAGAAACGTGTTGAAAGCCTCAAGGCATTTCAAACTAGCCTGCCTTCTGCGTTCAGTCGCCTCGAATACCGCTCATTACCATTTATCCGTTCGCCTCTGGAAGACTGTTATTATAATCCTGTAAAGGCAGAATGATCGCGTCTACTTCGATATGTGATTACGTAACTTTTTATTCTTTTTGAGGTCGTTCATTTGTTTCTCCAAAATAAGATAGGCAGGAACATTAATAGAATTTAGGATTTTTTGTTTAGTTTATGTAACAAACTATCTCAACATATTTTTTTTTATTATTTAACTATTTGTATGGCATTTGTTTAAAAATTATTTTTAAATTTCATAGAGATTCTTTTGTTGAGACGACCCAAATAAATGCAGTCGAGATGTCTGGAGCCATAAAACTGTTCATTTTAATGGGAAAATTCGCTTAGCGTATATTTTAAAGACTCCCCGCTATTTATAAGACGAACCATATATTTTGGGAACTGCCATGAAAGCTCGTTTTCGCATAGCAATCGCAGTCTAGTAGTTCATTAAAAAGATATATGCGGTCATTACGGTGACATTCAGCATATTACTCTAATATCAACCCTGTAGGAACCCTTTGTAGTAGAATAACATGTTGATGTGAAACATCTTATGGCTCACTTGTAAACTGAATTTTGGCGTGGCCTACGCTTCGCCCGTGGCGACGCGACGCTCATTCTATCTCACAATGCTTCATCTTTTATCTCACTCACTCGATCGGTCGACCTACGTTTTTATATAGGTACATATTTCAAATTCGAATATTAGCTTCATTAGAGACACGGTAGTGTCTAAGCCAAGTTCCACAAAAAATAACCCTTTTGTTTTGTTCATTAAAATTATTTTTTCGTTTCCTATTTCTTATAATACTTGGTGCACGGCAGTGCACCTTGGCG
Source organism: Hesperia comma (assembly GCA_905404135.1). Taxonomy (NCBI): domain Eukaryota; kingdom Metazoa; phylum Arthropoda; class Insecta; order Lepidoptera; family Hesperiidae; genus Hesperia; species Hesperia comma. Next base: position 11,673,554 of record FR990025.1, on the reverse strand, counting down.
AGGTATAGTTCAAAATTTTAAATAAAGTTTTATTTCGTTTATTATTTATTTGGTCGTTGGTTAATAGGGTGCACGGCAGTGTTCAAGCCAAGTTTATATGAAATACAATTAATAAAAAAAATGTGAGCCGTCATGGGACGCCTGGCAGATATATATATGTTTCACATCTGCCAGGCGTCCCATGACGGCTCACATTTTTTTTTGATGTTGAGATTTCCAAAAATCCGTATGAGTTCAAAAAGATAGAATTGAGCGTTGTCATGCATTCGATATATCACTTATCACCAACATTGAATCTCCAAATTGGAAAGAATCATGGTCTTTAAAACGTCATTCATTATGAATAACCGAATACCTACACAGACAAAAAACAAACGATTTTAAAATAAAAACAAAATTAATATGATCACTAATTAAAACTAAATCTTCTCTCCTTTCTACTTTAATAACAATTTAAAGGGCAATAACTCCCGTTGGAGTTTTAAAACACTAGAGAGTTCAAGGTTCGAGTGTAGAGGTAGCTAATATTTCTTCTGGCACGGCGCCAGCTCTAACGACTGAAGATGTGGGCAGACGGCCAGGTAAAAGGAAGTGGACATTTTCATGTCAGCAATTCTCTGATATAACAGGCCAATGAGACCCCTGAACTGAATACAGAGGTGGTTCTTTTTGGTTATGTTGGCTTACCTATGTACTAGGTAAGTAACTATGGAAATCTCGAAGGTAACCAACAGTCATCCAGCACTTTGAAGCAATTTTATTTGGTTTATTAACTTAGTAAATATTATTGAATATTAATGAGAATATTAATGAGATGTTCAACTGTCTGATAGAAATGTATGAGAGAGTTTAAATATTGCATGCCTAGGTACTCGGGAATGCAATCCCGATCTCGCGGGATCACGATCTCGCGAGATCCCGTGTAATTTTTCGAGATCCATCCCAAAGCATAAGATGACGAGATCCCGTTCGAGATTGACGTGGGCGACAAATGGTCAGCGATGCTACACGCATCCGCTCGGGCACATCCTGCTACACAAATAAATAATTTCACTTCACGAGGAATTAGAAGAAGTTCTTATGAGCTGGAACACTTAGTTTAATTTGGATTCGTGGATTAATAAGGCAATATTAGTCAACTAAGACAATGTCTGAATTCCGCGGTCAAAATGTATTTTGTTTCCAGTATTATTAGCTATTTTTTAACTGTTCACCTCTTGTCATAGTTACTCAAAACAAGATTTATCATTTAAAATTGCGTCGCAGTTCCCCGAATGATATACAGCTACAGCTCAATATTACGTAAATAGGTATAACGATTGTAATTGTACAAGGGCGTGAAAAAATCGTTTCGCTGAAATAATTTAAACGCGGTTATTTTACCGAAGTAAGCCTGCGGCTTCCACTTATAATCGAAGCGCTCTCAACTTCTGCAACTGATGTATGGAGAAACATGAGCGTAATAGCTTTCTAAAATGAAAGATGTAGTGTTTCTTAAAATTTGCTTCGTGAGTTAAATTATTCTCCGTAGCCTTCAAATAATATAACGTCAAAATAATATGACTTAATTTTAGATTTCGGTGCTGGTTTTTCTGTATAGAATTTGAGGCAAACAAATTGAAGCTCCCACAAAAGCGATCTTTTTATTTTTGAAATATTTTAAATGCTTCACTCCAGAGCGGACTGCAATATCCGTTATGAGTCCAGTGGGAAGGAATTATATAAAATAAACAAGAAACTTTGGCTCTTACGCTTTTTCCTTTAAATTTTAAAATATCCGGTTTTCGTACGTACTTATTCCAAGTCACTGCATTCTTTACATTCTTGGATCTTATATCGCTTAAAGTTATGCAATTTTATAAGTAATGTAGATAATTTATAAAAAAGATCAGTCTTTGAATTAATTTTCAGTGAATATACCTAAGTAAAATAGGTACTACAAAAAATACCAGATATCAGTGTATCTCGGTGGATATTATATATTAGTCCAATGTGCATTTGATTAACTTATTTGGTTAATTATTTTTAGATCAATCAATGATGCGTTAAAGTACGTCCATATACCATTACACAATAAAACATTACTTAGATGCTTTGTCTCAGAGAACATATCTCTTGATAATTTGTTCTCAAGCTAATAAACATGATTAATTAATGATGATGAGTGATTAATAGGTGCATCTCTCAGATGTTCCGGATCACTGGGTTAACATCAATGTGGTAAACTTGCATTCTGATTAGGTGTGTCCGTTAGACATCACCCATCAAAGGAAGGGTTCTGCACCGTGAAATTCAATTGGACTTAAGCCGGTTCAGTTTTATCTGCATGTCTTTTATAGTGCATCATAATTATGTGAGGACAGACTATATTGAACGTAAAAGGAGACCCCTTGTTATACTTAAGGTCAATAGCCTAACTAACGTCCAGCTGATAGTTAGGTACATATTTTATTTCAAAAAAATTAATAACGTATATGTCTTGTAGTTGTTTTGTATTGTAAATCCGAGCAATCATGAAGACATTACTAATTTACAAGTTAATTAGAAATTTGTTTCAACTACTTCTTATTACGTGAAAGTAACTTGTATTCAAATTTAACACTAATGAAGTTTAAAAATTTTTGTTTACTTACAATTTTTATTTTGATCAAAATTTGGTAGGTATCTAAATAAAATTAACAGCTTGCAAATTTTAATGAGAATTTGAGGTTAAAAAATTAGTAAAAGATATACCGTAATAATTGACAAATCAAATTTCTGTGTCATAAACAGAAACTAGAGGATCATAATTGCATGAATCATGGTTGCAAAATGCCCACCAATAGTTGTACAAGGGTTCGGGAACACAACCGCGCCATATATAACCTTGGCTTCTGATAGCTTTAACGCCACATATTTCGTCTGCAGCGCAAATTTGCGTTGGTAGTGCGGTTCTGAAAAATAAAGTACCTCAGTATAAGTATATGTGTATGTAATATATTTATCTTTCAGCATTTAATTTTTTGGCCCTTAATAACGGCAAGTTAGGATACAGAAATTGGCCCGCTGACATAGATAGTTTATAAAATAAAAATGACGACAAAGAAATAAAACTTTTATTTTCTCAGCAATCTTATATACTATTTTTTATTTATATAATATTTGTTTCTGCAGGTACACAAGAGGGACCGATTCTACATATACAGTTTACTTAGCTACATATGCTGACTAGAAGTACACTCGCGGTTCTGACGTCAGGATGGCGGGTGTTCCTATTTTATTTAAAATCTATGCATAGAAGGAGGTTCACAGACTTTTACACAGACTGAGGTACACAACAGTACACGTTTGTAATCCAAAAGAGATTTTTAAATCCGTGAGGTACACCCGCCATTCTGACACTCATCCTAAATTGAGCCTTGGTCTAGGTGGGTCATCATTTTTGTCATGGGATAGTGCAGTATGCTTGTTTGCTATCTTAATTCCAATAAAAAATTAAGCAATCTATTGGTGATATCCATGATGTTATTAACGTCCAAGGGCGATGGCAACCCTATATCGTCAGATGGCTCGTCTATTTTCAATCATATAGAATACATCAATATGTTTCTGATGCGAGAACTTCACAACATTATAAAATCATAATACGTACATATTACCCTCCAAACAATTCAGATCAGCAAACTTATTTCCTTTTTTGGCAGTAACATTAACTTCACATCTCAAACATGACATATCTTTAAAAATAGATTCACGAAAACGTTTCGCACGTGATAGTTCAATAACATTTTCTACCCAATCTCTTTTGTTCGAAAATATGTAAGGCATTTCGGATATGGAAATGTAGTTGCAGAGATTGCAGGCACATACGAATAGCGTTAGATCGTGATTTACGTTGAAACACCCACGGTCGATTATTCCAAAAGGGGTATGTTGAGAGTAACATAGATCATCCTCACGCTGACAATCTATAGATGGTACACTGTTAGATAAAGCAAAAAGCTTGTGATAAAAGTCATATTATAAGGCTACAAGTTGTGAATAAAGTCTCAGGACAATATAGCATTTGTACTAACAATTTGAATGTAGGGTTGCTACAATCTTCATTTAAAATATTGTTACAAGCAATACAAGTTCTTTTTGATTTCATCAAACTGTCCTGCTCCAATATCTCTGACACCCATTTGAATTTCTTTAATAAAGTTAATATCTCCTTTTCAGTTTCGTTTGTACTATTCGATTTGGAATTATCAATAACACTTTTTAATCGTAGGAATGGTAAGTAAAAATTATTATTTATTAATGAATAATTTCTTGGTACATTGCTAGACATTGCATCTATTGAGGTTTTGGGAGTGCCTAGTGATGAATCAAAAGTTTCAGATTTAACTACATCAATCATTGTCAAGTTATCAGATGGAACAAATAATTGTTTAACGTTGTCTATTAAAAAAGATACAAAGTTATCACTGGGCTCATCAATAGCATCGTGTACCTGGTCACCAAAAACTTCTTCCATTTTCAATCTAAAATATGGTAAGGGATTTACGAATTTTTCACTTACTTTCTTATCACTTTTTGTATAGTTTGCAAATAAAATCAGTAATAATATCAACATTGTTTGCATTTTAAAACGTGAAATAAAATTAAGTAATATAAATATAGAGAAAAAAATGTATTAGAAAATTATTATTTTTGACAAATATGACATTACATTTTTATTTTATTAAAAATTGCAACCTAAAAATTAGGTACAGTCAAATAAAAACTTTATATAAATTATATGTAGCGTAAATAAAATACAAAGGAATTAAATTGAAGGGCGTAGAATAAACAGCACTTGACTGAAAGTCTAAAATCCTCATTGTTTTAGGTAAAGGCTTGAAATAGTACAGCGTTTTGTTATTGCAAAGTGGCTTATGACAAAAGAAATAAATAGAATTGTATTTTGGTCTATCAATGCATCCTCTAGATACTTGATTATTTTTGCCATCAACATTCATGTAGCACAGTTGGTTCCGTTCACACACTGTGAAATTGGCACTGAAAAAAACACAAATATTTTTATTTTTCAACAGTGAAAATATTGTTTACTGGAATAACGTTTACTTTTTACTATGCAACGCACTTTTTACCAATTTTGCATGTGTTGTCAGTTTTATTGTTGGTCCCATTTGTCTCGCACAATTTACAAATGATGTCGATACCAACTAAAGGCATTTCTAAACGTTCGTTATCATGTTTCCAGTCTCTTGTATTTTTATAATCGTAATATGAAGCATCGTCAAATGGTTTGTCGTTACAAAGTGGACAATTGCAAACATATGTTCCCTTCAGCAGACTCTTCAGTTTACAGCCTCGTCTTACATAATCAGGATTCAACTCAGAATAGCATCTTTCTCCCGTATCGCATTTAATAATGGGGATACTGTAATTAAATGAATATTTTAAATGAATGAATAAATGATTTCTAACCTTGACGCACGTAATTTCACCTTTCATTTTTGCATGACTCTTGGACATGTTTTACCAAATGTTCGCCGGAGTGACGACTGGTGCGCCAGCTTATAGTGAAAAAAAAACTCAACGCGTACTTCCAAGCACTTTTGATCGAATTATGACTGTTTGTAATTAAACGCAATTTAAACAATCTAGGTCTATTTATGTGCAACATTGCACGATGGGTGTATTGAAAGTCACAACTTAATATTCAAGTATACAGTAAGTATATATAGTATCAAATTAAGTATACTATTGTATTGTTATGTAGAACCAACATTAAAAATACATATTTAAAAACTAAATCACATTCATAAAATGTTTTTACATATTGACAGTCAGTCATACAAACTTTGTAATACAAAAAACAACGGCCTTAATACATGACTATAGAACTTGAGTACTCACTTTTGAGCCTTATAGCAGTTTTGGTCTCGAGGCGAGCTTCCATTAGCAAAACAAGAAAGACAACGTAATTCATCTTCTAATGTGAAAACATCCCCAGCTCTCTTTTTACGTGAGCTCACAACACTATTTTTAAAACCATCTTCAGGTGAATTAATATTAAAATTTGGCACAACAAGTCCTTCGCCTTTATTATCATCAATTTTTTCAGCACCTACAGTAACAACGCGCGTAATTACGGTCTCTGGAAAAAATTCTACAAAATTCTGTATAAGCTGAGATTTTGATCCAATTTTCTCTTGCTCTTTAATGTAGACAAGATCTCCTCTGGCTTTTTGGAATAATGTAACTAATATAAGTAAATTGAGGTTTAGCTTTTTCATCATTTCTATTGTCACTTTTAGGACATTTCCATTTTCTGTGACAGCAATTGACAGCACTGAGTTTTGAAAGTTTTGAAGTAAAGAACCAAAAATATTTATTCTATGAAAGGTTATATACAATAATTATACAATTTACCCAACCCAGATAATATTATACAAAATAGACAACACATATTTTTATTTTAGCCGTCCCATAGCACCACCACCACATATTCAGCTGGTCGCATTGCGAATAGTGAAATTGAGATCAAGAATGGATAGAACCCCTTTTTCTGTAAATTACTCGTAGCACAGAATATTTTCCAAGGCGTATAACCCGTTGTTTTTGTTTTTGATAGCGTCAGTAACGGGGCTAAAATTGAAGATTTAGTATAAGTTATTTTAATGGAATACGAAATTACGCCAAATTGTTAACAAAATTGCCAATTTCTCTTACAAACACCAAAATTTTAACACTTATCTCATTAAAGCAACACTGAACAAAAATCCATTATCTAAAGCTGTTCAACGAAAATTATACACCACTTATAATAATAATCAAATTATACGGGTTTATCTCATATTAATAATTTATGGATAATATTTATAAGTGCTTTTCATAGACGAAATTATTACCTTGTGTACTGGAAGACAAATAGGTACTTGTTGGGAAAATTAAATTTCTGTTTGAGACTTAAGCTTTCATAATCCAATTCATCAATCTTGTATCTATAATAATAATATTAGCAGTTCAGATTCAGTTTATTATTAAAGAGAAATTTTTGATGGAATTAATCGATTTAACTTTTGTTCTTTGTTGTAGTTATACGTAACTACTTGTTTTTTTGCTAACGTAGGTACCAAAAACTAAAACCGGATTAATGCATAAAATTATTCGATAACAACGAATAACATTTTTTTGATAGGTATCGTGTAAGCTCTTTAAACCAACATATTTTATCATTATTTGTGTGATATTCACTTTTGCATAAAAATACTGAAAAGAGAAGAAAAATCTTTAACAAAAAACTGAGAATTGAATATCATCAACATAATCAAAGCTTCTTAAAAATTCATTAATAGAGATAACTCAAAAAATACCCGTCAGATGTCACTCAAATTTAAATAGAACCAGGTACACGACAAGCAACTAGTTTCAAATAATAAATGGATTATCAAAATTAGTCCAATATAGTAGAATTGAGAACCTAGTCTTTTCAAAAGTGGGTTAGAAATGAATGAAGTTAGAAATGAACTATTTACACGTAATACCTATTAACTATTTTACCAAAGAAGTGTTAGTAACTGATTTGAACATTGATTTTCTGTAAAATGGTCGATTTTAGTTTCTAATTAAAAGTTATGGTGTAAATAAATAAATAATAATGGTAAGGTAAATAATAATAGTAAATATTTTTGAAGTGTGTCATTGTGGCGTCCTAATACCTTTAGTCCTCGTATTAAAAATTAATAAAGAACTCCTTTATCACATGGGACTGTTATGAGTTGAGATAAAAATGATGAAATGATCAGCCACTTCTGTTACAAAACGTTAAAGAAGTTCAATGAAACCCAATGCCGTTCAGCAGCACAAACTAAAATTCAAAGTCGAGTTATTTGTTTCAGCCAACGATTTATTGTACTTTTCAGCTAGAAACTTTTGGAGTAAGTATCCGCTTTTCGATATACCTAATTCTACTTAATTTAACTTTTCCGAATTCTTTGAGAGTAAAGCGCAATGATGAAATTTTGATTTTAAGTGTATAATGAAATTATGAAAGTTTATTATGAGATTTTATTTCAATAATAATTGTAATAAGGTTTTTGAAATTATCATTAAATATCTAAGAATTGTCTTTGATGAAACCTACATCTTTAAAAATCTAAATGTTAGTCGTAACAAACAAAATATTTGTTAATGTGATATATTTAGCAATTAAAAGCGAATACTAAAATGCACGAATAGGCAGTTTACATACGCATGTTTCTCACCTCTGATATAATCGCATATAAATACAATACATTAAATATAAAACATTTAGGTATTAACTTTAATTCCTCACCATCTCTTCATCTCATCGTTCCATTTCATCGTTGGCAAGAGCCAATACTGCTGTTAAAACTAAAAATATATAACGGCAGCGTTTAATTTCTCAGCCATTTCAACTTCCCATTATCTTCGTACAATGCAAAAGGCTTGTAAATCTTCATCCGTTATTTAACACATTCACTGCTTAAACAATGGGTACAAAGTAATAGCCGTATGCCATAACTTTTTATGGTGAATTTTGATTAAGTAAATATGAATGTTTGAAAATATGTATGAATGTATATTATTATTATTATTATTTTTATTAAAAAATACATTTTTCGGATCCGAGTGGTCGGCATGCAGCACGTCGGGTGCCGAACACTCGGATCCGAGTGCTAGGGATGGCAATTGTTTATTAACTAAAATGTCATCATGTGGTGACTTAAAAAAACAGTAAGTACTTAAATAAAACAATTATGCATCTGGAGAATTATTTATTTAGAAATATATATAAATCAATCTATGCAAAGAAGCATTAAAATCTACAATTATAAAAATCAAACAAAAAAAAACATAATACTTAATTAAAATCTACAATTATTATAAAAATCAAACAAAAAACATAATACTTAATTAAAATCTACAATTATAAAAATCAAACGTCGTATATTGCCAGAGTGGCCGCGCAAAACAACGTGAATCGCTTCGAATGCCGGTGCGTTACTAGCCAAAACAAAATGAATGGGACGCTTGCACGGATCCGAGTGGGCGGCACCGTTACTTATGGCCCCGCCCCACTCCGCCCCACTCGGATCCGAGTGAGGAGCACAGAGTGGTGTGCGTCCTGTCTATCGTGTATACAAATCACCACAACACTATTAGAATGAAACCAATTATCTTTTTCGTAAGTTGATTATATTGCCAGAGTGGCCGCGCAAAACAACGTGAGCTCGCTTCGAATGCCGGTGCGTTACTAGCCAAAACAAAATGAATGGGACGCTTGCACGGATCCGAGTGGGCGGCACAGTTACTATGGCCCCGCCACACTCGGATCCGAGTGAGGAGCACTGAATGTGTTAACGTCGCATAAAATCAGTGACCGGTTCACGCAACCGTGCATCCTTCAGGCCTGCAGAGTAGCTTATATCCTTTTTTATTCATTTTCCATCCATTGTACAGTCTTTTTATTACCTGTAATTTAATACATTTACTGAATCACCGTGGACAATGCAGTGCACACTGCAGTTTATGGTTTCATTAAAAAAACTGCAAAACCGTTTTGCATGCGTAAGTGCTAATCGAGTTATTTGTAATCTTTCCTGTTATTCTGTTATACACTGTGGAATAATATTGTGGACTATTTTTTTATTTGAAAAATATTTTTGGAATTTTGAGTCAACCTTTCAGCTTTTAAGCGTTATTTTCATGTTATTATGCAATTAAATTAAATATTATTTATTACATAGCAATTTTACTTGTTAATATTATCTTATAATAACTGTATGTTTCAGTACCTATCATTTTATTTCCAACCACCCGAATTTGATTTGGATAAACTTTTCATAAGACTAATAAATATTTTAATATTTAACACTTGAGACTCACGTTTATAAAAAAGCCAAACCAAGGACGTTTTGCAACATAAAATTTTCAATAGAAAAACCCTGATCCCTAATTTTTTAAACGACCTAATTTTCCTTGGATGTTGAAAAAATTCAAGCGTGATAGTATTTGGGAATAGAAGGTTCCATACAACCAAAATCTAATCTTTTAGAGTATTGCGAGTTTTCACCTATTCCCTGAATTAAATTGAAGGTTTCTGTTCAGAGAATCAAACTGATTAGAAATAGCAAAAATTGTAACCTATGTAGAAAACACAGAAAATATTATTAGAACTACATAAATATAATATGATGTAGACCCTCGGAATACTAATATATCGAAGCTCCGTGACATCGAAAAGCAATTTACAACATTGCATAGGAACGTAAATTGAATATAACTACGTCATTAATATAATGTGTAATAATGTATACTTAAATAAATAAATATTATTATTTATTTATTTATTCGAATTAGGTTTTTACCAACAATATTAGAAAATCAAACTATGCCATCGCTTCAACAAATTGCTACCCTCAGTGGTCTTGAAAGAAAAAGCGGCACGAAACTCCCAAGTATGTTTTCTGATAATTACAGTAATACAGACAGAACTTACTATTTTATGTCAAAGTCAAGCACTTCCATTTTTAAGTAATCATCCAGTTTATAATTAACTCTTCGTTGTTAAAATATTTTTATGTTGACTAGATCAATAAAAACAATTGATGTATAAAAAAATGATTTATGTCACCGGAAGATGATTTATGTTATCGATTACCTGGATTTTTAATGGAATTAAAGTAGCAAACAAGCATGCAGCACCTCCGCTGCCGCCCATGATAACTGTGAATGATCTAGAACAAGACGTAGACCAAGACCAAGTAGGGACTAGGATAGTTAGTCCAGTCAACAGGTGGTGTTATAATAGGTATTAGTTGTCTATTGCTTACTATTAATGGCATCAATAATTACTATAGACTACAGAACCCTAAAAAGGTTAAACCTCTTGCACGGCCGAGGTTTTAAAATTAAGCCTTTTGTAATGAAGTGTCTACTTAGCTATGTTTTTGTTTCGTTACTGGATCCTGGAGTTTCTTGTTGAACTTTAACGTATTTTGTCTGTTTTTTACAAATTAGTGCCTGTGTCCTACTTAATGAGTGCTTACTCAAGATTAGCCTGGATAAAGTTGTAGTTATATTACGTCAGTGTTGTTTCCTTTTTTTCTATTATTATTCAGTGAAAATAAGATATGAAGAAAGGAGTTTCAATTTTAAGTAAAAGCTAATCTTTGCTCTGAGTGAATCTTGCTGAACAATAGACATTAAGTTTCACCTGTTAGAGGTCAATGGACCTCTGTCAATGGGACCTATACCTCCCAATGAAATCTTAAAGCTACTTACCTCCTCATAGTTTTTGTTTTTTGTGGGAGTGATGTACTAGTAAAGAGATTAGTATCCAACACGTAGAAATTTTTTGGCCACCCGAACTCCTCTGACAACTATCTTAGGATCGGCTTAAGATACACTTGGTAGTACATTTATTAGGACCTGGTAGAATTTCGCAGCAAATCAATGTTGATTTTTTACATTTCGACGTTAGTCAAAATGTCAATATAAAGAGTCATTACTACATAATTCACAATATAACGATGACAATACAATGCGCTGTAATAAGCGGTTAGCAGACAGTTAGAATTTCATAATCATGGAAATCGACCTAACCAGTGTATAAGCGATTCCCTTTGACGCCGGCAACTAATATGCGGAGTATTAATTGTTGCCCAATGAAATGAGATATTGTGTTTTCCCTTCGAATCGCCCGATCATAATACGACTTATTACTCATTAAAATTCAATGATAATTATTATAAATATCAATTGAATGTAGGTAGATACTCTAAAAACGTAATAACCGTGCATAAGCTCTGTAATGTATTCATTAATATAATTATGTTCTATGACTAATTGTGAGTACCTACTAATATTTAAAAGAAAACCGCCCTTGCTTTTTGAACCTGTGAGAGAGCGGACCAGAACCAATGATTGAGATCGTTTGTTCATGGTTATGATCGGGATATACGGATGCAAGTTAATTGTTAAGATAAATAAATAAATATTTGGGTTCAATATTTAACTAGTAATTGAATAAAAGACATCAATATTACCGCTGATGATACAAAAGTTACGCCAATTATTGTAATAATAACACCTAACCCATAAATTAAACCTCTGTCAAAATTATTGGCGAATCATAAGCACCTATTACTTGAACATCGTTCAATTATCTAAGCGCGCACTTGAATTTGTAATTAATTCGACATGTTCCCAATTATAGGCGAACGTCGGCCAAATATGTAGATATCAATCGTTACTCAGCTTGCTCAATATATTTCAAGATAGCAATTAATTGATTTACTAGCACAACGATGATTTGAATTTTATCTCATGGTTCTGCTTAAGCTACTCATATAACTTGTGATGCCATGCATCCTAGAAAAAAAATTACAGTTAAAAAATTTTTTTTCAGCGTTTTCATGTTTTCATGTTTTCAGCGTTCAGTTCAGTTTTAACTAGGGGTTTAGCTTTAAATTAGAAAAATTATTTGTATAATGTTATACTCGAAAAACATTCCAAACGCTGTTCCCTACACTCTTCATCTATCTTCTATGCTAATTAATATCCCTGCAAATACGTAAACGGTAAGTTAACGGGGCATTTACTGCAAGTACCTAACTACTGTGAGCAAAAGTCATCTAGATATTAACTGATTTAGTAAATAAAACCTTTAAGCATAGTGATAAGAGACAGAGGAAAGTGTGGCAGAGTGTCTAAGGCTTAATTTGAAAGAAATCTTATTTGAAACAGGCCATTCGCTAAATTTTGAATCACGACGTAATTATATTAAATAGGTATATTACATAACCTACGGCTTCAATGCATATAGATACATATATTAACACTATCAACAAATGTTTGAAGGTTTTACATCGACCCAGTTACAATTTTATCACTATTGTTTACTATTGTACGCGAACATTCAATTGAAGTCAAATGTCTAGTCAATAGGTGGTCTAACAATACACAAATCAACAAGCACCTTTAGTATTATCAAATAAAAATAAAAATTGGGCATTGTTTAATCAACTTCGGCGCTCAACATTCGATGCGAATCACCGACGCCGGGCTTTGAAAGCTTAAAAAAATCAGTTTATACCATCCAAAGTATCAAGCTACCTCTTCTAATCACCGATCGTTATCTGCCCATTCATCTAAACAGTCACGCGAGTATGACGTCGAAAATTCCGGAGCCAATGAGTGACCAATGAACTCTGATATCGCCACTGTAGGTCTGCGTCTTGTATAGAGTTACTGCGTTGAAACGACGATTTCAGCGAAACATGGAGCTACTAATATTTAAGGCCAAGTTGTTTTGCTGTTTTTTTTCGATTTTTGTTTAATGTGCGCCGAACCACGCTTTAGTTCTGATTAAGTTTGAGTTTGGCAACCATGCTTCATTTTCAAAAATAAAAATATGAATTACTTTTATTTAAGTAGGTGTCATATTTTTGTGAACCTGTGAAAGTGTGATTAGTTTATCCCGGTATATTTGTAGAAAAAATATTTATAAAGCGTTTCTTCATAAATAAAATGGGTAGGTACTTTATCAATAAAGTATAATGTAGTAAAATGCTTATTGTAGTAAAATTAAGCGTTTGTATAACTATCAGATGTAGCCAAACTTCTGCTATATGTTGGTACGTAAATACTCAAAATAAGATTTTAACAATTTCACCTTATTGACATCTATAAATTCCATTGACATTGAACAGAAAACTGTAACAAGAGTTGACTTATAAAAAATAATTTAAAAACATTATTGTTTAAGTAAATATCCACACTACCTCCTCCATCGCTGATAATGCTTTAAACATTTTTTCCCCCGACAATGGGCTGCCATGTAATCTGATCTCATGGGCAGTCTCCACACTCCATTGCTTCTCGGCCTGTTCGACTCGATTCCCATGGCTTACACGTACTTACATTCGAACATTGTTTCTTCTATCTGTGATGCTGTTTTGTTTTTGTATTTGTTGACGGCAACGATAGAGGACGTTGCTGAATCAAAAGGATATTTAGCTAGGCAATTCTACTCAGTTTTAGACAAGGCGAAGCAACCATGCCATCTTTGAAATCCTAGTAATTTAAACAACAAAAATAATACCTACTTATTTTGTAGGATAATGTTTTCAATAAACGACAATGAAAAAGAAAAACAATGGTAATTGTAGTAGTTTAATCTAAAGGCAAGGTAACGGATCTTTCGTCCTAGAACACATAATAACCACTAACTTGGCTGGATCTACTTTATTGCGCAAAAAGTTAAAAGATAATTTCATGTTCCTTTATTTTTTTATAAACGAAGCCTAATGCGGATGGATGCCGCTGATGTGAAGAAAATAAAAAAAGATGAATTTATTTTTGCACCGTTTTTAGGGTTCCGTACCCAAAGGGTAAAACGGGACCCTATTACTGAGACTTCGCTGTCCGTCCGTCCGTCCGTCCGTCCGTCCGTCTGTCACCAGGCTGTATCTCATGAACCGTAATAGTTACACAGCTGAAATTTTCACAGATGATGTATTTCTGTTGCCGCTACAACAACAAATACTAAAAAACAGAATAAAATAAACATTTAAGTTAATAAATAATATTTTCGACCCCTCAGCGATATTAGTTACCTTACGGTCGAAGAGATGGCGTTACTTGTGGTTGTGGTTACCAGTCGGTCCACGAGATGGCATTGCTTGTGGCTATAATATGTAGTCCATGCTTTTAGTTACCAGTCGGTCCACGAGATGGCATTGCTTGTGGCTAATATGTAGTCCATGCTTTTAGTTACCAGTCGGTCCAAGAGATGGCGTAGCTTGTGGCTAATAATGGTTACAAAACTCAGTAAATATTTAAGTGAGGTTCTCATACAAAAGGCCAGATTTTTTTGGCGTTTTATACATAATGGTACGGAACCCTTCGTGCGCGAGTCCAACTCGCACTTGGCCGGTTTTTTAAGATTCCGTGGTCTGACGGCAAAAACAGAATCCTTAAAATTCCGTCTTACGATCCTTCCGCATGGTACAACTACGAATATTATATTTTATTAAGATTGAAGATTAATTCATGAAATTACAACTAAAGAATCCAAAGACAAGATATTCTATATTACATAATTTGTAGATATAAATATAAGAGTCGAATTTAAGAATTTAAAAAATAACTTATTAAGCAAATGTCTACTTGGCCAAGTTTTGCTACATATTCTAAACACGATTATACTCGTGGGTGTTCCAATTGCCGTCAAACGTGCGTGAAACATAACCACCGATACAATACAAACACGGGGGCACAATCATTAACTGATTGGCAATTCCGGCGAGGCTGGCTTGATGCGGTTAATTGTAGAGGTGCAATCGGAAAGACAATTAGCTTCTGTACCTACAGGTATGACTGTTGTAATATAAATAAAAGCCGTTTGAGCCTTGTAATTTCAATGAATTTAGCTGTCGTTAACATGCAATTGACTTTTTTAACAGTCCATAAATAAGAAGTTAAAGTTATGAGCGTTGTTTTAAAATAAATTTAAATTTTTTAAGCAATCCTGACGGACCGTTTGTGTTCTCAATGGTCATTAACAATGAATAACTACTAGTAAAAGAATAAACTAAAAGTAAAAACCATTAAAAATAAGAATTAAAAGTAAAAACCAGCAGTTTCTAATCAACTAAGGCAAAATTGAAATTTGGTAAACGACTAACTGGTTGTGGGTCATGTGGCATACTGAATTCCATAAATATGACGCTCCAATATCCTGCATTTATTTACATTTCAGTTGGCGGATTTTCAGTTAGGTTTTTTTTAATTCCCAAGCAAAGAGCAGCGATTCTTTAAATTACTAATTAACTGATTATTGTTGTTGATAAAATGTTATAAAAAAGGAGGTGCTTTGGACTTTGTAACTTGATATTCGATAGATATACATAGGTAAATAATTATTATCACTAAAAAATCTAGTCACCGGAGTAGGTAATGCAAAAAAAACACGTCTTCATCATTGTAATACTGATGTCTGACATTACATATAAAACCTGACAATACATAATATAGTTTAAATTAAAGAAATATCGTATCTTGTTCCAGAGCGCAGACTGCAGCTGAGCTCAAAATGCCTAATTGCCAAGTTACAATCAGTGAGACAATTAGTGAAGCTGCGCGTTTGATTGCGTGAGATTGGCTCAAATGAAGCTGCAGGGAATTCTTTGTGGATTATGCGAGCCGAGTGCACCTCGCCTCGACGTTTACGTCATCGGATTTTTTTATTAATGGCATAATTTTATTTTAATATCGGATATCGGATTAACCCTAAGTGTAACTGAAATGTATCTGTGTAGTGTATATACCCACTTTCACGACAATAACGACCACGACGTATGACGTATGAAGTTTGCAGACCATTTTCAGAAGGGTCAAAGACCACTAATTAAACCACAGACAAGAATTAATTTATTCTCACTAATTTTGTGCACCGCAAAAGTATTCTCTCCCGGCTGACTGGAGCTTAAAATACTTCGTTGCAAATTTAATGGAGTTAGGCTCGAGGGATTTATTTTAATATAATACTAATAGTAATTGCAATTTATTTGGGCGTATTTTATATCCCATCACTATCACGTAAAAGTGGTAATCCAATAAGCTATAAATAAACTTTCGATTAAGTTACAAATGGACTTTTATGAAGTGGTAATAACCTAAGAAAGCCAGATAATGAAGCGTAAGGCGCAATGGATCAAAAAATAAATATTTACGCGTTGCTTATGACTTAGGATGTTAGAATTTACACCAGAAGGATAATATCGTATTTTAATGATGGTTTTTACTATGATACGGGTATACAGTACCTCAGTTTTAGTGGCATCATGAATTGTTAGCATAACTTAAAATGTATCTATTACATAATTACCTACATTGTAGGTATATTTTTAACGAAACCTTAAAAATTTGTTTAGGAGGATAAAAAAATATGAACAAACGAAGCAGTTAAGAGCTACCAATTGATCACAGGGATCCAATCTATACTGAACGGGCAACCAAAGTGACCCTTTTCATTCATTAATTAATCCGAAATGCGCGGAACCCAAATAATAGGTCTCTTAAACCGATTACTCACGTGCAAGCGTCAATCGGTCTCGTACAGACGTCAATTATCTACCCACAGTTTGAGCGAACAAAACGAACGAATCCGCTAGTTGGATATACTCGTACCTACACAGTTATACTAGTAGTAGTGATCGAAGCAGTACTGGTGCCTTTTATTTCCTAAAATACCACAATATTGACTCCTTATGCCTTTTTTTTGTTGACGAGGGGGAAACCTTCAAAAGGTACCCGGTGCCGTGGGAGCGACACAGGGTTATGTGGGATTTTTACCCACTAAAACCCCCCCCGGTGGCCTTCCTCAGCGCTTGTAGAGAACTCCGGGATCTCCGAAAGGAACACAACCGGAGTCCTCCAAGCGCGGTGCCCTTGTGTTTGGGCTCTTCCCGCGAGGGACTAAAGGCCCCATCGCTTGCCAGCGCCTTACAACGGTATGCGGCCACACATACCGTCGTCCTTCCTGGGGTTGCTGATGGACGATTCGAGCTCCCACTCTGGCCGCCCACAACCCCGAAGCCCCCTTTTAGTCGCCTCTTACGACAGGCAGGGGATACCGAAGCTCGTATTCTGGTCCCGAGCTTCAGGGACAGACTCCTTATGCCTATAAATCGATAAAGCTACACTCTCAAGGCCCCACACTCGTATTTCCTGTACCGTGGGTGCCATGGACTACACACAAGACAAGGAAGAACACACCCAGATCGAGAACGGAAAAAATTCATCGTTCTTTCAGCCTCGCTGTAAATCGAACCCAGTACCCTTAGAACAGTGATCCGGCATGATAACCATGGCTCGATGTTACGTAAAAATTCTACGCGCATTTCAATTTTCATAAAATATGTGTGAATTATAATTTCACTGTCACTTACTACGGCGAGGGAAGATTGCGAGAAACCTGTACCTGAGAGTTTAGCAAAATGTTCTCGATGGTGAATGAAGTCCACCTATTTGGATTTGGCCAGCGTGGCATGACTACGGCCTGTACCTACACAATGCGAGAAGAAATTGATTGCCATGATTTCTAAACTGGCAAAAACGCAGTCTACATTTCCACAATATCAGAATATTGAGGTACTCGTATCCGGTTGTTTTCGCTTAACATCTCCTGTCACACAATCGCTAGTAGTAGTATCTAGTTCTAGCTGCAGATTTAGGGTGTGTTTGATTCACAAAGGGGACAAAGATGTGGGACACATATTTTTTCGGGCACATATTTTTAGTTACCCACAACAAACCTACTAACATTTCAACAATACACAATACACAATACAATGCAATATATTTATGTAATTAATCGTTTACGACGCCACAAAATTTTCATAAT
This sequence comes from Hesperia comma, assembly GCA_905404135.1. Lineage (NCBI taxonomy): Eukaryota > Metazoa > Arthropoda > Insecta > Lepidoptera > Hesperiidae > Hesperia > Hesperia comma. The sequence goes on along the minus strand of FR990025.1, from coordinate 11,655,148 downwards.
TTACCCCTAGATACACAAAAGCGGGTATCCATAATTAATTAAAGTTGCATAATACCTGGCTTTTCTATTACTGAAAACCATCTAAGCCCGATCGCCTATACTGTATTCGGAACTGCCCACGATACCGCACGCTAAGCGCGGTTTCATTAAATCCTGCCGCAAATATTGTTAACACAACTGAGTATAACCTCTTGTTATAAGGGTACTTTTATACTAGTTCGGTAAATGCAAATGGAATTTTTTGTTTTATTATGAATTACTGATTATTGATATCAATGCTTTTAAAATGTGGTGCCATATAAGTAAAGGACACCAGGACCTGATGATAGCATCCCAGAGAAATTGAAGAAGTGACTTTGTTAATATTTTCTTTAATTATACACAATAGCACTACAATTTAATGAAGGTCTTGAGTCGATTTGATGAAGCCGAAAGAAGTCGAGGGAAATCCTCAGATTTTTTGTAAAAAGCAATAATTTTTACTAATTATGAGCTAATTGAAGGCTTATTGATAATAATTACTGATAATTATGATTATACGAACGATCATTATATTGAGTTATATTATAACTATAGTTTTTATACAAGCCACTTGGCGCCATTTTGTCATAGTCATCTAAATATTTGATGATGTCATAGTAAAAGAAGCTGAGTTCTAGTTTTATACAAATAAGCGAAAGTTAATATAGAAGTTTACTCTGTTATTTTAGTAAGATCTGCTACGATTCTTTCATTCTTTGAATTCAAACGAATGGAGTCTCGCCTTTACAGCCTTACCGCCTACTGCATGCAGACACGATTATCATAAAAATTAATGACTCCACATTGCATAATGTACCTACTTGTTTTATTTTGAAATAGTTCCGGTACAGAGCACAAACTATTTGAGTGCGTTGTTATGATACTTTGTTATACAATACCATATTCTTTATTGCAGACCTAAAGCTAATATTTTAATATACCTAGTAATAACAACCCATTAGGAGGACTGGCACCCTGAAAAAAAACAGCGGGCATCCGTTTGGTTTAGGAAAAGGCTTAAAAACGGACAAAGAAGCGCAAATTAGGGGAGGCATATCTCCAACAGTGGAATGAATGATAAATATGCGATCTTGCCGCTCAAGTAAAGATCTCATCCAGTAAACCTAACCCAGTAACCTAATCAAATGTTTCTCCTTAGTAACCATTACAATCGCAAACGATATCTATTTTACTTTAGAGTTCGAGTATATTTCAAATGGCAAACATCCATCATCAAACTTTTAAGAACATTGTGAAAAACCCTCAGGTGTTGGTTTCTGCGTTATTATTGGCTCTCAAGCTCTTAACAACATTGACTTAAAAAATCACATTACATAAAAGTTCCTTTAAAACGATGTTATACTGTTGTGCATACTGCAAAGTAAATTGCATATACCATCACTCCCTACTTAACACAGTCATGCTTGTTAACTAAATGGCGACGCTTTATACATAATGGCGACTTTTATCACCAGCATCTGAGTTAAGCCAGGGCCTACAAAGCCGACACGAGTTAGATAAAATCCCGTAGATATAGTGATATGTAATTTTCTATAAAATTACATAGTAGGTAAGGAGTACCTAACATGAATAAAAAAAATAAACGCCACATACTGATAGCCCCAAACTAAGTTTCCTTGTTTCGTAGGTACCACAGACAACATACAAGACAAGGACACACACCCAGACCAGAATTTTAAACTCAGAACAGAAATTTAAACTCATTACTCAAGTTTTCGCCTGGCTAGGAAACGAACCCAGGACCCCTGGAAAAGCGAGCGGGCGTGTTGGCAATTGCGCCATTCGGGCCGTTATCCGTCAATATCACGTTAGTGTAGTAAGCAAAATAATTTTGATGATACTAACTTGGTACTTATGATGTAAAGTGTTATGATAAGTTATGACCGTTTGAAAAAAAACACCAGAAACACCTATATTTAAATTATTTAAGGATTACAAGAATTTCCATGAATGAATTCAATTTCGAATGATATTTCGCCTTGTTCATAACTAATCTAGTATTACATATACAGACATTGCAAAAATAAAATCGAAATAGAAATATTCTGCGAATAAAGCCACAAGCGCACCAACGCTGGTATAACAAGAGCAAACGAGTTACTAAAACGTTCAGAACAATGCTTTATCTGAGACTTTGGTCACTGCAGTAAATTCATTTGTCGTCCAGTGTCAAAGGCTTACTAACGCCAGATAATTAGTAGAATGCAAAGAACGGTCAATACGCAGTACAAAGAAAGAAGAACTTCAATTGACTTTCTGAATACTAAGCAAAGTCTATGTGGAACGAAGTTGAAAATTGATGCTTTAGAAGATAAAAAAAGTTATCGTGGGAAGTTCTTAATGTGACCACGTTCACGTTAAATTAAACGTAAATAAAGATTGAAAATGATAACAGAAACAAAACATACAAAAAATAATGAGTTTAAACGTAACTTTGTTATATACGTACTTATAGTCGGCACAATCATAAGATTCCGATATGACGTCTGTCATGTATGAACACAAACTAACCTTGTATGGACGTCTTCAATTTACTTATTACGGAAATATATTTTTTTAATTTGAACCGCTGGTAATGATACTATGAAGTGAAGATATTTCGTAGTGAATGATAGGTCACTTTGTTTAAATTATGCAATGCACTATTTACTGTGCATATACAGTACACAGTTTATATTTATTATCAATGCAGCTTTATAAGTAGGTACATAATGTACTTGTGAATCCACCTCCTCTTCGCTTTGGAAAATTGTTTTTATGTTTACAGATAATAAACACTTCTTCCCATTTTTTCAACATATTTTATTGGTACATCGCTTCTATTGCTCGTAGCATGATGTTATAAAATTGCCCACAGTTTGTTAAATATTTTAATTAGGCATTAGCCCGTAATATTAAACGCAAGTAATTAGCGGGTTAAACGAATTGGAGTAATATTGTTTACTTACTACGAGTATTTAGATAGGTACTTACTTACTTATACGTACTTACATAGGTAAATACTAGAAATTCTGGCGAAATATGTAAACCATCCCTGCTTGTTTTTTATTTGTGTTATTTATAAATTGTTTAAATAATTTTATTTTATTTTAATCAGTTTACATCATAAATTGTGTAAAATTGAACAAATATTTAAGACGTCACTACAATGTTTTATAAGGAGGCTGGATTTATAGTTATGTGACCTCTTGAAACAATATATGAATCGACCATAATCGATACATTACTATAATCGAAAGTATGTGCTACCATGTCACACCCAAAATACAAATAATTATAGATTCCTTAATATGTCTAAGGCATTGCGATTTTTCGTAGCTATTATAAATTCCCGATACATACGTTTTTAAGCCTTTTCCACTCAAATCGGATAATAGTTTCTTCCGTTTTAGCCGTTTAATAGTTTCTTCGTTTTCACTAGATTAATGAAATTTCCATTTTAATAACTAATATAATTTCCTCACCTTAACTTACTAGTCAAATTGTCTTATTATCCCTTTCGGTGTTAATCTCAACGCTACATCTGTTTTTACCTGATTTTAAGAAAACAATCAGAGGTCGGTTTATAAATTATCGTTCCGAACTTAATTAACGAAACGATTAGAAAGTCTTATTACTTATAATCGGTTAAATTTATAAATCGGTTTATTTAATGCATCGATTTTTGTTGTACTTCACTATTGTTACTGTGATGACAGCCTTCATATCGGAATCTTATGATTGTGCCGACTATAGTGACTATTTTTATGTTTTTATGATTACGAATTGTTTCTTAATGATATTTTGTATAAATGAATTTCAGTTTTCTTGATTTTATACTAAGCACAATTATGTTTCTTGAATGCTTTTAAACGTCAATCTCATTGTAGCTATTTGGACAACTTCGTGAATTATTAAAATCGTAAAATCTGAAACACTGTCCTTGCCAAGATTACAAGTTTATTAGAATGACTGGACTACAACAGACAATTTGATTGAATTATTCAACTCATAATACCGTGAGACAAATAAAATTCCTTTGCATTATTTATTTCAATCAGTTCTAATCATCAATTGTTGTCGGTGTCATTACAAACGCACCAACCGGGCCCATTATAAATTCAGTTCTAGTCCATTACTATGTTGTTTACACATTCTAGACGCTTTCGTGCTAGTGCGTCCGATGCTTGCCGCTGGGCTCGCATCAATTTGCGCGGCTACCTCAGATTGACGGACAGGATAACTGCTAGGCCACGAAAATATCCACCTGCAGTTTCATTGCGGCTATTCTAGACAAATATGGTATTTTTAAAAGAATTCATTTTTGGCAGTTAAGGAAGTTATTCGATTAGCACAGCTTTATTAATGCTTATTTTTTCAGTATGCTTAAGCTGTGTAAGATCTGTACTATGTAGTTTTCTTCCGTCCGCATTATCGTCTGTATCTTCTAATTTCTGCTTCCTTTCTTTATAAATTACTTCTCCATTTTATTATCCTATTTGTTTTGTAACCTTATTTAATCGGTATTGTGTAATGATGCCATAAACTGCAATTTATTATCCAAAATGTTTATCAACAGCAAGTGACATAACTAGGTTTGTTATCCTAAAACGATTTGTTTACCACAGTTTTCGTGGCTCTCGGATAAGGAGGTTCTGAAGGCGACAGCGGCAATAAAGCTGGACTAGAAAATAAAGTAAACAAGCAAAGGCTGTATTACGCTAGCCTGATGTGTTTTATAGCCACTGACGGATGGTAGATTGGTGAGAGAAGATAAAACAATGTTGCAAGTATATTTTAGGTATGAAGTAGCCAAGAAAATAAGATTGCGAGACGCATTCGCTTGTAAGGATGATATTAACGATGATATATGGCTGTAGATTAACTTTCGTAACTAAAAAATATTTTTGAATAAAATTATTTTTAACTTGCATTGATGTGTATTTTTTATATAATGACCAATAACTTAGTTAATATTTTAAAGTAGTAAAAATATAAAATGTTGCTTCATTGAAGTTATCTAATTTAACATTGCCTAATTTACTTTCAAGTAATCACAAAGATATTGTTATACAGATAGGTATCTGATTGATTTATTTTTGATTCATCCAAAAGAAAATACTATTGTAATTGTTCACTCTGAAAGAAACAACGGCGCCATATTTCAACTTAACAATTTGCTTGCATTTATTTCCTTATTTATACACTGGTATTCCTTCGTTACTCGTTATACGTAGCTCACGTACACATAATACTACAATGAGGCATACAAATTATCGCTTGAGTCGACGTCTACCGCTTTTTAAAATGAATGTACATAATAATAATAGCCGTTCACACCAAACAGAACCCTGTCGTCTTGCATTCTAAGTTTAATATTGAAGTGTCCGATGCCATATTTTACAGCCTTTTAAAGTAACTCTAGGGTCAGTGGTCGGCGAACAACTCGCTAAGACATGATCATGACTGGTGGGCTTATACTCCACACCTCGTTACGTGTTAACAGGCACATTCGCTCACGAAGTGATGTTTATCCGGCGAACTTCAAAATACTACGCGAGCGCAGTTCTGACGAAATGATGTAATGAGGCCTATCGTACGTGTCAGAATAAGTCCATCGATGCTGAGTGATTTTTAATTACCGACATTCCCATTAAGCTTAATTAGAATAAAACCAGATTTGGTTAATATGACTTTAAAATTTAATCGTAGTTTTGACAACATTAAAGTTTAGTGCCAGAATACAAAGATAGACTTCCCTGCTCGTAGTGCACAATGAATAATGGACAACACTATGACGCCAGATTCCTGTAGGAAATTGCTAGGTTGTACCAATAATTAAACCCTTAGGGTTGTCTTTTTTATTATATGCGTTTTGCTTACATTATCAGAAGAGTAGGAAATAATACGGATTGCCGTGCCAGAAACCCAACGGTTGTCTTACTGGTATCCATGGTTGCCAGTTCTTGGGAGACTTGGGAGAGAGGGCCAGCGCTCTCCCCTGGACCTTAGATGTAATACGTAGCTAAGGTTGTTATACTCTTTAAATATCTGCCTCGAGAGTTCGATTTACTCTTCCCTCTCCTTACCTTTACTGGATCAAGATTGCCCTTTGGATCAAGAGCTAAGTATGATCATCCTATTCTAATGTTCATGAGCGACGCCGACAGTATTTAGGTTTTTCGGGTGCCAACTTTTTACATTAAGTTACAATAATTTAACAAATGGTTTTGTTTTTAACGTTCATTAAGTAAAAAGTTGGAAAGAAATAAAGATGAAAAAATACAAAAGAGGTTTTACCAAGAAGTTTCTTGTTACTTGGTGTAAGTATAATGTATTAATTAAGGCAAAATTATCAGTTACTATTTTTCATGTAGCTATGATTATTTTAACGCAAAAATTCAAAATTAAGTACCATTCAAGATTTCTTCTTCGAAAATAATTATGTTTTTATAATTTATGGTGTATTATAATAAATAAATAATTAATGTTATTAAAATTGACTTTAAAGGACAACAAAAAAATTATTAAAATTATTTTAAAAAAACATCATTTACAACAACAACATTGATATTTTAAAGGCATTTCGTTCGTGTATTGTATAACATTCGTTAACAAATGTTCTAAATCGGGACTCGGGAACTAATCGAGGTTAAAAGCAGGCGCCGTGTTTTGTGAACATGTCGATCAAGTGTCAATCTTTCCTTCAATTATGAATCATGTTGCCGTTTAATCATTATTCCCCGTATAAACCGCTGTATTGTATCATTAGCATAACGAACAATACAAGCGAATTAGAAATCAATTTACTGATGAGAATAATAATATGCAAAAAATATTTGTATTATAATTCCTGCAACGTTTAAAATGGGAGAATTATTTATGCCTTTGTTATGATATTTTTGTTACCTGTCACATTAATTTAGAGTCCGTCAAGGAATTTGACATAATTTTCTTTGTTAGCCTGACATTGCTCAAACCAAATAGACTTGATTAAGATTGATAAAGAGATTCTGCTCACATTTATTATGGAAATTTTTTCTCCACAGAATCTATACTACCTATAGGTGCAGTACCTTACTGAAAAAACGACGAGACCTTGGCAGTTGACGCAACTGTGGGTTTTTAACATTCTTTTTAACCAATACCTAACGCCAAAAGCCTTTTCGTCATGTTACCGTAATTGTAATCACCGATTGGTCCAACAGCTCATTGTTTTCATTAACTGAATACCTACAAGCCTGTTTACATCCAAATATTATTACCACACACACACACATACACACACACATGCACACACTTACAAACATGCACATCATAATGTTTATACGTTCAATCAGCTGCATTGTTAGTTACGAGGTACACTTTTATTGTTCCATGTTTTATCGGCTCTGCTATTAACTTTTTGCTAAAGCGACGTGTTCACACATCACGTCAATTGGCGTGAAAGAGTTAACGAGCTCGTTTCGTGAACTTAATAAATTATCTTAGTTACATACGGCAACGTGTTTACGCACAAGGAACACCGGACAGAGTAATATACGATCAAAGTAACCCAGTTTGAAATAGAACCAAGGTCTTTTGGATGATGGGAATACAATTTTTCAACACACTTGCTCGTAAAGTTGCTATTTTTTCTTTAGTCTTACGCCCGGAATGCGGTTTATTACACACTAGTGCGTTTTACTTTTCATTGCCGCACTAGTGTTTTTCTTATTCCACTTTTTTTTAATATCCGTAAAGAGGTTGTTACCAAAAGATTTATTATTTTGTAAATAAATAAACTTGTTGTACTTAGTTAAAATCTGATAAGATTATACTTCATCTAATTATCTATTAAAGCATTTAAAAAATACAATATTTTAAATCATTAATTACCGTAAATTCTTATTAGAAATACATAATTATTTAGATTAATATATTGTGGCTGAATGGCGGTGTTCGGTGCCCCTGGACTTAACCTGCGCGCGCATAGTTATTCAACCAAAGATACGGCGCGCGAAAAAATAAACCTACGCGCCATTTTGTGCAAACATTTGTTCGTTTATAATTTGCTGATTTGTGACTGAAAAATATCGATACCTAATTGTTTTTTTCCTCGCAAGTGTGTTGAAAAACGTCGTATGATACGCGTGTGCTTTGTTCATTACAGTCTTGGCTCTATTACAGCCCTCGGTCGCCTTGCGGCTCGGGCTGTGCAATACCGCCTCGACTGTAATGACCAACTTCGCGCACTTGTATCATAATGTACTAGTCTGACACAGTAGCATAATAGGTATCTGATTGACTTAGAAATCGGTTTTAGACTTCGAAAATAAATGTCTTGTTATTTATAACCAGTTTATTTGCTAAATGTGATATTGTTATGTGTTTTAATTAGACACTTAAACAATTACTATGTGGGACGTTCGACAATAGTCATAAAATATTGAACGAAAAAAACCTAATAGTGTAATTTTAATTTAAAGTGTGATATTCCTAAACTTCCTTCCTACATGTTATGGTCCCCATACGATAACCTTCCTTCGACGGTTTATTGATTCATTAAACTGTGCAATTGCATACAGCCCGTTGTCATGTAGGTTTCCCTCGATCATTTTAAGAAGTTGCCTATTTGATTCAAACTTATGGTAGGTATTCGGAGACTACAGAATGTCACATGACCTTCAAGCCAACATTAAGGTGATATTTCCCTTGAACCGTGTTACATGTATAAACCAGCATTAAAACTATTTACATGAGAAGAATGGATTCTCTAAGATTTAAAGAGAAATTTTAAACTGAAACTACGAGCATACGAGATATCAATCTTCAATAACTCGCTAACTACATACGGGGGATGATAAACGGTCCTTTATGTTTCTCAGCCGAAGTGTAATTTTACTGTTCTATAAGCGATGGATAAGATTACGCGTTTAAACCTCATTTACTCGTCCTGGCCTCGCCAAAGCTTTTTTGTTCTGTTTTTCGTCTTCGGGTAAAGTGTAGGTAATATATAGTGTACTCCCTATTATTATACGAATGTATGAATACGTATTATGATGCTTACAATGTGGTGAAGCAAAACGGATAGAACTTCTTACATGCCTAATAGAACTGGTTCCTCTTTTAATTAAACTAATTTGGGTTCTTAAAAAGAAAAGACATGAATTCAAGTCATAATCTATCTATAATGACACGAATATATGAACAATAGCCTCTTTTTACATAAATAGCGCTAACGTGATCGACGCTGACTCACGCTTTCGCAAGCAATCATCGGCTGAGATCTACGGGAAAAATGAGATGAGCTTACTCCACATACCTGCCTTCACGCCTGAACGTGTGTTCGCGTTACCTAGTTTAAAAGTACCGGTTAATAATTTGACCAATCTCAGATTCATACTTGAAATCTTTAATACCTAAACGGCAAAGATGACAACTGATGTTGCACTGTTGGTCTAGAAACATGAAATTTCACACACGTATTGCTCTTCGGACGCATCTACTAAGAAAGCCAAGGTACTCAGTACCATTCCTACCGTCATAATAATTGTTTTTAAGAGCAATTGTGTTCCGGATAGGAAGGTTTGTGGAGCCGGTTTCACTTTTTTAGAGGCGACCATCTCAGACCTCAGGGGTAGCAACGCATCTGTGACCGAATTGGAACAAGACTCATACTAACAATAACTAACTGGACTATTACTAACATTAACTAACAGGACTAATTATCACTAACATACCCTGTCCTCGCACTTATTAACAAACTAACCAACTAATATTCTAACACCTTCTACTAACTGGACTAATCATCCTAGTCCCTTTGAGTCTAGTTCTAGGTCGGTCACAGCTGTTATGGGCGGCAGGGGAAGGGTGGTACTGCATGCTCGTTTGCTATCTTAATTCCATAAAAAAAAAAAAAAAATTATACGAATTTATTTATGCGAAGCCGCGGGTGGGCGTATGTATGTAAATATTTTTTAGACTATTAAAACCTGCCTTTTGTACTTTTCTTATTATTGTCAATGTCCGTTTTTTGGTCTACAAAAAAGAATTAATTAAATAAATAAAACTTTTTCACCCTTGCTCATTATTTTCGTAATGAGTGTCTAGTTTCACACTTCCTGCTCCTAGCGCAATTTGCTCATTTTATTGGTCTACAATATACTAGGGCTGGCCGCCAAAGAATATTATTTGTCAAATATAATCTTATATGATGTATTAGAATGATTGAAGCTTGACGACCCGAATGGCGCAATGGTTAACACGCCGGATTGCTGTTCCGAGGGTCCTGGGTTCGATTCCCAGCGACGCGGCGATTTGAATGATGAATTTGAATTTCCGTTCTCGGTCTGGGTGTGTGTCCTTGTCTTGTGATTTGTCCAAGGCACCCACGACACAGGGAATCCTAGTGTGGGGCTTTGAGTGTGTAGCGTTATTTATTTATTTATTTACATTCTCGACAAAATGTTCAAAGTTATAGCCATCTCGCCACTAATCCTCATTCTCTGTATCTATCAGTTCGTCGCCGACTTCTTTAGGTCATTAGTGTATCAGGTTGAATAGTGACTTACTCGTACCTTTGACCGAGGTAATGTCATTCGACAACTTAACCTGTCATTCAAACAAAAGGAACGCCCATTATCAATATTGAGCCGACTAACCGGTTAAAGGGTATTTGCTCAGAACATAACCAATTAGCTCAACGTATCTGGTTTCCTGTCTTCAGCCCTCTGTTAGCGGAACGTTAATCTTCTGTTGCATTTACATAGAAAAGTCATATGTTTTCGAGGGTGATTTTCTACCGTTTACCTATTTCAGCTGCAATGCTCGGTGTGATGTATTTTGATCTAGATTATGTGATTTGTTGTGTCTGAGGTAACGGAAGGTTAGCTTCCATGGACTCAGCAGGACATTTACTAAAATGCGTGAAAGTTTTTTGGTTAGATAAAAAACTTGATACAGAATCTTAACTATTCCAATATGCTTAAAATAGCTTCTCTCAGTAGATAAGATTATTATCGGACACATTAATTATTAAATTTGTAAGGAGTAATTTTTAACCGATTTCAAAAAGGGGAGGAGGTTATCAACTTGTCTGTATGTTTTTTTTTTCTTATGTTACTCATAACTTCGAACTGGATCAACCGATTTCGATAATTCTTTCGACATTCGAAAGCTTATGACTGCCGTCTGATCCTCTTTTAATCTAACCAATATCTGACGGTCTGCTTGAGTTATTTTCTCAATAATGTGAATTTAATTTATGCTAACTGTTGTCTGGGTGTTCCGATTTTGATGATTCTTTTTTGTTCCAAAGGCAGTGCTTGTCATGTGGTACCTTATAAATTGGAGTGACATCTGGCGGCGAGTGGTTTTTGAGTTATCTTGACTTTGTAGTCTGTTATTTTCTTGTAAAAATTTAGTTATTGTCACTGTGAAATATTTTAATTTTGGTACATGGAAAAAGTAAATTTACGTGATACTTATAATATAGGTACGTACGTATACGTTTACGCACGTAAGATACTTAGGTACGTACTTTTTACGTGCGTAAATAAGCACTCCAAGCCATATGTTTTTAAACACTTCAAACTTGTTAACTTACAAGTCGAACAATTTTTATTTTTTATAATTATTTATAGCTAGACTATCAAACAAATGCACAATCCTTATCCAAAATGGTCACTAACTTCCCATTAATGTATTTCTACACCTGGTCTATTTCCGTTGATAATTTTCCAACCTTTACAATTGCTTCTCACATGAAACATGGACCCCGTGGAATTAACGTATGTTGATGAGACGTTGAGGTCAGAAACAGTTATACTCCGTTCGTGGAATATATGAACCGTCTGTGTGCATAAATCAACCCGGTACTGAGTCAAAAGATGATTTTGTAAGTTACAAACTGCAGCGATTTCGTTTGGATTATTTTATTTATAGTTAAAAAAGAATTTGTTTGGTACTTCATTAACGAAAGAAATAATTCGAAATTGACTGTGCGTATTTTTAAGACGTCCTGTAAAGTCATGTTTTTTATTAAGTTACGTCAAATATTTTTAACCAACTTCAAAAAAGAAGGAGGTCCTCAATTTGACTGCGTAATATATAATTATGCTTTTTTATATTTTTCATCGTTTATGAGCTGATTTTGGTAATATTTTTTTTGTTGGAAAGCAGAAAGCAGATGGCATTCCAGAGAAAGTGTGGGGAATTTTCGAAAATTATAGGGGCGACTAGTGTTTTTGTTAATATTTTCAATAAGTATAATAAGACATTAGGGAAAGCGAAGGTAATACGGATCACTTAAGGCAAAATCAATGTAACACAAAAAATATTATCTCTATTATTCTTTCTTTGTTATTATTTAATTGAGCATTTATTAATCAAACTTATTATTAAGGAACACTTGAATCTGATCACAGATGCAGAAGATATTGGTTGATTTCCAAAACCCTCGGTTTGGTCCGTTCTGCCTTCACGTGAAGGTGATCTTCACGAACCAGGCATGAAGGCAAAATGGACCTATGGCGACATAAGAACAAAAAAATATCTAAGTACTATTTACTCAACGGCACACCTTTCGCAAATAAATCTAACATCTACATCATCGTCTTCGACACCGGCACAACTACAGTGTGCCCATAAAGAACATGCGGGGCACTGAACCCAGCCTTCTGTTGATTCAGAAAATAAATGAGAGCAATAGAAATATCGTATGTCTTCTTCATCTTCGCTAGATGAGTCTGCTTTTTTTTAGTGTTCTTCTTTGTAGATTTCCCCTTTCCTTTTTGTGTGTTTGTTTGTTTCCTTTTCCCCTTCTTTCCAGCGAAAAGATTCTGTTTTACTTTCTTTGCGTTTTATTTTGTTTCCTGTGCTTTTTAGTAGCTTCTAATTCTTCGCGATTAGGTGATGATGTTATGTCGACTTTCTTTTATAATTGTTAACCTGAAATGAAAATAACTGTTTACTTAAATATCAAATGATATGAATACAAACTGCACTAAAGGTAAAACGGACCGAGGGGTCCGTTTTGCCCGTTCCGTTTTGCCTTTTCGGTAGGCATGTAAACAATAAATTATTTTGAGGTTAAGATCGAGGAGAACCTTGCCTACTTATCGTTAAAACTAAGTAAATTAAACAATATCTCAAACAATAACACAAAATCCCTGATATCTTTAACGTAATAAAACTGAAGGCAGATCAAAATTTGCTGTTTTTACATCAATATACGAAAAAATTAACTTACCTTGATTTAAACATGTGCCGCTGCATGGCCGCTTCGAGGACGCTGACCAACTCTGAATGAGAAGCGACTGTCAAGTTGACGAAAGCCGTTAATAGATGACGTTACCAATTTAAAAGTTATTAGTCCGGTCCGTTTTACCTACAGGGTCCGTTTTACCTTCCGTTCCCCTACACCTTTATGAAGGTCTGGAGTCGATCTGATGCTGGAGCCGAAAGACATTCGAGGAAACTCCTCAACGATTTCCAGTAGTTACCTTGTGTTTGGCTTGATTATTTTTGTAATGATGAGAACACTACACCTAGATGGGTTGAATTAAGCGCTATTCGGTGAGTAGCTTTTGAGTTATCTCTGTTTGTCGATGTTGAAGTCGGTTATTTTGTAAAAAGCAAGTACTCATATATTGTTTAAAATTTATTGAATGACATAGGGGCGTTTTAAATGGCATTTTATACACCACACGCTAACTCTCACGTAGCCGGTTTGTCCTTTAAATTATTTTACCTCCACAGCTTGTTATCTATCGTGTTGTGGACGTCCAACCTTCATTACAATTTAAGTCTAATATTACAAACAGATGATAAACAAGCTAACAAGTTCTTAATAACAAGTGTAACAATATTTGCAATTAATGAAAACAATATCTTATTTTCTACTCACCAATAGGATTCAAAAATCGTGATGGACCCCCTATATCAGAAGGGGAACCACTAGTACTTATAAGTCCTCATGGACCCACTAGTAGAACTGAACAGGGGAACCAATAGACCTAAACCAAATATTAAGGTCAATAATAAAATCTACATATACTTAGGTATAACTGATAATTGCATGCCGACTTCTTTTCCTTGTGTCATCTTCTTCTGTCGGCATAGTTTTGGGTTCAGTATTCTTGGTAGTCTTATTACATGGGCCCTTTTACTTGAGCTAGTCATTCATACAATCAACCTATTGCATAATGGATCTCATAAAGGCGCAAAAGGGCTATATTATAGTCATGTGTTTAACGGAATACCTGTGTTTGATGATGGCTTAGCTTTTAACCATCTGAGCACGGATCTTTCCTCATTATTGAGGAGGCCTAGAGCACACTCCACTTCGCTGCTTTACTGCAAATTAGTGGAGGGGTTAGTGACCAACCCAAGATACTGAATTTTTCATGCCGCCCTAAGGCATCCGACATGGCTTAACAACTGTTATATGCCGATGGTAAATCCAATATGAAAAAATGAGATTAGCTTGCTTGATTTCACAGTAAACAATTCGATATCCTCTTTACTTATCTGCATAATATTCTGTCCGACAACCGACAAACGAATTTTATAATTAATGAGAATCCCCGTTAATCATTTATTTTACCAGGTCTCGAATTTCCAATTAATAAATTGGGGACATATTACAATATTCCTTGAATCTTCATGTATTATAGAAAATATTTTGTCGATTCGGTAGATGATGCCTAAAAGAAACTTCAGTAATTGTAATTAACAGAAAAAATCTATAAATTAAAAAAATATATGAGTTACGTTTATCAAATTGATGATGGTAAGATTACTTAATACCTACCAACATTTAAGAAATGGGGGAAACGGTTAAATTAAGTCACATTGGAGGAAGTTAATTGACCCAAGCTGGTGTAATTATTAAATTTCAATCCAATCATCAACTACAGAACTACTTGCAAAGCTTGCCCCTACAAAGTCACAATTCTGCGAAGCAGATTATCAGCTGAGTCTGAAGTTTCAAACTCGTTCCGGTTAATATTATGCCGGGACGGCAAAGTTTGCTACATTGAAGAACGCATTTGCTAATATTGAGACTGAACATGTTCGTTATATTACCTCATCAAATTCGCCTCAAAATTAAAATTTAAAGGTATCAAACAATTTTGTTTAAATAATGACACACACACTGTGGAACATTTATGGTTTTGAGATTTATTTATCGTTTACTTAAAATAAAATGTATTTGTCACGGATAATGGTAAGTGTGTGTGAACATAAACTTAAGGTTAGCTAGCTAAACTTAGGTCTATCTTTTAAGAGATATTAATTAGTTTTTTGCCTTTTCTGCCATTAGCCCATAAAACTCAACTGCAGGCCCTTGGCTAAAAATGTAAAAGTTAACGTTAGTGTTAACTATTGGGCTCTATTATGTCAGCTGCATTGTCCGTGCGAAATTTTACTGCGAACTTATAATATCACTATACCTATTTCACCGATGTGGACGGAACCCTCCTTCACGGGGTCCATTTTTCAGGTAAATAATTACAGCTGGCCCTATCCTAACCTATCTATCCTCCATTTGAATAGCATGCTCGTTCTTTCATGACCAAAATTCACCGCCTGAGCCCTCCGGATTGGTATAAAAAAGCGACCAACATTGGGTGTTTACCCGTGGTCCCGTTGGTTTGTCCCGTTGACGGGACCACGGGTAATTTTAATTCCCCGTAGTCCCGTTGCACTAGGGGTTACACTTTTATCGACTTTTTCAACTTCTGATATCGATATAATGTTTGAACTTCCTTAGAATAAAATAAAAATCCATGATAACGGCATATTGGAAACGTCAAAAGAGCATTCTTTTGACTATACTAGATAGAAAAAAAAACAGTTATTTACAGTATATTTTATTCAATCTTAAGCAAATGAAATTAAAATTATTTTATATGATTTTGGTGATTAAAACAATTTTTCGACAGTCAAACTACGCCATCGCTTCAACAAAGCTCTACGGTAAGTGATGTTGGAAGAAGGAGGGGTAATAAACTCCCAAGGATTTTTTTACTCTACACACAGTTACATACTACACTTATTCCTACTTAAGGCTATAATATAACAAAGCCATGTCCTAGGTGTTGCAGACTGTTTCGCTCACATAGCCTCATCATTTTCCTTCCTTACTAACTATTCTCTAACACTTATGCTTCCTTTATATGATAGCTGAAAAACTGGATGTTTTAAAACATATCTACGTGCGTGTGTGTGTGTGTGTGTGTGAGTGCGCGTGCGTGTGTATAAATTTAAGCATGACCACATCTGATTAAGATGTCTGTTAATCGCAAACGCACATACATGCACGCGCAAACAGGAACGCGACCAAAGTGGAGATGTATGATTGCATACCTTGCTTCCTCGTGGTCCCACTTCTAGGACATATTAACTTTGCACGAGGAAATTTTAATGAAATACAGATGAATTTTAATGAGGTACAGATATAGAGTAGACGTGGAAAAAGGACAAAGGATACTTTTTATCGATTAAATTATCCTATATATTATAAAATTTTCTTGAAATGTTGATACCCTGATCTATATTTTTTTTTAATTAAAATAAAAAAGGTTGGTGGCCAGCAGCGTCACTGAACCTTTCGATCTTTTCTCACAATGGAGAGCTTAATTTTCCCTGCATTCCCTACGGTTATTCAGACGTTGTTTCTCTCTCACGTGGACAAAGTTGCAGGCAGTAACTAGTAAATCTTAATGTGACAACCCTAGCGCAGCTACTTCGGAAACAATAAACAATAGGGGCCATAAACATGTCGAGTCAACAATAGAACAATAGCGCGCTTTCCCGTCTCAAAAGTACGCACGACGCTTCGACCATTACGGCAATAGTCACACGGGCGAAAGTCGGTTGCAAGGAACGTTCTCGAATCTTGTTCGAAGCGGGTCCGGACTTAAAAGGAATGTTCTGGATTGCCATGAATGGTGCGTGAGTGGTATAAAAAGGGGCGATCGGTCAAGTGCGGACATTCTAGTTTCGGAAGCGAAACCAGGAAGATACCAGCGATACCTACGAGCGATACCAGTGAGAAGTGAAGTGATTTCTACGAGCGATACAGTGTTCGACGAGTGTGTTTACTAGTACCTACGTGCAGAGTGTTTTAGTGTGTACTGTGTACGTCGTGTAATTTGTGTATCTACGAGTACAATAAAAGTCTTTGTGGTACATTTTGGCATTTTCTCGAACCCAGTACTCCTGACACGTAACATTAATGAGCCATTAGTGTAATGTATGTGTACATGGGTTATGAATTCAACATTTTCAGTTTTGTTTCTTCTGTATTTTTTTCCGAAGATAGAATTTAAGTGTATTTTCTTTAATTTTAGGTTTATTTTTTTCTCTTAACTTTCAAAACTTGTTCAGTTTTTTGAAGATTTTACCGGCTTTATTTTAGCGGTTAAGTAGGTTGATCTTATAATAGTGATGTCCAAATTCTAATGTAATTAAACAAAATAGGTCGAAATCTAATTGACGGTAAAATATGGTAATTAAAATAATCTATGTACCTTCTTTAAGGAATATCCATACATGTAATACCTGTGTATGACAGTTATTGTGTAGATATATTTAAAACATCCAGTTTTTCAGCTATCATATAAAGGAAGCATAAGTGTTAGAGAATAGTTAGTAAGGAAGGAAAATGATGAGGCTATGTGAGCGAAACAGTCTGCAACACCTTGGACATGGCTTTGTTATATTATAACCTTAAGTAGGAATAAGTGTAGTATGTAACTGTGTGTAGAGTAAAAAAATCCTTGGGAGTTTATTACCCCTCCTTCTTCCAACATCACTTACCGTAGAGCTTTGTTGAAGCGATGGCGTAGTTTGACTGTCGAAAAATTGTTTTAATCACCAAAATCATATAAAATCATTTTAATTTCATTTGCTTAAGATTGAATAAAATATACTGTAAATAACTGTTTTTTTTCTATCTAGTATAGTCAAAAGAATGCTCTTTTGACGTTTCCAATATGCCGTTATCATGGATTTTTATTTTATTCTAAGGAAGTTCAAACATTATATCGATATCAGAAGTTGAAAAAGTCGATAAAAGTGTAACCCCTAGTGCAACGGGACTACGGGGAATTAAAATTACCCGTGGTCCCGTCAACGGGACAAACCAACGGGACCACGGGTAAACACCCCCAACATTGTAGTGAATATTATCTAGTTAATCATTTATTATCTGTTTTGTAACGGTTAATGTACACATATAAACCGTCTAAAGATGGAAATTCACCACGCAAACTGACACGATATCGAAATTTAGCTGCTACTTGGAAGATAAGTAACCTAAGTTGAGCCGACTAATCTAAAGTTTATGTTCAAACCTACCTTTGGCCGTAATATTATAATATACGTATACGTAACCCATAATATTCAGATGTACTCAATAATGACTGAAATGTTCCATAAATTTTCGATGAATACCTACCTAATTCAAACCTGTACTATCGCAGACATTAATCATAGATATTATTAGGTGTGATGAGTGCCTCTCATTTTTATTTTATATCTCAATCTTATTATATGGATCATCAAATAAGATTGAACGACTTATCTGTCATTACTACCCGTTAAGAATTTTTCGCTGCTCTCGCAGTTTTGCTGTGAGTATGAACATTTAAGTTGTGATAACTAAGTCAGATACTTTTTTAAAAAAAGATCGTGTAACAGCTACCATAACGTTCTATTCCAGCATAATTTAATATCATTCAATCTCCAATATAAATCTGAGTACCGCCAGAAAAACGCTACAAATGCATTCCTATTCCGACATTTATTCTAAAACGATCGTTAAGGTGCAAAATATGCAAATCGTTAGTATTTAGTTAACATTCTATGCTATCCCAGTAACACTATACCGACATCGTTTAAACACGATACGGCAGAGGCCAAAGAACATAGAGCTTGAAATATTGCACCGCGACGCCCGCTGTGAATATTTTACGCCTGTACAGAGGTGGAAGGCGCGTATCGGAGACTTTGTTCCGGTAGTTAAGGGTTAAGGTCATGCTATAAGTATCGCGTTAAATTGAAAGTGTGTATTCATTAGGTCTCAAATCGCTAATTTTAAGATTATGTATCTTTATATTTTGTGCTGGTACTAACGATGTATGATGGCCGTTTAAAAGTTCAATTCAAGTTTTAGTCTTGTTTTGTAAGGGAATACCTAATTATATTTCCGTGAAAACGTACCTTAAATTGTAACACGGAGTATAAGTAACACTATGTTTACAGAGCGAAATCGATTTTGTAAAATCGAAATAAGAAAAAAAAAACCTAAACGAGTAAAAAGATCAAAGTAACGCTATGGGGAAATCATTTAATTTTTTTCATTTCGTCACCAAACCACAGTTATAGAGAAAGCCAGCATCACAGGGCTTATTAGAGGTGTATCACAGATAAAATATAAATTCTAATTCGTTAATCGTGCTCACGTTCCACAGAACTACTAAAATATGATACGATTAATGTCTACAACGATTTCGATAATGATAACGCAGCAACTTTTATAGTTTTAAATATTAACTCCGATATTTTAGACAAAACTCGCTTAAACATAAAGCTACGACGTATTTAGTATCTGACATAATAAAGATTAGGGAGTATATTTTTTATTGATGATATCGTTCCCTTTAAGATATTTGTTATATCGCAAGCGGACGGCTATAAATGTTACAAATCGCCAAGAAAAATAGTTAAGAAGCGTCAGCCGACGACATTTATTGGTTAGCCATACTATACACCCTGTTATAATTACGAGTAAATTTTGCCGAAGACACGAGTAATCCGTACAAGCTTCGGTACATGAAAATTAAAAAAAATACTTCATAGCTTTTAATTAATGAAGCGTTACACGCTATTTATTAGCGATCAAACAATACCCCATGATAGCTAAATGGATTTTGGGTGGTATCGCCGGTTCTTTTGACTTTGACAATCACCCAATAATAAACTTAATGGTTTTATCTTTAATTAGCTCCTGTTCCTTATTTTCATGAAAGATATTGGAAAAAATCTTTATCTTTTCATATGTTTATGGATAAAGAAACAGCCTGTTGTCAAGAGTATTATTTCAAATGAAAATTTTTAGTTCTCATTAAAAAGTTAGTATGCTTAAACTTCAAAGTATGTTTTGTAGTAGGCACCTACAATTTGTAATAAATCGTACCATAAACTAGTAATTACAAAATTGATTTTAATGAAGTACACAAAATGGAAACACCAGTAATTCAACGCTAAGTTTAACGATCGGAACGGAGCGTTCGTGTATTGATTCGAAATTGTTAAGGCCTGTTATTGTTTTACGTCAGATTTGCTTTGACATTGTTTGAAGGCAATATTCCGATTTTATTACAGTTTCTACTGGCTATAACCCATTACATTTCCATAGTAGAGGCCTATATTTCAAAAGTTGTTGCCGTTGTTATGTTTTTCGTATAATCGAGTTGGCCATTTTGAATTTTGAGCACTTTTCGCTTGGCGATGCTTTCAGTCTGTTTACATTCGAACAGATGCCAACTGTTTTTATTAGCAGAAGCAAAGCATTTTATTCTTTAAAATATGCACTATAAACCACTTCATTATAACAGACCGAATAAAAAAAGAACTTTCAGATATAAAGGCATTCATCTTTTTTGAAGAATTTACCAACGAACATCAAAATATTCAAAAACGAAAATAAAGAAAATTTTCTGTAAAGAAATCCAGAAAATTCAACACGGTTAATTGATTTAATTTCCATTTTGACTACGCAAGATGAAACCATTAGATAGGTATGTTTATAGATCAGATAAGAATATTTTACAAATCAGTGAACGTTTTAAGACGACGCAAGGGGGCAGTGCTCATGAGATGTTATCTGCAACTGGTAATCAGAATTGGTGTAAGTTGCCTGCATTTCACTTTGTTTAATTAAAATACCAGCTCTTACTTACAGATGAGGCGGTCCAATTCGGTTCTTAGGACGCAATGTATTTCAATGATTGGTTATAGATGACTTTGCTTCTTATTATGATACACAAGATTGTTCAACATAGTTCTCATGTTTCTGTAGTTAAACTTCGTTTGGCATGGTAACCAATCAGACTGAAGACTAAACTTCTTTGCAAAAAATTCACAAGCAAACTCGTATACTTAATGATTCATCGTAGGTACTACCGTAGAACCTTCTTACCCTGAGGATGCCCTGTTTTGTGGCAAAACAAGTGTGGTGGTTTGGGGCTAGGGGGCTTTAGTATCGCAACAGAAATAAAAATAATTATTTTTATAATTTTGTTTATCTGTATATCGGTTTTTCTGTGGTTTTGTAAGTGCTGTTCTCAGAAAAGACTTAACTCATTTGATTGCCGTTTTCACCAATGTTACCTATACCTACGTAATACAATAAGAGGTTGCTAAAGGAAAGGTTTCCTAAAGCAAGCAAGGACGAATTTACCAATGAATCAAATGTAGGACTAGTCTTTTTAATTATGTTAATAAATTTTATCAACAAAAAACATCAAAATAAACATAATTATTACTTCGAAGTATCCAACATATTGACTACCCTGTCATAAGCAGCATGAACGTTCGAACCGCATCCATTTATCACTCTGAGAATCGATCTTGATAAGGCACTAATTAAAGAATCAACGGATCATTCAGCGAGCGGCTTGGATTAAAGTCTTGCGCAATTGAGGCAATGACGTCACTTTAGAGCTCACGACACGATTTTTATTGTGAACCTGGAAGTAAAGTATTCAAGTCCTACTCGGTTTTATATATTTTTTTATATATTTATTTAGCGTTAAGCTGCAGGCTGACCGTTAGTTAATTTTATAATTACTGGTCCTTTACAAGACTAGTCATTAATAAGTTGATATTAAAGTACAGACATTATATTATGGCTATGATGTGCTTTTTATCTACGGGTCTTCATTATGTCATACAGCTATAGTCCATTAAAAAATCTTATATCTTTATATAGAGACATCATCGTATCTTAAGCCGTCGATCCCGCTTGTCAATGCTAGAAATAGGAGTCGTTAAGTCATGTCTGAAGTCTATAAGTTGCCTAAAATTTTAAACACCTGGGTTGGCCACTCGTTGTTCAGCCCAGTTAAGTTTTTTTGGAGTTACGTTTAAGTTTAGGACTCCTCAGTTATGAGGAGTTGTATCACAACTATTAACAGGCTGCAGCCATAATATTATCGTCGTTACTAAAAGCTGTAGTTCATCGTAAATGAATCGACTCAGATTACCTTTTATAATTAGCTTCCTTAAAATAGAGCTTGCGTTTTCTTCGGAATTCTTTTATTACGTCCCTTTTGTTGGACTCAGAATAGATACACTATGCTTACGGTTTATTTTGTACTTTCCTTAATTAATGAATTAATTACGATGATATTGATATTTTAACAAAATAATTGTTTGTTAAGAAATGTACCTATTTTAGTCAGGGCTTCACTCGGCATTTCTTCAACTGGTTGCATTCACCTATATTTACAGTGAACTGGAAATTAGGTATGTTGTAGAAACAGACCTTTGTCGAGTTTTTTATTTGTAAGTATGTAGCTTTCAGGTCGCGACTTTGTTCGCGCGATTTGCTCTTACCGCTTATTATAATTAATACTTGAATGAATGTAAATGCAAATAGCTATGTATTTCTATAGTTACACTTAAGTTTATTCTTTTTATCGATTTTGCTTCGAAAATTACGAAATTTTATTCAAACGTATCCCCTCTTTTTCACGCCCTTAACACGTTCGGTGCGTTAGCGGGTTGATTATATCCGATGCTCATCTTTCCTCCGGTGCGGGGTAAAAATTACTGTACTTACCGCTGGTGCGGGACAGATATATTTGGTCTCCGTGTGAATAAGAATGAAATGGTTAGTGTTTTGGAATTGCCTCGTTAAATAGATAATATAAATGCGAAAAAATGGCATCGGGTTCTTACGACCCGATGCCGACTGAAGCTAAATTTTTTACGTCTAGTGCGTCTATCGGTTCTTAACGACCCGATGCCCGATGACCCTATAGCCGCACTAGATTATATGCTAGTTGAGCTAGTAACGTCCATATGGTTAGACAAGTTTTTTGCAAATAAAGAAAAGACAGTGTATTTAACATGAAACGATCCAGGAAAATGTTGTCTAAGTCATGTGAATGTGAAAAACCTAATAAAAATAAAGTAAGTGAAGGTTCCCCAAAACAAACAATGATCGGTAAGTGGAATATGTCCGATAATTTATATATATATACTAGCCCGTCAACTGGTCATACATTACAAATCTTGCGAACTGCATCCATCAATTTCCAGCTACCAGATTCACCCACACCATCTACCAGTAGGTGTAGCTCATAATGATCAAATACAAATATTAGAACACAAGATTATTCAACCAGCCTAAAATCAAGTTTGGATTTGAAAAATATATTATTTTATCGCTATCGATGTTTTTATCATGCTCAACACTAAAAATATATCGACACTTTTACTAACCAGTGCGGAGAACGGGTCGTTACAATCCTCCAAGCAATTCCTTTATTTACTAACAAACCATGCAGTGTATCTATGTACCTACGATTTCAGTCTTTTATTTAGTGTTTATTTGTCAACATATTGCTATAAAAAATACGCTCTAAAACATTATGCCTATGAAGATAAATCCTCCTAAACAGATGGAAGTCAAACGGATCTTTTCGACCCATCGACGCACCAGAAAAAAGTTGTGCTTCGGATATAATAGACCCCATTCCGCACCAACTGAAAGTCATCAAATTTGACTAACGCAGTGAACGTGTTAAGGGGCGAATTACCAAAACCCATTCCCAGTATTCATCTACACTATAAAGGGAAAAATGTTGCAAAATTTATAGTTTTTAATCCTAGTTGTTTGGGCCAGGCGCTCATTTGTCATTCAATCATTATGTTACTTTGCTTGTTTATTAAAGATCTGAATTTTCTTTAGCTTTTCTTGCTTTTTAACAATAAAAGTATTTTCAAATCTAGTTATCTCTTTAATTTCTATCTTTAATAATTGTCGTGGGAAGTTCAAATTGCTACTTGCTAATATATTTCGCCTACATGTCATTCCTTTCTCAAATCTCATAAATTACTAACCAGAATTTGAATTCCAAGTTCAAAATGAGGTCTACATGTACGATTCAGTATATATCTACTTAGTTTTAATTTTCCTTGCGGCGGCGCGGCGGCTGAAAACTAACGCTGCGCCAACGGCCCAGCTGTTGCTTGACGTCATTATTAAACGCTTTTCATGAACAGGTGTTGATGATAACGAGAGAGAACGTTTAATTAATGAACACTAGCAGCTCCTTATGAGTCGACGATAGTTTGGTATATGGCTTCAGCATTAAATTAAATCTCACTGCTATATTACTGAACAGTCTGAACACTTTGTCAATCTTATGAACCTCAGGAATGTAGGTGTTACGTCATTAACAATATTAACGTAGGCGATTTATTAAAATGGAATTAAATGGAAAGTATAATTGGTATCAACATTAGTATTTTTCCATACGTCTTTAAAATCACTTTCTATCGTCTCTACATAGTTTGTTAATCATAATAATGCGGATTTGTTTAAAAATTTTGCACCTATGGCACTAAAAATATTTTAAATTTTATAGAAATGTGGTAGATAATTCATTGTGAAATATTTATTATTAGTACCTAATTTAGTGAATGTAAGCATTATTAAATTTATAATCTATTTATCTTAATTTTATCAACTGATGAAATTATCACATAGGTAGATACTAAACGATTCTAAACGGCAAAATATGTAAAATTACATTGGTACATTATAGTAGTTCAGACCTCAAAACAGTATGAAAATGGACACGAGTTTCAAGAAAACATATTCAGCAGGATTTCAATAATAAGAACAGAAATCATGCTCGCTAGTGAGTTAGCACCTCGGCAGGTAATGGGGCCCCTAACAAGGCATGTACCTAGTACCCCTAATGATCCGAGCTCAAATATCAAGATGTATTTAATTGGATTTCGTTACGTCGAAGTGGCAGAGTGTTTGCAGGTGTCCGCTGCACGGAATATAGATTGTTTGTGATTTATGTGAATTTTTACAGATGTAAGATGACTGGATGTGTATAAAAAATTTATTAGGTAGTAGATTCGGTACTGAAAATCGTTTTATTTTTTTTAACTATGAAGATAAGAAACCTTTTAAAACATAATGGATACTCCCATTATATTTGTAGTTTTTTTTTCAGGATTTTTTTCACCTTCCATAGTGTCATATCCTCACAAAAAGACAAAATGATGTAAGTGTTAATTTTAAATAAAGATTACTTAAATAGCATCTTCTAGTAAATACTTATTATTTCATTCCGATAATAACAATAATTACTTTATTTTCTTGCTGCCGATATTATCTACGAAGAGTTACTTAATGGTCATCGCATTACTAGTTGATTCTATTTTTTACTTTATGGTTAATGTAATTCATAATGACAGTAACCATCATTCTCCTGTAATTTCTCTCAAGAATGATGACACTTCTAGCACAGACAAAATATCCCAGTTAAAACCAGAAATGGGTACATCGCCGCTAAAGATCGGTACGACGTGGGAGGCTAGCCTTAAGCGGTATCGTTCATAGCCTTCGCCATCCATCCGCTTCGGTATGAGGAATTATGTTTTATAGATGGCGCTGATCGCTTCACGGACGGTGATAATAGATGAGTTTGGTTGTTTGTAGATATTTTAAAATATGTGTTTTAAAGGTACTACAATTTCATGCTCTACATAAAGCAAATTTAGTAGTAATCCATCGAGGAATTCGATCTTTTCTCAGTATTCTTTGTTAATAAGAATAATCTATTTGTCTAGACAAAAGTGACTAGCTTAAAGGCATAAGTGTAGTTTTAAATCATGTATTATTTTCAACGTAAAATATAAATGAGCTCTTTAGTGTAAACGTAATGAAATACGACAAAAAATAATCAAGTATCCTCAAGCCGAACCATAAACACCGCAGGGATGTCGTGGTCAGTCAATAAATAAAAATGGCGTCCGTAGCTTATTGCCTTATACGCCCAACGGGCACCCTTGTCGCTGGCGTGGTACCTAAATCAGCTGTCAATGCACCTGTAGAAACGTCGATTATGCAAATGCGCGAGCTCTTTCAACTAAATACCGCGCTTCGGTGTTGCGCGGGAGTCACTTAGGTCCTTTATTTTTCCATTCAAAGTTCATTACGCATACAAAATCGGTTTGGGATGCGGTCTTTTAAAAGGTGGCAGCCGGTGAGGTATCATGTTTTGGTTTGTTTGTGGCATAAATCTCTCAAAAGAAAATGTTAGGACCTAAGATATTCCAATCAATTCTTAAGTGTTATGATCGCTACTTGAAAAAATACAATATTCTTTATACATTTAAGTCCTTAATAATAATGAATGAATTTACAGATTAAACGTATTGTACTAATTTTGTGTTTAAGAATTAAAAATTAAAGAGTTTGTGGACTATGGGGCGGCCACTAGTGTGGGATGCAACGTGCGTTGATACACTGGCTCCGTCCCATATTCATGGTACGAAAGTCAGAGCCGGTGCTGCGGCAGAGGCGGCAGAGAAGAGTAAGCACTTGAAATATTGTCATATTTCAAGTGCTTATTACTTTTTCAAAGCCATTGGAGTTGAAACTCTTGGTCCGTGGGGTCGTGACGCCCACTACATTTTCAAAGAAATAAAAAATAAATTAAAGGAAAAAACTAGTGATCCAAGAGCTGGCGGTTTCCTCGCTCAACGTATAAGCATTGCTATACAGCGAGGAAATGCTGCCAGCGTATTGGGTACTGCACCACAGGGCCCTAGTTTATTTAACTTATTTTAGTTTGGTATATTATTTTTATTTTTGTTTTGTTTATATTTTTAATTAGTATGTACCACAAAATACTGTAAATAAATAATAAATCAAATTAATAATTTAAGATAATGCTAATATTATTCTAGGTAAATTTGTCATTAAAATAATCTTCAATATTATAATAACTTAATAACATTTTGTGCAATAATATTATTTTTAATTTGTTTTTAAAACATGTAAAACTCAAGTCGTACTCAAAGACTTTGTACATTTTTAAAGGATGTATGTGTCTTTTGTGTGATCTTTACAATATTGTGTATTTTTAGAATATACACATTATCAATAAATATCTAATATATGTTACTTAAAATCTCATCCAACGCCTTCTTTGGCCTAAAATCTATTTTGGGTTTAATTACAGTAGATGGGTTCTCACAGTCATCATATATGATATCCCTATGATATCAATAAAATTGCTTAAGTAATAAAATACTATCAATATTTTACCTATTCATTTGTTATAAGTAACAAAACCTTTCACACAACATCAATCCCAATTTTATTTATTATCTTGCAGGAACAAGTGCATTTTTACGGGTTGAAAAATATGGTCCGTGCATTATATACCTACCTATATAATATAATGCTAAATCATTTCAGTTTTATCCATGTGACGCCGAAACAGTCTGACAAACGTACAATAATTCCATAAAAATATGTATTAGCCTATTTGTCGATAAAAAGACAACCTTCATAAAAATATTTATTATAGGTACCTATCTACAAATTTTACCCTGTTGGACTCTTAAAGTACAAACAGCTAAGTTTGCTTGAATACAAAACCTAAATAGTACCTATTAATTAAACCTTTTCTGCAGTAAAAGTAAATTATTACTTTATTTGGAATATATTTCTAATTATCCCTGACTCAATGTTTATATTTGCCATTCCATTAAACCACAAGTGAGGCCATGATGATAACTGAAAATTATACCTACTTACTATTTGGAAAAGGTTGGGTTGTTAAACTCAAAACGCGGGTCGAAAAACCCTTTGGGTGAAACCCTAATTTTGTAGATAGGGTAAACGCTATCATGTCCTAACAAAATATTGGTTCATAAAAATTCAAATCCTGGTTATTAAGTATTTAATAGCAGCGGCTGTGGCCTTAACAATCTACTAATTAATTCAGTTTGATTGCCCACCGGTCTCGCAAATATTGAACGAATTTATTTTTATGCCACTCAAATAGGCCAGTTGATTTAAGCGTATCAATTTGTAACCAATCTCATAACAATGTTTTAGATACGTAGATATTTAAATATTTTAAATATTATGAATAAAGCAACTGGTGTTAGGTATATACCTTTTATTTTTTATGTATCTACGAACGAGGTGTATTTTAGTTTCCCACAACACAGGAAAGCCTAGTGTATGAGCCAATAGCACTACACTCTTTTTGTGTTCAACCGGGAAAAAGTTTCAATTGCAACCCGCACAAATGGCAGCTTTCCCCCCTGTGATTTAGGTTCATTGTAGATTGATGGCGAGAATTTAAAATACCTTAAGTAAATTTTACTTAGAAGCTAAATAATTAATGTGTGAGCGCAAGCAAAAAAATTGTATTTTAGGGAATAGTCGCGATTTCATATTATCGGCGATCGAAATAACTATAGTTAACCTATTGTATTTGTTGGTTTGCTTACTCATTTTTCATTTTTTTAATTTTTTTTTTTCATTTCGTAATAAGTATTTTGTCACTATCATTGCAACCCATAACTGTCACTGTTCTGTGTTCGAGGCTCTCACACATCAGAGTCGAATGTTGAATGCCCTTGACTAACACTGTTTTTTTATAATGTCAAGGTATACCTAATCCAAATGAAGACATCACAAATAAAAAAAAATTTTGCTTACAAGCCATATTGGACAGTGAGCACAGATAATAAAATTGTTTTTGCGTGGAGCGGCAATTCGATATTCTCGGCGACACAGCTATAGGTCTAGGTCTAGCATTATGCACCAAGAGCTTTCTAATAGATTTAATAAAATCTAATTGTAATAGTTACTGAGATTAACGTATTTATCTCGATAGACGTTGTTCAACTAACTTCATTAAGAGTTTGTTGTTGTGTATTATTCAAGATTCAAGTAATCCTATTAACTAAAAGCGTAGAGCTACAACTTAAGACCTTTAGAGCCTGTCACGTAAAATAGCAAAACAATTTGCTGGATACATTTAGCTCGCCAATTGAATGGCCGGCGTCGCCAAGCTTGGTGCCTTTTGCTGATTCTGTCCAATTTACCGCACGTCTATACAAGAACGTTCCACGATATACGACTATTTCTATCTTACAATTAGGTTGATATTAAATTAATGTCAGCATTGATCTAAAAATATACCTAAGTATGAAATAACGTCATATCATTCAAATTAATATTAGATAGGTACCTATTGGTTTCTAGTTGACACTGTATTTCCAAATGCATGGTATGTTTTAAAAGTATTAATTACGATGTTTCTATCCCTAAGTATCTACCTATTTTACGTTTTAACAATTAAGTAAATAAGTTGTCACACCACTAAACATACAATAATTCATTACTACCTGCTTACTTTCCATAGCAATAAAAATATAAATTCAAATAATTTCGTAATTATTTAACATAAACGCTGTTACAATACAACTATAATTCATTTCCGTACCACCATCAATTCCATTATATAGTTTCTCGTTCGCTAAACCAATAAAAACGCTAATGTTTACAATGAAGACAGAATTACGGGGGACGATAAACCTGCTCTGACGTTCAACATATGTGAGTGTGCCTTTACAGAATGTAACCTTTTTGAATGCAAATTACATTTACTACGTATTTAATAGTGCAATTAATCCAAGAACTGCTAACTAATTGGCTGGAGGCAGTAAATAGATTGCGGGGATAGAGGTTTTGTATGTAGGATTGAAAAGAGCGTTTAATTTGTTATGGAGCACGTATAACACAATGCTGCGTTGTTTCTTTAGTTGCGATCTAGTAAATGTAATTCAGTGTTGAACAATTGTATGGATTGTATTGAATGTTTCGACTAATTGACCTGGTAAGATCCTGCACGCATCTCTTTGTTCAGAAATGATATCCGTCATAAATAAATTCTAAATCATTTCATTCAATGACAATTAATAACACACACATCAAACCCTCTGTCTTTCTTTCCGTTATTCATCAGTTTATTTTTCTGGCCTGCTTGCTAGAAACCCCGTTAATGTTTGATAAAAAATTTAGGAAAACTCCTTCCTCATCATAATATATCTCCCCTCCTCTCTTCTCCCTGCTCACGTCACCTCACCATTCCACACCACGCCTCACGATATAACATCGCTTCAACACGCCACATTTCACATTTCCTACTGTATTTGATCCTGGATATCGTTTAAGTAACATATAAGTCCATTGTAACATTACTATCTTTGTTTATTTCACCATGTCTTCTATTCTGCATGAAACAGTGTGTTATTGTTTCCAAAAGTTCAGCTCCAGAGTTCTCAGTTATGAAATTCCCACATAGCAAATCTGCGCATTTTTTACCTCGCTCGTGAAACCTCTCAACTTGTTTAATGAACTAGGCTCGGTCTGCAACTCGTGTTCATATTGCTTAATACCCGGGTAAGTTACTTACTTCCATATGAATTTCGTTGTCGACTTTGCATGGAATATACCTAGTATCAATTTAACGTTAGATGTTTCAGTGAACATGGGCGAATAAAGAGTTATTTACAGTATTTGCTATGCGAAACCTATGATTTAGTACCTAACGTTTCACTAAATAATTTGAAGAAAAATATAAAAAATATATGAAACACTAACTATGTGTTTTATGTGTCAATAAAATTTCGGGGTTTCTTTCAATTTATTTGGGATTTTGTCATCAAATCCTGACTTAGTGGCAATGGGTACTTGGAAGTGTTTATTGTGTAACTTTCAAATTTAAAAAAATCGGTTCACAAATTGTGTGAAAATCACAAATTGCCTGACATACCTACCTATATAAAAAATGTAAAAGCGTCGAATACAGAAACTTTTTTGTTGAAGTTGGCTAGAAATAATATTTAGCACGTTCCTAATTATCCTATTCCTTTTTGAAACCTTTTTGAAAAAAGAAGAAAACTATATAATACATAATTCCAAGCCTCCTATTGTGGAATGGTTAATGTAAGTATGCTTTACATAAACTTTAAACACAAGCATTAAAGTAAGTAACACAACAATAACGCGAGACTTAATTCATCTTATTTGTAATAACGAAGTTATAGGCTTTTTTGGCCTCTGTGGCATTCTTATGAATCTAAATACTAACAATTATGCCAACCTAATGCAAATAACAATCGTAAACCAGTAAATAGACTCAAAATCTACACGAAATGCTGGCTTAGATACGTCATTAATCTTAATTAAAGGAAACAAATTGAAATCGCTCCTTGTTTCAACAAAATAGCTAGTTGTCTACAGTTAAATAAATTACGGATCAGTACAATTCATCAATCAAACCCAGGACAACTTAAAAAGACATTAACAACTGTTTTAAAATAACAAACATCTATTTATTTATCAAACAGGTGCTTACGAAACGAAATTAGGTAGCCATAGTTGTTTCACCGTGGACTATCAAAATAGTATCAAACATAAACTTCTCTAGCAAACACCTTGTTTACGAAAATGGTACCGTCACACGACCGTTCATTTGTTATTACCTTTCATTTGTCCAAAAAAAATTCATGAATTTAATTATTATATTTATTAATAGTACCTATGTATCAAATCTGCAGGAGACAACGGATCATCCAATGGATTGAAAATATAAGGACATAAAGGACTTTACCCTTCTTTTTATATTTTATTGTTTATCCTTAGGTACTCGTATATCTGGTATCTTTTCTCGCTCTTAGTATGAAAGCCACAAATAAAGTCGTAGTAAAGCAACTGCCTAAAGCGTCACCGCTCAAGACATTCCTTAGTAATTATTATTAACGAATGAATCTTTGCCTATCTCGGTATTCGATTGTTAGGAAATCCTTTCTTATAAAACATGTGCCGGACCACATACAACCCTATTTAAGAGATTTTAGAGGAGATTAATGTAATACGAATTCGTTTAAATTAGAACCCTCTCTTCCGCTGAATTTAATTCAAATAAATGATATCTGATTGTTAGAGACGGGATATAGGGTGGACGTAGAGTTGATATGAGCCGAGGGAATGACGCCATTATAAATGTTTAAGAAAAAAACAAAAAGGCGTAGGTTGTGCTTCGCTAGCGGCGAATTCCAAAGTGCTGTTGTATTGTAAATAAATATCCCTTCTTTGATATCTTTGATAATGATTATAGAATGATTATAAGTGCATTCAAAAAATGTTTCTGCGGCTAATTAGCTACTGCCTGTTTCTAAGCTTTTAATTTTTGGTGATTTAAGAATACGATAAACACTTTAGCCATGAATTGACTGTTTCCCTACCCACAAGTTAATTTCTTATAATGAACAACGTAAAACATTTGGATAAAGTACCTAAGTTCAAGTTAGGTCCTATGTATAACTACCTAACTACCTCATATTTATCTATTCTACTGACTTTTCTTTTCAGTTATTTAATCTATAAATATAGTTTACCACTTTTCAAAGAAACCACGAGGTTATTAAAAACGTTATTATAAAAAAAATTAGGCTTCTTTATGAACTAATCAAACTTTAGGTAAGTAAGTAAATTCCTGAGAATATAAGACGGCAACGTAATTTCCATTAATCTCAAGAAAATTTTGCCGGATAATAATTAAAGCGCTCCAAAAAATTATACTCGTTAGTACATTAATCTAAGAGCAGGTAACTTTTTAATTTCCTTAACAAAATTGTCATATTTTCTTTTGAGCTCCATTTAATGAAATAAGCGTGAGACGAGCGAGAGGGTCAAGCCCAGAATTTTTATAAGTACTTTAAATTCAAAAGGAATGAAAAGTTTTACAGTGTTGAGCCGAAAATTTTGAAAATTTGTTTACAATACCACTCTGTAACAACGTGGACGCCTCTGGAGGCATCTTACTTAAAATATCTAACTCAATAACCGAGTATCTTTGAAGTTACTGTGTTTCAAACAAAGGAAAAGCTTTACGATTCGTGTCCTGGGAACTGGCAATTAATAAGTCTCGGATTCGTTACGAGTTCAATTAGCTTCCAACGTTTCATATCATAATCTGAAAGCGTTTTATTGTTAAAGATGAATAATTCAAAGATAATTAATTACACGCAAGTGTCTTAGTCACAGTTTGGTAGAAACTCAAAAAGCCTTTGAAAATACAAGGGATAATACGTAGGTACCTAAGTGGTACTAAGGTACCTATTCAATTTCATTGTATCTTTCGCTTAACAGTAAAATTCCGCGAATTGTGAAGCTATTTCGTATTCTATATTTAAACAGTCTAGGTATTTAATAGTTATTTCTTAATTTAATATAAGAACTATGGAGGCTCTAAGCATTCTCAATAATTAGGAGTGACCTGTGCTCAGTAGTGGGTCGTTAATGGGTTGAAGACTAGAACCTACTATACCTAGATACTAATAAGCCAATTCATAGGCAAATGCTATTTCTAGAGATTCAGTAAATAAATTAATATCATGTTTGTAACGAATTATTTTTTCGGACCGAAAATTCAGTCCAGGATTACGACTGCAGCCTTTACGCAGTTTGACTCTTCCGTGAGAAAGTGACATAACACTGTGAGATATTAATTTATTGTCTTGTCGTGGCTAGCTGCTGGCCTTGATGTGAGCAAGGTCATTTTAAACTTGAATCTTCGTTATTTATTTTAATGAGATATATAGTAGTGACTTATTCAGTAAAATAATATCATGCGTATTCGGCGTATTCCTCAGAAAATACTTATTCTATTTAAGTACCAAGGCAAACTTTGTTGTTTCACAAAGAGTTAATTGCAAAGACTTAAGCATCTACGTTACGCGTACTAATTAAAATGCTCAGTCAAATTCGCGTAAAGCACGCAACCTTTTCATAACCGCATAAGTCGCTAAACAAAGTTTTTACCTTACTCACATCCGTAAAAACGAAAATTCGCAGTCTTAACATTCGGTAATTCTAAGCGCGTCCTCGCATACGTCAAGAATAGACAATTATTGTCCAAATGCCGCCTCGCAGCATCCATAGGGTTGTCACATCCTATAATCTTTTCATCCTTTTTAGGGTTCCGTACCCAAAGGGTAAAACGGGACCCTATACTGAGACTTCGCTGTCCGTCCGTCCGTCCGTCCGTCCGTCCGTCTGTCACCAGGCTGTATCTCATGAACCGTAATAGTTACACAGTTGAAATTTTCACAGATGATGTATTTCTGTTGCCGCTACAACAACAAATACTAAAAAACAGAATAAAATAAATATTTAAGTGGGTGCCCATACATTCTACGTAAGTTTAGTTACCATTCGGTCCAAGAGATGGCGTTGGGCGTAATATGTGGCTACAATAAAACAATTAAATACTTAAGTGAGGCTTTTATACAACAGACCAGATTTTTTTGACATTTTTATACTTATTGGTACGGAACCCTTCGTACGCGAGTCCGACTCGCATTTGGCCGGTTTTTTGATTTGATGCCTCCGCTGAAAGTTAAAACCCTAGCATGTTTTTGTGTTCGTAATTCAGTTTTTTTTTTCAATTTAAGAGTAAATTATATTGATCCTAAAACACATACATATTATTTTATGAAAACAGTGCTATTACCTAAGTTCGCAATTTTTATATCTACTATGAGACTATCACATAACTATTGTGGTAGTTGTTCAGCACATGAGGCTTATTTTTGTTAATGGAAGAAAATGATGAACAGTTTAATAGCGCTAACCCTATTGTGCGTTGTAATTGTCTCGGTGACAAAATGGGCTATCACAAAACTCTAGAGAACTGCTAGCTATAAAAGTCACATGCTAGCCCCCGGCTTATTACCGCCATAACAATTTAGGGAAGCCGAAAGGGTGGCACAATTTCGAAGAAAACTTTTGTTTGAGTCTCAGTCTTTTGGATTGTTTTATAAACAATGTTTACAGCAGTAACTTTATGGTCCACTTGTTTTATCTCGAGTCGACAAAGCGACACTATTGTCGAGAACGTTCCGTTTTCAACAATTTGGGCTATAAAAGTTATGATAATGGCACGTGGTGCCGCGTTCCGTTTTACAAAAAGGGACCTCAAAGCGAAGTGCTACTTAGTGATACTTTTACTTTTATTTCATAGTTTCTGGAAAACAATACATTTTTGTGGGTCGTTTTGTAGTATATGATTAAAAGTGAAATTGTTCAAAATATTTAGTTATAAATTTAAAAGTAAATTATGCGTAATATGTATGAATATTATTTGTGATTAATATACTTTCGATGCTCAGTATACTTAATTACCATGCAATTAGCGTAGTGCGTATTTATATTGACTATAGTTAAATCCGCTTTGTGATTGAAATGTTAATTATTCAAAAAGCCGGAAAATGTTCTTTCAAAGCGCGATGAAAAACAGTGAATGTTATCTGAAACGTGCAGGTTTGTTAGCAATATTTTTGTTTTGATACAAAACGTGGTTTGTATTTGTAAAATTATTCACTATAAGTGATACGAAATGTTTGAAGTTCGGTGTGTTATTTAATAGTCTGATTTGTGTTATTTGTGCTTTGTACCTAGGTACACATGCTTCACTCATTAGCAGTCCGCTAAGGGCGTAATCCAAAGTTGGCATCGATCTAAGATTTTAAACCTTTACTTATGCATCCATATCCTCTGCGACTCAAGTATAAAGATTCAAAGATCTACTGTTACTATACACATGTTGTACTGTAAAGTGTAATGGATAATTTGCACACATAGTATTGTTAGCAGGTAACCAATCAATTCTGCACTGATGAGCAGCATGTCATCTTGACAGCGATTGCTTAGCTTAAATCATTGTTCGAATAATATGCTGAATGCTATATCGATAATCTATGATGATTTATGATGCATAATCGAGTCTGGAATGCCGAGACTATAACAACTATTCTGCTCTGTTTAATGATTCATTAAATATCGTAAGTAACGATAAATAGTCACGTTATTAGTGTCATGGAAAAGTTTGAGGTTAATATATATATTATTACTTCTAGTGCAACTTAAATATAAATAAATTAATTATTATACTTGAAAAAGCTTTATATTTTTATAGTTTTTATGGCAAGATAATACCTACTTAATAAAAAAAAGATAACCTGTATAAATTATGATAATTTGAAGTATGTAGACTTCATTATCACGATAGTACCTACCTACCTACCTATCCTAATCGTATAACAACTATTGAAAAAACTTTTTGACATTAGGTATAATATTATTCTGAAAATGATAAAATAAACGGAAGAATTGAAAACTTAAAAACTAGTTACTTCTAGTTCATTTTCAAAGAAAATAGTTTAACCCTTTTGGTGCAATAGTAGGTACTAAAGATGCAGAATAACCCGTTGCATGCCAATGTAAACGTCGAGCGAAGAGCTTCCGAGCCGGCTTTTACGAAAAAAAACAGAGTATTTTACCTGACTCAAGATTATTTATTTAGCCATTACAATATTATATTTAGAAAAGTTACCTATAAATAACCAGAGGAACCATCTGTGGAATATAAAAGTACCAGGACATCAGAGATCGGAAGTGTCGTTCGTGACTGACTTTTGCCCTGTATATTTTACATGGTGTGCTTGGCGGCGCCATCGCAAACCAAGACCGAAATCGCTTACATCGCATGGTTTCACTACCACTCATTGTTATGCGCTTCGCGAAGCATGTTATGCATAATTTATATCACAGATTTGTTTGAAAATATGCCGACGTTTCAAGTAAAACTTTAAGTTCATGTAGGAACTATGTATCTAATATCTATACATAAATGTGTATTATTTCTAAAATGAAAAATCAAAATTTCGTAAATTAACCATGGATATGGATAGAATTGGCTGATACTGATCACTAATACATTAAGCGAAAACAAAATATAGGCTGCATATTTACTACGAGAACACTCACTATAATTCACTGAGTATAAATTATTATAAATAAATATTTTAATGAAAAAATAATCTAGTTCTTACCATAATATATTTTTCTCTCTAACGTAAGTATAAATTAATCGAAAGCTGACTGTAGTGAATTATAACCGAGAAAGTGGTGTATGTTTCTCTTAATTATTGTACATTTCTATTAATGAAAGATAATGTTTCTCTCGTTACAAGAAACAGTTTATTGGGAGCCGTTAACTTGCTCGAAGCGTCTTAAGTAACCGTAGAGGCAATTACAACTGATAAAAATGTATTACATTTCATAAAAGCTAATTAAGGGTCTAATTTAAAACACAAGGCGGCATCGGATCGAGAAAATTACAAATTCAATCGTTCTTTTGATTGTTTTTCATCTTGGCAATCCACAAAGCATTTCAAATAAATTAGACATACATTTCCTAACTAGTACCTACTGCTAGCTAGTAGTAACCTACTGCGGGGTGTGAGCGTGTTAGCGTTAGCGTTATCATTATTATTTCATAACTTACGTATGTTTAATAACAAACATCATACAATTAACGACTGGCAAACTGGTAAGTGGTCATCGTCGCATGACACATAACATAACACCAAAGGCACCACCTATGATGTGATGGTTAAGATCTTTCTTAGCCATTGCATCATCGGTGAATAAAGAAGGAAATACTGGCTCTCATTTTCCCAAAATAAAAGTTCATCTGATTAGTTCAACAGTTGAATTATGCCAAAATATAACACGAAAATAATAATATAATAGCATTAGAAATTAGCTCAGCAATTAAGTACAAAAAATTTTCCCAACGATGATTGGTTTGATTTAATGGTAGTACCTATTTG
Organism: Hesperia comma; assembly: GCA_905404135.1. Classification (NCBI taxonomy): domain Eukaryota; kingdom Metazoa; phylum Arthropoda; class Insecta; order Lepidoptera; family Hesperiidae; genus Hesperia; species Hesperia comma. The sequence goes on along the minus strand of FR990025.1, from coordinate 11,617,333 downwards.
AGACGTGAAAATTGTTTGCAAGCAGCTGCCTCGACAATGTCTTGGCATCCAGTCCCAAATTATATGATGTCTGCCTTGTTAGCTGTGAACGGCGTCGGAAGTCTCAAGAATAAACCATGGTACAGTCAGTAAGACAAACTTAATATATTTTTTATTTAGAGAAACTTAATTTATTTTTCATCTATAATTTATGTACGTCATATAATTTATGTCAAGCGCTAGCCGAAGTCGAATATGAAGGGTCCCTTCAACCGAGCAAAATTATCGATATGTATTTTAAAATTAGATACTAAATAAAGATTTTTTGTAGGTACCAAAATTTGGGGAAAACAGTAATACCTGTATACGTATTATAGGCCACTGACACAGTTGACACACTATTGTATTATTTAAGGTGATATTCATGATGTAGGTACTTACATATATATTGAAAAGAATATAAACTGACTCAATGAATGTACGTCAAATGGAATATCAGATTTGTTTCAATGATGATCTTTTTCCATAATACAATAATAGTTTTGGTTAGGGTTTTTCTAGAGACTGATACTGAGACTGATAACAACAAAGACAGAGAAAGAGAGAAGGGCAGACAGCAGAGGCTACCTTAGAGGAAGACGGGAAATTCCGTCAAGTATTTACTATTATTTAATAGTCTCTCATAATAGCACTGAAAAGATAACATGTTATTTATTCAAAACCAAACCATGTTTCATTAAAATATTAATTGGCAATCTATAAACTATTATTCAAAAACTAAACAAAACTTTTGATTTTACTGTACTCTGTACAAATATAAACATATTATTATTATAAAAAAGTGACTACAGTCCATGCTTGCCCTTGTAAATTAGGGTCGGGCAGGCAAAGTGGGATCCAATTAAGAAATTTATAGTTATAACGAGGTGTAAAACAATAAATTCAGAGTACAATAGAATTCACCGCGCGCTATCAATTATATTAAAATAATAGCGCCTACCTTCTTTAATTTACGTCTAACATCTTTCATTGAATGTGGTTACCGACTTAGGTTCAATAAACTTTTTATTGATAGCATAATCGTATGGCATTATTTTATTATTCGGTTATAAAGGAGCCTGGGTTTGGTTGTAGGTATTTACTTGATTTGGGATCAATACTAGGTTTACCTAGTTTACTAGTAGTTATAACCCGTATTTGGACCACTTCATACACTTCAGACATCTGATACTTAAGATGTAGGTATGTACTTATATGTTTCCTCACGATGTCTCTTAGCTCCATAACCTAGTTGGTCTTGTAAGTGGCCCTCCAAAGCAAAGGAATTCGATTCCCGACTGATTCAATGGCGGATAAATATTTTGTTTGTGTCTTATTCGCGTTTTCTGTCACTCGTTGCACAGAAAACCCTAATGAAGAGTTTTTAACGCGTAATTGAACTTTTTAACGTTTTATGTGAGTCAATCCACACTGAAGCAGACTTAAGGAATACTGTGACTTATTCCTGTAGCTACATGTCCTAGGTCTTTAAACTGTTGGATTCCAACGACATGCATGCATGTCACGAATGCATAGTACGTTCACTTCGCTGGAATCCAATGGGTAAATGATAAAACCAGTTGCTTAATAGGTACCGGGCCATATAGCCAAACTTATTTCACTTGAAGCCATCCCGTAATAAATATGCCTATTTATATGAATAAACACATCCTACTGTTTTCCTACCGTTCTCTCGAGTCACTCTAACTATTTAAAAACAGTCAATTTAAACTTTAACTGAAAATGAGTCTGAAAATGAACGTTATAATAGAAACAATGTTTTTTCTTGTTTCCGCCGACAGAACGTACTTTCATAATTTCCTTTAGCTTATTTAGTTCTGCATTCAATGAAAGTCTAGTGTACAAACAGAACAAACTTCATTAACTTTATATTCGTTACTCAATTTATATCAGACTAGTTAGGAACTATTAAATACTAGCTGTTGTTTGCGACTTCGTTTGTGCATAGGAGTTTTTCCTGCGAGACTACCCGTCCAGTTTATACTTTCGATGTGTAAAGTAATAGCAGCAATAAAAAACATTGTAGACAGGTATCATTTGAAACAAAAAATTCACAATGTTTTAAATGAAAAATAATAATATTTTTAATAACTACACGATAATAAATCGTTACATAATAATAAAATAACTTAAAAATTGACGCTACATTCAAGAACTGTGGTTTATTATACGCAAAGTAGGTAGTCTCTTTACGGCACCAAGGCAATAAATCTTCCCTAATTTATATCCGAAAACATAATAAGAGGAAAATCTTATTCACGGCACTACAGCTAGTGTGTCCGGTTGCCCCTGGTTTATTTATAGCTTAGAGTCTAGCGTCAAGCGTCTATAAAAGTAAATAAAGCTCATGAAATTGCTATAAATCCTCTACAAAGAAAGGCGATATACTGTCCCCGTGAAGTCCGTAAAGACGTCCGTTGGTAAGCCACATTGAGACGGTTTGAGTTATAAGCGGGGTTACAATGAAACACATCATATAAAATTTGACTGTAAATTATAAAACAGCGACTTGTGGTTATCGTTTTGATATACCTTAATAAAAGAAATATTTTAAATTATCATCATCAACGCAATCAATAATGGTCCCACTGCACAGCTCTGGTCTCTTCTCACACTGCGGGGTTAATATGGTTAGTACAATAAGTATTATAATATGGCATTCTATAGAAGGCATAAATTACGTTATAATAATAATCCATAGCGAAATGGATGATCTACCGTACTTCGTGCAGTGGAGGTTTCAAAAGATGATCCGCCGCGCCGATCCAATGATGAAGATATCGATCTCAGTCATATTTAAGATAATATTTTTCCGAGGTTAATACCTATTACAAAAATACTTATATTGAAAATGATTTCTACTTTCCACCGAATTGACTTTTCTTTGAATCGTCACTCTATTGTAATTCGCGTATTTAATTGAAAACGTATAAATCAGCTGAATATAGTGTTCCCTAGCTATCTGTGGTTGATTTAGAACTTACAAATGCAATAAACTGCAACAAAAATTTCCAAAACTTTGAAAACAGGCGAGAAGACAAGAAAATATAAATACTTAACTCTAACTGCAAATTGTATGTCTTGAATTGAAAGATCCGATCATTCGAAACTTGTTTTATCACCGGTAGGGAACCTCTGCCTTAAAATTTAAAATAGAGATTGATGAACTTTAAATCAAAGTATGAAGAATAGAGTCAAAACTTTGCTAACCATTGCATTAAGCTCTGTAGCAACGTAATAAGGATAAGTTTACATACTCTGACGGTATGTGGTAATCATAAGATTTTTTTAATTTATGATTAACACACGCTTGAATAGTCCAATTACAAAAAAAAGTTAAAGTTACGGGATTGAACAAATAAAGATATTCGGACAGTAATACAAATCAAGTAGTAAATTGACGATGGCGAAATCGTGGCATGACATGGAGCCGACTACTTTATTTTATTTTGCCAGAATACAACCAAAAAATAAACTTAGCTGTAATCCGCATATAAATTACAAAAAATTGCTGAGCCATATTTGGCAAATGCCAAATGGCCGCCAAGATCCCTAAAATTACCACATACAAGTTTACACAGTAAAAAACGAGCCCAAATAATGACTTGACACTTCCTCACGGCAAAAATCACACGTTTAAAGGTAGAATTAACAGTCTGGTTTCTCCTTACGTCGGAGTGACTAACAACCTTTAACAAGGTAAGATTATAAGGATATGAATGGTGTCCATAATATATCGATATTTTAATATATTTTTTATTCCCATATATTACCTAAATAGTTATTGTGGCAAATAAGGCACTTCACCTACGCGTCGCAGGCCATAAAAGAAGCGAAAATTCTGGTGTCTGATTTATTTCAAATATTACTTTTACATAAGGAACGTCTTTTAAAATAGATACATAATGGTCGATGGGAATCATTTTGTTATATTTTTCAACACACTTGCTCGTAAAGTTGCTATTTTTTCTTTAGTCTTACGCCCGGAATGCGGTTTATTACACACTAGTGCGTTTTACTTTTCATTGCCGCACTAGTGTTTTTCTTATTCCACTTTTTTTTTAATATCCGTAAAGAGGTTGTTACCAAAAGATTTGTTATTTTGTAAATAAATAAACTTGTTGTACTTAGTCAAAATCTGATAAGATAAGATTATACTTCATCTAATTATCTATTAAAGCATTTAAAAAATACAATATTTTAAATCATTAATTACCGTAAATTCTTATTAGAAATACATAATTATTTAGTTTAATATATTGTGGCTGAATGTTCGGTGTCTCTGGACTTAACCTGCGCGCGCATAGTTAATCAACCAAAGATACGGCGCGCGAAAAAATAAACCGCGCCATTTTGTGCAAACATTTGTTCGTTTATAATTTGCTGATTTGTGACTGAAAAATGTCGATACCTAATTGTTTTTTTCCTCGCAAGTGTGTTGAAAAACGTTGTATGATACGCGTGTGCTTTGTTCATTACAGTCTTGGCTCTATTACAGCCCTCGCCTTGCGGCTCGGGCTCAATACCACCTCGACTGTAATGACCAACTTCGCGCACTTGTATCATAATGTACTATTGTAAACTACCTCTTACCCACGGCTTCGCCCGCATGGTCAAAGGAAATTAACAACGAGTTGTTTATCATACATGACAATATATGAAAAACACTATTTTGTTATGCTACTGTAGACGATATTATACTCGTATGTATGTCTTTCCACTTGGGTATAGAACGTAAAGATTCTGGGCGTTGGACGCACGCGAACCTGCTACATACAACTGACCATGGGAGAAGCACGGTTCAGTGGATAGCGTGATTCAGAACTTGCAAATGTTTTTTACTAACGCCTTCCCATGGGAATGAGAGGTTTTACCGTGGTCAAAAGTAGCCTACGTTATTCTCCACCCTCTTAACTATCTCCACACACATAAACCTTACCATTATGTTGCGACGTGAAAAAGTAACAAACAAACAAACACACTTTCACATTTATAACATTATTATGGATAATATAAAGCAGGTATATTTAATAAGTATCTAACCAAAAAATTCCCGAAATTTTACAAATTCAAAATTGTTCTGTTGTTCTTCTTAAGATAATAAAACATTTTTTTCCTATCAATATTTATATCCAAACAAAAAATAAACCTATTACCAAAATAATCGCTATCGTTTAATCGAAAAAAATGAAATCACTAGGTACTATTTAATTTTTAAATTTCGTTTTAAAATCCACAAATCGATATCGTTTAACATCGTTTTATTCCCCCGCTTCACTGTTTGGGCAGGTGGCGAAACACACAGACAAAAGGCGGTTTGTACTCGTATCATTAAGTTGTCTTGTTACCGGCGCTCGCGCATCCCATCCAAGGCGCGATATTTCAAAGGGCGTAATTACTGAATACCAATAGAATATCCTTATACAACGTAAAGTTACATGACATGACACCGAATAAGTACTTTAATATTGTAATTTTTAATAATGTACAGTCTAGTCTTAGAAACTATATTAATAAACATTATTATGGTTTTAAATAATATGCATACAAAAATCGTGTTGAATGTGATTTGTTTCAAAGCTTTACATTTAGTACTAGTTTGGCAGTGGTAAATTATATTTGTTATTCATAAAACGTTAATTTTTTATTTAGAGCAATTTTATGAAATGACAGAAATAGAGAGCCTTAGAGAAAGTTACCTACTTAATATAAGACTATTTTTACACCTTTATACTGTAAGCCTCCATAAGTACAGTGATCTAGTCTAAAAGCATGAAATCCTCAGCATTACGACATACTTTCTTGTATTCTAACAGAATTGTATCAAAATATAGGTCTTGTATAAATGTGTTAGTAAATTACCGTCAGCTTTTCTTATTTTTTATACATAACGCCGTTTGTTATTCAAGCAAGTAGCAACTAACAGGCAAGCCAATTTTTAACTGTCTGCATTCTACAGCCGCATACATATTAAAGTACAATCATTCTCAACCATGACATCTAATATCTCACCCGTACGTACGTTGGCTACACTGATTACAAAAAAGTCTAATTAATGACCCTAAACGAGCACAGCTTTCGTTTCGATGAACTCATCAAATCACAGCTTAGAGATTATCACGTTAGTGCACGATAATTACCTAGTGAGGTTCACTTCATGGGCGTTCACAAATACATCATTTGTGTTTAAGATGTTACAGAGAATTGCTACACAGGAAAGCAAGTTAATCGTCTTGAACTGTTAATTTGGGAGATCTGTTATCCGTAATAGATGTTCGTGAGATTTCTTCTACGTTGTTGTTTCATTTGTTTACGTTATCTTTTTGTTATTTATATTCGTTTTTGTAATGGTAAAGTCATTGCTTTGGAGAAAGAAAGATCGAAATTACGACTAAACTTGTAATAATAAAATTGACACCTAGCTAGACTATTGGTTAATAAAGGGCCTCTAGTCGAAATGACCTGTCATCGGTTCCTCGCGGGGCGGAAATTTGAATGAATGAATTAGCGTTTTATTTTGTTCTCAGACAGGGTATGTGTTCTTGTCTTTGGCTACCTATTGAGCAACCACGACACGGGGAAAACTGATGTAAGGCTTTGAGTGTCATGAAATGACACAAGATTATTTTTGTATTTATGAACAAAAATGACGTAGGTACATAGAGGCATAGAGGCTAGATATTAACAATAACATCTTTATAAGAAAAGAGAAGAAAAGAATATTTAAGTTGTCGCAGTAAGAAAAAGCTATAGGTAAGATATCTTATTCAAGCAATATGAGCTACCAGCTACTTGCAGCTTAAAAATTCTATAACTTATCTCATATACTCAGGTTCCCCAGCTAACTTCGCAAGCTCCCTTCGACTTAAGGCGCATATGAACTTTGTGTGTAAATCCAAACATAATTATATCCGCACACAAAACTCTTCCATTACGTATAGACGTATGGGGAATGCAATTAAGCGGAGGCACAAAAGTAGCTTGATAAAATTATATTTACGCGCGTAATTTTGTATAAATTAAGGTACACCAATTTCCATGGAATTATTGTTTGTTGTAAGTCAATATTAATTAATCAGTAAAATTCGACGAATAAATAACAAATAATAATAAATAACATTAGATATTGATCTAATAACATAAAATTAAGATTTCACAGATATTCAAACTACCATTTATGTTAGGTTAAACTTGGCTTGAACGCAACCGCGTGTCTAGATCCTTTGTCATAAACAAAAAATAATGTTTTTATTTCAAATGCGCACATCAAATTTAAAAGTGTGTGGACATTTCTAATTTCAGTCTCCGGTGGCTTTTAAAACCACTGAGTTATCTTGATTCTCTCGCAAAATGATTTCGCAAGGTAATTTGAAATAAAATTTACCCGACAAAAATATGCAGTTTTTCGAAACCGCAGAAAATTTTATCGTAAATCAAACTGAGGCAGTCGGTAAAGTGCCCAAAAGCCAAAATCAATTAAAATTTTACACCCGATGCAAGCGAAGCTTATTGCGTCTCATGAAAAAATACGCTTTAATTATTTTCGCCAATTTTTATTTTTCGATTGTCACTGCAATATTTCGGAGTGTTACCAAAAGGTGTGCCTTAAATTTTATTTATGCCGGTCTGTTAAAATTCATTCATTTTACCTGTAAAGCCTTGAATTGCTCATACCTTGAAAATAATGTCAATTGGTCGTGGAAATCAAAAGGATTAACTGAGTTATACAACTTTAGACGCGGTCAGTTGTAAAAAGAGTGACCTCTACTTAGAATAATTGGAGCGGTTCTGTACTTTGACCGTCATGCTAAGTCACTTCTAGTTCTATATTTTAAGTTAAAAGTTACAATTATTTAAAATGAATATATAATAGACACTTAGATTTTTGTTATAACGTAATTTTGAATAACGAATGGAGATTATGCGCTATATAAAGTAAAAGTAGTCCTGATTCCTGAAATACAGTCTTGTATAAACTACCATTAGATACTAGTAGGTACCGAGCTCTTACTGAGGAAAGTTTAAGGAATGTGAAAATATTTCATTATTACATAACGGTAATAAACAGTAATTTAAATCAATAAAAAACAAAAGCATTTTTAACAGGTATTTTTTAACAATACCGGCAGTTTTAGTCCTAATTCTGGTAAACCCATAGGCCGATCAATGATTAATTACTATGATAACAATATAAAGCCACATTCTATATTCATTCCAACACTCGTAGATGTGAGAACCTTACCGAAGCTGAATTCGTTTGTGGTGTTATTTATGTCTATTTAATTTTCATGTTAATTTAATTATTGTTTGTATCGAATCGATACGTGCGCTCGGTTGGAAAACGTTGCGGCAATTCTAATTGTCGCGTACAGTGTTAACCTCTATTAGCAGTAATTAATGAAGAATTATGTATGAACGTTTGTGGTTTCCATCATTTAAACCATTAAAACCCACACACAATTATGTATACAGTATACTCAAATATCGAAATTAATACTCTAGCGTGGGCCAGGCAATAATTTTCGATATATTATTATCGAAAAAAAGTGAGTAGAATAAATTAAAATTCTCTTTTTAATTTAATCAATCACCAAACTGACTTATCCTTTGTTTGTATTCACAATAACCGAAGGCCGAGTCAACCCTACAGAGGAAAGAAATTAAAGAAAATAAAAAGCAAATTAAGAGCCGAGACTAGCGTCCAAGCCATTCAGACGCGTATAAAAGTGTTTAATTAAACTGTTGTTATTGATGGGGTTGCCGCGAGATGGCGCTTAATCAACAGCTGTACCCGTGGCACTCTCTTTTCGTCTTTATTTTTAATTCGACTTAATCACAAGAGTAACGACGTGCCGGCCTTAGCTCTTTCGTTTTTTTATTGAGTATTCCGCCTGTAAGGAGACATTTTTTATGAAATGAAAATTATCTATTCAGTCCTTAACTGAAAGGAATATTATTTTTCTGCTTTCAAATGGACTGTAAAGTGATTCTTAATTATTTGAAGTCATTAACAATATAAATTTTTTGAAGTATACCTCTTAAATATTAATTGTCTTAAAATAGTACGTAAAGAGGCTCTACTCATTTTGAAAAGTGGTATTTTACTCGCACAACCTTATGAACAACGGACTAGGACACAATGTAAGGCATCTGATATTAGACTTGGTACCATTTGGTGGTAGGTAGGTACTCGCGTTGGATGAAAGGTAATCTTTAGGATCTACCTGTCTTGCTACAACCCTTCTATTCAACCGTAAGTTATTAATTTATTATTAAAAATATGAAAGTGACTATATTACGATTTTTATTCTTTTATGTATTTAGCTAGTCCCTTTCTAAGCAATACGAAATAATAGATGAATATACACATCAAAAAGGGAATCCACTAACCTTAATTCCGTTGCGTGGCGTCTGTTGTTATGGCGTCAAGATGGTTGTGCTCCTTCTACGTTGTTTGTACACCAGTTTCCTTCAACTGCATCGTAGTCACACGTATAATAGGAATACGACGAAATAGTCTTTCGTGGCTGGACTACCGAACTACCAGAAATTACTTAAAAAAAAGAACGGATTACAGCCACCCCGAAGGGCTCACTTTACGAACGCTTTAGCACTGACCGGGACGACTAGTGAAACAGAACTATAATATTGCGCGCGCGCCATCGGCGTTGCGCTCTCACGAATTACAAGATGAAGGAGGGTAGAAACCAAATTAACGCGAAACATTTTATCCTTTGCAAATAAATGTATTGCCAGAATCAAAATAACTGAAATAGATAGTACCGAACATTTAGAAATAAGGTTTGAATTATTTATATGTACTTATTATTATTCGAAAATATATCGCAGCAGAGCATATGTACACCAATACCTATTCCTCTAGTTCAAAACAAAGTTTAATTAGAAAAAAAATGGTAAGATAATCCTATTACAAAAAAATTATAATTTACTATGCCAAAATCATTATTACAGAAGAAACCCTAGTCAATAGAACCACAAGCAAGCAAGAATAATGGCACAGATAAAGTTATCAAAGAATAGGGTGGTCTTCACATGCAAAATAACAAGCAGGGGCGGCCGTTACATTATGAGCCGTATTCATAATACGTTTAAGAATACCTGTAGGTAATAATGTACGAATACCGCTCATAATGTAACCTGAGCAGCCGCTAATCAAAGACGTTAAACGGGAATTTATTGTGTGCGCTGTTCCTTACCAAGTTTATTGTATAGTACTATGACGGCAGCAATTACTCAACTCCCGTATAAACTCGCCATAACCCCTTAGATTTGTTTTGTAGTTACAATACAACCGGACCAGTTGCCGCCAGCTCGATATTATAAAACGATACATTGTACAGCTGTTTTATTAGTTGCAACGTTTCTGGACGCTAACTGAAATACAACATTTGAAACGGTGATAAAATAAAACATTTTAACCTGAAGACCTGTGTAACCCTACCGTAATGGTGTGGCTACGGCCGCAGCATGACGCCGGTCCCAAGTCCGGATAAATGGGGAGGGAAAATGAATGCATAATATGGGGCTTGGGTCGTGTCTAGATCCGTAGGATCTGGATGGGACCAGGGCCCCAGTTATGCATTCCCCACACTAAACACCACATTAACACCACACTGATACAGACAGTAACACTCCACAGGGGAGGCGCACAGCCAGTACAGGTTGTGCATCCCTCCCCCCTACTCTACCCAACCGTAATGGTGTGGCCATGGCCGCGGCATGACGCCGGTCCCAAGTCCGGATAAATGGGAGGGCAACTGAATGCATAATACGGGGCTTGGGTCGTGTCCAGATCCGTAGGATCTGGACGGGACCGGAGCCCCTGTTATGCATTCCCCACACTAAACACCACATTAACACCACACTGATACATACAGTAACACTCCACAAGGGGGAGTGGCGCGTCTGCGCACCCCTCCCCCCTACTCCACACCACACGTACACACCACATTTAATACACACAGCAACACTACACATATACCCAAATTACCAAGGTGTAATTCGTACCGTGCTGAAGGGTCCGCCTAGTCCGAAAGGTTAGGCGGGGTCGGGGGGTATAACCCGGCCTCTAACGGTGTGCCCCACGATACCAGGCGACCTCGTGGGTCAATTAGCCCGCCACCTGCATGCGGGGCTCTGCAGGTGGTGTAATTATATTTCCCTAGCTACTCGTGGGAACAGATGGAGGATAATACTGAAAACAAAAAGAACATAGATTCTAAGCTCGATGAGCTCATAGCAGAGGTGGCAAACCTCTCTGCAGACGGAGGTCCAGTACCTCCCGAAGTAATGGTTCCCGAGACTTCTACAGACCGGGGCCAACAAAGTAGCATGCAGACCGAGGGCGTCAACAACCCCAGCGGCTGCGTACCTACTGAAAAGAAAAAGGCGCGTGCCAAGCTCATCAGTGGTGCGGCATGCAAGCGCCGTAAGTGGTGGCTGAGCAGAGGCAAGAGTGAGGAGGAGGCCTCTGTTCTCTGCCGACTACCGTTCTCCGAACTGACCGAATACCAGGAGGTTCGCGACTGGCTGGCAAAAGGTGGAAAAGGAACCCAGGCAGTCAAACGGACACGTTCGGAGGACGAGTCACCAAGGGATCAGCCGCGGAAAGCTGCAAGGATGGAGGAGCACCACCCTCCAAAACCGTCCTTCAGCGAAGTGGCTGGTTCTTGTAAGGTGGGCATACGCGATCTGACCAGGCCAATGAACCCTGAGCAGATCCAGCAGCTGCAGGAGGCGATACTTAACTGTATCAACACCTCCGGCAGCGGCTTGGGACCCAGGTTCATGGGGACCGCTGTCAGGTCAGGCTGCCTTGTGCTAACCTGCCACGACGGCGAGACCCGCGACTGGGTTGCGGCGCGTGTGTCCACTCTTAAACCGTACGAGGGCGCAGACCTCAGACTCATTGAGGAAGGGGATCTGCCCAAGCCCTTTTACGGCACAGCCTGGATCCCAGATCCAAAGCTGGACCCCAAATCAATCCTCCAGAGACTGGAAGCCCAAAATAAAGGTGGCTTGACCAGTCAATGGAAGATTGTTAACAGAAAGGTAGAACAAACGGGTCAAACCGCTACCTTCTGCTTTGACGAGGATGCTCTGGAAGCCCTGAAGGACCGTAACTATAGGCTGTTCTTCGGATTCTCGGGCATCACCGTTAAAGTAAGATATCCCCTCAAAAAAGAGGGAGAGGAGGCGGTGGAAACCACTTCGGCAGAGCCGATGCCGGGACCGTTCGGTGTTGGGTCGGCGGCCGGCGTACCAACCGCGGCGCAACCCTTAACTGGGCCAGCGCCGTGTGATGAGCGTCAGACCAGCGGACCAAACACCCAGACGGCCACTTGCGGAGGTGAAGACGAGGTGGCCACAAACACCAACCCTCCAACACACACACACACACTCACAACACAGCACACACCACACAAACAGGGCGCCCCAAGTGCGGGGGGATCGAGCGAACCCTGTTTGCCTCGCGACCCTCCGCGCGCGGTAGCGCCTCAAACACGTTTCTTGACCCGGGGTGGTAAAAGCCCGGCGCGAGGGGCCCCCAAAGGAACACGGGGCAAATCTCGTGGCACCCTAAGAGGTGCCGGCGCCCGGACAGGGAAGCGGCCAGCGCAGCTGCCCTCCCTGGCCCGAGAGCACACCGGCAGAAAGGCCTCTCGCAACCCGTTGAATAACCAACCACCGGGTTAAGAAACAGACACAACACAACACACAAAACACAAAACCCTCACACTACACAAAACACTACACATCTCTAAAACTCACCAACACCTAAACACACACAAACACTACACAAACACAACACCCCACAGTCCTCTTCCTCCCTAAAACTACCCCACACAACCTCAACAACCCATATCCTACCCTTCCAACTATCCCATCCAACAACAAAATGATAAAAGCCATTCAAGCCAATCTTCATCACTCGAGGGCTGCAAGCACGATCATCAGCCAAAGGATCCTTGAAGAGAGACTGGACGTGGCTTTCATACAAGAACCATGGGTCAGAGGAAACACGGTAATGGGACTAAACTCTGCTGGTAAGTTACTCTTTAACTACGGTGGCACTAAGCCCAGAGCCTGTTTAATTTTCAAGAATAACCTAAAATTCTTACCTATACCTTGTATGTGCACAGACGACTTGGTAGCAGCATATGTAGACTTACCGGGCTCCGAGTCTACGAGAACCATCGTGTGCTCGGCCTATCTGCCTGGTGAGACGCAGGACCCTTCATTACAGCTGGCCCCCCTAGTGGAGTACTGCCAAGACCAAGGCGCACAACTGCTGCTGTCCTGTGACTGCAACAGTCACCACACTTCATGGGGAAGTACAAACACTAACAACAGGGGTGAGTTACTGTATGAATTCTTAATATCCAGCAACCTCCATACACTAAATAATTCTAACATTCCAACCTTTATCACAGCTAATAGGCAGGAAGTGCTGGATATCACCATCTGTACGGACAAAATCTCTGAACGTATCAGTAATTGGCACGTTAGTGCAGAAGCGTCTATGTCGGATCATAGGCACATCAGATTCAACATAGCCACCGAAAAGGAACGCTGCGTTGAAGTTTATAGAGATCCCAAGGCAACAGACTGGGTAGGCTACAAAGCTGAACTACAGGAAAACCTAGGGAAACTTCATGGAAACGTGAAAAGTATCGAACAACTTGAACACGTAGCAAAGGAATTGGAGATAGGCATCACTAACGCCTACATAAACAATTGCCCTGAAAGAACTGTTGTAACCAACAGGAAAGTACCGTGGTGGAACAATAACCTCCTTAAGCTAAGACAGAACGCCAGATCACGCTTCAACAAAGCAAAGAGGAATAATGACTGGCAAGCTTATGGAGAGGCCCTAACGGACTTCAACACAGAGCTCAGGAGGGCTAAACGAAGGTCATGGAGGAAATTCTGCGAGGAAATAAACAGTACCGCGCACCTCGCGAAAATCCAAAAGATAATGGCCAAAGCCCCCTCAACTCAAATTGGACTACTTAAAAAGCCAGACGGAAGTTACACTAACAGCGCGGAGGAGACACTAGAACTTCTGGTGAGAACGCACTTCCCTGGCTCTATTATATCAAGACACAAGGAGCCTATTATGAATCCTCCACCCCCAAAAACAAAACCATCACTGGAGGACTGGAGGATGGCTTCCTCAATTTTCAAGCCCGACCGAGTGCAGTGGGCGATCAATAGCTTCCAAAGGTACAAATCGCCGGGAGAAGACAAGATTTTCCCTGCACTACTCCAAGAAGGGCTGAGTATAATTCTGGCAACACTCATCAAAGTTATGAGGGCTAGCTTCGCTTGGGGCTACTTACCAGACAACTGGAACAAGGTACGAGTGACCTTCATCCCCAAAACTGGTGATAGGGACAGATCACAGCCCAAATCATTCAGACCAATAAGTCTTACCTCTTTCCTTCTGAAAACAATGGAGAAGGTAATTGACTATCATATTAGGGACACCTACCTAAAGGTTAGACCCCTACATGCTAAACAACATGCATATCAGAAAGGGAAATCAACTGAATCGGCCTTAGCAGAATTAACCGATCAAATTGAAAAATCCCTTGAGGACAAGGAGATAGCACTCTGTTGTTTCCTGGACATAGAAGGGGCTTTTGACAACACCCCAACAAACATTATACTGGAAAGTATGAAAAATCGGGGTATCGATACTACCACCGTAAACTGGATGGAGTCTATGCTTAAGAACAGAGCAATTCGTACATCCATTTTTGACGCCACACTGGAAGTGAAAGTAACTAGAGGATGCCCGCAAGGAGGAGTTTTGTCACCTCTACAATGGACCATTGTGGTAGACTCTCTCATCCAGGAACTAAACGATGCATACCTGGACACTCAAGGATACGCAGATGACTTGGTCATAACCATACGTGGGGGCTGTCCAAGCACTGTGTCTAACCTTATGCAAGCAGCTTTACACAAAGTGGAATGCTGGTGCAACCGCACCGGACTGAATGTAAATGCTAACAAAACGGTCATTGTACCATTCACAAGGAGGAAGAATACACAAAATATGTATAACCCCTCACTGTTCGGAACCACAATACCGTTCTCCAAAGAAGTAAAGTACCTAGGGATCACAATGGACCAGAGGCTTACTTGGAACCAACACCTTACACAGGTGATCAAAAAGGCAAAAATCTCACTAGGGACCTGTTGCCGATTCGCGGGCTCCAAATGGGGCCTGAAACCCAAACAGGTGCATTGGGTCTACACGGCAATCGTAAGACCCATTGTGACCTACGGCTGCATAGCCTGGCAAAAGAAAACAATCCAGGCGACATGCATCAAGAATCTAAACAGCATTCAAGGCTTAGCCTGTAGAATGATAACTGGAGCTCTAAAAACAACTCCAATAGCAGCCATGGAGGCCGTCCTCAACCTGGAGCCATTACATATATATGTGCAAAAGGAAGCGAGGGCGGCTGTACTCCGAGCTGCAGAAGGAGGCAAGCAGAGCTGGAAATCGAATGTCATGAGAAAAGTCTATGAAGACCTCATGGCATGTCCAATTATGGCAATGCCAAGTGATGCCATACATAAACAGCTAAGTTTCAACAAACTGTTCCAAGTGGTTATACCGCGACGGGAAGAATGGGACGAAGCTGCACCAAAACCCTTGGGAGGAGGCGACATCGTCTGGTATACAGACGGCTCCCGCAAGGGAGGAAAAGCGGGAGCGGGGGTTTACGGAAACAAACCTAAAGTAATGTTAAACACAAACTTAGGCCGTTACGCAACCGTCTTCCAGGCTGAACTCTATGCAATAATTGATTGCGTACATCAAAACCTTAATAAAGGCTACGCTAATAAGCGTATTACCATCCTCTCTGACAGTCAGGCAGCACTTCTAGCACTGAAGTCGGAGACAGTCAACTCTAAGTTAGTATATGAAGGCATCCAAGCAATAAATCGACTTGGATATAACAACAAGGTCACCCTAGGATGGGTACCTGGACATAAGGGTATACGAGGGAATGAAAGGGCGGACGAACTGGCAAGGAGGGGTGCGGAGGCGCCCACCATGGGACCAGAGCCCATGGTGGGCGTTTCAAAAGCAGCTTCTCGAGCTGTCCTCAGAGCCTTGGCTCTGAGACAGGGCGAGGAGCTGTGGCAAAAGGCACCCGGACTAAGACAGGCAAAAACCCTTATCACTGGTTACTCGAAAAACTACTCAACTAAAGTGCTCAACCTAAAACGGTCAGACATTCGACTTATAATTAGGCTGCTCACTGGTCATTGCAGACTCAACCGACACCTATACAATATAGGCTTAAGTGAAAATGCAACATGTAGATTCTGTGGTGGGGCGGAGGAAACACCCATACATATCCTCTGCGATTGCATGGCAATTACCCACTACAGAAGTCGTATACTTGGAGGTCACATAATCAAACCTGACCTGATTAAAGAGATGGACCCCGGAAACGTACTACGGTTTATTAAAACTGTAGGCCTGGGGGACCAGATCTAACTAAAACTGGGATGGCTACAATAGATCAGAGATGGTCGCAGTGGCCTCGTAGGGATACTTGTTCCCTATGCCCAGACACCTAAATAATAATAATAATAAGACCTGTGTACGACCGCCCTTAATTCTGTCGGGATTTTTCACTGCGTTTAACTGCTTGTGTGTATAGTATTAAGGTTGCTGATCTACGACGCCTTTGGAAATAATATTTTGAGATGAAATGAAATCTGTGTTGGTTAGTGCTTCTCTAGAACGTCAAAATTACTAACATCGATTTTTTCGAAGTCAATAGAGTCTATTACCTTGTTTACGCATGAAGTTAAAGTCGAAAAGCTCGAATTAGGTAAACCGGGTCTTCACATTTTTGGCTGATATCACACCGTACCCTACATGGGGCAAGCTTGTTCTGACACTGTTCGCTTATTGAATATTTAAAAAATCTAAATAGGCGTGGATATCGAAGGCCTAAGCTTTAAATAAATACTCCTTATATTTATAAAAGTGACGCAGACGGTCTTTATTAAAATACCGCTTATAAAATTTTAAATGAACTGAAAATTGTTATATCCGCAAGTTCGGCCATTACAAAAAGTTTTGGGTAAGGATTGTTAACTCGAGCTGAATTGGGGATTAAAACGTTAAGAAATTCGTCAAGAAATGTTAAAGGATAAAGTTAACAGTTTTAATTTTGAAGTTTTCCTTTTTAACCGCGCTAGCAGAGTTTAATTTCCGGTGGAGAAATGATCAGAACTAAGCCAGGATTAAAAAAGTGAACTGTTATGCCGTTTACTAATATTAAACACTGTGAGATTCACATCTAAAATAGCATGAAAAAATTAAAGAAAACTTGCAACGTTCACCAAAAATTTGGTTTTTAATAAAGGTAAATGGGCATTTTGTTCGGACCCGTGACCCACCAGCATTTAGTAATGAAACTAGTCAGAGTTTGTAAACGACCATGAATAACTACCCAATGAAATGAGTCGCATTGCTCAAAAGCATGGGAAAGCCATTTATTAGCAAAGAAAGCTTTTGCTTTTAAGCGTATAAAATGTTGTTAATTAATGTTGTTTGTTGTTCAATGAGAAGTAAAACACTTTTTATTTAACAGATTTTTAAACGAC